>JAQFVV010000042.1:0-1200000 GCA_028023455.1 Epiperipatus broadwayi | reverse complement strand
TTGCCTGTGTTAATAACACAAATGTTTTGTTAATCTTAATCATCATTATGTGGATATAATTTTAGAAACTCAAATAATCCTCACATCAACTTCTTCCTTTTCCATTATTTCATCATGTTTACAGATTTATTTTTACTAAATAACAGGCCATTTTCAGCATAAAATTTCTTTCTTTCAAAATTAAACTGACCTCTTTCATTTTCTTTCATAAATTAAAACATTTTATAGCTTCAGTGGAATAGCTAGACACATCAAAGATATTCAAGAGACATCGGTACAAATGAGAAAAATAATCTTATGATAATAATTATTTACAATTTTGCATTTAATTAATACTTAAAATCGCTGAAATATATATGTAATGTTTATTATATAAATTATATCAACAGACATTTTGACAAACTTTTTAAAGAAGAACTAATTACAAAGTTACATTCTAAAGAGAATATTTACTTTGCATCCTTAGATATAATTAAAAAACAAAATTTCAATCATTTCAAAAAATGAAATGAACTATTTCTTATCTATTGTAATGGTAAGAACTCATAGACCTTGTTAACATGTTGCAAAATTCCACCACCATGTTCGAAGAGCAGCGCAATAGGTGGGTTCAGGTCCTACTGTACCGTGTTCGAACATAGTCATTTCATTCACAACAAAACCCACATGACAACGCATCTATTATAACAATAGCAATATCTTTCTAGGCCCGGTGGTCAGGTAAACAAGAGACTCTAATTAATTATTTAATATTACAGGCTACTGCTATATACTTAATACTAGTTGATAATGAAATGAGACATCAATTTTATTATTAAATTAAGCAGACACGCAAACATAGAAATAGATATATACAAATATTTAATGACGATTAATTAATATACATGTAAATATATTACGCTACCAGGTATCATATTTAATCATATCTCATGCCTCAAGTTTAAGTTACGAATGTTATGAGATTACGCTACGAGGTCATAATGATGAGTGCATCTATCAACCCGGCAATCATTCCTTACTCTCTTAATTAATATACACTAATAAATTATTAATAGCTTAGCAGATGTGGATGAATGGAATTAGACTGAGCATAGACATTCATAATCATTATTAAAGCGACCTGCGATAGTTTGGATGCTGCCGAGCTATAAAGAGAGTCGGCTTTCTAAGAGAGATGAGAGGGATGGCCAAACATCGGGTCAGAGCCCTTAGGAGTGGTCACGAGTGCGGTATCGGTATGAGGTCATAGCCTTTCATCCCTGACCGCATGACGAGGTAATTACTATTGGAGTGGCAAGAGGGATGGCCAAACATCGGGTCAGAGCCCTCAGGAGTGGTCATGAGTGTGGTATCGGTATGAGGTCGTAGCCTTCCATCCCCGACTGCATGACAAGGTTAGTTACTATTGGAGTTTTTGTATACCCTTTGATTATGGGCACTAAACATTTAACGTACCTCTATTTCGTTTCTGCGGTTTAAGTTTAAGGCATCGATAAACCAGCGCAGTTCACACATATAATGCAAACACATTTATCTACTCTATGCTTTGATAATATAAGATCTACCTCCAATTCCCACATGACTAAGCAAACGATCTACTGTTTACTGCCCCTCCCTCTTTCATAAAACAATACTGCTTTATATTTAATGACTTAATGAACTAACTTTTAAAGTGAATGATCACCAAGTAGCTAATACACTATATTAATAATTATAAGATCTCGTTTTCAGAATACATATTGAATTAAAATTATAATTCCCGAGCTGAATATTTATTTAAAGATACGGGTTTACATGAATCTAAAGTCTCAAAAAAGTGGTAACTCTTTTACTAAAAAAAAATGGGAAGAAAACATCAGCTCAGAAATCAGGCAGGCATGAAATATAATATTTAAGTAATAACAAACAAAATTTAGATACCCAAGTAGAATAATAAGAGATAGATTGTTTTACGAGGTTCATTAAAATATAAGATTATTTACAGATAGTTACAGATCTCCATTAAAGTTTAGTTAGAGTTGCACGACATTGGAATTTGAAAGATGAAATTTAAAAGATACATTAGAAACTATATAGTTAACTTTAGAGTTCAAAACAGTCTTTAATCTTGGGTATCATGTTACCTTTGATTCATCGAAGTGTGCACACTTTGGCGGGAGAGTCCGAGGTTCCGTGTTGAATAGCATTTACATTTAGGAGAAATATACAGGCAGCAGTCTAAGTTCAAGTATTTATTGCATTTTTATGGGAAGCTCCGTATCACCATAGCCACAGCCCAGAGAAGCGCAGCAATTTCCTACTCCTCACACATTGCTAATGAAAATTAGGATATGGATAAGAAATAAACGATAACAGCATACTTTTTAATTTAATAGTTCTGACCATTTTTTAATAACCAGTTGTTGCTTTTATTCTCTTTTTCTTTATTTCTCAGATCCATCAAACAACTGCGTCATCCATCCAAGCGGTCTCTCTGGTCTGTGCTATACATCCCTATGATTTGCACTCTAATTAGCAGGGGAATATCTATTTTTTTTAAATATTTTTACATTTACAATTTAAAGGAACTATTTAGATTTATAAATTAAGTATTACATAAATCTGACCTAAATAATAATATATGTTTTTACAACTTATTTTAGATTTTATTAAATCGCATGACAAATCAGTAATCATTTGCAGTGCGTTATTTTAACATAGACAACATTGGAGTGTGTGCATATATACGTTGTTTTTAAATAACTGTACATACTCATTATAGTATTATGCACAAAGTCCAATATTCAAGGTCAGGACCTATGTAAACTAATAATAATGGATGAGAGGTGGGGCGATGACAGAACTAAGGTGAAACTAAGATTTGAATACAAATCTTACTGTTTCACTATATATGAAAACGTTACTGTTTTTTTTTTTACTCTGATAATGAATTAATTGAACAGTTAAATTTCTACAAAAGTATAATAATCATAATTTTACAAAGAACTTATTTTATACTTGTCTACATTAAATAATTTATTTTAAAATGAAATTGTTACAAGTGATACAGTTAATGATCTGTTAGGTTTAATAGTTATAAAAAATTATTTAACAACACCCTCCTTTAAGGAAGTTTGCAATGCAATAATGCTCTTTTTGACTATTTCCATGCTTATAATAAAAACTGAATAGTCATTTACTCAATTAAATATAATTCAATATAAAACATGTTTTCTGTGTTTAAAAGAAAAGATTATTATTTACAATATCCTGCAATGCTAAACATACTTTCGGCTATTTATAGTCATATTCGTAGCATAAATAGTGAAAAAATATTTTAGAAATTCTATGCACCAAATGTGATTATCTGATTTAAATATATTATTTGTTGAAACTAAAATCAAATCTCTTGATAAGGAAAATATTAAAAATATATTTGCTAGTGCTAAAGTTAAAAAATCAAATTTAAAAACATTTTAGTTTTTGTAAACTTTTTTAAAAAAATCAAAGAAGAATCACAATTTCTTTTTCTTTTTTACATGGATGACAAAAAGCTAATTATAGCTACCACACAGTTTCTTTTAGATTTGGAAGAATTGTTACTATTATTAACTTTGTGCTTTGAAACCAATGTAAGCAAACTTTTAAATTTTTAAAGCTTAACTTAGAAAGGTATTACATGAATAAAAACACCATAACTATAAAAGGGGACAGAATTAAACAAGAAAATGACTGGTGCTTTACAAAAAAAAAAACAATATATGCATGCATTTTCCACATTTTTAATTAATTTTCAAATTTTTGCATTTTTTTTTCATATTTATTTTAAATGTAACTTACTGAAAGTGTAATTATGAAAACACAGATGCAGATGAAGACTATATATATGTAATCTTATAATTAAATATTTATAAATACAGTAATTAGATATATGTAAAGTATAACTTTAAAAATTTTATCCACTTAGGAGCACTTTTGACTATCCTCATAGTCTTTGTTAACTAACACTTTGAAAGGCTAACCTTCCCACAATTCCATGATCTTAATGTTTACTGCCAGTCTGTTAATTAAGTTTTGTTTGTATTTGTATATACAAATACAAACAAGACTAACAAATACTTAATTAACAGACAGACAGCAAATGTTAAAATCATGGAATTGTGAGATATGCTAATATACAAATACACACAAGACTTAATTAACAGGCATGCAGAAAATGTTGGACTTATGGGAAGGTTAGCCTTTCAAAGTATTAGTTGACAAAGACTATGAGGATAGTCGAAAGCACTCCTAAATAGATAAACTTTTTAAAGTTATACTTTACATATAACTAATTACTGTATTTATAAATATTCAATTATAAAATTATGTATATTGATTTGAAGAAATACAGATATCAAATTATAATATTATTATACATATATATATATATATTAAAAGCAAATATGTTTATGTACTTAATACTAATGTTTACTTATGTAATGTTGATTTTTTTTTCCCTTCATTTATATTTGTAATTCAAATTTCAAACATTTGTTCATCTGTGTACTGCAGTGGTTTCTTTCTTCTTTATAACCTAATGCTAAATGCACTTAGCTATAATTATGGTAAACTTCACCGAAAGGACACTTAGCATTAGATTATAAAAAACACTTTGATGTGCAGACAAACAAATGTTTGCAATTTGAATTAATGTTTATTTATGGATGTAAGATTTGGAGACTTAATAAAAGAGCAGCACAGAGATTGTAGCCCATGTTGTGGAGTATGGAGAACTGTATTTGCAATTAACGAAGAGAAATCAAAACCAAAATAGATGTGTGGGAAACCTATATAAACTAAACAATAAATCAGCCCAAGAAATTTAGTGTTGATAAATATTCATTCTGAAAAAGAAAAGATTCAGCTATTGAACTTATAAATAAATTCAATATTGTTGTTTTTCTATCATATACTGTTATTTTATTTGATTATTCCATACCAAAGAGTGAAGATATTATAAATGTGCCCTATTCAAATAAATTGCTTCAATGATCAAAAATAATATTAAGTAGTAATCTAAATACTACATATGAAGATCTGCCAAAAGCATTAAAGCACAAAATGAAACAGCTGTCCATCTATTTACTACCACTAAACATCACATGATCACTATCTCTTATACTAGCACATAATTGTTATTAAACAAGACAAAACTCTCTATACAGTAGTGCCACCTTGTGCCAATCAGAGTAATCAATGGATGCCTGATTACTCTGATTGGCACAGGGTGGCACTACTGTATGGAGAGTTTTGCCTTGTTTATTTACTACCAACAAAATATCCATCTAATGAATATTTATTTTTTAATAGCAGGACTATATCATTCATTGATCTGTTGTTGTTTTATATGTATAATAGACCAATGCTAAAATAAATACATCAGTGATAAGGCTAGCTATCTCAGTACACAACTGCTGATTGATGATTACAAACAAAACCACTTACAAGTATTTCATAAGAAGAATATAGCAGATGATATTATCTTTACACCTGAACAAATATTTAATTCTTTCATAATGATAAATTTTAATGCAAGAAGCACATCTTATAGAGCATGATATAAAATAAAAAAGAGCTAAATGATTTATGCATGAAAAGATCTAAAGAAAACTATCATATAGCCAAATAAAACACAGAGTTCAAGAATACAGAAAATATTCCCATCATTAAGGTACTTCAAGCCAAATTAAGAATTAATTCACAATCTGCAGAAACAATGTGACAACATCAACAAATGCAGCAGGGAAATCAACCAAATGAAAATAAAAAAACTAACTTGTAATTTGTGGATACTATCAAAAGCAATGATCAACTATGCCAAAATTTATACACCACACACAAAAGATATTTCTACAACATTAGAAAGCAGGAATAAATTGATATTATATATATATAGATGAGTTCATGATGAAAATATTAAAATTAAATTTGTCAAGTTGAAAGTAATACAACTATATATATATATAATGCAATGGAGAAATATAAGAAATATATCACTAAAAAAGAAATACAACAAGAGTTTAATAAAATAAAAAAAGCAAATAACTTTGACAATGATGCAATTCCATAACTTGTTTGCAAACTTAAAATTATGCCTTGATATTAGTTATATAGAAATACTTCAATCAGTTATGATATATAAAAGTTTGATACTGTTAAGTCTGAGGAAAGAAAGGCTAAACAGTTACAGAAGATGACACATATTTTAATTGAAGTTCTTGACTCTAAAATTTTAGATAAAATATTCTTAAAATGATTACATCTGTTGACAAATATAAAACTTCCATTTGCATATCATAGTTTAAAAGAGAAAAGAGTAGTGAATGCAGCCATGAAGATCCAAGAAGTGATTAAGTACAATATAAATAGACTTTAAATAAGCTTTTGATTTAGTAAATTGGTGATACCTATTGGAAGCATTAAAACAATACTGAGTACAAATTCTTAGTTCAGGCAATAGAAAACTAAGTAAAAACTAAAATATCAATTAAAAAATTATATGAAAAGTTGATAATTTTTTTACATCAGATAGAGGAACCCCACAAGGATTACTGCTAATTGCATTGCATTTTATGATATACAATACATAGCAATATTGGTGAAAGAAATTGAGAGCAAAGGGCCAGTTTTTTATCTGCATTATTTGGGTGTGAAGGCAGTTGTAGCTGCTTTTATTGATCAGGTAATAAAACAATTTCAGAATGTCAGTAAATCTTCAGGTTATTATGGATAGTTTCAATAAATTCCAAATTAACACTGGATCATATAGAAAGATCCTATTTAAATATCAGGAAATATTATCCGATTTTTTAGAAATTCCTCTACATATATCAAAAATGGTATGAATAAGACACATAAATAAAGTTATAATTAAGAAAACAATTTTAAAAAAGTTTTTCATTGATAAGATTTTAGGAAACTACAAGGACAAAATATTTAATGTGATAGTAATGGGTATGCTAGATTGTTATCCTCCCTGGATGAATTTATTCAAGGTAATAATAAATAAAATAAATCATATATATATATAAAATTAAGAGCGTGCTAATAGCTCTAAACAAGCTTTTTTTTTTATTTATGATAAATGCTACTACAAGAGAAGGCATTCAAATCATTTTTATCTTGGATTGTCCCCATCCCCAGACCGGTTTCGACCTATGGGTCTCTTCAGTGAGGAGTTGGGACATTAGATCTAAAAACCAACTCAAGCAAAGCATTTATCTAAAAGATAATTGGGGACAATCCAAGATAAAAATGATTTGAATGCCTTCTCTTGTAGTAGCATTTATCATAAATAAAAAAAAAAAGCTTGTTTAGAGCTATTAGCACGCTCTTAATTTTACATATTTGTAAGTGCAAGCTATATATAAGTCATGTGACATCTGACTTGTTATTATTACTATATATATATATGTAAGAAAAATCATCACACTTATTGTCAATTTCAGTATTGGAGGCCTTCATTTTATTAAACCATGACTATATATATCATAATTATCACCTTATGTAATTATAATTAATAAAATTGAAAAATAAAGATTATTGGAGACTTATTAATAACATATAAAACCTATAAGACAATTTAAACCTAAGCAGTGTATGGCATCTATGGAAGATGGTAGGGGAGTGTCAATGATGAAGGTTTTGAAAACTTCAGAAAATTTATGTCACAAATCTTGCACCAAATTCGCTTTCAAATTACTAAATGGCATTCTGTCAATAATGATTTACTTGAGCCAGAAGATTAAACATAAAATTTGGAGCTGATGTGCATATTTTGCTAGATCAAATAGGGAATCTTTTTACATTAGTTTAAAGAATAAAAGGCATTTGGACAAATAGAAATTCATGATACATATTATGTGAATAGAAAGATTTGTAACCAATCAAGCAGTTTCTCTCATGACTGTTTATTTTTTCAGTTTTTCAATAAATAATATGAACAACAAATATGTGAGAATTTTATGTTTTATCTTGTAGTTGTATAATATTATCAAAAAAACTTGAATAGGAAAATTTACAGTTGTTTGAATACTGTAGCTGTATGGAAAATTTGCAGTTGAAATTTTTTTTTTCAGTTTTTTAACTAAATAATATCAACATTAAATATGTAAACAGAAAGATTTCTGGCTTTTTGACTAATAAATAAGGGGTGGGATAAAAGGTTTTGTCCAAATGCTTGCCCTTATGTCCTGAAAGTGGGAAAAAATAAAAATTGTATTGAAATGCAGCAGATTGAGCCTCTGCAAACTTTTAGAGATGGTTTTGTTCTTCATGTTGGATATGCCCATGAGCATGAGCATGAAATTGAGTGGAAAATCTTCTGCAACAGTGGTGGAGTGGTTTAAATTTTGCAGAGAGATTTGTTTGTCATTTTGTTTTGTTTTTTAAGGTAAAAGATCTTTATTGTATCTAAGGTTTACATTTTTGGATGATAAGTAGGTGAAAGTTTTTTAACAAAGCAAAAGAGAAAACAAAGAAGAAGATGCACACAGTTTCATCGTAGAATCCTTTTGGTAATGTTCTAATGTAGGTCTAATTCCTTCAAAATAATATCTTTAATAGATATTTTTATCATGTTAAGGGGGACTGTGGTAAGTGAAGCTCCATTTTAGGTTTCATGGATTAGGCTTCAGGTCGGTTTGACCATTCTTGATTTCTTTTGGTATTAGACCTTTACTAGACTGGGATTTCATCCTTTTCTTTTCTGCATGATCAGTGGGATCTGAGTTATCTGATTCAGTTTTCATCTAAACCAAAATACAAATGGTTACAGAGAACAACAATCATGACAGGATGCTGCAAGATGATCAACCATCCACATTGCAAAATGCCACCATCCTTGATATGAATTAGTACAACTATGGGCTTTGATTAAACAGACTCTGGGTTTTCAAATTGAAAAAAGGTCTGGATTGCCATTATTTTTGCATGCAGTACCAAAACAGGTCAACCCTAATTCCCATCACCAAGAGTGAATGCACATCTAGTTCAGCCTATCCAATGAATGGATGGTCTACATAGATCTCAATGTCATTGGGATACCATATCATCAACCACCAGATATGGGAACTCACATCTAAACAATCAAACATTCTTGAGTTAAAAAAAGGTAAACATTATTAAAAGAATGACAGGCACATCACCAGAGCAATCACATTCCCATCTCGATTTTTTCTTCAGAAAAAGATGAGAGAACAGCAACAATTTAGACCTTCTTTCAGAATATTCATGCTACTCATCGATGCTGATGAAAAGTGCGTGGTTTTTTTTTTTATTTATTTATAGCATAACTTTAAATAAAAACAATATTCTTGTACTGTAAAAAAAAAAAAAAGGAAGTACCACTTGATTATAGTATTTGTTGATTATGTACTTTTTTTCTTCTTTGGTTGTACTATTTGTAAACTAAAAAGTTTTGTTCTTTTTTAGTTTGTAGCCTTTATTTTCATGCTATTTGTTAATTACAGCTTTAAGTGTAAAAAAAAAACCTACTACTTGTTTATACTACTTACTGTTAATTAAATTTTGAAAGTTTGTACAATATTTTGATAAAAGTAAGCGCAATACACATTTATTTTCTCAGTAATATTGTTCTTGTTTAAGAAAATATACAGTATACTACTTATTCATTAAATTATGCAACTTTTATTTTACTATTTGTTAATTAAAATTTAACACACATCATAAAGACTTCAAAAAGAGGAAAAGAAAAAAAACAGAAAAATTTTTAAAAAATGCAGCCTTGTATTCAATTATTTATTCATTAAAATTACATTTAAAAAAAAGTACACATAACATACATTAATATGTCCAAAAACATACATGTGACACATTGTTTTTCTTTGTGTTTGTTTGTAAACATGACACACACACAAAAACAGAAAAATATTATTTGTTCCATTTATCATTTGCTTATGTGATGTGATGTGATGTACTGTGACTTCTTAAACGGAGTCAGGAATCTCTCAACAAGTGTGCCCAAAAAAACCTGTTAGCCACTTTACCTTCCCGTTCCATTCCCCACCCTAAACTTTCTCATAATCTGCTCCATCCCATTTCCACAACATAATCTTTGTCAACTCTATGGCCTTTATATCTAAATTACCCTTTTCCCAAATCCAGCATAAAAACCAATAACCCACTTTCTGTACAATCACTTTGTTCATATTTATTCTCCCATAACTTCATTATTTGTACCCTTTCTGCTTTCAAGCATTTACATTCAATCAACAGATGCCTAATATTTTCTATATCTTCCTTACACAATTTGCAGACTAAATCACTCATATTTTTCCATTTATATTTCAGTAGTAGTTTGGTTGCTCCCCCAAGTGGGTAAAGGAATTCCAGAATACATACTAAATTAGTACCCATAATTTATCATTGTTTGCTATTGTATTTTAATTCTGTCTCACTTATAATTTTAAAATGATACAATTTCATATTTTTCTTAAGAAAGTACTCCACTGGGCCAAAATCTTTTAAATGCATCAATAGCCAGAATATTTTAAGTTCTAAATTTGATATCTTAAATGTCCAATAAAGGCACCTCAAATGTAAATTATAACAATTAAATGATGTATACAGATATTTCAAATTCTGAAAACACCAAAAAATTTACATTACATATGCTTTCAATAATGAAAATAGAAAAGATAATTTCAAATTGTGTCAAATAGATAGATCTTTTTAAAACCCAATAAAATTTTCTAGTTTGCCCATATTATAAGTTTGACTCAGCAAAGGAATATAATGCTTTGTGTTATGACATCACAACTTTGTGGCATGCAGTCTCTCTAGAAGCCATAAAACACAACACATGAAGGATTCTAAACCAGTTCTGGGAAATGATGCATGCCTATTTATCATTTTTAAAAAAACCCACAAAATTATTTAAAATAAAACAATCAGTTTATTACTTAATGTAAGTGACATAAATATATTTATTTTTAGTTTGGATATAAATTGATCATTTTTATTAATTAATATTTTATAGTGATTTATTAAAGTAATAATAATAAAGCAATTTTTACAAAACTTTTTATCACTCTTTTTACAAACTTACAAAATGGTTTCATGCTACATAATTATGTAAATATTCTTTTTATAAAAATATTATTTTGTTTTAAAAATAAAACATTAATAAATATGATTTTAAAAGCTAGGTGTGGTTGATAATCAAGAAGTATATATCGAGTGTGGGAAGATACAAATTTAAATAGTAAAATATTGCAATTATATCAACAAAAATTATTTGACATAAAACTAAAAAATCATTTTTTTAATAACTGGAAAAAGGCATATAACATAATCAGTGCTACCTAGGTAATAGGTGCCTTTATGCAAGGGAAATTTTAGTGCCTCTCCCCCTTCCCCCTCCCATGATATACAATTTGTAAATAAAATGAATTCTATAAAATTTTATTTAACAAAAGAAACAGAAACAATAGAACATTAAACAGTTATAAATTATCAGTCTCATGAAATAAAACAAAATTCATTAAATTTTGTTTAATAAGATACAGAGTCAATAGAACATTAAAAAATTATAAGTTCATTATTGTTTACAAACACTTTTTTATTTATCAATTAATTGTCCTTGCTTTAGGACCACAAAATTTTTGAATTGCCAATATTTAGGGTATTAAGAATACCATTTTCAGTAGATATGTGATAAATCAATTAGGCATTCTTCTTACATTATAGATTGTAAATAACTTTTAATTTGGAAATTTTTCTTTCCTAAGAAGCATGAAATATGTATATTGGTGATTATTTATCTTTTCTGCATGTGAGTTGCTCATGTGTATCAGTAGTATGAGATAGTGTGGATAGTTGAAGTGGCTTGAAAGTCTGAGTTCAAATCATCTATATTTATAAATGTGCAATATAACTGCTACATTTAAAAAAATCCAATTTATTTTGATATATATAATTTAAGAGCATGTTGAAGCTTACTAAAAACAGTAAGGTCAGCATGACCTATAAAGACCCTACAAGGCTCATTATCTACTGGAACTGATTCTCTAGGATAGGATGTCCAAAGGCATTTTCTCTTGCTCCATATCTCTGCTTCCAAAGTCTGGATTATCTTGCATTGGATCCCTTACCATGAAGAGTAAAGACAATTATTAGTTTTGTCTTTTCTTTATATATTGGTTTGTTTTCATAATATTTTCTGGAGTTCAGTAATCATAAGAAACTTGGTGTAACTTTTACATTCCATTAGGACCACACAACTAGGAAACTTTTAATTGTCAATAATTATAACAAGAGTAACATAACTTTCATATTTCATTAGCACCAACAAGTCAACTTGACTAGCATGCTAATTAATTTGTTAAAAATAGTTCTTTGTTTTAAAAATCCACTGGTTGTTTTTAATTCAGAATCTCTCACATATAATTTGTTCACATTTTCTATTAACAAAATTAGTTTCTCTTATATTCATTCAATAATGAAATATTTGCATTACTTTACGATTTAATTTTTTTAGCACTTATTAATAACTTAGTCATATTAAGCATACTCATTATATTTTATTATATAGTACAAGTTAAAGATTTATTTAAGGGAAAAAATTTAAATTTTTCATATTTATATAGTTTATTTGATAAATTTTGCCATTAAAACACATTTACACTTTAATTTGTTTTTTTGTTATGGATCAATTATGAATTTTTAGCTAGGAAATAAGCTTCATGACAGTCTAAATAAAAAAACAGATTAGTAAAATGTGAAAAACAAATAATAATATCAATACCAAAAAGAAAATATCAGTATTGAAAAAAAATGTGAGAGCATCAGAATCGATCCCTGGAATTTATATTCCACTATGCTATATAGTAATAAATGCTACAACTGTTGTCTAATATATTACAGAATTATTGTAATTGTTATGAAGCAATATTTTTAAATAAGTTTATTTTTAAATAAATTATTAATAGTAATGTGTGATTTTTTTTATATAAATTGTGATATTTAAATAAAAGTGATTCAGAAATTTAAACATTTTGATTTACTTACAAATTTTATTAATTATCCCAGTGAAATGATGCCTGTTTTGTTCTGTTTTGTGCAGTAGTATAGTTTATAATATCTTCAGTGAAATAGTGTCCATCTTTTGTGCTGAACATAATGGTAGATATATAATATTTAGTATATTTTGAACAATAATCATAAGACTGGGTAAAAAACTAATCCTCTTATATTTAAATAAAAAATATTTGCAATCACGATGTATTTCTAATAACAGAGGCGTTCAAAAATCTAAACATTTTCATATAATATACATTTTATTAATAATCGCAGCAATTTGGAATTCCCATTGATGGAACGCCTTTGTGCCCCTGCACATCCAATGGTCCTGAGAATAAAGATTTTTCTTTTTCAAAAACAAAATAAGTTAACTAAATATCCATTGCTTTATAATGAATCTTAATCTGCTAAATAGGATATGGCCAATCTATGACCACATGGCAGATGCGGCTTGTAAAAAAATTTTGATTGTACAAGATGAAATTTTGGTTTGTATGAGAAAAATTAACAAAAATTGATTTTCTTCACTGTAACACAATACTTTATAGTATATATATATATATCTCCTTCTATATCTAATCATGTGTATTTATATGTATGTTGATGACCAGCATGCATAATGTGGCATGGTGGCAGTTTTCAAAGAAAAAATAGTAAGTGCATTATTAATGTGTAAGTATCCAAACATAATCCAGATATAGATACTACAATGTTGATGTATTTTAAAATAATTATTATATATATAAAGAATTTTTTAAATTATTCTTTGATAAAAGATTTTTCTCAATATTTTTTTTTAGAAAAAATTTTGGCTGTTCTATTTAATATGGCAACTGTAATATATATATATCAAAATCAAGTAACAGAGAATTTTAAAGTTGGTAGACAGAAAAATATGGCATG
The DNA here is from genome assembly GCA_028023455.1 of Epiperipatus broadwayi. Lineage (NCBI taxonomy): Eukaryota > Metazoa > Onychophora > Udeonychophora > Euonychophora > Peripatidae > Epiperipatus > Epiperipatus broadwayi. Next base: position 1,186,035 of record JAQFVV010000042.1, on the reverse strand, counting down.
ATTAATGAGAATAATAACGCGATTTACATTTTATGTTCTGGGAGACTAGTATCCAGAACTTGATCAGTAAAATAACATTGGGAAACAAACCATATTTTTTTTTCCTGATAAAAATAAATAAGAATTTAAAAAAATTATTGCATGGCTATTAAAAATAGAAATACTCGGCCTTTCTTTTCTACGTGTGTGATCATGTGTATCGGTGATATGAGATAATGCGGATAATTGAAAGGTGGTTGAAAATGTGAGTTCAAATCCCCTATATTTCCAACAATCCTAATTAAATATATGGGCAGTCAGTCAAATATAATGGTTACTAATTATATTGCCCCAAACATAATTGTCAAAGACAGTAAACCTTTTGACAATAGTGAAAATTTAAAAGAAGCATGGTTAAAAAGTGCGCTGGTTCTTTTTAAGATTTTGAAAACAAAACAAAAAATTATCCAAAAAATAAAAGATATGTGTTTGTTTGGAAATATGGTAACAGATAGAATCTTAAAAATGCCTAAAAATATAATTCATACATAAAAAATAGATATAGTCTTCCTGTCTCATTTATCTTTATTTGATTTGATGACTGACGACATAACTGAATCATCTTGTTAAACTATTTTTATTTGTAATTGTATTAATAACAGTAAAAAAGACAGAATTAATCAGTTTATTAACATTAAAAAGAACAATAAAAAGAATAAAATGCATTTACTGAAAAAAAAAAACCTTTTCCAAAATTATGTCAGTAACAACTAAAGGTATTCATAATACGATTGGTCAGAAAAATGGTTTTGTCAATTCATTTAGCAAATGGATTTTCATTGCATTATACATCAGCAGAAGATTCGGAAATATATTATGAACTTTGCAACAAATTTATATCTGACACTTGAAATAAATAAAAATTCGTGGAATTCTTAAATGAGATAAACTCTTCATGCAATGGTTTACTTATGTACAATAATATTGATGATTAAGTCAACCAAAAGTACTTTAAAGATTTATTGAGGATTTGTAAGAAATTAGACTTCTGTTATATAATGAAAATATCATTGGAACAATACAGTCAATTAAGGGATATCAAATGGCTTTTGAAATTAATGTTTTTTACTGATTTGTGCTTTCCTTAAATGAATTAAATATTAAACTGAACAGTATTAATAAAATAATCATTGCCATGTGTGGTTTAATAAAAATATCTGCAGTTAAATTAAAAAATTTTAATCACGTCATTATTTCAAATATCTGTAAATATTTTCCTAATATAATTTTTTTTTTTTTTTTATGGATATACAATCTCAAGAAAAATCAAAGATAAATTGGTACAAAAGCTTTCCAATATAATTCAGACAATAATCAACAATTTTTTTTCCCCAAGATTTACACTGTTCAAACAATTTGAAGAAATATTAAAATTTATTTTATATCTAGTCATAACATCAGCACTTAAACTCAATTTGAAAATTCTCACGAGATTAAATTTGAAATATAGAATTACAATTAGTTGATTTTCAATCCAGTTCCATATGGAAACAAAAGTGTGCTGATTTGAGAAAAGACTTAGAAATGATTGTAAATAATTAATTATTGGCCATAATAAATAAAAAGTACGTAAGAGGAAACATTAAAAACTTGGATGTGATGTGATGTGATGTACTGTAGTTTCTTCTTAAACGAAGTCAAGAATCTCTCAGCAATTATGCCCAGAGAAACCTGTTAGCAACTTAATTTTACATTCCCCAGTCTAAGTTTAAAATTTAAAAACACTAGCGACACCTATATTATCATTTTTTCCCTCTACTTATGCATGTGAATCACTATTTTCGGATATTAATTTTATAAAAGACAGATTCAGAATTATTGCTGACTCTAGTTTGGCATATATAATATTAAAGATGACAACATATCATCTTGATAAACAATTACCATCTAATGAGATGCAACAAAAATCTCAGTCAAAAATTTATTGATGACAATTCATCTGTGTAAAATTCTATACTAATTTTTAAAAATATCTCAATAAAATTCGGTAATAATTAATTTTTTACTATGTTTTACTCTTTTAAAAAAACTGGTTAGCATGTCAAGAATTCAATAAATATTATTTGTAAATTTTTTCATGCTCACTTATCTACAATTATTTTTATTGATTACAAATAAAATCATAAAATTAACAAATGGTTTTTTACTGCGATCATGTGATCTTTGCCAAGGAACTTTTGAAGTCAACAAATCTGTTTTGACAGTTTCAACATGACACTAGTCTAATTAGTTATTAATATACATTCTATTAGATGACAGTTGCATGCAAAATAAAACTACAGTGAATTCACTGTATCTGCTACATTTGATTACAAGTCCCTTTGTTAACAGATACTGTAGATTAATGTGTAGAAATAACACTGTTTACAATACTGTATGTTTATCTACACTACACACACATATAAATACAGAACACACATCTATCATAGAAGCTAATTTAAAAATGACTACATAATTAAGATTATCAAGAAAAATATTTTTTTTAAAAAATAGAATAATGCAGTTTTGAAAAAGAAACTGGAATAATAAATTGAAAAAAAAACACATATTTATATATTTATGTACTTGGGTGTCTTTCAACATTCAATCCTACTCCCTCACAATAATAATATTAAAACTTATTCTATCTTTTTAATTTGTATCATGAAAGCGAATGATCATGAAATATCAAACTATTTTAATATCGTTAATGGGTTACATGCAGCAGCACTGTAAACCCCAAATGTGCAATAATTTTAGACTTCTTACCAATTTCTCAATTTTGATAATCCCCTCTCTTGCTTGCAAGGAGTGGCTCGAAGTCACTTTTTTCAACAGATCCTTACTAGAATGTTCATTGGTCCCATATCTTTCATTAACAAATTTAACTTCCTTTTCATTTTAACCAAAAAAATGATGCTATCTATAAATTTTTAGCCGAATTAGGAAAACAGGCAATGGTGTAATGGATTGTTTTTCTTTTTTCATTATTTTATAAATGGATGATTAATTCTTAAACAAACGGCCAGTCTCAGTATAGTTTTTTATATAATTAAAACAATAAATTTTATATTATCACTTAAAGGATGCAGCACTTTGTGATTTTTTTTAGACTTGTCAGAATCACTACTATCACTAGCTTTACAATTGGAAGCTATTTCTAATAAAATTTTAAATTTTTGAGAAGGAAAATACATATATATATATTAACGATATATATTGATTTCAATGAAATTTCAGAAGCATATGAATGAATGCACATGAAATTTAAAGAGCGGAATGCAAAACAAAAAAATGATTGACATTATACCACAAATAATACACACTTGTAAATTGTTATATTTTTAATTAATTTAATGTTTTTATTCTTGTTTATAATTTCTATGAAAGGCATATAAATGAAATAGCAGATGTTGAAATAACAAATATGGTATTTCACTGTATGTTAATCAATCTTCCAACAACTAAATAGAATCCAAAGAGTCTTTCAATAATGAGCACTATAGCTGGGAAATGATCACGTTTAATGATAATCAATCAGGCATACAGGATTCTGGAAGAGAAAAAATGGGCTTAAAATATAATGTTAATTTGTCCAAAATTCATAGAAAGAATACTAATAAGACTTGAAGCAACTGTAAATCAAATAATTTAAAAAAATGATCTTGATCAATAGTAGCTTGTTACGGTTTACCAAAATCTTATGTGATGCCTCAAATGTAGGTTCTTATATATCAGATTTTACTTCACTTTCTTCTGATTTCTAGTAATATGATTGATTTATTCTATTGCTCTTTTCAATCAAAAACTGTTTTTAATCTTATTTTTATTAATCAGAAAACGTATTCTTGCCATGCTAGCACAATATATTTCTAAAGTAGAATAAAATTATATTTAGTTTATGAATAACATGAATCAAAAATCTCCAGAAATTATAATAATTTATTCTGCATAGTGAATTTTTAAACTAAATCAAATAATAATAAAAGGAAGTATATTCTTACTATACAGCAGTTATTTTCATTTCTGTTCTATGAAATAATAGATAGAGACTATGCAAAAAAAACACCCAACTTTATTTATGTAGTAGTGTGAAAATATATACATATATATATATTCTGCTTTACACACACACATATATATAACACATCAATAACGACCTAATTAAAACAATATATTTTAAATATCATAAATAAACTCTCATTGTCGATCACAGAAAATATATTTTAAAATTAACAGAATAAACTGAATTGTTTATAAAGAAACAGCTGACCACAACTGATAATGATTAAATATACATCAATTGGTCAAAATACTGTTTTACTTAATTAGTCCATATGTCTTCAGCTAGAGATCATAACATAAAATATTAATTCTATCTGCGTTTTATTTATCATTTGCAAATTTTACGTGTATATTCAATAAATAATGGTAATATAATGTTATTTATTTATCATATGCGTTCTAATAAAACACACATACACACAATTTAAGTAATTAACAAATTTTGGTAAAATAAATTATAAAAATAAGGGCACTGATAAGATATATTCTCTCCCATACCAATATATTATAGAAAGGAAAAAAACTAATTGATAAATTTCATATTCAAATCCAATAAATAAATAATATAATGTGCTTAAAAACATGAAAATAATACAATTTTTTTAAAAGCATATCTTAATATTCAAAAATAAGAGTCATAGATCACATGACCCTATCTCTTAAGCTTGTAAGTTATAAAACAATGAGGATTGCCAATTCCTCCACAAGCTTTGTGATAAATGCTTAGCCAGAGCCAGCACTTAAAATATCTCTGTCAGGAACCCCTCCCCAAACCCCTGACCATGGTTTCATGCTTTGGCACTCCTCAGAGAGGTGTCAGGGTAGGTTCAGACACTAGATCTAAAAATACCAACCCAAAGTCAAGCATTTATCTAAAAGTTATCTATTGAGTGGAAAATCTGAAATTTTCAGACATCTACATGTCTTCAAACCCAGCTATCCAACTCAAATAGCTATATGGGTCTGATAGATCTTCAGCCATACCATATATTAGTAGTCTTAGCAATATAAAATTGCATAAGACTTATGGCAGAGCTGGGTTTGAAGACATGTAGATGTCTGAAAATTTCAGATTTTCCACTCAATAGATAACTTTTAGATAAGTGCTTGGCTTTGGGTTGGTATTTTTAGATCTAGTGTCTGAAACTACCCTGATACCTCTATGAGGAGTGCCAAAGCATGAAGCCATGGTCAGGGATTTAGGGAGGGGTTCCTGACAGAGATATTTTAAGTGCTGGCTCTGGCTAAGCAGTTATCACAAAGCTTGTAGAGGAATTGACAATCCTCATTGTTTTATATCTTAATATATTTAATAAATAATGATTGAAAGACAAATATTTTCAGTAAATGTAATGATTTCACCTTTTTAACTATGCACCTTACTGATTTTTATATAGTCCAATATACAGAGAAAACTTTCAAATCCAAACACAAGATAGAGACTTTATAAAGATAAGAGCAGCTGTCTTATCTTTAACCTAAATTCTGATTTATATAGGCCAATCTGAAGCATCTGGGTTTGAGAGAGTGAAGATGTTACTCTGTACATTTTTACTTTCATTACTTTCTTACATACCTTAATATTCATAAAATCTTTCCATTTACTATATGTGTTAATATTACAAGTTAATAGAAATTATGTGATGTTCAAATTAATTTCATACAATCTATGCACTTAATAGATAAATTTGAACATTAAATAAATGTAATGAGGAATGGAAACATTCTATAAGGAAAAAATGATGATACCAAATGTCTTAAATAAAGGCAAAACAAAACAAAAATGTAAAAACATCACCCTTATTAATATTTGTTTTTCAATTTTGCTAAATATATTATTTTCACATTTGCTTTCTAAGTAAATTATATTATTTTTATGTTTTTAACCATTTATTAATTTCACGGGTTTTTTTTTACTTTGCATTCATTTAAACTGTTTGCCATTATCGTTGATAAAGTTTGTTGCTGAATGTTTGCGTTCATCACAGTTGTTGAAAATATTTATTGTTCAATCATTGTTTACTAATATACTACTTTCATATTTGTTTTCTAAATAAGTTACATTATTTATGGTTTTTAAATACATTATTTTAGTGCATTTGATTTTTTATGAAAAATATGAAACTTATTGATTACCTTTTGCTTTGCTTAACTGATATGAAGGATCTTATCTCCATCCACAGGTAGAGCATATACTTTACCAATACCAAAAAAAAACATGAAATTATAATAAAAATTATTTAGGATATCAGAAATATTCTTTATTTTTCCAGAGATAAAACCAGGATCATTAAAATATAAGAATGCTGGTGAAATATACAGACAAGTTGGCTTGAATTCAAAAGGTGTTGATATTAGCTGCTAGATGTATACATGCAATTCCATCCTCCTCATTGATAAAAGTCAATAGCCAGAATCAAATATGGGATTTTATGACCATTATCATTTAGTGCCCATTAATTACTTATGCTTATGTAGATAATATTAAGCATCAGCAATAGTCACTTGCAAATAAGTATAGCTATTCCAAATCCAAGAGAAAATGATAAAAGACAAAACATATAATTATGCTAGAGATGTCTTTTGATATGACCAATCTATGAGCCACAATACAACTAGATTTGGGACAATGGTCCATTATCTAGTTTATTTGATATTTTGCAGTGCTGCTTTTTAACATTTTCAGTTTTAAAAAATTCTAAAATATTAACCTGTCTATATATACTAAAACAATCAACATTGCATTTTTTAGAAATGTTTTTGAGCTGATGTTTAGAATATAAATGGAGTCTACTTTTCCCATGAAAATCAAGTTCAAGTTTATGACAAAACACCCTTTTAGAAGATCTAATATTATTCGTTCATTCACATGTCCAATCCAAAGCCAATGTTATTTTACAATAACGAACTTTAATAGTGATATTAGCGATTAAACCAATGCACATGTACTTTAACGATAAATTATAAATGAATACTCTCACTTTTTTCCATACACAAGATATAGTATTTTAGAAAGAATGGAATGAATCCACCCATTCTTTCAATCCATTTATGTATGGGCAAATCTTAAGCGTATGAAAATGAGAGCGTGAAGGTGTTAAGCAATCACTTTAAATGACATTTGTTATGTTTGAACGAATGACGCCTGCGAAATCTTTACAATTTATGACCCATCATTCTTTAGTTGAAATTAAACATATATAATGAGATATTATTTTATATAGCACTATGTTTTAATACTGTAATAGTGATACACTTAAGATCCGCCCATACATAAATGTTTGAGTTGAAAGAATGGGTGAATTAATTCCATTCTTTCTAAAATACTATATCTTGTGTATGGAAAAAAGTGAGAGTATTGCTTAATCACTAATATCACTATTACAGTATTAAAACATAGTGCTATATAAAATAATATCTCATTAAATAATGAACTTTATAATATCACAGCCAACAAGTTGAAAAACATATTGATTAATCTCATGATTGTGCCAATATATCTTTAAAATTTTACAGGGCAAACTTAAATGAAAATTTTCTAATGGTTTTATATTGTTATCAATAGATTGTCCACATCTTACTTCCATACAATAAATTAGGTAAAATAACAGCTCTATATATGATTAATTTATTTACAGTTGTTATTTCTCTGCCATTAATGGGATAAATTATTGTTGTTAATATAGATCATGTGACACAATGATTAATATAAAAAATTATGGCAAAAGAGATTATATATAAGTTAAAATTATATCTGCAAATTGTTAAAAAGAACTTGGTAGGATATTATTTAAAAAGAAAAAACATTCATAATTATTAATAATGCAATGTATATTACTGTGCATTTTCAATGAAAATTATTCTAAAATAAATGAAGAGTAAAATTGTATAATGAAAAATAACTATTATTTTTTTCTCCTTTCCTATTATAAATATTTTAATCTCTCTAAATTCAAAAGAAAAGCCATCATTCTAGTCTACATATACACATAAATTTATAGTACTGCATATATGTACCAAGTGTATAATAATATTTAATTTATTATCAGAAGCTATTTTAAAATTTGGAATGTTTATATATACAGTATATAATCTTAGACAATTTATCTAGAAATAAAACTTCTGCATAAATTATATGTTGATATTTGTTGGTTATTAATTGTAAAATCAGATTTTGTGCATTAAAACCATAGTACTTTGGTATTACTCCTGCTATGACTTATTACTCCAGTGATGTTTGCATCCAATAATATTTATCCAAAATTTCTGTTTATGATGTCATGGCAATCAAAAATCCTGGCATGACTAATCTATGTCAAGTAAACTGGCTCTTTCCTTTCACTTTAGAAGTTATTAAATGATTCAGTACACAAAACTGATTTCCCCCTCCCACCAACACCACAATATAATCCATCTCTCATATCATTTGTACGTAGTACGGTTTTATATTTAAAAATTCAGTTAAAAGTTCATATATTTGTGTTTTGTTTTGTTTTTTATAAAACTTTATATATGTTTTTTTTCTAAAAAATTAAAATATAAAGTTAAACTTACAGTTTACCATTTCTAGATAAAACTATAACTTTATGTTATAGTGCCGCCCCCCCCCCAATAATATATCTATGGCATTGTTTGTAAGTAATATGGTTTTATATTTAAAAATACATTTACAATTAAAATTTTATATATTTGGGTTTTGGCTTTTTTTTTTTTTTGCTAAAACTCTGAGGTTTTTTTTTTTATAGAAAAAAAATATTAAAAATATAACATTCAATTTACAGCTAAAACTTTGTTACAGCTCACCAAAAAACGTTTCAGGGTTTTTTTTTTCATACTTCTCCTTTTTTCATAATGAATTCCCTCCATCATTGAAAATAAAATGTTTTTTTTAGATTTGAAGTTTGTTATTATATGTACTGAATCTTTATGATGGCACAAAGTGCCATATTATGCCAGGAGGTGGAAAGGTGGCACAAAGTGCCATATTATGCTACGAGATGGAAGGGTGGCACAAAGTGCCATATTATGCCAGAAGGTGGAAGGGTAGCACAAAGTGCCATATTATTGAGGGTGGCACAAAGTGCCATATTATGCCGGGAGATGGAAGGGTGGCACAAAATGCCATATTATGCCAGGAGGTGGAAAGGTGGCACAAAGTGTCATATTATGCCAGGAGATGGAAGAGTGGCAAAATGCCATATTATTCCAGGAGGTGAAAGGGTGGCACAAAGTGCCATAGTATGCCAGGAGGGAGAAGAATGGCTGTCATACTAAAAAAACACAACTCACAATACCTGTTTTATTTAGTATCATAATATCTTTTTTCCTTATTCCATAATGAATACATATCCATTTTTTTTTTTTTAGATTTGAACATTCATATTACATGTGGTATGATGTATTTTATTCCTTGTGACATTATTCTAAATTTGCAATATGTTTAAAATAGGTTTGTCTGCACATTCTTTGGGGGCATGATTTTAAACATATTGCAAACTTAGAATAATGTCACCAGAGTAATACATCATAACAGGAATAATACCAAAGTACCAAATCCACTATCCAACCTATCTATGACTTGGTAGTTAGATTAAAAACTTGGGGGGAAAAAATGCCCCAAAATTTATTTCAAATAAATAGAAAAAAAACTATATCTTATTACAGTAACAATTATAAAAATGCTTTTACCTAATAATTTGTTAAGCACATACTCATTACCTAAGTAATATATATTAAGGCTATAATCTTAAGACTATGCGCCTAAATACGAATGGGTGGAAATAATTTTAATTTGGCCTTTATATAGTTTCAATATAAATTTTTTTCTAATCTGGGGATCAAACGGAATGGATATAAAAAATCTAACTTTTTATTTATAAAGAAAAAAATTTTTAACTTAAATTCTCAACTTATTAATTTAAAAATTAATTAATCATTTAATTAATAAAATATTTAACATACATAAATAATAGAAAATGTAACACGGTATTTATAACAAGGTTAACAATTTGCAACAACAGCCATTTAAAAGGCTGGGGGATATTGAATGGAAGAGTCCATTTATATCCACCTGATAAATCTATATTATTCTTTAATATAAAGAAAAAAATGAATAACTTTAATAAAATCTATTATCCAAAATTATTATAGAATTCAAAATTAATACCAAATTCTATTTAAAATAATTTATATTTTTTTTAAAAAAAATCGTAAATTATTATAATATATATATTTAAGGAAGTGGGAAATATGAATACTCCATTAGAATACATAACAGCAGATTAAAAAACATTGCACAAGAAGGGAACGATTCTCAAAATAAAATAAAAAATATTATTTAAAAACCATTGGGACTGAATATGAGGTAATAATACAGAATAGAATAACTCCTAGAGCAAACATAGAAAAATACAAAACAGCATTTGCTTACATTAGCTCAGCTTTATAGCAAAAAATAATAATTACAATATTCTTTAAAATGCACACATTCAGAAGAGAAAAAATATCATTTATGAATTAGGGTTATAATCAGTCCCACTCCAAGCTATAGATGCACTAAATAGACATTTAGGGCTCAAAAATGTAGGGACGTCACAGCCAGTTTCAAAAAGAAATATTTATCAACATATTATATATACATTTAGAAATGTAGAATTAAAATTTAAATAAGAAAAGTTTGTTTCATTTGATTTATTATTTTCCATACTTGTGTATTATCCTGTCTATGAAGTTTGACAGCCATTTTTTTTAATTATACAGTTTCAGGGACATTGTAAATATTTGTTTATGTTTTTTTATCAATTTTATTTTATCGAATATGTGTTAGTTGTTAAGTTTTAAAAAAATTAAGAAATCGATAATAATTTCCATTCAGAAGATTGATTTCAAGTTTTTTTATTTATTTATATTATAACATGTAAATGCCAACACACTCCGAACATTTTTGTAGTTTATTTACATTGAATGTCTTTATTTTGTCACTACAATTTTGGCAAAATGATGCAAGTTAGGGATCTTCTTTTGACAAAATAGCATACAGTGGAGTATTTCCAAAAATACAGGATCCTGACCTCATAAAAAATTTGCTTTAATGGGCATAATAGAAAACTCTATGTTTCTTATCTATTTTTTATATTAAAAAATTGAAGTCTGTGTTAATAAGCATGATATAACATTTTACATTTTTTATACTTTTATTATTTTTATATTAATAAGTTGACTTAATACAAAAAAATAATAAATAAAATGGAAATATTATAATTAATTTTTGCAGAAATGTTTCTTTTTTTAAATAACAATAATAATAAAAATGTAAATATTAAATAAGATCACTTCTTGATAGCCATTTTGTTTTAAATATTTATTATATGCCCCTGAAACTGTATAATTCTAAATAAAATGGCTGCCAAGCAGGGTAAACAGATAATACACAAGTACCTTATTTTCTTATGATTTAATTTGTATATTATTTTTTGAATTTTATAAATAAAAAAATGTTAAAATATTCTTTTAATTTTGATTTTTTTGGGGGGATGCCAAGATTGAAATACACATAAGATACCAAAAACTCTTGGACAGGCCCTGACTATAGTATATATAAACAAAAACAAAGAGATTTTTATAAATTAATTGGCACAAATGCATATTGCAATACAAGTATTTTTGTAAAATTTAAACCAAATTTGCTATTTAACAATTTCTAAAAAGTTTTAAAAAAACAACACAAATAAGCAATTGCTATTTGATTTTAATAGAAACGTTGACATATAGTAATGTCATTCTGGAAACAAGCCAATTCAAAATCACATAATATAATAAAAATTAAAAATCTAAATAATCATGTGATTACCATTCGAAACGTTGTGTAATTTACTAACCCGTGTTGTCTGTCTATGTTATTACTAACAGTTGTTTGTATTTGGAAAAGTTTAAATAAAGTTTAAAATTTTCTATATATTCAACACTTAATGATAGATGATGGAAATAGTCCAACATATTATCACATCTAAAATATCATCATCACAAATCTTCATGAAATCATGAGTTTAAGTGCTTCGGAGATTGTGTAAAGTTTAAGTATCCAAGGAAAAGTTGAGCCCAACTAATTGACAGAATTAAATTTGTTTACTGCTAACTTTATTTGGCTAAAAATCAATGCTAAAGTCTTTAGCTCTGAATCCATTACTACACCAGAGTGCTAAGCATCTCAAAGTATTAAAAATTATTCTCCGAAAAAAAATATAATGTCAGTAAATATTTTAAATCATTGCAAAAAAATAGATTTTACCAATCACTTTTACAAATTGTGTTTGATAAGACATCAGCATTTTTTACAATAGCTTTTTAATCCCCCAGATCTGATACTTGGGGAATTCTATCAAAGGTATCAGCTGTAAAGGGTTATATTGAAAATCTGTAACACCAAGAGTCCTCACTATTGTCTATACAATTTCATCAATGCCTGTAAAATACAACAATTTAAAAAAATTCTGAGAAATTATTTAAATATAAATTCATTAATACAACATAAAAAAACTATTTAAATCTGAGATGTTATCTAAGTGGTGCTTGAATTTGCAATTGAAACATTTTAACGTTTATCAGTACAACATAGAGACTTATTAATAATATGAAACACTAGCATGTAAAGTTCACAACTATACCCATTATTGAAGCTAAACAACTTATGGTATCATTGCAGTTATAGTTTCATCTAACTTTTGCCTATAAAATTTATTTTATTGTAAATAAATTAATGTTTGTATATAATTAGTTATTAATATAGTTTTTTTTTAATAAAAAAAGTTCACAACTAAAGCTCATCTGTGAATTATAAGTTGAAACCAAGATTACTAATGTTTAAAAAAAGGAAATTTTTTTTTTTTCCACATCAGTATCACAAAATAATCCTTAGGTTTAAATGCAGTTATAACATAGAAGCATCCTCCAAGGTGTTAAAAGCCAAACTACTGAGACTAATTATAGAAGTATGTTTCCCATTCAGTCAATTTACAATATAAAATCGCTACTATCTAATACATGTTGAGAAATTAATGGTTTTAGATAAGATTTGAAATACCAGGCACTCTTATACCTGGAGCCTAATTGTAAATATAGGGGATTTGAACTCAGACTTTCAATCTCCTTTACTATCCACACTATCTAATAGTACTGATACACATGACCACACACATGCAGAAAAGATAAATAATCACCAATATTCGCATTTTGTGCTAAACCAGCACTCATCAGTTGATCCAAACTATCATCTCCCATACATATATATAATCAGTGCTCAGTTTATATTAAGATAGCAAATCCTTACTTTAATGGACAGGCTTTAACCCACTCCAATCTCCAACTCTTCATTCATCCATACCATTGAAAAGCAGATGATAGAATTCCCAAATCCTATGCTGATGTCAATATCATTGTCATGCCCATATTGACTTGGTATGGATGGCTGAAGGGTTGGAGGTTGGAGTGGGTTGAAGCCTGTCCATTAAAGTTTAAGGATTTGCTATCTTAATATAAACTGAGCACTGATTATATATATGTATGGGAGATGATAGTGTGAACCAACTGTTGAGTGCTGCTTTAGCACAAAATACGAATATTGGTGATTATTTATCTTTTCGGCATGTGTGTGGTCATGTGTATCAATAGTATGAGATAGTGTGGATAGTGAAGGGGCTTGGTTTTAGATAAATAAATTTAAAACTGGCAAAAATAATTATCCTAAAAATAACATTTAATTACAGATATATTTCCTCTGTGCCTTTAAATATTGTTAAATGGCATGATCATCATCATCATTTTCAACCATTATTCATCTACAGCAGGATGAGAATCTTTCCAAATTCAATCCATCTTCTGGTCTCTAGCATTTCTTTTCCACATCACCCAGGACACTTCCTTATTTCAACTATCCATCTCACACATGGTCTCTTTCTAGGTCTTTTGCAATCTCTTGCAATCAGATTTAAGATTTTAACTGTCCATCTATTATCATCTCTTCTAACAATATATCCAACTCAACTCCATTTCAGTCTTTTAATTCTTTCAAAGATGTCAGTAACATCTGTTCGTTTTCTTATCCATACATTTCATTTTCCATCTCTTCTTATTACTCCTAACATACATCTCTCCAAATTTTGTTGAATGGTCTGAAGTCTCTGTATTCCTCTTCTATTAATTGTCCAAAACTCAGATCCATAGGTAAGAACTGGTAACACCCATTTATATAAAAAACTTCCTTTCCAAACACATAGGCATATTTTATTTTAATATTGTTATTTCTATGAAAAATACTCCAATTAAGTTTAATTCTATGATTAATTTTATCCATTATGTTTCTATCTGTAATGATAATCTGTCCAATATATTTGTAGTTGTTAATTTCTTCTAACTCATTATTATCAATCTTAATTTTCTATTTTGAGAAAATGCATTGAACATTACTTTAGTTTTTTTAACATTTGCCTTTATTTTACTTTCTTATTTTTATCTGATAATTATTGCAATATTTCCTAAAGCTCTAAAGTATTATTTTCAAAAACAAATACATCATCTGCAAAATTTATGACTTAAATAATTTCCATTTACTTTTATTTCCTTAGCTTCCCATTTTAATCCACAAAATATTTATTTTAAAACTGCTGCAAAATCTTTTGGAAATATGAAATCACCCTGTCAGACACTCTTCACAATCTTAATTTTTTTAATATCATTACTTAATCTAATTGTTGTCACATAAATATTCTTCAGAGTATGAAAATATCCTGAGACTATACCTTGATGATCCAATGCTTTAATCACCAAAGAAATAATGGCAGCTTATATTCATTGGTCCTTTCTCTAACTTCTCTTAATATATGGATATGATCCACTGTACTAAAACCACTTTTTAAACCCAGCTTCTTTTAATTGGTTAAAGTCCAAAGTTTCCTGTAAACAAGTTGTAATTATCTTGATAAAAATTTTGTATAGAACTGATAAAATTTTGACTGATAGATCTGTAATTTTTAATATCTTTTCATCACTTTTTTAAAATATTAATATTAATTCTGCATTCTTCCAATCATCTGGTACATCTTTATCATTTAGACATTTGGTATAAAAGTTTGCCAAATTTCTTTCTATTTCTTCACCTGCTTCTTTTAAGATATCGATTATAAATTCCATCATTATCTGGAGTTTTTCTCTTAATGACATAGTACAATATTGTTTATGAAATGTTTAATATATAAACAATATAGTTTGTTGCTCAGGAGATCATGTGACATTCAAACATTAAAGTGATAAGCTAGCACAACACTCTAAAAATGAAAGGGAAGAGGGTTTTTTGGTAGCTGAGAGATAATAAGTCGTTATCCATTGAGCCCATTATTTCACCATTGTGCTAAATCACACAGAATTAATTTATAAGAAACTTAATAGATCCTACTTAAGTAATTAATTGCATAGAAGGTAATATAAGGTTTGAGCAGTAAAGTGAAGCACTGATTATAACGGTTTCACCATTAGTCCAATATATCTCTTTTTCTTCCACTTTCTGCCTTGTTTTTGTTAATTCTAATTTAAATATCAATAATAATTAAACATTCTCTTATGTGCCCAAAAGAATTCCATATCTTTATTAAATTTCTCATTCCAGCAGACAGTTTTTTTATTCATTTTAATTGTGATTTGCTGGAAATATTTGTCTCTATTTCCTGAAATGAAATACCTTATATTAAAATCTATTGAATTATTGCTATTGAATGTTTCTAGTATTATGACCCTATTAAAAATATTCCTATAGTTTAATTATAATGTTATTTTTAAATGACTAATATTTTATAAAAAATAGTTTTTTGTTTTTTTTTTCATATGTCAAATGCGTTGACCGGGAAGCGAACCCGGGCCTGCTGCTTGGAAGGCAGCTATGCTAACCGCTAGGCCATTTAGAAATTTACATTTTTTTCAGCCATTGCAAAGATAAGTTACCTCTAGTGAAAATACATTTGTATTTGTGCATCTATTATTTTTGTTACAGTTAGTTATAGATATAGATTAATAAAATAAACACATTTTCATACTGCTTTACCATAAACATTTATAAACGCATTTATTCTTAAAACAATCAGCTGAGATGTTTTATGTGGAAACAGATTTAAATAAAACAATACTATTATAAATAAAAGATGGCTTTATAGTCAGGTAAATGAAATACAAGATTCAATACTGCTTTAAAAGGCTATTCTTTGATTAATGCTTATAAATATTAATATCTTTTTTAGCAGAAAGTCATTTTTGAATTTAAAATCATGTTTCCTCACTAAAAGAAAAAAGGAATTAGTATGCAGAAACTAAACAATGACAAAAAAAAAACACCCCTAACCTGATAACCTTGTATGCTTTCTTAAGAGAGGATATCAGATCCCATTTAGATGAAACCAAATAGAAATACAACTATTAACATATTTATGAGGAGATTAAATGCAATTAATTTACTATATATAGAAATAAGAAGATATTTGAAATACAAAATATAAATTATATATTTATTTCAATTAAAAAATTTAAGTTTCAGTTATAAAAATGAGAAGTAGATAAATAGAGATTTTATTTATATGTAAATATAAATGATTACAGTTCTTAGTGTATAAATAATTCTTAGTGTATATATAATTTATGGAAAATATTCTCCAAGGTAATTGTAAGTTGTTGTGGTTAGAAGTAGATCAACTTATAAAGGATACCCTCCATAGATTTTACTTGTGTACAATTTCATACAGAGTATTCTTCTCATTTGTATAATCAATAGCAGTTGCCTCATATTTAAATGGTTGTTTATATTTTGTTTTTAAAAGAATATTTTATTATTAAAGAAGTACATTACCTTGCATTAAATAGGAGATAACCTTTGTTATTAATAAAAAATATTTAATAATAAATCATACTTTTAAATGATTATACATAATAATTTTTACAAACAATTTTGAACACCTATAATTAATAATTAAAATGATTTATATTTTTCCATAGACCAAATAGCAAAAATTTTAGAATTTGTTTTTCTTTTAAAGAAATACTTTTAACAAATAATAGTAATAATCATTATTTTTTTTTCATATGTCATAGCATCGGCCGGGACGCGAAACCATACCCGTCTGCGACAAACTACTTGCTTGCAAGGCGGGTACGATGACCTCTCGGCTAACAACGCTTGATTAGTAATAATCATTATTGTATTTATCAGAAATGGATGGCGTCAAAGTTGTGAGTGGAGGGAGTTTGACAATGGTAAATGAAAGTGTAACAAAAAATATTTGCATTATTTGCAAAAAAAAAATCATATACATAAAAAAAATGTTAATTAATAATAAATAATATATTCTAACAGAAAAACTTATAAGCACATACTCAAATTTGCAATAACAATAATACCAATGTAAGTTACACTAAACATATAATTATAATAATATTAATTATCTTTAGAATCCGAATTAATGTCAATTACAGGTTGGATTTGATAATTCATTGACTTTCTGAATATACAAAATCTTTAAATTGAATGTTTTATTCTTAGAGTGAAAACTAAGATTGTGGAGGATATCCATAGATGTATGCATATCAAGCTCAAGTCAAATCTGTTATTCACTTCAGTAAGAAACAATATAGAAAGAAGATTACAGTATCATTTATATTACATAATTCATTAATGTCATCACTAATTTTTAGTTCATTATGCTTCTAGATATGGTAGCATAATATTAGTCATCTATTAATATGAAAACAATTACTATTTTCTCCAGGATATTTAACTGTGTATGACCTATATAGTCACAATGAGACATTACTGCTCTCTCTCTCTCTTAATTAGAACTGTAAGCAGTTCATCAGTATTATAACTCTATGCTGTAATTATTCATCTAATTTATTTTCCATGTTTTAATTCTAAACTTTCAAATTATTACATGGCACTGCCTAAAGAAAATCAGACATTGATTCAAGTCGCATATCAATAAGATTAATTGAGTCATATTACCAGTTTAGTAAAAGGTATGTGATTTGCTAACAAGATTATATATTGTATGTTCATAAAATATTACATTTATATCATTATTATTTAATAGATTTGTAAGCAATAAAATATTATATTGCTGTGAAAGCTTTAATGGAAAATGTTCCTGTATAAATAATGTGTATAATTATATAGTCTTTCTATATAATTTCCAAGATTCAAATAAAAAAATGAAAAATTCATCACTTTCATGCATGCTCTTAAATTCATGGAATTACTAAAAACAGTTTTCCAAATTTGTTCAAAAATTTATTGTTGTATTGCATTATAAATAGTTGACCAATTAAGCCAATAAACATCACATGGCCACCACTTCTTATGCTTGTGTATAACTGTTTTAAAACAGGCAAAACTCACTATACATATTGTCACACATAGCAAGCTAGAGTAATCAATGGATGCCAGAAGGATTGTGCATAAAATCCCTACCTAGTGCCTACTCATCCAATATCCCCAGACTAGGGTGCTGAACTGAGTTCAGATCCATATGACTATATAAGCTGATAGGCTTGGATTGAAAACATTAAAGTGTTTTCAGTTTAAGACTCATAGTTTTGTAGTTAAATGGAGATAAAAGGTGGCTGCTGGAGGGTTGCATTAGATTCTAAGATCTAGGTGCAGTGCTCTCAGATCCAAGGATCCTCACTGACGAATGCCACAAGCCAGAAACTAGTCTGGGAATATTAGATGAGTAGGCACTAGATAGGGATTTTATGCACAAGCCTTCTGGAATCCATTGATTACTCTAGCTTGCTGTGTGTGGCAATACGTATAGTGAGTTTTGCCTATTTTCTAAGTTGACCAATTCCACTTTTTGTTCGCAGATGGCAGATTTATCACATTCAAATTAATATTTTGAACATTTTATTAAAGTCATTTTTTATCAGTAGAAGTTATCTCCATGACAGCCTAATGTATAAATTTATCCAGATTTTCCATATAGATTACAGAATTTTTATTTAATGAAAAAATGTAATCAAATATAACCACTTTTCATTTGCTGTGGATATTCTGAATACACAGCAACTCAGCATAACAAAATTATATAACAAATCTAAATAAGTCAACATACTATTTATTATAGGACTTATAGACAAACTTTTCTATTTTATGTTTATAGGGTAGAATTAATTATTAATCTTTTTAATAATCTTAAGATGTCTCTAATTCAATATGTAAGAAACCCAAATATGTATAATACTAAGCTGGAATTGTATAAATAAATTAAATAACGTAATGGCAATTATCACTTATAAGTTTCTTTATCAGAATCTAACACTAAGACTTTCCCATCATGGTTTAAATGTAGTGCAACATATTCATAAGTTAAAACAACCACAGATTAGGGTTCAATTTTATTACTTTCATTGATTAAATATCTTACAATCTCCTGAATGGCAAACCATTTGATTTTATATATTAAGATTGCAGAGAAATCAATCTTTTCTCAATTTAATTAAAAAATACTAATGAAGCTGTTGGATAATTATTCAAAGATAAAAAAATTCACTAATAATTTTTATTTTAAAATGCAGATTAATAAAAAATACTTTAATATTTTTAAAAGCCATTCAAGAATCAAAGTGGTTAAAAAAAATCAGTTTATTCCATTTCAATTACTCGGGGTGAATTTTATTTATTTATTTCCATCACTTTTTATTTTATTATTTAATTGTGAATTGATGATGAAACATTTTGCTTTCCAATAAAGTATTACAACCAAGAAATAAAAATATATAAAACTATGAACTCTACTCCATGGACAGGTTTGATAATTCTAAAAAAAAATTAGGAAAAAAAAATTGATTAATAACCTAATTCTTTTTTTTTTCCATATGTCATAGCATCGGTCGGGAGGCGAACCTGCAACCACCGTCTGCAACCAACTGCTTGCTTGCAAGGCGGCTGCGCTGACCTCTCGGCTAACAACACTTGACACCTAATTTATAATAGCAATAATTAAAACCATCGCCAGATTTTAAATAAATATTTATGTACTAAAAATATCTCGTTATTAGTAAATTTATAAAATAAAATAATTCACTGAATCTCTTTTTTAACCCTCTATTATTTATCAATGTTTAATTACATAATTTATTAACCATTAAAATGTTTCAAGTTTTTTTTTAAAAAAATAAATAAATAAATAAAATCCCTTTCCTTTGTCAAATAGCCTCAAAGTAAAAGAATTAAAAATTTACAAATTTGAAAGCAAGATCTCTTTAAATTCCACTCTATAAAAAAAAAAGTCCATGATAAATAATAAATGTACAATTCTTTTAAAATGGATGATTAACAAAATATTTTAAAATAGAAACACTGTTAATAAAGAAAAAGACTTGTAAAAAAAAAGACATGAATTACATTCAAGCATGATAAAACAATTGCTTACAAGAAATTGTAAAATCTTAAGATAGATTTAATAATAATTATTATACATCGAAATCAACATTAAAATACCTATTCTCTATAAAAATATTTTTTGACTATGAATGATAGATGTAATATAATGTCATAGCTCAACGTGGCTCTTACTCCAGTGGTAGAGTGGTAGATATTGAAAGTCAAGGTCCAAGAATTATGGCACACCTGTCGTTTCTAGAGTTCAAACTATTTATAAACTACTTGGAGTCATCAAACCTATTTTTCAAAATACTTTTTTGCTTATTAAATAATTGCTCTGAAATTATTTATAAGTAGCAATGAATTTTAACACTCTATAGTACAGATTTAAGATGTATTACCAATAATCGCAATTTAACATAAAATAAATAGTCCTATGTGATTTAGTGCAGAAGTGAAGTAGCAGGCTGGAGTTCAAATCCATGGATTGCAGCTTAGCTTTGCCACTGCCAATGCCTGAACTTCTTATAAATTCCTGAGCAATAAACCATTTGATTATTTTATTTTTAATAAAAAGTTTTTTAAAAGATTAAAGTAAATTGTTTCTGAAGAAGACTGCAGGACAGTCGAAACGTAGATGTACAAATAAAGGATTTAGCTAAAAAGTGTTTGAAGTGGTTTGGATAAATTGTATTTATATAAGATATTACAGCAAAACGAAGAAAAGGGTGATTTTGGTAATATTTCTGATAATACAGACATCATAGCAATAGTCATTAAAATTCATTAAATAAATAAAATATCAGAAAACCACATATGCCCTATATCAACTACCTTGTGTAGTATTCATTTATATACTATGGTAAAATGATAGGCTTTAAATTTAACCTATTATTTCTAATGTTCAAACTTCACATGACCCCCCAAGCAAGTAATCATTCAATTATTTTTATATGATATGAAACCAAAATATTACAGAATCTGTAATAAAAGACTATATATAATTTTAAAAACACAACCCTGAATAGAATAAGCAATGAGATGCTTACATATATACATACATTAGGATTCACCATTAGACTAAATTATTCATATTTTAGTTAAAAATTAAAAAATGGACTTATTTTAAAATTTTGATTTCAGATACGTTTTAACTGGCAACAAAATTTTTAATCGATTTTAGACTAAGTTTGAAACTGAAAATGGCTTCAGCTAAAATAAAGTTTTATCTCATTTAAAATTTATAGTAAAAACAAGTATTTCTCTAATTCATTTTGAAAACTTACATTAGTTATTATAAAACATCCATGTTAGCTTAAAGGAAAAAATCAAATTAAAAATAGGAAGGGGGTAAAATAAAGGAACTAATGAAACAACTTGTAAATGAAAAGTTTATTGCTTCAACAAAAAAAAACATGAGAAGATTGAAAGTAAATACTGAATATGATGATAAAGGTGGTTAATGAAACTGGTGTTTCATTGACACATATGAGAATCTACACATAATTATAGATAGAGATTCATCCAAATAAAAATAAATAGCTTATTATCTATATAAGCTGCCTTGACCTGATAACTCAGACAAAGAGTGAATGAGCAATAGATTCCTGATAGGAAAAGAGAAAAAAAAATTCTATGTAATAAAACAGAATTGTTGTCGTTTATATACCCAGTTAATTCCTTATAGAAAATTTGAACTCTTTAATAACATTACATGTTTCTAAAAGGATCAATAAAACTATAGGAGTATGAAGCACTTCCACCCATTGGTGATGAATACTATAACACACTGATGTTTTACCGTTAATGCATTAGCTCTCATATGATCCATCCAGATTAGTCTGGGACTTATTTTCCAAACTAAACATAGCTAGATTTCTGACTAATGATTAAATAGTTAGTTATGTTAGTTTTAAGTTTTTTTTTAAATCCTCAACTACTTAAAAAAAAAATTTAATTTCAGCTGATTTTGAACCTCAAGTTGCAGGCAAATGAGCTAATCATTTATGAAATGTGGCTCACTTTTTGTGAAACGGAAAAGTACAAAATTAATGATGAATTTCATGTAAAATGAACAATAAATATTACATTATTATATTGCTGGCAAATTCTTCCCATTATAACCATAAATCATTTTAGAATAATCTATTAATAGATGTTGCACATTATAACAATAAGAAAATGATTAAAACGATAGCTAAAATCCAATATTATATGCTTCAACCGTTAAAATTTGCAATTAATCAACAAAAAAGCTCATATTTTCATTCTTAGCCTTTAATCAGCAAAACTGCAGTTAATTTCTTTTAAAATCAAATTGCTATGGAAAATTGACTGTCCTTCAGAACAATTCATAATCCTCAAATCAAAATTCAAAGTTTTAGTTGGAAAGTTTTATTTTTCCTTTTAAACTGTCCCAGTATGACACCATTTGATAATATTATCGATTATCAAATAATAATCTCTGAAAAAATAATTTCTATACTGCGAATTCTTTGAATCAGTTTAGTTTTCTATTTCTGAAATACGTCATCAGAGAGCAGCATTCGTAAACTTTTGCCTTGTCACATGGGTTGAGGTGAGAAATTGGGCAGGACTATTTTTGGGGTATTTTTACTCACAAATTGTCAATTACTGGAACAATTTTGTGTAATGCAAAGAAATTTGTTAAATTCAATAAATGATAATTACTTCGGATAAGAAGCAATTTTTCGTTAATGAGAGTCGCGGGGCGAACTTCAGTATAGGTATATAAAAAATATAGGTAGATAAAAGTATAGGTAGATAAAAAATATTCTAAACACAAATCCTCGATGAACTATTAATAGCAGTATACTATGATTCAAACATTACCGCGCTTAAAAATAAAAGATTGGGTATTTTGACTAATTTTTCTTTCTATTTGAATATTATTTTAACTACAGACTTCACTAAAAAAAAATTTTTTTTAAAAAATAAGATGCCAGAAAGATGGATAGTAAATGTCAAATTCAATATTTACATCTCTTAATCAAATTGAAACGTATCTAAATTGCATTTCTATTAATTAATTTAAAAAGCAATGAGTACTATAAATATTGCGATTAAGTATGTAAAAATAAATATAATTTTGATTTAAGCAAAACGTTTTATTATTTATAAATGTTTCTCTTTCTTAAAAGGGTGAAAAATAAATCCCAGGGTTCAACAGTTGTAGAGGGTATAATGCAAGCACACACTTCTTTCTCTAATAACAAAGATGTTCAAGATATCAACTTAAATCACTCTCCAATTAAAAACACCCATTCACTTTACTAACTAATGTTGGTTTACTAACTTTCAGTTACAGAAAATATTTAGCCATCTGAAAAACAAATCTTCCAGCCTATGCTTGGGTTTGAACTCCAGATCAGGAACATGGCTAACGGATTCATCCATTGCACTGTATGTCTCTTCTTCATTTTTCTACTTAACATTTAATATGCATTATGTTAAAAAGTAGTGTAAACAATGAGATATTAAATTTGAGAATTTTTTTAAATAATAAATATGAATGTACATAGAGGCTAAACTCTCCATACAGTAGTGCCACTCGGTGCAAGCCAGAGTGCTACTGCATAGAGAGTTTAGCCTCTGTGTAAACAGCTTGTATAAGCATAAAGAATGATGATCATGTGATGTTTAGTGGTTAAATGTGAATATACTGACATATTTCCAATCATGCATCACTTTCTTCATCAAACTCTAAATACCAACTTCAAGTCACCAATTTGGATTGTGATACCTTCATGAAATTGACCCATCTATTCCTTCACCTTTTTTATTATTTTGACTATATCAAAATACTTTCAGCCAATTTCTTAATGTAAAGTTTCTAACAGATGTCTAAAATTTGCAAAATATGCCCTAATAAGATATGTTTTCACTCTGTAGCTAAAATAATCATTATCTTTCAATATGTCTCAAAGAACAAATATATGTAACATATATGTATATGGATGGATGGATGGATGGATGGATGGATGGATGGATGGATGGATGGATGGATGGATGGATGGATGGATGGATAGATAGATAGATAGATAGATAGATAGATAGATAGATAGATAGATAGATAGATAGATAGATAGATAGATAGATAGATAGATAGATAGATAGATAGATAGATAGATAGATAGATAGATAGATAGATAGATAGATAGAGAGAGAGATAGATAGTGCACTTTGAAATTATGTAAATAAATCTGGAGATATTTATTTATATATATGTAAAATAAAGGAGTGCAAATCATTTATTCTCAGGCTTTGAATAAACAATAGTGTGTGCTTAGCAAGAGTCAAGAATAGAATGGACCACCTTTAAATTTTTGATGTTTACAAGTTTACACAAGGTTATTAAAAGTTGGATTCTGTTTGCATCTTTGCCAAATTGGTTATTAGTTTAATAATTATTAATGTCATATTTTCATCTGGCTAGTACATTAAGATCATTATAAATTTCCATTAGTATTAGAAAGGGTAAACTTAGAAACACTAAAAGCTTAAAGAATTGGTCCTTTCTATTATGGACTCTTGCTAAACATGTGCAATATTATTTATTCATAGATCAAATGAGATTAATTTGCTTTCTTTAATCACTTATTATTTAAGCTATGTCAAGCATAAGGATGGTTGAATATATATATATAAAAAGATGAATAAATAGATAGGTAGATAGATAAGAAGGCAGACATAATATAGATTGATAGGTACATAGACAGTTTTAAATAAAGTTATTTTAGTGATTTGATTATTTGATAATTATCCAAATGTTTATTGATGTAGGAAGCAAATAACAGATATGTTCCTCTACAATTAAGAAAGCTTTTAAAATAATAACATAAAATTTATTTACATGGATCTATAAAATTAATTAATAAAATAATTAAATGATTAATTAATCTGTAATCAAATATTATTTATAAATAATCATAATGGGTAAGATACCTATGTAACATATATATGTAATATAAGTAATGAGCTGCAACACTGAAGCACTTTCCAAAAAGCTCACTGTAAAATAAAATATTAAATATTATACAATAACTAGATGCCTTGTATAGGCTCATATTTTTTTTTAATTGGTTACTTTAACAATTTTTTTTTAAGATTTAATGTGAATATGTTTTTGTTAAACACTGCTAAATATGTCATTAATCTGAACTATATTAGGGGATTGACAGATCATGAAAGCATGGGATGTCTTAACACCTAATTATGAATCGATATTTGTGTCTGTTTCTGCAATTGGCTAGGAATCTTTACAATAAAATATATACTATATCACTGTAATTAAAAGTACTCATCCCAGCATTTTTTATTTAATGATGGAATTATTTCATTTGCATAAACATAGTGGTTGTAAAATTGACACATGACATCGGACAAACATTCATACATTCACCAATCAGACAACAGAGAAAAAAAGGATTTTATACAAAAGATTCTCAATTGTAAACCATTCCAAGAATTATAATATCTGGTTCAAGAAAACTTTCTCTGTCAGTTATGCCAATCTACCAACATTACTTACTAAGAACAAAGTAAGATAGCTGGAATAACATTTTCTGTAAAACAATTTCCTGACCATTTTATTTGGAAGTATGAAAATGTAATATGCCTTTATTATATCTAATCTGGCAAAAACTCATCATGAGTACATTATTTTTATCGGAAAGTGATAAATATGTTCATTTTCATAATTAATAAATTCATTCACAAACAAAATATGTTCTAGTTAAGAACTTAATGAATTCCATTTCTTTTATAAACCACATCAATTAAAGTAATTATAAAAAAGTCTCAGGGTGCAGATCTACTGAAACTGCTTGCCACATCTATGACCTGGGGTTTGAATCTGACAAAGTGGCATTCTTTTCATGAAGCTTAAAATTTTACTTTCAGGTAATTAGCACATAATCAAATTGGAATCAATATTAACCAGTATATTTATATATACGTATCTGGGGGTTAAAATTATTAAAAAATTGCTCAAACCTTTCCCATATGTTTAATACTACCTTTACTGTACCTTTATGAGGAGTTGTTGATGAGATGTGCAGGGCACTATCATAAAGAGATAGAACAAGAAAGTAAAAAAAGTAGGCAACAGAAAAAATATATTATCAAAAAAAAAAATCTGTGAAAAAATTAGTAAAATGAAAAAAACCAATAAGAATGCTCAACTCATATCCTGGTATACAGTGTAATATTGTATGTGATAGAAATATTCATAATAATAATAATAAATCAATAGACTAGTGGCAATCAAAATGGATTATTGCAGATTAGTGAGAAAATCACAATTGAAGATAAAGACAAATCATGAGATCAGATTAGCAGTTTGATTGGAAAAATAAAATGTTAACAATCACTGAAGGAAAAAGTTTAAGATAGTATGATCACAGTAGAGTAGTGAATAAAAACAGAATATTAGAGTTAATAATTGATTACAAAGTAGGGGCAAAAACAAAAAGGAAGACCAAGGAAACAATAGAAAGAAAATGCCATGAACAGTATGGAAAGAAATGCTCTATCCAAAGGCAGATATTATGAATAGAAAGATATGAAAGAGGAAAATATGGAGATTTTGAATGAGAATAACCTCAAAAATGGGAAATTCTAAAGAAAAGAGTAAGATTTAGTTTTAAAATGAAACTGATTATATTTTCATACTAGTTGAAAATATTTATATGTATGCTCATTGATTATAAAAAGGTAACATGTTTCTATAACTT
Source organism: Epiperipatus broadwayi (assembly GCA_028023455.1). Lineage (NCBI taxonomy): Eukaryota > Metazoa > Onychophora > Udeonychophora > Euonychophora > Peripatidae > Epiperipatus > Epiperipatus broadwayi. Next base: position 1,158,786 of record JAQFVV010000042.1, on the reverse strand, counting down.
TCATGATTATTGATATTAAAAGCTTGGCAAGGCTATTAAAAGAGTTTGCTTGAAATCAGTATTATAAATCTTTAATTAACATCGTTTACAAGTGAAAAGTCAGCTATTATAAAATATCTTGTATCACAGTAGCAACACTCTCATAACAGTGGTATGACAGTGCAAGCCAAAGTAATCAATAGATGCTAAAGGGTTTAATCCAAGCTTATTTGCTTGTTTAATCAAATAGGTCTGAGCCCAATTCAGTAAATATACATTTTAATGTCATTGGCCTTTTAATAACCATAGTCACCATCATCCTTTGGATAAGAGAATAAGCTTGGCTTGAAAACATTATTATGCTTTCATTCTGGGTTCATAGCTTTCTAGTTAACTAAAAAAATAAAAGGTGGCTGCTTGAGAGTTGCATGAGATTCAAAAATCTAAATGCAGTACTCTCAGATTCAAGGCTCCTCATTAATGAAGGCCACAAGTTAGAAACTAGTCTGGGGCTACTGAATGAGTAGGCACTGGGTAGGGATTTTGATGTTCTAGCATCTATTGATTACTATGGTTTGCACTGGGTGGCACTACTGTTTGGAGAGAGTTGCTACTGTTTCAACAGATTGTATAAGCATAATAAAGAAGTGGTCAATAACAATTTGTAATTTAGTAATTCATGTAAGTAATCACAAATATTGATTAAAAAACAATTTTGGGAATAAATATTCTCATCTAAATATCTTGCTGTCAAATGCAATCAAATATAGCTAAAAATTTAACTGTCATAAAGAACAACAACACAAATATGCATCAATATATATATATATATATATATCATTGATCCACTCTTTTACAGCCTTCCACCAGTGCTAAAACTACTCTCTTTAAGATAGTCTTATCTTGCACAGGTGGATGTTTTCAGTGTGGTAGAGATGAAAAAAATTCACTAACAAAAGTAAAAAATAAATATATACTTCAGTTAAGAATTTAATAATATATATCTGTGAATGCTGTGACATTTGTGCCTAAAAATGTTACATTTATTATTAATAATTTTTAGTTGCTGTTGTTGTCTTTATTAATGTTAATTTTTATTTTATATCTGAAAAAATTTTTGGATATAAAAAATGTAAAACATGTTAGTTGAAAGAAAACATTTAATGTTAGGAAATAAATTTAAATATTTTAACACAAAATATAAAAATATACCCCTTTACGGAAAAAAAAAATCATGTTTAATTTGCATAAGAGTTTTTAAAAAAATGCTATAAGTAAATGAGATTCAAAATTGGAAGCAAACAATTAAATTGTCTCATAACATTTTGTGATAAGACAACAATTAAGAAAATAAATAACGATGAAATCTGCTACAACAAATGTTTCTACAATAAAAAATTATACAAAGAACACTTTTTCTTTCTAAATTAATAAAGGAGTGCAAATGTTACAATGAATGCTACAAATGGCAGACATCTTTGTCATATTTTATAAGTCTTAGGTGTTTTACCTATTTATTTGTATTTTTAGGAGTGAAAATATTGTATCATATATTTTTTAATTACTCTGTTATATATGTATAATAATTTTACAACAATTACAAATCTAATAGTCTTTGCTGTCAAAAAATAAATAATTCCCCAATAAGAAAGTGCTGAGATATTCTGAAATACAAGAGCTGAATTGATGCAAATATTGCAGTGAATGTCATTGGCAGATATTGCACATGTGCACAAGACATTTTTGGAATAAAGTACAATTTGTTGGTATACAATCTAGAACAGAGATTTAATTTTTAAATGTTGTAAATATAATCTGAAATAAGAAATGACAATAAAAACATTAAAAAGTTCAAGATTTAAAAAAAATTATAAATGTTTTTTTTATATGCATAATTTTTTTAATGGGAATTCAATTATGTTTACACTATAAACAAATTATTTATGCATTTCAAATTTATATGCCTGGTATAAAAGTTAAATAAATTAATTTTACATCATTTTTTATATTTATGTTTTTGATTTCATATTATTATTATTTATATGCTTGTGTTAGAAGATAACATTGCAGTAGATTTTGAACCTGAAATGAATTGGCCCTAAATGCAGAACAAATAGATCCTATGAGTAACAAATTTCTGGACTTAATTATATTAACTGTTAATAGTCTTCACAGTAATTAATGTTGGCTTTATTATTTAGTACTGTTTGCATTAAATATCTCAATTGCCTTTAGTATTTGTTTTACAAAAAATTGAAGGGATTATTGCTTGTGAGTTTTTAAAATGTTTGAGCACTGCAAGTAACAAAATTAGAGCCAGATCTAGGACTTTGAATCCCAAAGTTACTTTCATTTTGAATCTCAATGATTTTATTTATTTTATACTTTTTGTTATGATTAATTTGATTCAAACCAAACTCACTTTAAAAATATATGTATATAATCACACACTTTTCACTTCATATTTTTTAGGCTTGGAATTACATATAATATCATAAAGCATGACAGGAAGAGGGAAGAAGTTCTTACTCATAAATGATTCATCATATACATACAACTTAAATAAAGATCTTTGTAATAATTTTTTTTTAATTATTATCAACAGCATTTGGAACTAATATAAAAATTAAAATGTACCCATTGAAAAGTGTAAAAAAAATATTAAAAAATCTGTAAGATTATTTTTGTTAAACAAAAATTTTAGCATGAATATTCTTACTGTAATTGACTGTGAATCTGATAATTGTAAATTAAATTATTTGCACAAAATTCCAATGTAAAAAGATACACACAACTTTAAAAAGGAGGTAACGAATTTAAAGAATGGTTTACTTTAAATTTAAAGCCAAACAAATGTATATGTTTTTTTGTTTGATTTTCTTTTTTAATTATAGTTAAAATTTCCAAATATAATCATAATCATACATTTACTATGTATATCTGAGAGTTGGAAAAATATACTGCATTATTAGATAAAAATAAATATTACTTTTAGAAAAGAAAAACACTAGTATTTGAAACTGATCAATTCCATTAATGCATTATTATTCAGTAGCTACAAAATTTCTTATTATGGCATGTTTTGGTGCTTCAGATGCTATACCTTTTCTTTGTTATTTTGACCTACCTACAATCTTATATTACTATGTGCAATTTTATTTTACTGTGGAAATCATTTTAAAATTATTAGTTGAAAAAAATCTAAAGATGTCAGCATCAATCATTCCTTCAAAAAACTACAATATGTAATTTGTTTAACAAAGATATCAAACTTGCTTCATTTTGATCCCAATAGGAATGACAATTTCTGATTGAGGGATAGTTTAGCCCAAAAGCAAATAGCAAAAATTTTATTTGAAAAGAAAAATTGTAATTTTCAATAATTTGTTTACATATTAAAGCTTATTTATGTGATATTTTTGTAAAATACTTATTTAAAACCAAAAACTTAAATGACTACAATTAGATTTTCTTTGAAAACATTTTTTTAAGAATGCAAGTTGTAAAAGGTTTGTTATAGCAAAGAAGCAGTTTTTACTAGGTAACAGAACAGCTCTTTGTCAAAACCAGTAAAGAATTTTTTAAAAAAAATTTAATAACAATAAATTTAATGTTTAACCTCTTTTTTGCTGATTATTTTATTGGCTGAGTGAGTAAAAGTCTAAACTTTTAATTGGTCAATTCACAAACTCAAGCGTCAAAATATATTCATCTTTTAATATTATATTCACTTTAGTTTCATTTGTAAAAAGTATATTAATATTTTGTCAGGTTATAAAAGTGAACGAAAGTTTTTTCAAAAATAAATTTTTATTTATAATTATAAAAATATTCGATAGCGGCAAATCTAAAACGAATGTTACTCACCAACCAAAAAGTTTTGCTGACGTCAGTGATTTCTTTCCCAATTTTATGTTGCGGAAAAGTAAATAATTTTTGCTAAAGTCTTAACTATTTTTCTAAAATAATTTTATTTTTAGCATATTTTATCAAAATAATTTATAATTTGTCAAAAATACTTTTAAAATGGTCTAAAACATTCATTTATCATTTTCAAAATGAAACAAAAGAAATCGTAATGGTAAAAATTATTGCCAAGCTGTTTTCTTTGTCCTCTATGGTTATTAACCAATCAGCACCGAAAATGGACTGCCCTCTTTCACTGTTAAAACTAAAATTTGAATATATTGATTTTTTACTTGTAAAATAATTCAAGAGAGGGCAGCATCTTACGGAACTTTTTTTAACCTTTAAAATTAATGCAAAATCTTAACAGTAGTATTAAAAATGTCTAAATTAGAGAGAGTTGAAGCTGACGGAAATCATCACATTTTTAGCCATAACTAGCAAAAAGTTGGTTAATTTTAACATAGTTTCTTTCTTTAATAATAGCTAACCTAAATTTCTTTTGGATTTAAAAAATGGAATTCAAACCTCTAACTTTTTGAATAGATATAATTACATCTAATATGCAAGGGACTATAGATATAGTTAAAAGTTCTGCTAAATATTTAATTTTCTTATTTTACAAAGTTCAAATATTAACTTTTAGAATATTTATCAACTGAAAACTTATATTTGTAATAACTAATGTAAAGATTATCAATTATAGATGTTTAATTGTAAAAAGAAAATGTTCAAATATAAAGGAAAATCTCACTAGGAACTTTTCAAATAAGAAAGGAGGAGTTACGTCCTGAAACTTATCAAATTTACAAACACTGCAAACTTATTAATTCATATAATTTTAGCCTTGTTTGAAAGTTAATAGATAAATTTATTTTATTATGTTCAAAATATAATAAAATAGCATCAATTAACATGTGCAAATACTATTGAAGTACATAAAAATTTGAATTCATGTGTTGGAATTTGAACATCAAAAATTTGGTTTTGAATACAAGTCAATGTTCAACCATCCACCAAGTTGTGTTAGTAACTGGAAGAATCAATTCTATATATATATTCTAAAGTTTTAAATGACACTCAGGCACTAGACACGACAGAGGGAGCTGTGATCAATGGATTTTTAGCATTTAAGTATCATTGCATATGGATAAGTGTGTGCACTATTACTGACTTGTGTTGCATTTATGAAAGAACATAACGTAAATCAGATTTAATTAAAAATTTATATAGAAAATATTAAAATCATTAACAAATTTTTATTTTCATTAACACATAGTTTAAAATATTATACAAAAGCCATACAGAAGTTTCTTCTAAATTCTCGTCTTATGAACTTAAATTACTTAGAATAAATTAAATTTAAAAGCAGCCTCAGCTAGATTTTTTTTAAAAATCATTTAACGAAAACACCCACTTAATACTTAGATCAACTTAAAACTAGAACTATATATACTGCTGAGAAAATTTCAGTCGGTCAGAACAAAAGGGGTATTTTCCCCCTTCTTTTTTTTTTTTGTGAAGTGTCAGTTGATTTCATAAAGAATGATTGATAATCCTATACATTGCTCAATAGAAATAATGTAACAATTTCGATGCTGATTTATATACAGCAAGCTAGATTAAGCGGTGAGAGGTAGGAGTAGACATCTTTTATATTAATTTAAAGATCACAAACTATGAGATGATTGTTTAAAATGGAAACATGGGAGTTTTTTTTTAGCAGCGTTAACAATAATTTTGTTTCACCTTAAGGTTTCGAAAAATGATAATTTTTTGCGAACGAGAACAAAGACATATCCATTCCAGTGATTAACAAAAGATGCACTTAATGTATTAAAATAATTAAATAAGACGGAAATAAACACCATTCTATCAATAACTTTATCGTGAAAATTTTATAATAACCGTATTCAGCATCAAATAGCTAGAAATAGTCATCAAACATTTACGCTTAAAACCCGAAGTTTTTATAATTCTGAATTTATAGAGATATAAATATGTCTACATAAATATATAAGCGTACAAAAGTATATTTGAATAACCACATGCATGCGTATATGTATATGTAGACATATACATTAGATGATCTACCTACATCAAAAATATCTTGGATTTTATGTCAGTAGTATTATATAAACTTTGAATAGTATCCAGTAGTTTAATAAACAAAAATGCCACAATAAAGTTCTCTGATAGGTATACATTAATAGAAAATATCACTCTCATTGCTGTTCAAGAAAGTCTATAAACGCTCAATATATTATACTGTATTTAAATCGAGTTGTTAGAAAGTTCATGATAATCTGAAAATAATATTTGCAATTTAAGTTAAATTTTGTTCCCGGAATAGTCAACTGATTGAATATTATAATATGGATTTTATTACTGAAGGCTTTTGGTGAACATTAAAAAAAAGGGTAACTAGTTATGACATGTTTTCAGTTACTGATGTCCCAATTTTTACACCATAGCATTCACATATTGTGTTTGCAAAGCTCATGATAGTGGAGACTTATATAGATGTGTGTTAATCTCCACGGTAGCAGCTTTGTGAATTTTTTGGCTAAAATCCTTTATTAATTCAAATGGATTCTCTCAGTAAGCCTTGATTTTCAAACAGACTTTATTCTTCAATCTTTAGGGAATGCAATTATCATCTTGCAAGAATCAATATTGAAAAATTAAACAATTTGGCGTTTTGAGAATTAATGTTTTAATTAACCAAGCACAAATAATTTAAGCCTTTTTACAATTCAGACAGATCTAACATTATTTTCTCATAACATATTAAGTTTCAAAGAGTCCTTATTTATATATATAAAGTCAGAATATGTAGTTTTATTCCTGTACTACATGATTTATTTAGCAAACTTCTGTCTCTCATGCATGTAATAAATCATATGTATATTTCTACAATATTTTGATGGAATTAATGCTGTATTCAATTATTTCTATACATGAACTTTTTGGCTTTTATTATTAAAACACTGAAATTTACTGATTTTCTAATCATAATTTAATAATTTCCTACTATTTTGATCTCATATGTAGATCATCTTCAGATCTTATTTAAGATATGTATATATTCTTATATATAGAGCTCGCAATATAAATTAGGTCATGTGACATCTGACTTGATTTTTTTTTATATATATTCTTATACATAGGCCATCTTCAAGTTTAGTAATATATATATGTTAAATAAAATGTGAAGATCACCTATACATGAGATTGAAATAGAAGGAAATTAATAAACAACAACTAGAAAAACAATATATTTCAGTGTTTTAGTAAAAAAACAAAAAAGTGAATACATAAAAACAATAAAAATATAAATATACATATATCCATATTTGTAAATAATAAAAATAAATAGGTAGATCTATGCACAATTATAGAAATTTTTTTCACAATTAATGTTAAGTGAATTAAATCTACCTTCTATTGTGGTACAAAGCTGTTATATATGCATTAAAATCCAGTGACTGATTTTTACTATCTCCTATTTAAATATCCCAGAGAATAAATAATCTCCCTATGACATGTCAAATTTAATATTTTTCATGGATAAATGTGATGCAAATAACAAAAATAGATGAGTAGATTTATGTCCAACAAGTAATGTGGTTAGATAATGACAATTAAATTGCTTGTTACCAAGGTGACCATTTGATAAATAGCTCATTCTTCAAGGAAAAAGTCAGATTCCATTTATACTTTGGTGTAAAACTGTTATATATTTATTAATGACTAGTGACTATCTTCTGCATAATATCTACTTTTTAAATCCCAGAAAATAAGTTATCTTTCTACAAGAGGTATATATATTAAATTTAATATTTTCATAGAAAAATATGAAGCAAATAATAGAAGTAAAATAGCAAGATTCATTTATAATTAGAGAAAAATGTCCAGCGGTATATGTATATTTATTTCTAAAATCTAAAAAGATGTTATAGTTACAAATTTATTGCACGTTAATAAAATATCCTAAGAACACAACAATTTATAATCCTCAAAACTACATTGAAATATACCATTTCTTGAGTAAAAGAAAAATATATAATTTTAATGAAAATCTCTCCTAAATATGAATAATAACTTTTTCAAATCAACATCATTTTTATTTTTTAATATAGCTAGAATTCTTTAAATAAGTTTTTTTTTTAGTTTTTTCCATACACATGTACATATAAGAGAGAATGAGTATAAATTAATTCTTTCTTGTGAAGTTAAATTATTAGCTATAATGAATGAAACTTTGTTAACATTCAATTCAGGTTGAAGGTTCACTCTATTTAATATCATTTGGCAGATCTGAATTCCATATAAGATTTGTAAAAGCAATTGAAAATGAAATTTTTCCTTTTGTAAAACAGTTTTGACAACAGGCAGCAAAGAATGATACTGATATTAATAAGTTAGTTTATGTTGGGATGCAAGGGACCTTGATGCCTTAATTTAAGGAGCAGAAGATTTGAAGGAATATAATGTTAAGAAAATTATATTATTATACATGTCCAAATGAATATACTGTTTGATAAATTGCTAATAATGGTAAAGTATATTATCAGTAAAAAAAATTATTATATTAACATCAATAAACATTATGTTTTTGGTAATGCTTTTTCATGGAAAGAACACAGACTGTGTAATACAATATGCATTGGTTTCTCATTATTGAATGAAAAGGCAAAAATTCTGAGATTTTTTTAACTTTTGTCACATTTACATGTATTGTTTCAAAATTTAGAAAAAGCATTACAGATTTTTCGAGCATTGCTAGTCAGTTGTTCCTATGGAAATATCTGTCTTTTTATTAATAATTAAAAAACCATTCACTTTTGAACACACAAGACTAACAAATTTGGCTATTATAAGTATAGAAAACAAAATGCAAACAAAGCATCAAAATGCAAACAAAACATCAATACCAAAAAAATACTTCCCTTTCAAAACAAAATGTCAAAAACGTAACAATGCAGACAACAAATTTCTCCAATTGCAGGAAAATTTCCAAAAATGGGATTTTTGTTTTTAAAATAATGGGAAATAGTCATCCGCCTTGCAAGCAAGTAGTTGGTTGCAGACGGTTGTGGGTTTGCGTCCCGGCCGATGCTATGACATATGAGAAAAAAAAATAATAATAATGGGAAATAAACAAATAAAACTTAATAACAAACATCTCTTTTTTTTTTACTGATAGTATTATTTTAAAATAACTCATGTAAAAAGAGAAAAAAAAATTTTTAAAAAAATGTGTTATTTCAAATTCATGTAAAAAGATAATTAGGTATATAAGAAATTGTTAAGGATAAGTATCACTATACATAGGGGAAGATATAGAATGAAACAGTGATTTAATTATTTTCTATATTTCAAGTACATATCATTATGTCTGTATGTATGCATTCTGTGCATATTTCATCTGACTCTTTTGATTTCATATATATCCTCTTTCCACACAGTCATATATATATGACAATGCCCTTGTACATAATAATAATGATTTAGCATTTTTTGCTAATATTTTTTTATTAAAAATGTAGGTCTAATATACATATATTCTATAAATCTATGTATTTAATTAAAATCATGATTAACTCATGTAATATTTATTTATTGATATAATAATGGACTATTAAACAATTATAATTCAAAAAAATAAATACAATTTTATTTATAGTAGATTAAACCTTCAAATTAACTTTGTAAAATCATCAATGTGGAATATTAGAACAGGACAACCAATCCCTTCAGTGTTCTCTTCCAAACCTCTCCCTTTTTTGGGCTTTCCAATTGCATTATTGAGGCTGGCGATGACAAAGGCGATTCAGAACCTAATACTGGATAAAACAAAAAAAAATAGTTGCATCGCTCGCCAAGATCTCCTTATCACTCATTGGCAAAGTTACATTATTAAATACACTGGTTTATTCTAGATTGTCCTATTACCTTCCCATCATCAAACCCACTAAACTCTTCGAAAAATCAATGAACTCTCTGTGTTCCAAACTTTTCTGGAATGGCAAGGTGGTAGTATGGCCAAGCCTCAAATGCTTAAAGATCTTAATGGTCTTGGTCTACACTCTGTCTCCACCCTCTACCTTCAAAAATCCATTTCCCTTCTGTGCTCGACAATGCTTAAAATTGCCAAACCTCAATCTTCCGGTGGTTGTCAACCCTACTGATACTCCACTTACAAGTAAATGGATTGGTGAGATCTGGAATCAAGTCAGTATAGCCATGAATCCCAGCCAACTAGCCCTTGATGCTAACTTTCTGGACTGTCTACAAATGAAAATACCAAGATCAAGCTCCAACTCAAAATGTATTGGGGCTTTCCAACAATGTCTTGATCCAAAAGCTGAATCACTGGTATGTTGAATCCAAACACATTGACTTTCTTCTTAAGCTCAATCTGGCTTCTCTTCCCACCAGTTGCTTTCTTGTGGCCAGGAGGCGTTTCTCAAAGATTGGACCCCAGTGCCAGCTCTTCCACTCAGCTGATGAGACCATAGCCACCTATTATACATGTGCTCCACCTTCTCTCCTATCAGGAACTTCATCATTAACAAAGTTTCACTAGACATCAGAGATGTCCTATCAATTCAAACATGATCAAACAGGGAACCTATGCCTCCATCAGACTGTCCATCTTTTTGACCTTCACCCTATGGCTAACCAGATGCAAATTAATGTTTGGACATTTTAAAAATACTCCACTCCAGATTTACATCACGCTACTCACACAGGCTAAAGTCAGAGACTCCACCCTTGCACCTCAGCTGTTACAGAGAGACACTTGGGGAAAAGATTGAGTTTCCAAATGAATAACCCACCATGAATATCAGGACTGTGCAGAATGTGTTCCTTTTTTTTAGTCTGTATGTTTTAAAAACAATGTAAACCTTTCAGTGTACAAAGAACACTTCATGTTTGAATAAAATATTTTTTTAAAAAAATAGCTGTTTTTGCCAAGATTGTTTCTCTTTCAAAGAGTGGTTGTTTTAAATTAGGTCTGAAAATGTAATTTTTCCATTACTTGATTCAACAAGTTTTTCTGTATTAAAATAATTCAATAATAAATATTTTTCTGTTCGGACTTTTTTTTTTTTAGTTTCACTCAGTGAGATTTTGATTGATAATAAAATTTTAATTGAGTTTATTATAAATATTTCTAAAAATCGCATATATATTCTGACTTTTTAAAAAAAAATATAGAGGCATTTTAATAAGATTGGATTTTTAAAATAGGCAAATTGATCAATAATAACCTAGTGATATTACTTGAAATAATGTCTGTTATCTAGTTGTCTCCAATGCTTTCAGACAGAATGTTTAATATCCCCACCCAATAATTCAATTAGTAATATATTAAAAATATACACCTTGCATAATTTGGTGCAGTGCTCAAACAGAAAAGTCTGAAAATCATAGTCCAGATCAGTCACTTCAGGTGTTAAAACTTTTCATGAACTCATGAAAGTAAATTATTTAATCATTTACTGACAATTAATAGTTGCATAATGTTTTGATATAACGTTAAAGTTCAAAATTGACTAGAATTTTATTAAAAAATAGTTAATACTAGATTTTAAAAAAACTTCATAATAATTATTTCCATAAAGCAACATTAATAAAGAAAGGCAGCAAAACTAAAAGTCAGATAGAAAAGTCTATAGCATATCAAACGAAAATGTTGTTGATACTTGATATATTATTTTGAAATTTAAAAAAATAAACAATCAGAGAATCTAAAGATATTGAACGATTCACCTATTTAAAATAAAATTTATAAATTAATTTTTTAAAGCAATACTTATTACAACATAGTTGTACAGTAAATAAAACTCCATTCTAGATACAAGTTTATTTTAAAATATAATAGTAGCTAAAAGATGCAGAAGAGAATAAAAATCCTAAGTTCTAATTACAAGTTTAACTATAGGGGATTTGAACTCAGACTTGCAAGCACCCTTCAACTATCCACACTCTCATATCACTGATTCACATGACCACACATATGTAGAAAATATAAATAATTGTCAATTTCAGTATTTTGTGCTAAATCAGCACTCACTGTTGGTCCAGATTATCATCTCCCACACATATATATAATCAGTGTTCATTTTATATTATGATAGCAAATCTTCATAGTTTAATGGACAGGCTTCAATCTACTCCAACTCTTCACCCATCCATACCATTGAAAATCTGATGATGGAAATCCCAAATCACATGCTGATGGCAATGTTATTGTCATGCCCATGTTGACCTCAAGTCATTCTGACCCCTCATGTATAGAACCTTAGCCATTTAAATACATAGAAGAGGTATGGGTAGAATGCAGGCCTAATGTGTAAATATTTGAGTGACTTGAGATCAACTTAGGAATGGCAATAATATTGGCATCAGCATATAATTTGGGCTTTCCATCATCAATAGTATGGATGGCTGAGGAGTTGGAGGTTGGAATATATTGAAGCCTGTCCATTAAAGTATGAAGATTTGCTATTTTAATATAAACTGAACACTGATTTTATATATGTGTGGGAGATGATAATCTGAACCAACTGATGAGTGCTGGTTCAGCATGAAATATGTATATTGGTGATTATTTATCTTCCCTACATGTGTGTGGTGTGTATCAGTGTTATGAGATAGTGTGGATAGTTGAAGAGTGCTTGCAAGTCTGAGTTCAAATTCCCTATATTTACAATTAAGCTCCAGGTATATAAAGAATGCCTGTATTTCAAATATTTTCAAGCTTAACTTAAAATATTAATGAAGTTCATACTATAAATAAAATAACGAAAGAACTCAGTTAATCAGTGAGAAGTTTAAAAGAAAATAAATTATATTTATTTAGAGATTTTAAATAAATCAAACTATATTTTATGCAAAATTAAAATAATTAAACTATTAAAAACAATTAATTAAGGTCATATAAAGCAATTAATAGTTATAAAAAAAAATTTAAATTTATTTTATTATTAAATTCAATCTACTATATACAAATAGTATAGTTTTGATGCAACTTATTATAAGTCATTAAATCGTTAATTTAAATGCCTGTGTTTTGTAAGTAGAAAGATGGACTTAGATGCTGAAGTGAACAAAAACTCCAATATATTTTAAAATGAATTTTTCATCAAAGGGAAATGACTAGTGCAAGTAAGTTAACTGTAGATAGAGCTGTTATTATACTTAATTTATTATTTAAAAGTAAGAGTTGGACACGGTATCAGCACATATAAAAGCATTAGATAAGTTTCACTTTAAAATGCTCGTAAAATTTTAAAAATACAATAACAAGATTATAAAATTAATCAATATATTTTTCAACTATATCCATTATTGTAAAAATCACACTTTCATTGGATAGGACATGCAAAATGAATGAACAATGCAATATCCTTAAAAAGGTGTTTCATGGTGAACATGAGCATAGTTTTTGGAAAAATTAGACCATCTACATTATAAAGATTATCTCAAAGATATTCTAAAGAAGTGCCATATCAATTGATTCCATTGGCATGTTATGGCAGAGAATAAAATACATTTGAGAACTACAATTAGACATGATTTGAAGTATTTCACTAAGAAAAATTTTCTGCTGAAGATATTAAAAACAGCATGATAAAATATCACTAAACAGAATATTGGACCAGCATGTTCTATATGTGAATGTATTTATGTTTCAAAGATTGGTTTGTACAGATGTTATAAAACTCACTTCTAAAGTAGTTGTTTCTCTCTGTCTCTCTTTCTTTCCTTATTTTTTTGCTGGGAGTTAGAATGACCACTCTTGTGAACAGCTGTTTATTATTTTTTAAACATTAATGCATAAAAGTCATACTATGATTAAATAAATTAATGTTTAGCAAAGGTCCTTGAATAGATAGTTCAATGGATAATATAGAGTTATATAGTACTGAGGACACTTAGAACATGTGAGAAAAACTCACAATACATAATGGTTGCATTCTAATGAGAGGATAGCTTATTCTGACCAAAGAAAGAGAGCTTTTAAAATATTTCATAAAAGAGACCCTTGAATCATAACAGTAAGATTTTACATTTAGTGACCAGGATTAAGTAATAAAATTAAAAGAAAAACCATGCCAATCAATGGCCAGGCTATCAACTATAGGAAAATTTCCAGAAGATCTGTTAATGTGAAGAAGACTCCAACAAATGGCATACTAGTGTAAAGAATAAATATATATAATGAGGGAAAACATTTGGAGTAGTATTAAAAAGAATTTTATATATATATATATGCGTGTTGGTGAGCAGCCCATCCATGTTCGTATACTATATGAATAATCACATAGTAATAACAGCTGCAACGACAAGAACGTATGGAGTGGACATTAGGAATTTGCCCTGCTCGGTTCCTTTAAGGCCTCCAAGAGGAATCAAAGGGTCTCCTTTCAGTTAATAGCAAACTCCTTTATATATATTATAACCTACACTCCCAACACTGCTCATATACATTACATGAGCGAAATGCCCAGGCGCCAGTTCTATTAATGAATAGAACAATATAACAAGATATATAATACAAAACTATTATTGAGACTCTATATTTAAGTTTATGTTCAGCTCAGCTCAGTGGGAGGCTATAGACAGTTCATAAAATATATGATGATAAATAAATGAAAGAAGAAATATTACAAACACTAAATATAATGTAAATCCTTTTTATTAATTAATTGTATGATAAAGAATCATGTTTATCAGTACAGTCTATTAAAATATACTTTAAACTTAATTTCTTCCTTCATCCAAATATAACACATATCAGCTTGCTATAATTATAATAGTAAACAATTCTATGACTTGGCATATCACAATCTAAATATCTACTTTAATGCCAATCAAGAAATAAACAATAAGATCTCCGGGGAATTTAACAAACACAGTTGAATTAAATAAACTACATTGGCCCATAAGTTATAATTCTAAAGTATGATAAAATGTAATGAAACAAATTGACTAAAATATTCTACTGTGTTTCAATAACAAGATAATGACAGAAATAGGGTATTTTAATTTCATATCATCATCTAACAAATATACTAACTTGGCAATCTTTCTAATACTTTTATCCAATGGCAAATGTTCCTGATAATGTTTGGATTAAGAGACAATATTGTCAGACACCAGAAAATTTGATATTATAGTTATAAAGCAATATATCTATTTTATAATAGATGTGTAGAATGTGGAGATGTGGAAATGGAAAACACGAATGTATACAATAATAACTCCAGACACAGTTTTAAGATTTTAAGCAAATAAAATAAATCATTTATTACAATAAAATAAATTTGGTTTAACATGATATTTACAATTGGACTACTTGTCCTACAGATTTTTAAATTATCAAATAAACTTTGAGCATCAGTTTGGGATTATCCCTATTATCAAAGCAAATTAACAACAAAACTTAAATATTCTGACTTCGAACACATGCTTTGCTTACATGTTTCATCTACATGACACTAAATAAACAACATGTTATATTATTAGCACAAAAAAAATACTTTTGAGAGGATATTACTATTGCTTAATAAAATAAATCAAATTAATTATATTGGACTCTCAACAAAGCAACTTTCTCTAATTGACTAAATAATCACTTTCAATTATGTATACCTTTCATGCATAGCAACAAAATCATGTTCATTCTGATGATTTGATGATTTATAACTTTATTTAAATAAATACACTGTATTTTAAAATATTTATTTCCCATTTTAATTTCAATAACTTTATACTTTATATACGCGATATTATTGATATTATGCGTGTGTGTGTGTGTGTCAAGCAACAATGATAGAAAATAATCTTTTCTACAAACTCTCCATTCATCAAGAAAATATCATACAATTACTTTATTTTGGACAATGTCGTAATTCATCAATAAAATAAGACACTAATATTACATCAAGAATTAATTTAACAATTTATCTGGCCACATATTAATTAACACAGAGCTATATTTCATGATTAGACAGACTATACGTTATAAGGGAATCTACATGAGGAGCAGATAAACTCTTACTGAACACTTGTACAATAATTCATCTGATTCTAAATACACTGTTGGTGGGGAACCTTTTCCTCATCACCAAGAATATAAGAAAAACGTCACATAACTTCCTAAACATCATTTAATCATACTTCAACAATAATTCATCTACTTCTAAATACACTATTGGTGGGGACTTCTTCCTCATCACCAGAGCTCTAAGAAAACATCACTTAACTTCAAAAAAATATTTAATCATACGCATATAATATAAACTAGGCTCTACTCATGGAAAAACATATACTAAATAAGCAAAATCTTTTATCCCTACAAGCATTATAATGCAATCAGATTTTTTTCCATTCTCAAAGCTCTTCTAAATATCGAACATTATAAATATACGCTGGCAGATAAATACATACAGATAACATACTAATCCATTCCACTCAGCAGAATATGACAGCATCCAAAATTTATACATAAAAATATTCACAAACTGAACTTTATCAAACAAATGTTATAATTGTGCAAAACAGACACACACCCGCGAATAAAAGTATATATAAAATTAACTCTAAATTACACACTATGCAGGCAACATGGTAATTAAATATTGCATCAAGGTATAACTTTTAATTCAGAATAAACTTTAGGTTACTTTTAAAATTTAATGGTTATAATTATTACAAACGAACTTTCTTTCATATCTAGCAAACTATTTCTATTATACGATTGTTGATTTAAAAAAGAACAAAATTCTCACTTTGAGATAATAAAGTATAGAAAGTAAATATAAACCTCTCTAATAACATATTAAAAAAAATTATTTCTTTCTTTTACCTTTGTAAAAGAACAATAAGACCTATTTGTACACAATCAATTTTTACCAGCGTATTCCTCATTTGGATATGCTTCGGAGACGGTCTTGAAGGTCAAAATAACCCAAATTATAAACAAAACATAATAATAAGTAAGCCTATTATCAATAATATACATTAATAATGACAAGCAATAAAAATAAATAAAGAAACAAAAGTTAGTTGTTTTGTAACTTAAAATAAAAGTTCACATGCAAAGCTCTGCTCCAGGTTTATGAAACAATATGGGACACATTCCAAACTGAATTTAAATAAACTTCTGCAGGATAACTTAAAAAATATAATCATAACTTAAATCTGACCCAGCACCTCCAGTGTTCATAGCATATCTATTTGAGGTACCAAATCACACACACAAGCAATTAAGCTCTTCTTTATTATACTGAAAATATAAGACATTCTCTGTTGTAGTGCCAAATTAAATACACAATTATTCTTAGTAGTTTTCTTGAATAGCATTTAACACTTTATAGTCTATTATATGCATGGTTTATTCTTAAATATTGTCAATTAAGATATCATGGTTCCTTAGTAATTCCACAATTAATAATACTTTGTTTTATATTCCATCTTTATCGAAGAGAACAAAAATTACCCACATTTCTATCCTTCCATTCGATTTAAGCAAATACTTAGTTTGAAGTAACTCACATTTTATTTCCTTCATTTAAAATACGTATTATTTCCAGAAATACCAGATAAATAAATACTGTTATCTCTTTATAATGAATTTAAACATGGCATGATTTATCAAAATATGCATATCCTTAATTTTATGTTTAATCCTCACAAAAACATAACACGGAAAATAGTGAAGAATTAAAATATATTCTGTAAAATAGTTCTGCATGCGTTTCCCAGATATATTAAAATACACATGTTGGTTAGTGATACAACAATAATATTCATGCAATTTATTCTTATTTAAAATGACAATTAAATGAAGTAGTGTAGACTGGATGTTATCAACATACATTTTTAAAAGAGCGATAGTTATGATAAGGTTAATTCAAAATGTTTAAATCAAGGAGACAAAGTAAGCTATGTACCTTTTTAAAATTTAGAATTCCATTCTAGTTAACTTTTTCCATAAGAAATTTCTTAAGATCCTTTCAAAGTTTTACTCCAAAGTCTTTTTTAAAATCAATTTGACTTCAGCAACTAGCTTTAATTTTTACAATAATGAACCACTGTTTACTGACTACAATTACAATACACAATAAGCAAGTTTTCTACTGGAGATCTTTGTTAAATATCCCTCTTTAGCACAAGGTCATTTCCCTTCACAAGGTTACTCCCACGCTTCTTTTCTATCTAAGCTAATTACATATTCAAAAAAAATCTTTTCTAAAAAAAAACATTTTGATTTTAGAATTAAATCAAGACAAAAAATAATAATAAAATAAATAGCTTTTACAAACTTGAAAGAAAAATGAATATTAATTAACTATTAAACAAAAATGATTAATAATTTATTTAATTTGTAAAATAATTCATTGATTCAACTATCTATTAACCATTGGAAAGAAATATATATTTGTTAAATTATTTAAGATAATTGCTGTAATTTAAATGTTTTTATTGTACATGTACTATTGTTTGCTGTTATATGAAAATGAAATGAAACATAATACAGACATATATGCATGCACATGTCCTGCAACCTAAATATTAAACTATCTTAACTAAATATAATTGAAATGGCTATTAATTGTTGACAAAAAGGATAAGTATTAATGAATGAAGGATTTTGAAACCATTCAACCAAATATTACACTAACATAAAATAACTTTGCATTTTCCTGCCCAAATATACCAATTCCTATAATAACAACCCCTCTCTCTGGCATTAGATACTTCACTAACCACAATCATAATAATGAATACTTATAAAGTGGTCTATCAACTGCATAAGCAACCCATATCTAAGCTTCAAACAATCTCCAGCAAAAATTTTAAAATTCTATGGCTATTTCATTTTTTTTAAAATATAATATAACTATTCGATGCAGATACAAAGTATGTCAATTCCTTGTGCCCATTCAGATGGTCACAATATATAATATATATATATATATATATTCATATATATAATAAACCACTAAATATCACATGATCACCATCTCTTATGCTCACATTAACTCTTATTAAACAGGCAAAACTCTCCATACAGTAGAGCCCAACCAGAGTAATCAATGGATGCCAGAAGGCTTGTGCATAAAATCCCCATCTACTGTCTACTCATCCAATATCCCCAGACTAGTTTCTGGCTTGTGGATTTCATCAGTGAGGAGCCTTGGATCTGAGAGCACTGCACCTAGATCTTAGGATCTAATGCAACCCTGCAGCAGCCACCTTTTATTTTTACTTAACTACAAATCTGTGAGAATAAAATTGAAAACATTATTATAATATTATTATAATTATTATTATAATATTGAAAATATTATTGTGTTTTCAATTTCATTCTCACAGTTTTTTAGTTAAGTAGAGATAAAAGGTGGCTGCTGGAGGGTTGCATTAGATCCTAAGATCTAGGTGCAGTGCTTTCAGATCCAAGACTCCTCACTGACGAAGACCACAAGCCAGAAACTAGTCTGGGGATATTGGATGAGATGGGGATTAAAAATGAACAGAATTGAGACAATATATAAAGCATTTATGTAGTTAAGGTAGTGAACTGAATTCAATAAAAAGCAAGC
The DNA here is from genome assembly GCA_028023455.1 of Epiperipatus broadwayi. Classification (NCBI taxonomy): domain Eukaryota; kingdom Metazoa; phylum Onychophora; class Udeonychophora; order Euonychophora; family Peripatidae; genus Epiperipatus; species Epiperipatus broadwayi. The sequence goes on along the minus strand of JAQFVV010000042.1, from coordinate 1,139,275 downwards.
TAACTTGAACAAACAAAAGGGTAAACCAAAACAACTAAGTGCAACTGAAAAAAAAATCAAAAAGTTTAGCTGTAGATAAATGTCAATGAAGAGGCTGAAGAAGAAAATCCCCTGACACCTAAATGATTATATGAAATGAGCAGCCAAGAAACCAACTTCTCTTATGTAAAGAGAGGAGTTCTATATATATCATCATCATCATTTTCAAGTATTATCGATTCACGATAGAAAAAGTCTCTTCAAATTTCAAACTAGTTTCTCCAATTTCTAGCATCTTTTTTTCATATCAATCCAGCAAATTCTCACATGTGGTTCTTTTCTAGATCTTACAATCTCTTGGGATTCAATTCAAAATTTCAACTGACCATCTATTATCATCTTTTCTAGCAATATGTCCATTCCAACTTCATTTCAGTCTCTTAATTTTTTCAATGATATCAATAACACCTGTTTGTTCTCTCACCCATGGATTTCATTTTTTATCCTTTCTTATTATTCCTAACATACATATTCCCATGCTTCATTGAGCTTCTGAAAACTCTGTAATAGTCTTCTGTTAAGTGCCCAAATCTCATATCCATAAATAAGAACTGATAAAACACATTTATTAAAAACCTTTTTTCAAACACATATGAACATTAAAGTATTCCATTCAAATTTAATTTTAATAACTTCATTCATCATGTTTCTATCTGTATATATTTGTAGTTATTAACTTTTTCTAATTCATCATTATCAATCTTTCTTTTTTTTTCTTTTGAGAAAATCAGTTGAATATTACTTTAATCTTTTTAGCATTTATTTTTTGGCCTACTTTTTTACTTTAAACTCTTGCAACATTTCCTGAAGCTCTGAAGCATTGTTTGCAAAAACAATTACATCATCTGCAAATTCTGGACTATATAATTTAATTATGATTGTTGCATTATGATAAATATTCTTCAGGATCCAATACTTTAATTACTGTAAAAATGCTTCTAGAATCAAATGACTTTTCATAATCCACAAATCCAAAATATTATGGCAACTCATATTCATTGGTCCTTTCTATAACTTCTCTCAATATTTTTTTTTTTTCCATATGTCATAGCATTGGCCGGGAGGCGAACCCCCAACCGTCTGCAACCAACTACTTGCTTGCACGACGGCTGCGATGACCTCTCGGCTAACAACACTTGACTTCTTCTCTCAATATTTGAATGTGATCTACTTTGCCAAAACCACTTTTAAATCCTGCTTATTCTTTTGGGTGTTTAAAATCCAAAATTTGCTGTAGACGAGTTGTAATTATCTTGGTAAAAAATTTGTATAGAACTGATAAAAAAAACTATATGTACATATAAAGAATTAATTGTGTTAACTAAGTTATTTATAAATAAACCACTAAACATCACATGATCACTATCTCATACTAGCACATAATTACACAAAAGAATGATAATAAAAGATTAAGAATTACTTCTTTCATTTTTGTTATTTGAATACAAGTATAAGGTAGATACTTAAGCTTTAGATGTAATTAAATGGGATTTGAACACAGACTGGAAGCTCTCTTCAGTTATTCACTTCATCTTATATACACGACCACATACACGTGAAAAAGATAAATGATCTCCAATATGTATATTTCGTGTTGAAACCAGAACTCATCAGTTGGTCTGGATTATCATCTCCTATACATATGTAAAATCAGTGCTCAGTTTATATTAAGATAGCAAATCTTCAAACTTTGATGGATAGGCTTCGTACTTCAACTTCAATTCTCCAACTTTAGCCATCCATACCTTTGAAAATCTGATAATAGAATGTTCAAAGTCGTTGTTGATGCCTGTCCATTAACGATTTGTTTTCTTAATATAATATAAACTGAACACTGATTATATATCTATGTGGGACATGATAATCCGGACCAATTGATGAATGCTGGTTCAGCACGAAATACGGCTGCCCTTTTCCCATATATGTAGTCATGTGTATTGGTTATATAAGATGGAGTGAATGACTGGAGCTTGAAAGTCTATGTTCAAACCCCCTCTAATTAATTATTTCCTTATTTAAAAAATTACCTTTAATATTTTTTTAAAACACACACACACACAACTTTAATTAATTAAAAAATCAAAATCTAGGCTTAAAAATCTTATTGTCAAATATGAATATGATATCATAACAAGTAAGAGTCAAATATAAATCAAGTGAACGTGAAATGGTTGAAAAGACGATATAAGTTGAATTTTACATTAGAACGAGCTGTTTCTTTAAAAACTGACCTCATTAACTACTTACTTGTAAAGACAATTGCGGCTGAATTTTGCCCTTTTAATAAATTAATTATTTATCAAAAGTTTTGGCTTTTCTTTTTATATTTCAAAATTTAAGAAAAAATAATAATTAAGAATATTTTTCTTTCTCTCTCGCAATTTTATTTAAAAAACAAAACAGGAAGTTACAATAAGAGTATTCACCACCTGCTAAAAGAGCAGGTGAATATATAATTCCAATGAATCATTAAAATAATTCATTATTTGAAAAAAAAAAGAAGTATAAATGTTTATACTTTTAAACCAAAACGCTTGAAGGAAGAAAAAAAATATTTTTTTAAAAAAAAAAGGTGTTTTTTTAATATATCGGCAACAACTTTTCTTTAATGTAAATGGTTAAATAAGTGCATAAACTGGAATAATTCTAATTTTACAAATACCCATAATTCATCGGTGGGATAAATCTAATTTTTTAAAAACGTGCTTGGTCAATTGTTCCGGGAAGTCAAGTGATGTTTAAGCATAAAATGGGGGGCTGGGCACCAGTTCAATTGAATCGATTTTTTTTTACTTTGCTCAGCAGAACTTGACACAAAAAATGTTACAGAGTCATATTTAAAATAAACATAATAACTCTAAATGGTTTTAAACCAGTAAGAAATGCATTGGTCGGGCTTAACCGCCATTTTTGATTTCATTAAGATTTCTTCATCTATCAAACATTAAATGTGAGAATACGTCTTGAATCGGTTTCATTGGAAAGATGATGCTAAAATTTGAATAATTAGGTAACTTATTTTTTTAAAAAAAAAATTTACATCAGTCTGCTGCTATTTAAATATTATTATGATGAATATATCAAAGGGGCTGGTGACATAATAGTGGTACGGGCATTTATATGATTAATCCACATTGTGTCTTCTAAGAGTCTTCATAAATCGAATATATGTCTTTTTTATCTTTATAACTTTGCTTCTATTTTAATTTGTTTCATTACTTTTTCAATCTTACAGGTAATTTTTTATTACTAATATATATTAAGAGCAGTAATATGGATGAATGTTACTAACAGTTGATCGCAATCACGTCATCAGCAAAACACTACTCAAAAATGTTGTAGAAAGCAATCTTTATCCACTTTTATGTTGAAAATATATGAACTATACACATCTGCAAGCTTATTGACTGCAAATATATATATATATCAACTTGTGTGGAAAGTTCATTTATATTTTAAAAGGATGTTGTTCTTCTTCTTTATGCCAATACTTGATCCAGTACTAAAAGAACTAAGAAGCATGATAGATATCATTAGCATAACTTTAGTTGCAACAGTAATATTTCAATTAACTGAAGCAGTAAACAACAGGATTAGCAGAAACAACAGTAACAATAGCTGCATTAATAGTAATGTCAGCAGATGAAAAGATAACAGTGCCATCAATGATAATATTACCATTAGTTGCAGAAATAACATCTGAAGTAGAATTATCAATCGTAATGATTATATGAACAATAATAATAACAATATTAGCAGTAAAAACTGCAGTGATAATGATATCAATAATATTAGAGTAGCAACAATAACAGCTACAGTAATAACAGAATTTATTGCTACTACAATAGCAGTAAATTCAATAACTATAATGTCAGCAATAATAATAACACAGTTAATAACAGATGCAATAACAATAATAATAATGAAAATAATACAATTGTTAGCTGTTGTAATGATAACAATTGATATCAAAGCAATACAAGCAATAATATTAGCAACTGCTGCTAAATTAAATACAACATTAACATGACACAGCAACGCAATAACAGCAACAGTAGAAACTTCAATAGCAACAACATTTATTAGCCACAGCAAAAATGAAGGACAACAACAGTAGTGAGAATACCAGTAATTTCAATGACAGTAATAAGCAGTAGAAGTAATAACCATATTAGTAATAGAAATGATAAGAATAGCAATATATCAACAACAGCAGTAACTTCAAGACCAGCATTCATCATAAAAGGATCCAGTTGCAAGCATTTTTGGGGTCCTAATAAATGTTTTTAAGATTTAGATTTAAGTAATGATATTAAAATCAGATAACCAGTTTGTATTTATAAAATAAAAAGATATAATTTTATTGTATATCTTTTACTATTACATAGAACACTTTATGAATACTTTTCTAAATAATTCAGATTTAAGTTGCAAAAAATACTTTGACAAAGAGGTCATATTTTAAAAATGTAATTTTATTGCTATTTCATTAGTTAAAAAAATCACAATATCTCCCAATTCTACTCTAAATTGAATTATAGATACTCTGCATTTGACATTTCGTCACACATTTGAGTGAAGATAATTTTTAATAAGCTTTTAATTTATTAAAAACATGTTTGGTTCTTAAAATTGTCATGATCCAATGTAAAAACATTTATCACAATTAATACATCTAGAAAAAGTTTATTATAATTGTAATCTAATATATATATATATCCAGGACAAATCATTCATTTTAGTGAAAACATTTTTTGAATAAAGTATTTGTTTATATCATTTTCATAAAATGTTAGAAAATCTTGGTAATATTTTTTCTACTTCTTTGTTTTCTAATATTTTTATAAGCATATTTAATTCAAAATAATTTTAAATACATCTTTGAGTCTTTCTTCTGTTTGCAGATTAACTGTATTAATTAAGATATTAAAAAATTGCACTTAAATTCTTCCATATTGATCCTTCAGTCAATAGCAAAAAAAAAAAAACTTTCTTTTTCCCAATTCATCTTTAAGGGAAACTATTTGATACAGTCATGCTGTGAAAATAAATTTTTTATTTCTTAAGAATTCTTAAAATTATCATCTTACATAATATTTCATTTTTAATATGATTTATGGTTAATATTAATTATTATAGACAGTACTTTGGTTTCAGATACAAGTGTAGTATTATTATTTATATTATGCATATAAAACAGTAATGAGACCAGTAGTTAATTAATGTTTATTATACACTTATGTTCAATTAAATTACATTTATTTTATATTTATAACATTCATTAAAATAAGAATGCAATACATATTATTACAATAGTAAATAAGGTGTGGAGTGAATAACATTTTATGAAGTGTTTTTACTTTCATTAATTGCTAAAGGATTATAGATGGATAAGGCATGATCCACACAACTGACCTGTGCAAATGAGTCACAAGTGGCCTCTGTGTGAAGATTATATTTTCCACTGGACCTTGCAAATGTATCGTTCACTTCTAACAGGAGTCTCATTTCTTTACCTGATTGAACAAACCTATGAACTGCTGAATCTACTCCTGGTAAGGGAAGCTGACATGCTAGTAGAAACAGCGGATGATTCTATTCTGTTTCGAAAGTAGACTAAGTATTTATAACTTTAGCTAAGCAGTTCATTATAACTTATATAATAAATTAGTATAGATCTAGCATCACGTTTTTTCCTAATTTTTTACTGAAAGGTTTAACTGAATGATTAGAATTACAATGATTTAAATATTACGTTTACATTTCATAGTTTAACATCTTTTCGTAGAATCTGAAAATTAAGAGTGTAAATGTTGCATTGTTTTAAAAATATATATAGTGTGCATGGTTGGAAATAGGTTCACAAATTAACAAAGTAATTGAAAGAAGGTGAAAAAATAAGTAAATTGTGCCACGATTTAAAATAATTATTTTGGATTCCACTTCTTTCGATTTGAACCCTTCATTTTACTATCATTATACAAACTCTTGCTTTTTACCATTCAAAATATCTAAATTTACTTCACTCCTCTACCCCTAGCTATTAAAATATTGTTAACACTGTTGAAAAATACATTACAAAAGAGCTGTAATCAATAGTATTAAATATAGTTTACATATTTATAATACAAAGTAATACTATAAATATCACGTAAAAATGTTATGAGCAAAATGTAAAAAGTAAAAGACAGAAAAAAATATAATTATTATGATGCAGTTTTAGTACAACAGCAAATGGACGAGGTTCTTTTTAATTGTTTTAATTTTTAACCCCCCCCCCCTTGCTTTTTTCAAATGAGGAAGTCCGTAACAAATTTTGTAGAAGAATATTAAATTCTATTTATATTATTATAGTTTAGTTCAGGCTCGTGCTCAATACATAATCAAAGTGCCATGAACCCCCTCCCCCATCCCACCTCAGCTTTTACCATCAAAAGCAATAACAATACCTCAACATTCCAATATTAATTATAGCAAAAGGCATTTATAAAAATATTTTTCAAAAATATTCACCAAAATATTTTCTTATTCTAACCAAGAAAATGTTCACGCACACACACACAAAAACTTTTATTAAAACCAACTAATTTTTTAAACGTGTATTTTTTTTTCCACATGAAGAAATATTGGCTTAGCTTTTAGAAAAATATCGTTAATCCATTTTTCTTTTTTTTCCTTCTCTATTCTTTACCAAACACTAAAAATAAAAATATCAAGTTCAATATTGGACTCTTACTTCTGATCTTACTTCACATTAGGCAACTGGATAGAAAGGTATAGAAGACTGAAAAGCAATTTCAATACTTTCCTCTTAGTTAGTTTTCAAAAAAAGAACAAAGAAAAATATCTTCTTTCAATTACTTTGTTGAAGTACAGTACAGCAAAGTTCTTCACTTAATATTTCATCTCCCAATCTGCCAATATTCAAACAATTCTCTAAAGTAAATAATTTACTCATGCATAACTTTCTAACATGAAGAAAAGATGGAAGTTGTGATCTTCACAATTTGGGAGAAGAGGGGAGCATATACGCATTAATCGAGGTAGGATTTTTTATGTATATAAACAAATCACTTGAATTAAAATTTCCCACAAGCAACTAATTCTTCAATTAGCTGGTAAATGAATTTTAAGAATATAATGTTATGTTTTTAAATTAAATATATATATATTACAACTATGCAACTGTTTTTGAAAAACTTTGATAAAATTAATTAGAAAATATATACGTATTAGTAAATATATCCATAATGGGAGAGCTTATCTGTTGACATTGTAAGATTTTGAAATTTAAAATAGTAATATATCATTTTTCCATATCTATCATTTATCTTAACAGTCATTTTTTTATTTTTGTCTTCTATAATAGACAAATCATGGTCCCAAACCAACAGTTTCCCCATTGATATATATATTTAATGTAAATTGACATTTTTATTAAAAATAATAATCTCTCTCCTGCTCTCATATGCCCCCCCCCCCCTTTCAGTCTTCTCTCTATCTCTTAATTCTTATAATTCAGAAATGCAGTAACTATTGCTTACTATCTTTTATATAGAAAAGATTAAAATTTCTCCCCTATCTTTATTCATTTTGCTATAAATATATAAAAAAGAGGTTTCGTTTCAATTGCAACTTTCTATATAGGTATTTGAGAGTTATCAAATAAACCAAGATGGCAGCCGTATTTTTGATAAATATAGTTTCAAGGGCCTATAATCTACCAAAGATGTGTTAGTTGTTAAAATAAAATTACAAATCGATTGTTAAATTTTAAAAAATGAATAAATTCTAATAATTATCAAAAAGTTTAATTTCATTTTTTTTATATATATAATGGAAGCTAGTGAGATGTTTTTAACATTGTTATACTTTGGTTCAGTTCAGCATGTTTCTTTTTGTCAACAGTTTTTTTTTTTTTTTTTGGTAAATTATCATAATGATAAAGAATTTGGGACTTTCCTGACACAGAACATGATGCAGTGGACTATTTCTAAAGGTATAAAATCCTGCCCTCCTGAAAAGTATGTGTAAATGGTCACAATATGATTACATAACTACCAACATGAATAAAGTGTAAATATTGTATTTTTTATCACTTTTCAATTAATAAGTTATTCGGGGGGGGGGGGGGGTACACTGTAAATATTGTAATTAATTTTTCTGCATTGATTTCTTTTTTAAAAATAACAGTAATAATAAATAAAATGTAAATATGTTTCCTAGCAGGCATTTTTTGATAAACATTTTTTTGGGCTCCAAAACTATATATAGACTGCCATCTTGGTTTACATGAAAACTAACAAGTACCAAAGTTTTTAATAATTTCAAAGATAATTGAAATAAAAAAAATTTTTGTTTTCCTACAAACAAATAATAATTAGACAGAATGCTAAACTGAGATATCTAAATATTATGAGCTACTGAAGATAAAAAATAATATAGAGTTTGGAGTCAATCAAAACCAAAAGTCTACTCATACTGTACAGAAATGAAAATGTGTGCTGACTTTTATTTACATCATGAAATGAAACAATAAATTTATATATAATCCATTTATTTTTTTATTATTTATTTTTGTAAATATATTAAATATTTGTTTCAAAATATATATATGACAATTGCAATTAGATTTTGTTGGAATATAGTTTTAACAAAAAATTAGTCAAGTAAACATTTACAGATATCAGAGAGAAAACAAAATGTCAGTACCATTGTTCATTTATTGTGCATGTGTGTGAGAGAGCTTATTTTGTTCATAAATTTTATTTTGCTTTTTTTTTTTTAAAAAAAAAAGGTCTTTTTCTTTCTTTCTTTCTTTTATTTATTAAAAGTTATGCCTTATCAAAATGTCATTAAATATACTGGTATTTTGGACAATAAATATTTATGTATTAATATAGTCAGTATATTACATTTCATTTTTCTTTTAGTTTTTGCTTTTATCCATTGTGTGGAGCTACTGAACCCATACTGGAAAAACTCATCTATAAATTGAATATTTTAAGGGGAAATTGAATTCTTGTACAAGTACCTCATACTAAAATACAAATTCATTGTAATTATATATATATGATAAATCTTCTTATTAATTGTAAATTACATATTTCCTTTTTTATATATATAATTTTCTTATTTATCTCTCAAATTTTTCCAATTTTCTTGTTTGTCTTTCAAAATGTATAAAAAAAAATAGAGGTCAACTATAAATGTTGAATTTTATGAAATATATTACTAAAGGTTCAAATCCATTTGTAAATGACATGATGCATTGCTTAATTAATACATAATACAATAAAACAATGAACTGGGTTAGTAAGTAAAAATTTTAAAAAAAGAGGAAAATGACAAATTATTTTTTTGATTACCAGTGATAAATAGAGTGAACATAGTAAAGAAAGTTTAGGAAGAAGTTCTGGTTTACCACTATTTTATTGCCAAGACAGCATATATGATCCAGATAAAACTAAAATAGTTCAGGAATTATGGCTATCATCTTCTTCAGAATTTGGCTTCAATCCAAGAATGCCTGGATGTCTACTCCAGTCATTGGATCAATAGAATCCTTTTGTTGATTATGAGTAGTTTAGATAATGTCTTGTTATGGGAAAATGTTTTATTTTTCAATGATGAACTATGTGTGTAATACCTGTTCAATTTCTGCAAACTATTTACATTTTTAGATTACTTTATAAAAAATTATTACAAAAAGATTACTATTTTATTTAAATACAGATGAAAGGTAAAAAAGTACAAATCTATGTTTCACTGTATATATATATATAAGTCTAGATTCCATTATTTGTGTCTTTAAATATGCATCAACATCAAAAGTACACTGAATCTTTAATTTATTGATTAGTTATGTGATGTGAGACATTGTGACTTCACCTTATATGGAGTCAGAAATCTCTCAGAAACTATGCCAAGAGAAACCTGTTAGCCACTTTAACTTCCCTTTCCATTCCCTATCCTAAGTTTTCCCATATTCTTCTCTGTCCTGCTCCATCCCATTTCCACAACATAATCTTTGTCAACTCCATGGCCTTTATATCTAAATCTCCCCTTATCTTTTCCCAAACCCAGCATAAAAACCAATAACCCAATCTGTATAATCACTTTGTTTATATTTATTCTTTCACAACTTTATTATTTGTACCCTTTCTGCTTTCAGGCATTTATATTCAATTAACAGATGACTAATATTTTTTATGCCTTTCTTACATAACTTGCAGACTAAATCACCCACATTTTTCCATTTATGTGTATATTCCCTTGTTGCTAAAGATCCCATTTGAGCCTTAAACAGTAAACTACTTTCCTTGCTATTATCATAAATTAATTCACACCCAATATTCTGTTTATTTCTATAAATATTTAAACTCTTTTTACTCTCCATACCAGTTCCCCATCTCTCCAACTCTCTAATCCTTATTAATGCATCTATTCTTCTATCCTATTCCTTAACACTATAACACTCAACAATTCTCCTAACACAATCATCTCACCTTTTTTATAAGTATACTGACATAAATTCTTTATTCAAATCTTCTGTGCATATCACATTACCTTTCTTACCCATCTTGTTGCTTGCCCTTTATTCATAACCCAATTAAATATTATTTTGACTATTCTTTTATTATCCATAAACTGCAATCTACCAAAATTTTTATTTTGCTTTTTGCATCTCTCATATATAAAACTTGCCCATCCCATTTCTCCTTGAATTGCCTCCTTTGCCATCCACACATCTGCATCTAATGCATGTCTTCCTACTTCTCTTTGTACTTTTCTATGTCTTCCTACTTCTCTTTGTACTTTTTCTAAGTAATCTAATACCCCTTTACTAACCCATAACGCATCATTACCATATGTTAATGACTTAATTATTTTGTATTAAAGTTCAAAAGAAACATCAAACCATTTAAAGTATTTGGTTTTATTTTTATATTTTGATTAACAATCAAAAAATGAATTACTTTTCTAAAGTCATATGAATGTGTTACAAATATGCAAATATAGGGGGCACTCCTACATTCCCAATTGTAGATTTAATCAGTGTTTTCTTGTGTCAAATTTATACTTTTCAATGAAATAATTGAAACACAGGCTTAATATATACCATGTGTCTATATATGTAATATATTTTAAAAAACTGAGCATTTTATTTATTCACAATTCTATTCACAAATAAAATTGCCCCCATAGCCTCAAACACTTTTTTTTTCTTTGTATCGTAAAAGATATTATTTTGCCTGCTTTTTAAGCTCTCGACAAGACTACAACATAAAGTTATTGACATTCAAACTATCTAAAACAATGAATAAAAATTTTGTTGGAGATTTTCTTTATATGTGAATATTATCTTAAAATACGTATAAAAGGCTAACATGGATTTTGTTTTAAGATGCTTCAACTTCAGATCAAATAATAATAATAAAGTATATTGTGGACATCATCAAACTGAGCCAGAAGAATTCATATTAATCAGAATGGCTTAAAAAGTTATCTGAATCAATGTACAGAATTGTTATCCAAAAAATAAAAATAAAATAGATATGCTTTATTAAACATTAATGCAAACATAAAAATTGGTATATAAAGATATCACTTATAAAAGCTTCCATATACATAAGCAGCTTTAATGATCGAGACTAAATTTATTTTAATCATATTCATTTTGTAAGAATAGAATTGAACTGAATATACTGATAAATTTTTTTTAAATAGTACACAATAAACCAGATTCCGTCTTGCTTAACTTACAAATTTACTACTATATAGAAATATATACTCAATTATGATTTCAGTGCGTAAGTTGTTTCAAGAAGAAATGATAGTCAGAAATCAAAATCATAAGTTGACGGATGTTTTTAAAAAAGGAAAATAAAACCAATAGTTTGTTATAACAAGTATACAGAAATGGGTAAAATTATGTATGCTTATGATAGAGTAAAACAAGACATAAGAATGATTAATACCAGTAATAAAATGACATATTTTCAAATCCAGAAAAGAGAGTTCACCTGTACCATTTAGCAATTAACATAAGCTGAAGAGAAAGTTAGTTAATACTGTACATGTTAGTCATAATTGCAGCAAATAAAATGGTAATATTTGAATTTTGCGTCTCTTTAAATAACATTCAAATTTAACACCTCAAATACTCATCATAACATCTGTGGTTTAATGGATGCCAGCAATCAACATTTGATTCAATCGAGTTATTTTATTAAGAGTTAATTATTAAATTTTCCAATTTAAATGATTTTGAGCAATATAAATGTATGAATTCACTCTGGACTTATTAGACTATCGACATTAAAAGTTTTGTTATGAAAAACTTCCAAAACATTGAGATTAATATTAAGCATTTTTTTATTTGCAAATATATTTTGTAAATATACAATTAAATGTTTATTTTTATATTTTAAACATATGACTCAGACAGTAGGAAAAAAACTTATGCCAGACATTGTTGTTTTGCGTTTATTAGTGTACATTGCACTAATTTATTTTATAAGTCATAACTGTTAGCAAGCTTTTATATACCTTTCAATAAATATATAAATGATTATTAATTATTCTTTAGTTAAATATAAATAATATATATACACAACATGTATATTAAGGGAACCTTGTTTAATACTTTAAAATAATATGCCAAATATATCACATGTAGTATATATTGAAACGGTCACTCAATCCATCTCTAATCACAGAGGGCGCCATCAGATTACTACGTATCTGGAAAATTTATTTACTGTGATCAAAAGTGGAAAAGGATGATGGTCTGCACTGACTAGATTCAGGGAGAAGCAAGAAATCTTAAAGATTGTTCAGACAATTGAGAAATAAGAGCACTAAGACAAATGTCAGCCAAATTAAGTTTAAACAAATTTTAAATTTTATTTGAGAGAAATATAAATTATAAAGTAAAAGTTTAGAATACAAAAAATAGGGTTATATCAGGCGTGTACCAGAAAGAATAAAATTCAAAGCTCTGGCAGACAGACTAATTTTCTAACCGTGAATTATAAAAGGAGGGAACAGATTTCTTTCAGCTGAGATTCCCCAACAACACTGGTTTCCCCATTCACAGATATGAAAACAATGTTCTTGAAATAAATCAACAAAACCAGTGTCGGTGAGCATTTCTTGGCCCAGAAAATGCATCAGGACCAAGAACGTCACATTGTCAGTAGAACTACTGCATCTTATACTATGTTTAAAGCAAACATGATTGATTTACCCCAAGAACAAAAGAAAAATATGATTAATATGTCGGAGTATAAATTATAAAATGGGAGAAAATTTACGTCTCCAATTTAATAAAATAACAAACTTAGAAAATACTCCAACATAAATGATTTCAAATTAATGAAATATTAAATCTATGATGAAAGGAAAACAGACATTTAAAACTGGTGAATCTCCAACCAAATGATTGGTGTTACTAATCTGAGAATAATAATTAGAGGTCTCAGTAGGAGACAAGTAAATAATTAGAAAACCAGTTACATCTGCCCAAGCATTTCAAGAAAGTGAAATACTTATAATTACAAATAAACTTACAAAACAAGTTCTGAGTACACTCTCTGATAAAATTTAAAGTCACACGTAAAGACAAAATAAACCTAGCAAGCAAATATAAACACTGACCTAGATTTTTTTATAAGTTAGTTTATCAGAAAGTGTAAATGAGTAAAAAAAAAAATAAGACATTAAATACTTTAGCAGAAAGAAACTCTCTTTCACCTGTAATTTACAAGAGGATTAATATTATCTTCCTGCTGGCGATTTATAAAATTACAAAGAACAACAATTCCAGTTTCCTATTTCAGAGACATAAATGCAAATATGGTCTCGTAGGAAAAGAAGAGATGAAATCTCCAAATACAGAAAATCAGAACAATAAACACGATAAACTGCCAGCCAAAAGATTTTGTGGTTTGCAAAAATGCAAACACAGTATTTTAAATCAATTATAGAACAATAAAATAAATGCAGGTGAGCCAATTTAAAATTACACAAGACTGCTAAAGCATTTATAAAAAGTTAGGCATATAATTAGAGATATATTAAGCATATAAAAATACAACCTCACTAGACATTTGTCTAATAAATAAAATTGAAAGCAAACTTGGAATCTTAAAACTAAGATTCCAAGACACATTATTAATACAATGAAAAGCAAATATAGTGACTAAATAGGAAGTTAAATAATTATAAAGACTACAAGTTTATTAGATTGAGTGGAGATTTAACTAAAAGAATTTATCCTAGCAGGAATAAAAGAAAATATTTACCTTATGGTAAAGCAAAGTTCATGTAGTTTCCAAGAAGTGTACACTTTTATTTAAGTTCATATTTCAGGTGTTCTATCCTTTTAACAGTGGCAAGTGTATGGGTATTTGGGATACGATTTATTTTAGATGTTCATGGCATGACAGAAGGAGAAATTGGAAGTCAGGGATTCATCCTTTGGTTAAACTAGCATGGCATATTGATGATGATAAAATGTAGAGTAGTATATTTTGATATCTTGTAAAGCAATGAAGTCTTTTAACAATTGCAAGTTTTTAAAATTAATTAAATGTCCGAATTGCTACTAATACATTATGAATCTCAGCAGGCTGTAACCAAAGTGTGTAAATAAATATTGAATCTCACTTTGAAGCAGCATGTTAGACAAGAATAAAAACTATTGTCCCAAAATTTGTGGGGTTATTTATACAATGCTACATTTCCTGCAAAAACTTTTCCTGTTGTCAAATTCAATGCCTTAGGGCAGGGCAAATCTCAATCTCCCATTCAATCTAATGAGGAATTCTAACCAGGGAATATTTTAAATAAAAACAACAACACAAAATTAAATCTCCACTTTTAGAATGAACTTAGAAATGATTAAAATAAGAGACAGGAATGTAATTAACAAGCTTGCTTGTTTTTAATCAAAATAAGTGGTGAAAGAAAACTATTTTAAAATCAATTCTATAAAAAAAAATTAAAATTACCTATTTAAAATATAAATGAGTATGTGTAAAATACATGTACTCTTATAAACAATTTTTTTTTAAAAAAAATAGCTTTATTCTTTCAATTTAATAAAACCAAAAGTTAGTTCTACTTTTGTGAAGTGTCCTTTGAAACATATACTATCCGGTTCAATATATATATTATTTATATCAAATTACATTTTTTTGAGAAAAGTTTTAAATCTCTTATAATTATTCTTTATTAGATTAAAAATTATTATATTTCATTCAACCTTTAATACATATTTTAATTTTGAGAGTTCAAATATATCTATAATATTATTTATATAAGAGCATGAAAATTTTATTTTCTTTCACTTTTTATCTATTCAAGTGCCTAAACGTGTATTTCAAAAACCACAATCACATACCTTTCCAAGTGCATACTTATTGAAAAATAATTGTATGAATAAAAGTTTGCTAAAAATTAAAGCATTTATAAAGGAAATTTATATAAGTTTTTAATCTTTGAAACAAGATTTGTTTCAATAATAAACGTAATTTCAAACAAAAACGCATACCAGTAGGTTTTTAAATCAACTCGTGAAAAAAAAAAATCATTTCACGTATTCAGTTTTATTTTAAAGTAATTAAATAGTTTCGCAGTGAGTGTTAAATAATCAAGTTTAAAACTTAATAAACTAACTAATGAGGGAAATATATATTAATGAGGGAAAACCTTATTTAAAATTTTGCTATTTTAATATATATCGAAAAAAATAATAAACTTAACAAGTTTTTTTCAAACCAATCATAATTGAACTTTGTCCAATTATTAAAAAAAAAAAAAAAACAAAGAGGAGAGGATGACCTTTCAACTCCAGCAATGAATTCGTCTTAAATGACATTTTTAATTTTGAAAAAAATTAATAATAAAATTTTACTTAAAAATTAATATATCTCAAAAAGAAAAGAAAATATAGAGTAAAATTAATAATTTTTTGATCCATCTGCTTCGTCTTTTTTTTTTCAATAAATAATTTTTAAAAATATCGAAGTAATTAAAATATAAGAACGAAAACTTAATAAATTAGATTTTAAAGCATTATTTGAAAGTTAAATCATTTCTGTATATATATTATATAACTGTTTTGCATATATATTAATATTGTCGTGCGTGCGTGTTCGATGAGTGTGATAGCTTATGGCTAATTTCCAACTGAGAGAAATTGGGGGAAAAAAATATGTCTGGTCAATTTAATGGAACTCTTGTGGTCATCTTGACACTTTAATGCTCAAATACCACTTGACCATCTAAGTAATTTAATCATACATTTTTTTAAATATTTAAATTGTACTTAAAATACCTTATCCTTTAATTTTTAGGATAGAAATTCAAATTAAATTCCAAAAAATTATAAATTCCTTAGTTCTACAGACCGAAATAAATTGCAACATTAATTCAAACCATTTCAGCACCTCCACTTACAAGAAACAATCTACCATACTTTAAAAGTATTTTCATTTGGAACTTTTAAGTTGTTAACAACGTCAGCTTAGACTTGTTATTACATTTAAAGAATTACATATACAAGATTGTTTAAAAACTTATTTTCTTCCTTACCATAAACCAAACTATTTTAAAAATAACGTATTAAACCACCAAACATCACATGATCACCATTTCTTATGCTTGCTCATAACTGTTATTAAAACAGGCAAAACTCTCCATCCAGTAGTGCCACTCAATGCAAGCCAGAGTAATCAATGAATGCCAAGGCCACAAGTCAGAAACTAGTCTGGGTATATTGGATGAATAGGCACTAGATAGGGATTTTATGCACAACCCTTCTGGCATCCATTGATTACTCTGGCTTGCACTGAGTGGCACTACTGTATGGAGAGTTTTGCCTGTTTAATAGATAATGTAATAATATATTCTCAGGAGTTCATAAAAAGTTCTAACCCTGGAGATAACAGCTGAAATTATAATTCATGGACCTTGAGCACCAGTCTCCAATTTACCACTGCATTAAAGCATACAGAGCAGCTAAGCCAGCAAAGTATGTGATTGATCATTAGTAATAATTAAATGTAAATAGGTTAAAATGTCACAAAAAACATGTTTTTTTTTAATTTTTTCTATTTTATACTTTTTTATTTTTCAATCATTTATTAATATTTTTTAAATCCTGAATAAAACTTCCAAGAAATTGAAAAAAATTATGAAAAATATATAAATTAGTGTAATCAGAAGATTTTCTGCATAATTTGATCTCTGCTGGGTGTATTAAAATGTATGACTAAAAAGTGGGTAAATAATCTACTAACAGAGTAAAAACAATACCTGCAGCCAATTTTCAGATGGTGAGAGATAGATAATTTTATCATCCTTTAATCTCTAGATAAGAACAGCTCCATATCTACCAATCAATGTTGGATAATTAGCTTGGTTGGCTACAAGTTGGCTATGTGAAAGAAAAATTCTAAGCCTGCTCAAAACCTGAAAAAAAGTTCAACTTTGTCAAATTAAGATTTGAATGAAGATTGCTGCTATAGCAGCTAGATAGGCTATCATTATACCATGAAATCCTTCCTGAAATTTATAATATAACTCTAAATAAGATATGTTACCATCAATGATAATCAAATATTCTATTTTATCAGAGTTGTCATTATATTTTTAGCAGAAAATTGTATAAATCTTTATGAATTTTTTATACTTTTAAGATATATTTATTTTTATATTCTTTATGAGATCATGTGACATTCGAGCACCAAAATACTAAAGTTGTCAAGCATTGGTGGTCGAGAGGTCAGCAACAGCTGCTTTACAAGTAGTTGTCCCGGGCTAACAGGTTCGCTTCCCGGCTGATGCTATGACATATGGAAAAAAAATGTTAAAGTTTCCTGGATTCATTTCTTCTGAGAAAAAAAAAGATGGATTAAACACAATAATTTTAGTTTTATGCAGTTGACCTGCTCAAGCTGATCATTTGTGGTATTAACCAATGAGTAATTTCCATTTAAGTGCTGTAAATTTAAAATATTTCTTTTCTGGTCTAATAGTTGAATTATGTTAACATAATAAAATGCCTATTTTAATTTTAGATCTTTTTCTAAATAGAATTAAGAGAAAAAAGGGGAGGGAAGAGGGTAGGAGCTAAAAAGTTTAAAAATTCATTTATTACAAAACAATTGTCAATTATGAGGTATATATTGGGTGTACCAAAAAGTAAGTACCATAGGTAATTTATTATACAAATTAAATATCTATCATTTTCTTCTGAACATTTTTTTAATAATGACTTTAAAATAAAAGAATGTTATTGAATGAAAAAATGCTTTTTGGGATCATTTTCTCCATGATTTACATAATTGTATATAGGTAAGTAAGTATAGGGATTTGAACTCAGATTTTCAAGCACCCTTCAACTATCCACACTATCTCATACAACTGATACACATGCAGAAAAGATAAAATAATCACCAATATACGTATTTCATGCTAAACCAGCACTCATCAGTTGGTCCAGATTATCATCTCCCACACATATATATAATCAGTGCTCAGTTTATATTAAGATAGCAAATCTCCATACTTTAATGGACAGGCTTCAATCCACTCCAACCTCCAACTTTTCAGCCATCCACATCATTGAAAATCTGATGATGAAAAAAATCCTTAATTATGATTAAGCTGGTGATCATGAATATTTCTAGTCTTTTTTTTTTTAATTAAACAATCTTTCAACAGTTCTATGTCTGTATAGTTACATGGTATTAAACACTGCAGAAAATAGTCAATATGATGCACCATCTGTTTAATACATGATAACAATTACTTTATTATTTCCTGAAAAAAAAACAAGCATCTGCTACCATTGGGTTTCAAATCCTGTTGATACTAATATATGTGTTTGGCATGCATATTCACATCCACATATACATAGTAATCATCATATATTTGCTTCCACTTGACTGCACTCTATCTTGTAGATGTCTAAAACCATAGATAATACCTAATTCTATGTAATATATGTATCTTATTTGAATATGCATTTTATTAAACAATTTAATTTTTAAAATATATGTACTAACACATCAACAAAATAATTAACAAGAAAAAATAGAATAACACAATTGTGTAAAACATAATACAATAGTAAATCTAGAGAAAAAGAGAGAATGATCAAATGACTGACTGAGTGCCCAAGACACGGAGATGACTTGCTGAAATGTGATTTATGATGATATCCTTCTAGATAGGCATGCATGTGAAGTTTCTAATTTTTTAAATCAATACTTTTTTAAACCATAGGTTTCTGAAATCGTGGATGTCGAATCAATGGATAAGGGAACTAATATATATAAATAAAATTATAATAAATTGTTACAAAGCCTCACACCCTATATAAATAAAATTATAATAAATTGTTACAAAGCCTCACACCCTCTGGTTAAACTGATTTAAATATAGTAATTAAATTTAAGACGTGTAAGTTCTACAATGATTTTTCTTCCAAAACGTAAGTTTGTGGTTAAGACCTATAGAAGTCCCTAGTATCGCATTTTTACACACATATTCTTGAGATTACAGCCTTAGTAAATATTACTTATTAAAATTGGACTTAATTTATTTCTGCCAGTAAAGATTTAAAACAAAATTTAAAGACCATTTTTTAAAAAACAGAGATTGTAGGATTAAAATTCTTTTAGAAACAGTTCATTATAATTTAGTGAGACTTGGACACTTAATAGAAGAGCAATACAGAGACTTCAGACCACTCAAAGAAGTATGGAGAGATGCATGTTGGGAGTAACAAGAAGAGATCAAAAACGCAATGTATGGATAAGAGAACAAACAGGTGTTACTGACCTCGTTGAAAAAATTAAAAGACTCAAGTGGAGTTGGGCTGGACATATTGTTAGAAGAGATGATAATAGATGGACAATTGAAATTTTAAACTGGATTCCAAGAGATTGTAAAAGATCTAGAAAGAGACCACATGTGAGATGGATGGATGAAATAAGAAAGTGTGCAGGGGTGATGTGGAGAAGAGAATCTAAAGATAGGAAAAGATGGATTGAACTTGGAGGACCTTCATCCTGCAGTGGACTGATAATGGTTGATGATGATGATGATAATTTAGTTATAACATTCTTTCAACAATAACAGCAGATTGCCTTTATCCTATAATGTTATAGTTATCTCAGTAATCTGCATTTAATTTAAAGCTATTCATAAATTAAAAGATATAAGATGTCACTAAGAAATACATTGTGTAAGAAGTTAAAGAATTACATTTGCATAAACGATTACTTATTTAAATATTAATATTATCTTTCAAGTCATTATTTTATTTATATATTAAATACATCATTTTATGAAGTCCACTAGTTATCACTATCTGTTCAAAATAAATCTAAAAGAAATTAATAAAACAACTGTCTTAAAGACGTGCAATCCAGCCTACTAATATTTAATCCCAACATTTTGCTGTTACAGTTAAAATCCCAGACTAACATTAAAGTCTTGTACTTTACCCACTTAATATATTTTCCCCTGAGTGATGTCAAAATTTACAGTTAGAAATCTTTCAACATTGAGTTTCATTTTCCAGTCTGAAAACTGATTTTTAATATTAAATCTGGTTATCTGGTCTACCATACTGCTGTTCAATATTATAAAAGTTATTTTTCTAGGCAGCCGTAGAAAATATTTGATAATAAAAAAAAAAAGACATAAATTTTATTATTAGAATGTAGCATTCTTGTGAAAGGTAGATGGGGGTGAAGTTTAACAAATAGTTTAAAATGTATATAAAAATAGTACAAGTTTTGAAAATATAATTACTATAATAAAAGAATGTTCTATTTCGAGCTTATTTCAGCTACTTAATCCTTTCAAATATTTCCCAAAACAAGATTTTCAATTCTTAAAGATAATAAAATATTTGCATTTAATAGATCTCGTTTATAAAAGCACAGTTTAATATTCTTATACCTATTAACAATGGTGGCTTGTGTATGTGATGTGATGTGATGCACTGTGACTTCTCCTTATACGGAGTCAGGAATTTCTCAGCAACTATGCCCAGAGAAACCTGTTAGCCACTTTGCAGCGCCGCCAATAACATTCAATATAATGAGATTTTTTTTCTTTAATTCTTTCATTATACTTGTACATTATATAATTCTTAAGCTTAATTAATTAATGTCAGTAGCTATCCCTTAGTTCATGAAAAAATTATAAAAATCATTGAATGCAATGGTGTTTATCTAATGTGTGCATGTGCACATATCCGAAATAAGAAGCTGCACAGTAGGTAGCGAGAGCATTGTCATTCAAGCAGTGCTGACCCTGTTGTGCAAGTGTACGATAGTTAAGAGCATATAAAAATCTTAAGAGTGTCTTGTCACTTCCATACATTTTTGATAAATATATAGTTTCGAGAAGCTTACAATTGCCTGAAGATGTTTTAGTTATTAAATGAGAAATAATAATAATAAATCAATCTTAAATTTTTAAAAAGTTATAAATTCTAATAAATTTATTTCAATTTTTTTTTACTTATATTACAACATGGAAGGATGAGACGCCCTTAACATTTTCATATGCTCTTAACATTGTCATTCTTTGTTTTTCAATTTTATCGGCAGTTTTTATGAGGGGGGATTGTCATCATGATCAAAATTTGGGCCCTTCTGTCACAGAACATGATGCAATGGAATATCTCCAAATGTAAAATCACCAACATGAATAAAATGTAAATATTATATTTATATTTTCCTTTTTTTTTTTCATTTTTCTGTTAATAAGTTAATACAAACAAAAAAAAATAAAGCTTAAATATTATAATTAATTTTTTCCACTATGATTTTTTCTTCTTTAAAAATAACAGTAATAATAGAAAATAAATGTAAATTACATTTTCTAGCAACCATTTTTGTAAACATTTTTGTGGGCCCCTGAAACTGCATATTTATCAAAAATACAGGCTGCCATCTTGGTTTACCAGAAAACTCTCAAGTAACATTACTTTTTGACTCAACCTATGATGCTTAATTTTTTTTTATATGTTTGTTTCATTTTACACAATATTAAAACAATGGCCAAAAAATTTCTGAAGCAGCACTTCCACAACCCCTGCCTATTCCAAACAAATTAATTACATCAGTAATGACTTAATAACATAAATAAATGCACAAATACTGTAAGCCAAATAAACCCTTTTAATATCCTACTTTTATCGTGTTGATTATCATTCATCATCAGTAAATTAAATCAATATATGTAAATAAATAAATATATATATATATACACTACTCATTAAACACAATCATACTTTTTAATAAAATACATGTACAAATTATTGAAATAACTTTCTTTTTGAAATAACAAAATAAAAAGATTGAATTATCTAACCAGACCTCATTTATTAATTTATGATTAGTATTTATATATATATATACTCTTTGTCATAATGAATGTTCAAAGATCTGATGATTAGAATGGCTGTCAATCCCATAAAAATTTTGTGAGTGCATAAATATTACTTCACAGGATTTGAAAGCTTACAATTATATAATTACTGTAAGTAAGCAAAAAAAAATATTGGTTAGAATTCAATATAAGGTAAAATATTAAATTAAATTTTTATATTTATATTATAGATTATATTAAAGCTATAATATTGATCTGTTATATATATATGCTGGTATCAAAATTTTACGGTAATGTAGTTTAGTTTATGATTTAAATATTTTTTTAAATAATGATACGAAATGAAAATTCAGATCATTCAATTAAAATTTTATATGAAAAAAATTATATTGCTGAATTGTTTATTTTACTAAACAAATGCCTACTATAAATTACATGACATATAAAAATTATATTATTTTTTTCTGGTTCTCTGGATCATCTTCTTTCAAAGAGTATACTTGTGTACTATTTTTTTATTATCTAAAATGATAATCTTTCTGTGCCCAAGATAATTAACTAAAAAATAGTAAAATTATTAAATAAATATAGATGTTACTGATTAAATAAATAATTGCTGGCCATTATTTGATAGAGTGACAATTTTAAATAATTTCTCTCAACAGATGAAACAATTTCTTGATAAGATAGTAGAAGACAATTTTAGAGGTTGACAAAATGAGATAAAATGTTTCCCTGTACCACATAGATGCTTAAATGTTTTGACTTCATGAGAAACCAATGGCACCATTAAATTAAAATGAAATGATCATACCGTAATTGCAGTCATGAAATTGATTTAAATACATCAATCCTTAATTGACAACATATATTATTATGAGATTCAAAAATGATTCATGGGTCCTGCTCATGTAAATATTACTACTGCCAATTTAAAGCAATCTTCGTCAATTTAGATTTATAAAATATATTAATTTTCTATTCATATTACATTATTTCAGAATTAATAATTTTAAATCGGTGCTTCCTATTGACAAAATGGAGAATGTCACTCAAATTTCATTCTAAGCAGATTGCCTCAATATTCAATGCTGGTTTGATTTCTTACAAAAAATAATCTCATTCTGTGCATATGAGATGGGGTGTACATATTATAATAACAATGAGAATATGCCAGCAGTGACTTGGTAGGGTCTCCCAAATAGAGCAAATCACAAAGGCACAATTAGTTACTCAAAATTTATCTATTGTAATCATTTTCAACTGTAATAAAAAATTAAAAAAATGAATCTTTATTGTGTGAGAGATCATGTGACATTCAGGTAGCAGAGTGACAATAGAAGTATTAATCCAAAAATCTTCAACTCTGAAATGCGCTGAACATATTTAACTGTTAAAAAATAAAATAATGAGTGACAGAGCTATAAATAAACAGAAGATTCTACTGAATGCCACTGACAAAAGATAGGATCTTATCACATTACTTTTCATAGCTGATGATAGCAAAACATCAAGACATGGAGAGAGCATGTGGTCATCAATGTTCTTAACAGGAAATAATACGATCATTGTCTTAATAATCTCAGCTATATATAGTTATAGTTTTAAAAAATGAAAAAGAAACAATGTAACCATTTGCTGAATGTCAAGAATTTTTGGTCTGTTAGTTTCAATCTCACAATTGAATTTCACTAATGAAGAAAGAGCAGCTGAAAAAGAAAACAAGTTTGAAAAAAATCAATAAAATAAAGTTATACTCCAGCAGATTTGTAGCATCCACTGGTTAAATTTAGGTTTTCATGAAATTTTCAAAGATATAATAAGATTAGAATGAGACAAAATATATTTGACAATTTCCACCTTCTCTGAAAATCTGTCAAAACTAGGACTTCATTTCACACCAATTTCAAGTCATTTAGTTAACTCTATAAAAATGTTAAAATGAGAAAAGATTATACAGATAAACCCATAATATACATATACACACAATGCATGTGACACATGTTAAGTCCATCTTAGAGACTAGTTTAGTAAACTGCCACATAGTGCTAACAACAGACAATAATAATTGGCTCCTACTCAAGCATTTTAATTTCAAAGTTCTATCAGAAACTTTAGTGAGTCCCACATCAATGAGTTATGTAATGCACATATATATATACACACACGCACCAGATATATAAATAATCATTAACAAGTATAATTGATTGCATTTATATTACATACTTGATCATATTATCCTATGAACATTAACCAACAATCTAGACATTAAACAAAATATTTATCATATATCTATATGTATAATTGAGAGTTTATATATATATAGAATTGGAATACCCAACATTATGTAGTCAATATGCCAATTTTTTAGCATGAGTTCAGATGCACCATAAAACTTTCATATGTCAAATGCGTTGACCGGAAGCGAATCCGGGCCAGCTGCTTGGAAGGCAGCTATGCTAACCATTAGGCCACCAACGTTTGACAGGTAAAAGTGACTTCTACATAAAATACTGTAATCAAAAATAATTTTTAGTAACTAAAAAAATAATTCATAATAAAAATTTAAATTCAGTGAGTCAAATTGAAAAAAAGATTTTTATTTGGCGTTCATTCTACAATATATGTTAAATAAACACTTACCTTTTTAACATAAAAAATCTCATTACCACATTAAATTAAATGGGCAGTGCTGGATAAGATTGTTTTTCAAATAAAATTATTTTAAATAATTCTATAAAATTTATTAAGATTATATTTAAAGGGTAGAGAAAGTAATCTTATCTATATCTTTTTTTTTTTTTAAGTAGTAATATGATCTTTTTTTCTTTTCATAATGTAATAATATATTAAAAAATTAAAGTTTAAGCAGTGCTTATTTTATTAATAAGACCTGAATGCGTCTGTTTTGTTTTCGCCTAGACGTTATTGTTTTGAGTTTATAAATGAAATCACCAGAACATTTTATAAATGTACATCATCTTGACTGAATTTTATCAATTTCATGAATGAAAATAATTAATCATTAAACCTGCAACACTTGCAAAACACAACTTACTAGCTAGCTTAAGAATATCGATTATAAAATGAAAGTTTAAAACTACTATGGATTTCCTTCGGATTAAACAACTCAAAGTCAGATAAACTATACTGAATTTGAATTTTTATTACTATTATTTTTTCTGAATACTAATAAAAATTATCTATGATTACAATATTACTTTGAAAGATCTACGGTTACTTTTTATTTTTATAATCAAAGGTTCAATGCATCACAATTATTCACAAATGCATATATTTGGCATGTACACTTTATATTGATCATTCATAATATAAAAAAAGAAATAACACAAACACGAAAAGATTTAAAAATCAATTGCAGAATACATAATATGCAATTTTGTCTATAAAATAATAATCCACCCCTCTATGAGTTCAACATTTAAGTGATTTAATAGTGCTCTATTTAAAATCTTTTTAAATCCACAGCACAATTCCATTCACTTTTTGTATATAGACCTTAATTTTTTACATAAATGAGAATTTCTAATGATCCCCACCTCCTCCTACCATGAAGAATGACTAAAGTATTAGATATTATTAGCTAGAGTGTAAAAAAAAAAAACTAAGAAAAATAATAAAATGAAAATTCGTTTCCAGGACTCTAAAGATATATAAACTTTTGATAAATATAAATTTTACATGTCAAATAATATAAGCAAAAAAATATAATTCATAATAGCCCTCAATTGGAAAAAGATGTTACTGTATGGTCACTGCAATGATGTAAAATGATATAAAGAATAAGTAAGATCTTTAGAAAGATTTATAACATGACATTATAGAGCAAAAAGCTAGATCTAGTTAAAATGTGTAGTATTTTTGAGATCAACCCCAAGATGATAACAATCAAATAATAAAATTTTAATTTAAATTAAGTCGATGATTTTATTAATTTCTGTAAAAAAAAAAAAAAATATTAAATATAGTTTGTCTTATTACATCTTTTTATACAGTTTGTGTTTTCATGATGTCTGTGGTTTCTCTAAGTGTACTTTGATGTCAACTAATATAATTAGAGAGGATATTAATCTTGAAGGAAATCTATATGGTATCCAGTATTTAAAACATGGAGGCATTGCTGGTGATGAATGCTGTTAACATTTTTTCATCTCTTCTAGCTCTAATTAATATACAATTCATTCTAAGTTATTTGCACAAAATATAAACAATAACTATAAAACATTTTAAATATATGCGTTTTAATTAATTGTATTTAATATATAGGGTATATGAGCACAGACTTTCACATGACCCACCACTCTCCACTCTATCTCATAACACTGATACACTTGAACACATATATGTTGAAAAGATAAATAATCACCAATATGCATATTTCATGCTAAACCAGCAATCATCAGTTGATCCAAATTACCATCTCCACATATATATGCCACAAGTGCTCAGATGTATATTAAGATATCCAATCTTCATACTTTAATGGACAGGCTTCAATCTATTCCACACTCCAACTCTTCAATTGTCCATCCAATTGAAATTCTGATGATGGAATGCTCAAAGGCCACCCTGAGGCTGAGATTCTTGACACACCCATGTTGATCTAAGGTCAATCTGACCCCTCAAGTACAGGACATAATCCAGTTAATACTTATACAAGGGAAACATATATGCAAAACAGTATTTTTTTTTGTATATTTTCATTTTCAATTATATGCTTAATAGATTTTATGATTCAAGTATATTCTTGTCAAAATTAATTAACCTGCGATAGTAAAATGCCAGACTCACAAACTCAAGGCCCATGGATTATAGTTCCAGCTGTGCCACTTTCAGAGCTTCAATATCTTAAGAGCCTCTGTGAAATCAGTAAAAAATAGTATCAAATTTGATTTAAGTTACTATGAGATGGAAATCTTAATAGTAAAAAAACTGCAACAATCAAACTATATATAAAAAATAAGACTGTAATATTTATTAACAATGAGGATTGCCAATTCCTCTACAAGCTTTGTGATAAATGCTTAGCCAGAGCCAGCACTTAAAATATCTCTGTCAGGAACCCCTCCCCAAACTCCTGACCATGGTTTCGTGCTTTGGCACTCCTCAGAGAAGTGTCAGGGTAGGTTCAGACACTAGATCTAAAAATCCCAACCCAAATCCAAGCACTTACCTAAAAGTTATCTACTGAATGGAAAATCTGAAATTTTCAGACATCTACATGTCTTCAAACCCAGCTATCCAACTCAAGCTATATGGGGCTGATAGATCTTCAGCCATACCATATATTAGTAGTCTTAGCAATATAAAAAATTGCATAAGATTTATGGCAGACTATAAATAGTCAAAATAAGAGTCATAGATCACATGACCCTATCTCTTAAGCTTGTAAGCATTTATCACAAAGCTTGTAGAGGAATTGGCAATCCTCATTGTTTATAACTTACAAGCTTAAGAGATAGGGTCATGTGATCTATGACTCTTATTTTGACTGTAATATTTATTCTATTATTTTTACAACTTCTTAATAGCAAAAAACTCCTAAAAACAAAATCAATCATAGTATGATATATAATAAAAACCTTTTTATATATTTTTTTCATCCTGGAAGTAAAGTAGATATTAATCTTTAATGTAATCAAACTATTTCTTCTGTTACAAAAATTTCAAGCAAATTGTAATTACTCACAAGCTATCAGATTACTCTTTTTAAAAAAAGTCTAAAAAGATTCCTTAAAACAAATCACAAATAAAATACAGAAGAATGGCCATTATCCAATAACTAATCAACTGAATCACCAATTAACTGAATGACTGTCAGTCAGTTCCTCCTTTCAAAAAAAAAAAAAAACTGTAATATCTAAACAGTGAATTGCTTGTTATGACAAAGTATTGCTTCTATTTCTTAATGTCTTCTTTTGACTATGTATTCAAAAAAAATATGTTGCATAATTTGAAAATATGGTACATTGTTTCTTCAAAATGCTTTGATAATTACTCATAAATCAATTTCATTCTTCAAAATGCAATAATAATCTTGCATATGATAATCTAATTGTAAGCATAATTACAGTTTGATTTACATATACTAAGTAGCATCGTGTATAGCAGTGAATACTGAAATAAAAAGCTGGTATAACAAATGAAAAAACTGTACACACATATTAAAAATCTTTAATCTAAACTTTAATTGACTTGAGATACTTAGCTATATTATAATTGTCTCAAAAGTATAACAAGAAGAATACTTGATTGGTTAGTAGCTTGAGATGTCATGTGATGTCCAACAAGTTGAAATGAGCTTCAATTTAGGAACTTCATCTTATGAGTCCATCATTCACTAACTGCCAATTATGTTGTCACATTGCTTTGTTTTCTTTTAGTAAAATACTGCAAATGAAATACACTCAGGATTATTATAACTAATTAATAAAATTACACAGCAAACATTATATTCTAATGTTACATGAAAGCAATAAGAGCTTCTTCCAGTTTATCATCTTGAATAAGACTTGTTATAGCAACTAATGATCAACTTTTTGGGAGATAACATTAAAATGCATAAAAGAAATCACACTGTCTACAATTAGATACTGCAGTATCTCATATGCTATCCATTATTAAAAAATGAATTCAGTTTACATTATCTATATTAATGACACTTCATAAAAATTAATAATTTTAAAAATAAACACATAGAAATCATTATATTATGATATCTTTTTTAATTTTATTATTCTCTTTTTAAGAGGTAAGCAGTTGTTTAGTAATTAATTAAAGTAACTTTCTGATGAAAAGAGGTTTTTGCACTGATTCTTGGCTGAGATTGAAAAAAGTCTATCAAGATATAAAGATAGAAATGCAATGCTATAACAACTATAAGGTGCTGTCCAGCTTGTCATAATAAGGACTCAGGATCTAAGATTACTTGATCAAAGCTCAACATGTCATTTCCTATGTAAGTTAGCACTATAATAGGGGGAGATATTTGAAAGCTCAAAATTCCTTGATCAAAGTTCAATCCGTTATTCTTTTAGCACTGAGTTTAACATGGATATGAGAAATAGATTTATGGATTGAAGTTTGCCTGTTAATTTTGGCATCCAATTATCACATGACATCTTGAGCAACTAATCATTTAATTATTTTCAATATAAAGTGTGCCAGAAATGGCCTATACTAACAGTTTCTGAAGCTGGTCAAATCTCAAAAGTTTAATTAGATAACTACAAATAAATTTCTTTAAGATATATGATGTTGTGTTTGAAGCTATCGATGAATAAACAAAATGCATTAATTCATTCTACTATGATGTGAAAGAGGTTGGGGCACCACAATATTTTTCCATAGATTATCGTTAAGAAAAAATCTGATGAAGATATCTGCACTTTTATGCTCCTAATAAATAATACTATTAGCATTTCCATCCATTTCTGCAAATTAATATGATAGTAATATAGAAGATATTACATATTACATAAAAGAAATATAAAATATTTTAAATAAAGCCTGGCTTTTATATATATGTTAAAGCATCGGCCGGGAAGCGAACCCAGGACATTAACCACTCGGCCATCAACGCTTGACAGCTTTAATTCTCTTTCAAAGGAAATCTTCCCTTTTAGATTTAGTTCTATTTTATAACACAGAAATCTCCCTTTATTTATTAACCCATTATTTACAATTTCAGTAAAAAGAAATTCTTAAATTTGAATTCATATATGAGCATCTCATAAATCATTTTGGCCTTTTCTTCCGTGTGCACTGAAATAGCTAAGTCTTTGCTCGTTCATTTTATTAGTGTAGTTTTTTTTTTTTAAAGTACATTTTTCTATTATTATTTTTATTGTAATTATTTATAATAGTATCTTAATAAGAACGCTTTTCAACTTGTAATGTAAATATGAAAATATATGTAAATCATGTATCCATTGTAAAGGGTTCGCTAGTGTACGTGATTTCAAGTGTTCATTGGAAGGCTGGAGGGGGGGGGGTTAATATATAATTAAAATGCAATACCTTACTATTTTTAAGTATAATAATTCAAAATAAACTAAAATTATATAAAGCTAGAAATAAAAATTATTAAATTAATTTTTATATCGAAAATGGGGAAGACATAAGTAATCTATTTTTAATTTTCCTTTATCATTATTTATTTCATGGTCTAAAATTTAAATAGCTTCTACATTGAATCCACTTCCAAGGTTCTACTGCTCGAATTATGTTTGACTGTGTACTTTGTAGCGCCTAAAAAGATCTGAAAGAAGAGAGGAGGAACTGATAAATCAATTACAGGAAAATAAAACTCATTAACAGCACTATAAAACATCAAGTTTTCTTTCTCTTGGAGATGGGAAGAGAGAACTCAGCCCCATGAAAAAATACTGCAAATCATTTTCCAAGCAGGCACAATACATTTCTAAATGGTCCAGATTAACTGTTCAGAGATCAATGTATCTGTGATGGCCCTCTCTTTGACAGCACACAGAAAATGTAGAATAAAACCCTCACACGCACCCCACCCCCACCCCCAATATATTAAGTGTTAGTCTGATAGAGAAATGCAGACAGAAATTATTTCATTTTTAGAGCGAAAAAAAAAAGGATAGCGTGAGCAGAGGTAATAATGGACAGATGTTTCAATTTTGAAAGCTGAGAGGGGATAATTGCAAATAAAATTAAATTTTTTCTTCACAATTATTTGGGGAAAAAATAATACTTTTGACTCATGGTTAAATATGTTAATTCGAAAGAAAAATAATACATAGAAATAAAGATCTGTGATATAATGAACAGTATATTAATCTACCCGAACTCGTGATTATGCCAAGTTTAGATTGTAGCTAAAGATTTTTTTGGTAACGAATAGTTTCCAAATAAGCTCACCTTCACCCCCCATAGAACTGGTCAGAGAATAAGTAAATAGCTATATGAAATTAATACTGGTGACCTACCTAGTTGGAAAATAAAAAAACTATATATTAAACAATATTTTTCAAGCCTCAACACTTATGGAGAGATCTTTGATATTCAATAAACTATTTAAGCTATTCTCCATCATAATCACTTTAAACTATTATCAATCCATTGCAAGATAAATAGCTCTTTGGGGTTAATCTTGCTTCTCTTATCCAAAACTTTCTTCTCTACATTACACCAACCAACCATCTTATCTCATTCATGCATCTAACATATAATTTCTTTCTAAATTTTTTGGGAAGGATGGAGTATAAATTATTATTTTATTTATATATAAATGAACATATTATAAATATATATGAACATATTATAAATATGTATATATAAACAAATTATATATGCAAATAAAAAATGAAATTGTTAAAAATATGCAGAAAAATGAAAACATAAAGAGGTTAAAAATTAATCACCGCAATCACTAACACAAAAGGGAGTTTTAAATAACGAATTGCAAATTAAAATACTGTAATGAATATGCATATAATATCCAAAATTATTTATATAATCTAATAATTATTATTTTGTTCATTTCAGTTAAATGATTACCAATGATATATTTCTTACTTGGTGTAATCTGCTCATAAAAATGCCTGTAATAATTGCACAGAATCAAGAATTTTGTAGGATTCATATATATTTAAAAACACATGCAAAAAATAATTGCAAACTAGTGTTTGTATATGTAGTGAAGTATTTATGCTCACTGATATATTTATTTAATTTTCAGGAATAATAACAAATTTGAGCACCAGATGTGAGAATGCTGGACCATGATCTGTGGACTTTGAGCTAGAAATTCACATATACTGGAACTTATGAAGTTATGTCATATATTTTCTTTTGTCTTGCAAAATTCTACTGTAACAGTTCTGTCATCCTTGAAATTAACTAAAGTTTACAAATTTATTCATATAAATCCTATTATATTTTAATTATAATTTTAGTCAGTAGATGAAATCTCTTGTATTACTAAAAAAAAATGCATTTATGTTATAGAAAAAGGCAAATATAAGAGGAAAGTAACTTCAAAAGATAACATTAGTGAATCTAAGATACAGAAGAAAGTAGAAAGGTGATTAATTTTTGTTTTTATTTAAAGTGTTATGCATATACATATATAATAAATTAATTATGTATATATTTAGACTATTTTTTATATATTAATTGAAAAAGGACATATGCAATCATAACATTTCTTTAAGCAAATATAGGGTTTTATTGTAATAGAAGTTGTAATAATATTTAACCTTTTTTTAATTATCTTTAAAATTATTTAATATTTTTAGAAGTATATCTATAAAAAATCATGATATAATATGCTTTCTTTTTCAGGAAAAAACAGAATTATTTTTATGTTTTAAAAAAATTGAAAATAAGAAGTATATATCAAAAGGGTTAAATTTAATTAAAGTGTATATGATTTAGAAAAAAATGTAATATCTCAAATAGAGTAATTGTCTGATATTTGATAAGACAATTACAATGATATTTAGAGATTAGAGGACTTTGAGAAGTAAAGCTGATAATTTGAATTTGGATAAATCATTGTTTGAACCTTACTTTAATAGAAAAAAGTATATGTTGAATGAATTATATATTGCATGAAATGATTATTGCACAACCTCTATAAAATCTTCATCAGCCAGAAAAAATTAATTAAAGACTATTTATAATAAATGATTGTATTCAAAACTAAATCTCAAGAACACCCTTGAAGAGAAAATGTATTTTTAATTAAGAAATTAGCAGAAAGTAATATTTACTATATTTAATGTGTATTTTAGATGAAAGAAAATTATCCTTCCATTCATGTGCTATGAATAGGCTGTGCTCCACATCAATAAATGTTTTAAAAGAATGGACAGCCCATTATTTAAGGTCAGTTTTCTTCCATAGAAATTACATATAAGTATAAATGCTATATTACTTATTAATTATACATAATGTACTTAATTATGCACAATATAACAATAACAATAATATAATTTATAATTTTGTTTCGCAGTTACAATTTTAACTAAGTTCACTAAAATCTACAAACAGTAATATTTTGCTTTGCTTTCAACTTAGTGAGATTATATTCACTGAAGTGAGATACAGCTGACAAATTAATCTTCTGTGACATATTAATTCTATCTTGATTACTTTTTATTTAAATTATACACTGATCCTTGGTCTAATTAATTAATAATTTGTTGTTCTTCCAGATAATTTATGCCCTCCAGCAGATATAAAATATATTGGAAACAGATATAACTTATGTAGCTGTATTCATTTCTCTCATATTGAATATAGTTTAGCAAAATGAGCATTTTAACTTGTGTTAAGATTATTAAAAGATCAGCTTATTAAATAATAATTGAAATAGTTAAATACTGTCAAATACCAGAATAAAAACAATGTCTTACTAACATTCATGCTTTCTCTATTTTATTATGCATATACTTCTCAAAATTTTATTTTTCTGCCCATTCTTTTTCTATGTATTTGAATGGTCTTAGATCCTACATATGAGGATTCAGAATGACTTATGAACAACATGAGTATAATAATAAAATTGGCAAACAAAGGCTTTGAATATGACATCATTATATTTTGAATTATATAAATAGCTGAAGAGTTGGAGAGTGAGGAAGATTGAAATTTGTCTATTGAAATCTGAAGATTTGCTATCTTAAGTAGAAAATGAGCACTGATTATAAATATGGGTGGAAGATGGTGATACAGACTAACTGATGAATGCTGGTTCAACATGAAGTACTTATATTGGAGATTATTTATCTTTTTCACATGTATATGGTCATGTGTATTGGTTGTATAAAATGGAGTAGATGAGTAAAAAGAGCTTGAATGTCTGGATTCAAATCCCCTCTAATTACATCTAGCTTAAATATATATACTATACTGGTATTTAAATATTATTTTTGTTTAATATTTAAAAAAGTTGTTAAGAATGTATACTGATGTTTCTATGATTATTTCACATTTGATCCAAACAGAAATTTTGACTTCTTTTACTGTCATATCCTCAGTGTTGTAAAGGTAAATATTGTGGTGTAATCATTATCAGCAATTATTTACACTGTTTTCCACTTAATCTTTAAACAAAAAGTAAATACCGAAATGATGTAGAGATCTTCATTGTTTCACTCTAACATTAAAACTTGTTAAAGTTTATAATACAGTTCTAAACATAGATTAGTAAAATAAATTTTAGTAAGATGATGTAAGCATTGGTTTGATAAAGACAAAACAACACAATTCCAAAAGATTTTTTTTTTCTCATATGTCATAGCATCAGCCGGGACATGAACCCACACCCATCTGCAACCAACTACTTGCTTGCAAGGCGGGTGCGATGACCTCTCGGCTAATAATGCTTGACAATTCCAAAAGATTCTTTGGAGTCATAAAGCAGCCTTTTTTAATAAATAGCCTGCTGTAGGGCACAACTCTCTACAACTCTCTCCAATAGTCTCTCATAGTATGGATAGAAGTGACATTATTAGGCAGGCTGGCCAAGGTCTGGATGATGATAGTTTGAGTGATTTTTTCTTTATATAACTCCCTAGCTAAGAATACCAATATACTCATTTACTAACTAAAGTTAGGTTAAATATGGGTCAGTTATCTGAGAGAAAAATCCTAAGATTCTTTGAAAAGAATTTATCTAGGTCGTAGGCATAACAGGCAGATGGGCTACCTCTGTGCCACAATATATATATATATATATATATGTTGTTAATGTGCCTCAAAGATGGAAAATTAGAAATGTATCGTAAATATAGTAAAATTAAATTGCCTATTATTATTTAACTAAAATAATCTACAGTGCTTCCCAGATAACAACTTTTTCGCAAAAACATGGCATGCATCCACATTTTTTAATATATCAATGACCGATTGCTTTAATAATTTTTTCATAATGGCGTGATGCCCCCCCCCCCCGGATTTCTTTAATTAGTACTATATTAATGACTACACATTTAAATCTCTAATTAATATATTGTATCTATTCTTTTAGTATTTTATATATCAATATAAAAATTTCAATTTTTTTTTTTTTTAAAAAAAAGTTTTATTTTATTCAATGGAGTTTTCTTTTTAAAAAAAGTTATATGATGCTTAAAGCATTTAAAAAAAAAAAAAACCTCTCATTATAATGATAATTAATGTAAATAACAAACTACAATTAAAAGAACTTGATCCTTAAATATTTTTACAAAGCAGGAAGATTCATTAAGATGGCCTTTTAATTAGCAAGTGGTAATTTTTTTAATTAGCATTATTACAATAATCAGTGAAGAACATTATTAATAGAAATTCCCTTAACAATTTCAATTTACCAAAGTATTATTTCACACCTTTAATTTAAACCTAAAAATCTTCATTATATAAATACAATGAAAATAAATAAATATTTTGTTATATATATATGTGTGTATGATTTATATTCGAAAGTAAATTTGTTAATTCTAAAGATATTTTGATAAATTGAATTTTAATAAGTAATATTAATATTTGGAACCAACATCATATGATTTCCCAAGGGACAACATTCCTTTATTTATATATATATATATAGTGACAAGGTGATACTTATTACATAAACTCCTTTCAAATATAATTTAAAAGTTTCAGATGTGAATATTTACCCATTTTATCTAAAGATTGTAAATTTGAATATAAATAAATAAAACTCATTCTCCATCTTTGGCAACATAAATACAGAGATCACCCAAAATTTAATTTGACAAAAGATTTTATGGATGTACTCTGGTTGAGGATTCTATAACATAGTAGAATAAGTGTCACTGCAGCCTTAGCTTTAAGGCATCAGAAATTAGCTAAGAACAGAGAGAGATGGATGAGATTGATTACCAAGATTAGAAGTAGTTTGTGAATTGAAAACACAATATGGAAGTTTATTAATAATTTTTATTAATCATTCATTAGATTTATCCAATAGTGAATAATATTACACTATAATATGGGGGTTATTTAAATGTAGAATTATATGTTCTTCTGATCTGTAAAAATGAATATATATGTTTAAGAATGCCTTATTAATCTTCTATTTATATATATTCACACTTTACACAACTATGAATCACTTGTCTTAGATCGCCTATATTTAATTATTTTCTACTAATTCAATTCTCTTTTTTTTTAATCATTATAATCATTTTACATGAACTGAAGTTTTATTTTTTCTATTAACCCATCCTATGATTATAATAATTTGATTTATGAATAATATATGTTCTTGAATCTCAACTTTTTTTCCAAAATCAGCATTGTTTCTCTTTAAAATAGTCAAAAACATCTACTACTAATTTTTTTTTTTAATCTAATATAATTTTAATAATACCGTTACTTTCAGCTAGATTTTTTTATTTTTTTTAATATTCAATGTTTCTAACTTTTTTATGTTATAGATTATTGAATTCTTACAATATTTGCTTCATAATATGTATAGTAAATTAATTACTGAATGAGTATATACTGTATAACAAAATTTTGTTAAACATTGTATTGTCATATAAGTTTTTAGTTTAAATTACGTTAAAGGAATGGCAAACAATCGTAAGTAAACTACCATCTATGATAGTTAAATATGTTACTAGATTGATTAGAGAACTCTTTTACCTAGATTGTTGAATCTGTCTTCGGATAAAAACAACATTCGGACATTTTCACAAAGTAAATCGAGCACAATAAAAATGTATTTTTTTTTTTAATAAAAAAAACTATTACCAGAAATTAATTAATTACCAAATGAACAAAATAATCAACATAAAATGATTATTAATATTCCCTAGAGATGATACATACATGCATAAATACATAAAATACATACAAACTTTGGAGAAAAAAAGAAAATCATGAATTAAAAATAAAGTTGATAATGTGTGCGTATATATTTATTAAAATATCATAATCTCTGCATATAAGTCCGATAAAATATATTCTCCTTTTTTTATTTTAAAAAACTTTATTTGTTTCTCATTAAACCATATATATACATCTTTAATACACTATCATCTTACAAATGTTTCGACCGCTTTTTTCGCAGTCATTCTCAAGGGTCTATATATATTTGCATCATTATTATTTAAAATATATATACCCTTCTTAAATAAAATTTATTTTTCATCTATCAATAAATTCTTTTTTATATACATATAACATTATATAAACTACATATACTTACTTTCTTATATTCCAACTTTTTTTACATTTTACATACACGTTTTCTTTATATAACTACAACCAATTTGTTATAAATTGCCTTTTTATAGACTTTTAATAATTACTTTTTAATTGCCGACACCTTTACATACAATTTGTTTTATTTAAATATATTATCTACACAATTAGTTCTATTTAAAACAGGTTTGTTTCTTTTTGTATGAAGCGTTTCTTTTACCATTCTTTCTCTATATAATTTTATCTTTAACATTTTATCTCAAAATGTATATGCCCAAATTCTGTATTATGTTGAAATATGCAGAATGATTATATCTAATCTACCTTTGCTTATTTTGTTGAGATGCTGATTTTTTTTAATATATAAACAAATATATAATAATTTTATGATTGATTATTAACAATATTCTTAATAGCTGGTATAATAATAATATTATTAGCTTATATAATAAGCTAATGCATTTTCTGCTCAACATTAATCTTTTTTTTTTCTATTATAAAATGACTAGGCATAACTTATCAAAAGGTTGAGAAATACAATGAAATGGAAATAGAAATTTTTTATAAGAATAATAAAAAAATTATTATTGCTCAGGAGGTCTTGTATGCACCAAAGTGATAGGTGAAGCTTTGATTCAGGAACTTTTAACTACTAGATCTATCGTGCTACCGCTGCACTAAACTACACATGGCAATTTTTTTGATGTAAACATTTTTATAAATGCTGGATTACTTATAAAAAAAAACATTCCATTGAGAATTACAAATAGGCAAAAAAAACTATGATTCTCTTTGCTGTAGTTACTAATGGGTCATAATACCATAAGCTCATCATATGGTTCTGGCAAATTACCCATGTATGATCAATCAATTGGCTTAATGAATGTAAAATATAAAGATTAGTTTTAAATGCATTCAAAGACATTTGAAACACATTAAATTTATATTGAAATTATCTTAGTCATCATCAGTATCAATTGCCACCCACAATTAAGTTGGAAAATTCCAACTCCAAAAAAAAACTTAATGTGATGATGATGCAGATGATAATGATGATAATAATAATATACTAGAGACTGATTTTGCATTGACTATATTACTCCTTTTATAAAGCACAAATACATCCATACATAGAACATGCTTGTCCATTATGGTTTATTTGATAATCTGTAACAACTTCTGCAGCATATTTTTCTAAGATTTCAATACTATGTGAATGGGGTCAACCTCTTTCATTAAAATCATAACCATAAAATACTTCATGTGGGGCATTTTGCATAAGTTCATTCATCTCAATGACCAATCCAATAGTGGACTGTTTAATATCATATACAGCAAATTAAAATATATATTGATTGGTCTTATAATCTTGCAATCATGATTTTAGAATTGAGCATCATTAAATGAAATTTTTCTAATGTCTTATATATTACATTGATAGGACCACATTTCACTCCCATAGTATGAAATAGGAAAATAAAATCTGTATATACAAGTATTTAATTGCAATAGTTATATTACTATAATGAAATATTCTATCTTTTA
Source organism: Epiperipatus broadwayi (assembly GCA_028023455.1). Taxonomy (NCBI): domain Eukaryota; kingdom Metazoa; phylum Onychophora; class Udeonychophora; order Euonychophora; family Peripatidae; genus Epiperipatus; species Epiperipatus broadwayi. The sequence continues at coordinate 1,100,053 of JAQFVV010000042.1, read as the reverse complement.
ACTTATTACAAACAGTAGCAGCACACCGGAGTCTATGTTATACCTCAACATCTAAGTCTACCTTACTTCTTAAAAAGAACCCAGGATATTTAAACTGGCTCACATTTTCAAATTGGTAATCATCCAAACTAAAAATTACTGAAGATTTTTCTTCAAATTCTGTAGATCGTCTTGAATTGGCAAGCATAGCATAATCATTAAAATATGGTAAATCCAAAGGAGGTTTTTGCTTTTAATCAATTCAAATTATATATTCCTCCATCAAACCCACATCACATAATAATGCCAAAGATCATTGACATAAAATGTGGAACCAAGTTGGAGTAAAGACTATCTATCATTTCAAATGCTTCAGACTTTTCATCTGTAATAATAATACTTTCTCACATTCTGCCATATAGAAACTTTATAATATAAATAAACTTTAATAACAACTAATTTCAAACAATACCATAGAACTAATCATTTAATAGAATCAAATGCCTTGACCAAATCAATAAAAGAAATAAATCACTCTTTCGTTCCTAACCCTTTTTTCATTTGCCTCATAATAAAAACTATGTCTCTAACGCTTCTTGATTCTATAAACCTATACTGACTCTCTATTCAACCATGAGTAGAAGCAATCTATTTAAGTAAATTCTTAAAAGTACCTTTCATAAATGAAGATTGTGATTTTTCACTGTAACAACAGATAACAGCATAACAAACCATCAGTTTTAAGTGCATGTACCACATACATACTAATATTAAAATTGCCCTGTGTAGTTTAGCAAAGAGATAAAGAATAAACACAAGAGCTAAATCAGATTTTAGGATCAAAGTCCATTTTATCACTTCTGTGATCAAATATCATACATTCTTCTACGTGACTAATAATCAAGTTTATTTGCTTATATATAAAAACTTAGTTTAAAATAAAGCAAGTATTTAAAAACTTCATATAATTTTTGCAATTCTTAACATGTATAAAATTCATTTTGAAAATAGTTCAAAACTTAATATCTGAAGTTGAGCAAATTAAACTGTTGATTTTAAGTGCATACATATACATAAATAAAGTTTAAAAAAGAAACGACAACAGAAAAGCATTACCATAAAAAATAATCAGGTATTTTTGTGTTTATATTGCTTATAATAATTTCTCTCATATACACTTTAATGCAAAAAAAAAAAATTTTAATAAAACTTCTTTATTTTCCTGACAGTTTTGACTGTCCAGCAGACTTCATCAGAGCTTTTCAAATTTCCTCTATAAGCAATATATATGAATATATGAAGAAATACAAAGAAAGTAAAGGAGAAGAATGAGAATGTTTTTGTTTAATTATAATTCTTAATTGCTAGATTATTACATTCTGCTCTTGAATTAATAAATACACACTACAATAATAGTTTTAAACATTAGGTTTACAGCAATGAGCTAAATAAAATTGTTTTCTTGAGAAGTGTTCCTATATATAAATAGTAATTAATAACATTAAAAAGAAATATAAATAAAGATATACCAATTTAAATTAACAGCAATATTTAAAAAATTAACGTTTCTTGATAAAAATCATGTTTTCTTAAACAGTTTATAATGTCCAAAAACTATATTCAATACTGATAAAAATTTTAAATATTGCTTATCAATTTGAATATTAAAAAAAACAGCAGTATAGAAATGGAATACCAAAAAAACAATGCAGTAAGAAGGTATACTTTTCAAGCAGTCCAAAAAACAATTAGGAAGTATTTGGCATATATCAAATTTTGATTCAATATCATAGATAACAACAGATTGTGGGCCACACATGATCCACAATGAGGGTATTGTGTGTCCCATATAGAAATTTTGATTTTTTCAAATGAAAAAATAAAATAACCTTTTAAATTGAATGCTTATTAGAAATTTTAATTCTATCACTAAACAATTATCTTGATGTTGGTAATATTATTTGATGTTTTTACATTCATTGAAACCCATGTATTTTTCATATATAAATGAGCTAAAAAATGGCCTTCCACTGTTTTGATCTAATGTACATACTCAGTGAGTTAATGGCAAAAGTGCATGTAATTAGTATGCAATTAGCTTTGTCCAGTTATAGTTCATCTGACCAGTTATTGAAGTAGTATCAGTGGCACTCAAATATGTCTTGTGATTTATATTCATGCTATCATTAATAACCTGCTTCTACTTAATAAATTTTATTACAATATTTTGTCAAACAACCATCCCTAATAAAAAATTTATTATGAAAAGCAAGAGACACAAAACTGATGCAATCAAACTATTTAAAAATGATATGAGTAGTTTATTAAATGAATCCAAAGTAACATAAAACTCTTGCTAAAATGAGATATTATAAACAATTATTGTAGTCTGCCTACTGCTTAGTAATGTTTTTATGATATTTTTGGAATGCCTGTTAAACCTAACTAATGGTATGAATCTCCAATAATTTAATATATGTACTGTATTTATTATTTTAGATGTAGCTCTTGGATTACTTAACTTTGAATAGCCTTATTATAAATTATACATGCTATTTTATTGAGAGATTATAATATTACTTAATAAAATATAAAAGGATTGTCCTGTTTAAGCCTAATTTCAGGTTTAAATACTTATTCCATGTTTTGATGATACAGTAATTACACTTACTGCTGTGTAACATATAAAATGGCAAGAATTAAATATTTTTAAAACACTGAAATATTAAGAATAACCTAAGCATAGTTGAACAGCAGCTCAATTTACTTATAGAAGACCATGCTTTAATTAATAAAAAAGATTTTAGTATCTTAGTTTAAATATTAAAGATATGGGTGAGATTCTGTCTTAAAACAAAAATAAATCGGTCAACTGCTGATTAATATTTCAAAAAAAACAACTAAAGGTAAATAGACCATTAATATGTAAATATAAAATCTACACTGTTGAAATGTAATTCTAGGCAATGAAAGCAGTTTTCTTGTTCTAAATGTGTAAATGTTGTTTTTTTAAAATCAAAGTTTCATACTGGAGAAAAGATTTATGTTTGAAAAACTTCCATTATGAATAATTGATATAAATTTTGTCTGCAAGTTTTTCTTACATTTGAAATAAACAAATGCTGAGGTCAGCAAAAGAAAAAGTTTGATAAAGCATTAATATGCAACATGCATAAACATTGATGACAGTTTTATCTATAAATTTCTCTGACATGGAAACTATGATGGGAAACTATATCATTCACAGCAAATTAGCAAATATTTTTAAAACTATGATCACATGGAATTTTAAAATTACCTTGAATGATGAAGATTCATAAGTTACAGATGTTATCTTGTAATCTTTATCCTTCAGGTAACAATAAATAATCTAATGCTACACTATTAATTAGGTTGACCATGTCCAGCAGCCAGGAATACATGGTGAGCTTTCTTATGAAATGTTCAGCTAATTGAGAAAATTTTCAAGATTCCCCTGAATTTGAATCTCAAGATCAAAGTTATACAAAGCTGGGGTATATTTAATGATCATGAAGTTTCTGGATAATCAAGATTGATCATGTGAATATATATAGATGCATTGATCACAAAAGAAAAATATAAATAATTAATGTTTATTTCTGAGAGAATATGGGAGCTGTAGTCTATAGATTTTGAACTGCAGCAATCGACATAGTAATGTGATACAGTTTTCATTACTGGTGGTGGAGGTGACATACATCTACGAATATTAAAGTCAGCTAAGCACATATTGTTTTTAAAAAATGTACTTTATGAAAGCTTTTCTCTATACGGACTTTATATATTTATGATTAAACTTTAGTCTCAGTTAAAGCTTATACTTTTATAATTATATTCATAATGATGGACTAGCATTCATTTTTCAAGAAAAATAGATATTGTGTTCATTTTTCTTAATAGATTTGCACTATAGCAAGGTTAATCATGTGAAATAACTCATGCAGTCTGATATATTGGAATAATGTAATCATTCTTCAAATCAAAGAATGTAACTATAGTGTAGAAAAAGTGAAAGATTGTTGATCAATGCTCAACCTATCACATTTGATGTTCAAATATCACATGACTTCCTGATCAATTAACTATTCTTTTTTTTTATCTTTCATGATTTAGTACTACAATAGAGGCAAAAATTTGGATTTACATAAAGGTAGATTTAAACCTTTTTTTTAATGATTAACTCATTTGCACATATATATAAGTCAAACCACTAAACATCATTCTTATGCTTGCACAAGCAGATAAAACAGAGGCAACTCCATCTACACAATAGTAAGCTGTAGTAGTCAGTGGATGCTAGAAGGTTTGTGCATCAAAATCCCCATCTAGTGCCTACTCATCCAATATCCCCAGATCAGTTTTTGGCTTGTGGCATTCATCAGTGAGAAGCCTTGGCTCTGAGAGCACTGCACGTAGATCTTTGAATTTAATGCAACCAACTGAAAAAGATAAAGAGTGGCTGCTGGAGGGTTGGTTGCATTAGATCCAAAGATTTGAGTGCAGTGCTCTCAGATCCAAGGCACCTCACATATAAAAGGCCACAAGCGAGAAACAAATCTAGGAATATTGGATGAATAGGCATCAGATAGGGATTTTGATACACAAAGCTTTTAGAATCTATTTATTACTATGGCTTGCACTGGATGGCACTGCTGGAAAGCGTAGCTACGGTTTTATATATAAATTCTTTAAATTCAACTCTTTACATTTATATATATATATAAATTCTTTAAAATATTACTGATAAATATTTGTAACAATATATATATTATCACAGATTGATTAAGAAAAAAACAGAATACTTGCGCTAAACAATATTACTAATTTAGAACAGCAATTTAAGAACCACAAGTTTAAATAAAATAACAGTTGTACTTAAAAAAAATGGAAAGATATCCAGAAATAGATTTGAACGTTTTCTGGATTTCTTTTTAAATGAAGATAAGGGGAAGGTAGGGCGTGCATATTTAAGTAGTTAATGATAGAAAATTATTATTGACAACAGAATGTAAACAAATTAGACTTTCGTAAAATTAAATGGGGGGGGGGGGCATGCATTAATTTTGTTAAGGAACGAGCAGTCAGAATTATTATTTTGTTTTGAATTAAGTAAGATATAATATAATTTGTTAATAAAGCTATACGCATTACACAATACTTAATAAAATAGTAAATTAGGGTTCATTCTTAATTCATAACAACCAGAATTCTTATAATCTTCTATTTTTTTTAATAGACTATTCTTAAAAATTCTATTGTCTTTTTCATTCCTACTGTATGATACAATCAGAACAAATGTATTATATTTATGAGCGCGCAAAAGATTGTCAAAAAACAGAGGCATCAGAAAATATTAACAAAACCATTACGTGAATCTGGAAGTATATAACTCAATAAACTTTTAAAACATTAAAACGTATTTATATGTATGAATATATATATATCCCACCAAAACAAGTGACTACTTGCTCTCTGCAAAACATTATTATTCAGAAATAAATAACTACAAACAATAGAAATAACCATAAATTCCTTCTATATATATGAACCTTCTAATGCCATACCAACTTTCTGAAATTTTTTAAGAAACTAAGATTCTATATAAAAAAAAATTCAAAGTCATATATCACATGACTCAATTTTTAAGCTTGTAAATAAAAAAATAAAGAGCTCTGCTAATTTGCTCTAACAAGCTTTATTGATAAATGCCAACTAAACAAAGCATCTAAAAAAATCTCTATCTTGAAAACTGGCTTTGGTTTGGTATTTTTAGTTAACTTTTAGATAAATGCTGGCTTTGGCTTGGCGTTTTTAGATCTAGTGTCTGAAACTACCCTAGCGTCTCGCTGACGAGTGCCAGAGCATGAAACCATTGGTCTGAGGCTAAGGAGTGGTTTTCAAAATAGAGATTTTTAAATGCTTTGTTTAGCTAGCATTTATCAATAAAGCTTGTAAGAGCAAATTAGCAGAGCTCTTTATTTTTTAAGATTCTATATTTCTACCAAGGATCATTGATATTCCTTTTTAAATCTCTACTTAATTTTATCTTTCAATCTAAAAACAAAAAAATATTCAAATTACTCTGCTAAACAAAAATTAAGTTTTTATCTGGTTCAATGATTTAATAGACCCATTGCCATGAGTGAAACAGACTCAAAAACTTAAAGCTTATTGGAATCAGAGAAAAAATAATAATTCTAGTTACTTCATTTTCCAATTTTGGATGTTAGTTCATAGAACTTGGCAAACAATTAAGTATTCTTATAAAATCATCATATTTAGAAGAAAAAAATGAAAGGAAATGGTGTTTTTCAACTAGTCATGTGACATTACAACACTGGAAATGACCTTCTTTATCACTGTGAAGTAAATTTTGCAAAGTGAAAATCATAAGCGCAGTAAAAACTACACAAATACAAATGAGTAATTGTAAAAATTTAATATAACAATGTATATTAGGACTGCAGGAATCACAGCCAATAAATATTTGAATATTTTATATTAAACAGGCAAAACTCACTATCTATATTGCCACACACAGCAAGCTAGAGTAATCAATGGATGCCAGAAGGCTTGTGCATAAAATCCCCATCTAGTGCTTACTCATCCAATATCCCCAGACTAGTTTCTGGCTTATGGCCTTCATCAGTGAGGAACCTTAGATCTGAGAGCACTGCATCTAGATCTTAGGATGTAATGCAACCCTCCAGCAACCACCTTTTATCTACATTTAACTACAAAACTATGAGTCTTAAACTGAAAACACCTTAATGTTTTCAATCTAAGCCCATTAGCCTATATAGTCATATGGGTCTGAACCCAGTTCAGTACCCATACATTTTGGTGTCTTTGGTTCTTTAATAACCATAGCCACCAATATCCTATTAGGCAGGATTGGTTTTAAGTCAATAAACATCACATGACCACCTCCTCTTATATTTATGTATAACTGTTGTTAAAACATGCAAAACTCACTATCTATATTGCCACACACAGCAAGCTAGAGTAATCAATGGATGCCAGAAGTCTTGTGCATAAAATCCCCATCTAGTGTCTACTCATCCAATATCCCCAGACTAGTTTCTGGCTTATGGCCTTCATCAGTGAGGAGCCTTGCTAATGCTCTCAGATCCAAGGCTCCTCACTGACGAAGGACATAAGCCAGAAAGTCTGGGGATATTGGATGAGTATGCACTAGATGGGGATTTTATGCACAAGCCTTCTGGCATCCATTGATTACTCTGTGTGTGGCAATATATGCCTGTTTTAACAACAGTTATACACAAGCATAAGAGGAGGTGGTCATGTGATTAATATTTTATATTCATTTCCACAATAATTTTCTAACTAAGTTCATAGAAATTAAAGCAACTCCCTTCTCAACTTAAAGCTTATCATCAAAACTAATCTATGATGCAGACACAAATTATCTATATTTTTGCAGATACATATAAAAAAAAGTTCTATTTTCAAATAAACTCATTTAACTTGCATGATGATACTTCTTTTTCCAAACATCGGTCCAAAATGGATGTCATCCATTTACGATAACTTCTATTTTATTCCATTATCTCCTATTGTTTTATTTTTATTCTGAGAAATATAATCTATACTCAATACTACTATAAATATGAATTAGTAAGGTTAGATACAACAATATTTGTATAATTTTTACTGTTATTATCATGTCCATATTGCCAATACTTTTGACAAATGCATTCCTTTCAAACGTCATCCAATAACTTATTGGTAAAATCTAATATCCAAAAAAATAAATGGGAACAATTTACATTTCCCAATTAAGACTGTGTTTTGTGCTTTCTGGATTAACCAATTTTTTGTTTCCTTCATGCTATTCTAATTTTTTGAAGAATTTTCATACTGCTCTTGAAAAGTGAAAACCTTCAAACATGTATTTTTGGAATATCATTACATAAACACTTTTCTACATTTCATTAATAATTTTATTATTAAAACAAATACTTTTTTTTTAATTATAAGTAGATTATTTTTCAATTATGCTGATCCTCATTTGTAATTAAAAATTTGTAATAAACAATCTTTCCATCAGTCTATTATAATGAAGTTTGATTTGTAAATATATATGTTTGCACATACAAACAAATAGTGTATAATTCACACACACACACACACACACACCCCTCTTCAATTAATCAGTTATAAAGATTGACTACACATACATATACATGACAAAAAACAAACACTACTAAAAAAATGCCCCAATAATTTAAAAAAAAAAAAAAATTGTAATCAATTATAAATTATAGCTACAAAACCTAGGCATTAAGAACAAATAAAGTTTAATTCTAAGAAAGTCAGAAAATTAAAAAGTGATATGAGATTAATTAAAATTCCTGATAATGTAAAAATAAAGGAATTAAAACTATGGTGAGCTGGTTATTAACTGACAAAAATATATTTGAAAAAGATTAGAAATGTAATTAAAAACACACAAAGAAAAATTAGATGAATTTATTTACTAGATTATAATATAAAATAAAAATTAAAAAAGTGGTAAAATATTGCTTAGGCAAACAGGTAATAATGAAAAACAATAAAGTTACTAGGGACATATTCATAGAATGTTTTCCTTTTTTTTTTTTGGAAGAATTTAGCATTACAACAATACTTTCAGAAAACAATATACAATATTGACTAAGTATATATACAAAACTATATAAAGGAGGATAAGAATAATACACTATTATTACACAAATAAGCATTAAATTAGAGAAACTATAATTTTTTTTCTACATTTTCATGAATCTGAAATTAAATACTCAGAATTCTTCTACAATGTACTACATAAATATAGTGTAAATATTAAAATAAAAGATAAATTTATGTGGGCAAATACAATTTTTTATGACTAAGAACATTCAGTATAAAGAGCTAAATAAAAAGACTTAGCATTAAAAGAAAAAAAAACTTGATAAAGTAAAAAACATATGTATTCATATATTTAGAGAGAGAAAGAATGACAACTCTAATATTCAACTCTTCATTAAATAAATAAAGCAACTTTATTAATCTGCACATGAATATTCTTGGCTTCACAATTGTTTATAATATTTAATATAGTCTTTGTTTAAACTATTAGTGTTTAAGTTTAAAAAAAAAAAAAAATGTATGGATATTTTTTCTTCAAAATACAAAATATAATGTATATATATTAAAATGAATAAACATTTACTTAAAACAAAAACTGAAAAGGGTTTATAGTTATTTTATTTTTAAAAAAACATTAAATGAATAGTATATATATTAAAGTATTGGTTCTTAATTTCAAATCGTGGTTCAAAGTAAGATTCTGTACATAAGATTATAAAAGAGAGAAGTCAATAATTATGAACCAAAAAATCCAAGTTTTAAGATAAATTAAACAGTAAGACTGAGTAAATGTAATTATTTTAATGTGTAAATACGGTATTAATTTTAAAACATATGGGGCAATTAAATTTTAAATAATTAATGAATGCATTTCTTAAATATAGATATTACACTGTAGTTTATTTCTAATACTCACTAGTGATAATGAAACATTTGCCTGGTAGGTTCGCGAACAGAAAAGATTAGAAATGCGATATTGCAAAGATTAGTAAAACTATCGTAATTGATAAAAACGGCTGTCGCACAGGATCATAAACACTATTGACCGAGAGGCTCCGTTTAAGTTATTGAATTTACAGTACTTTTTATCAAAAAAAAAAAACTATGCATGCGTTTATTTAAAAAATTTAAAATCGGGAAGAAAAAAAATCATCCAGTCACTTATGGACTTCGCGAATACATCGAATTATTCGAGAACATAATTTTCTTTTCAGTTAATTAAGCAAACACGATACAAATTAATAGTTGTTGTATTAATAATAATACTAAAAACCCGCTTTAAAAAAAAAAAGTGCATTATTTAAAAATTATAACAAAAGAAAAAAAAAGACATGATATTTGAAAATAAAATGAATTTTCCCACAGAAGTATCTTTTTACAAAAAATTCCGTCATAGGATTACTTTATGTAAATTAATTTCATCTAGACTTTCATTTACAACTTTTTCAAAATCGGAGTAACCAAATTAAATATTTTACAATATAATAATTTAAAATTAAACTGGCAAAGAAACGTTCTAATTTTTTTATTTTACAGAAACTTTTAAAATATCGAAGCTTTCGATGTAAAATAATCAATTGTAAACAAAAACTATAAAAATAATGATATTACAAACTAATCATCGAATCACGATTAATATAACTATTTTGTTTATTAAATAATGGATCAATTCCTCGGATTTTCAGCATGATTTTATTTTGCTGAACAAAACACAAAAATGAATGCAAAACTTTATTTATTTTCAGATTCTACAAAGTAAATATAAAATAAAAATCGCTAGTATTTTCAATCATTTCCGTAAACACAAATCTTTTCCCGCTTAAAGAAGTGCCTCAATTATGAAAATGAGATAAAAGAATTAAATACATCTTAATATTGTTGTGGATTACACTCATAAAACATGCACGAGTGTTTATGCGTAAACGTGCAATAAATTTAAAATACAAAATCCTGCAAAAGGAACAAACGAACACCCTATTACCGTTGTTCGCCACCTAACGTCAAAAGAAGTTAAAAAATGGGAACTGGGCTCACACCACTACACATTATCTATTTTAAATGGATTCATAATATTGCTTTAGTGCTCAATAAAAGATTTACGTTAAATTGCATTAGCTTTAATGGATGAACCTTAATATTTAACTGGCATGGAATTTAATGAGAACACAAAAAGTAATACGAATGCCTAGCAACGATAACACTTACAAAATAGGAGATTTAAGTCTAAACTCTCTAGAGTTAACGTTTATAGATACTGCATACAAAAAAAAAAAAAAAATGTGCTTACCGGATTGGTGTATGGGTGAGCGTTAAGATGAATCCCGTCCTCTATAAGTTTGTCACGTATCATCAGTTTGAGTTGCAGGCGAGGGATTTTGACCAATTCCATTTTTCCCTCTTCGTACGCGTCCATGGTCTTATATTTTCGCGGAGATGAGTGGACGCTAGACGGTGGAGTAGCACCATCATCGTGCTTAGCATCCTCTCCATTCCTGTCCACATTGTCAGGCCCTTCTAATGTGAAGTATACAGCAGCACCACCTTGTTCGCGAAGATTTTTAACCGCAGATAAAATTTCCAAACGGTGCGCGGTATTTAAAACCCCAATAGCATCTAAATCTGGTTCTCCTATTTGTTTGCATATTTCTAAATCGTCATATCCATTATCTAAAAAACTCTCTGCATACTGTGGCAAATTTAAAGACCGGAGCCATTCCTCTACTATATTATCAGCCATCTAACTTTCGGTGAATAGATGCCACAAAAGCAATTCAAAGCGAAAAATTCTGATGATAATTAATATTTACATTTCCAAGTGATATCTAACAAAAACATCATCCATACACGCAGCTTAGAGAAAGGCTTCCTTAGAAGTGACTAGCTATACACTGAATAAAATGCGCATGTCGCCCTCTAACTGACGTCACCAGAAAACACCTTCACTCCGCGGAGCTGGGATCTCCAGGAGAATGCTCCTTTCTGACCCAACTAATTTATCTGTGTAAATAAATATTCTTATTATTTTTCAGCTCAAATAGCACAACATAAACTAAATTATTATTATAATTAAGATTTAATCCTAAAAAAATAATAAATGCTTTGAAATGAACTCACAAAATATATACACATTAGTCAGTTGTGTATAAAGCGTCTGAAATTTTCTAACTTCCTAAAAAAGCTGTAATTATAGTATTTCGTTTTTATACTCTTCAATAAAATTAGAAACTCTTACAAGACCAGTATATATACAATATGTATGTTTATTAAATGATCTATAGAGAAGTGAGCTATAAATAAATAAATAATTTACATATGTATATATCTTTTTAAAATAAAAGTTGATGTTTGTTTATAAGATTATTTTAAAGGAAGTGAAGTATTTCTACTTTCTGACCAAACGCAGTCTGAGTCAACTAGGCTAGAGGATGACACTTGATCGTATGTTTGCGCAAAATAGGCAAATTGGTTTTTCTGTTTATTTTAGCATCCAATATTTAGAGCGATTTCATATCTTTAATTTAAAAAGTATTTATGTACCACAAATGATTTTAAATGGTTGATTTGGATTAACAAAAATTATTTTCACCCTGTCAAGCATTGGTGATCGAGAGTCAGCGACAGCCGCTTTACAAGCAGTTGTCCCGGGTTAGCGAGTTCGCTTCCCGGCTGATGCTATGACACGTGAGGGAAAAAAAATTATTTTCACCCCCTCCCAGATTTAGTTTCTCACTTCAATTTCCGTGATACAATTAATATAAATATTCAGCAATATCATTTTTAAACATTATTGAACAGAAGAATGATAACGATCTCTATGATTTTGTTATAGTACTTGTGATTCACTCCAATAAACCTTTTTTTGTTTCATTATCTCTCCTTCTTCTTCTTTCTCTTTTGTCATCTCTTTCCCCTTTTCCTCCTATCGCCTTTGTTTCTTTAAATATATAAAATAATAATTCACTCAGCATTAAATATATATGAAAATAGAGCAGAAATTATCACGCTTCATCTAGCCATAAAATAATTAAACAAATGCACTACATTATACTTAGAAACTAAAAAATATAATAAATCGTTCTATTCATATGGTTTTCATTGTAAATTAATAGCATTAACTTTTGGGGGATCTCATTTAATATTTCAGATATCAATAAATTGTCATTCCTTCTATTAACAAGTTCAATTCAGCTTTATTTCATTCTCTTAACTTTTTCAGTGAATTAGAAATATCTGTTTCTTCTCCTCTTCTCCTATATTTTTCTTTTGATATTCTGTAGCTAATATTACTATTAATTTCTTCACAATGAAGTGTCCTTTTTTTTATTAAGTTTGCAATTTTCAAATTTATAAATAAGCACCTGTAGAAAATATTTATTTAAATACTTCTTGTTTAGTCATCATCATCAACCATTATCAATCCACTGCAGGATGAAGGTCTCTCCAAGTTTAATCCATCTTCTCTGATCTTTAGCTTCTCTTCTCCACATCACCCCTGCATACTTTCTTATTTCATCCATCCATCTCACATGTGGTCTCTTTCTGGGTATTTACAATCTCTTGGAATCCAGTTTAAGATTTCAATTGTCCATCTATTATCATCTTTTCTAGCAACATGTCCAGCCCAACTCCACTTCAATCTTTTCATTTTTTCAATGAGATCAGTAACACCTGTTTGTTTTCTTACCCATACATTGCATTTTTGATCTCTTCTTGTTACTCCCAACATGCATCTCTCCATACTTCTTTGAGTGGTCTGGAGTCTCTGTATTGCTCTTCTATTAAGTGTCCAAGTCTCAGATCCATAAGTAAGAACTGGTAAAACACATTTGTTAAAAACCTTCCTTTTCAAACACATAGGTATACTTCCTTTTAGTATCAAGTTATTTCTACCAAAAGCACTCCAACCAAGTTTAATTCTATGATTAATTTCATCCATTATGTGTCCATCTGTATTAATAATCTGACCATGGTATTTGTAACTGTTAACTTCTAATTCATCATTCTTGTTGAGTATAAAAACTTATTTGTTTTTAAAGGCTAGTTTATTTTTATGATTAATTTTATGTGTTATGCTTTTATCTATATTAATAACATATCCAAGGTGTTAGTAATTTTTAATTTTTAATTTGTTTCTATTCACTGTTATTTTCTTCTTTATTAATATTCAACTGGACAATAATATATATGGATTAGCATTAGTCCCACCCTGTGAGGTTTAGTGCATTGATAGAATAAAAATTTTACAGCTCAATGTTTGTGAATCATGGCAAAAATATGTCATTGCTGGTACATTACTCGGTTGTTCACCATTTTTGCTTTCATTTTACATTTATAATAATTTCTTGTGCAATTAATCATATGGAAAATAATCACATCATTTTCAAAAATGATTTAATATATAGGGTATATGAGCACAGGCTTTTGCACAACTTACCACTCTCCACACTATCTCATAATGCCGATACACTTGAACACATATATGTTGAAAAGATAAATAATCACCAATACATGTATTTTATGTTAAACCAGCAATCATCAGTTGGTCCAGATTACCATCTCTACACATATATGCTATAAGTGCTCAGATATATATTAAGATAGCCAATTTTCATACTTTAATGGACAGGCTTTAATCTACTCCACACTTCAACTCTTCAACCATCCATCCAATTGAAAATCTGATGATGAATGCTCAAAGGCCACCCTGAGGCCAAGATTCTTGTCACACCCATGTTGATCTAAGGTCAATCTGATCCCTCATGTACAGGACATAATTCATTTAATACATATACAAGGGATGGGCAGACATCTCTACCATGTAATAACTGAAACACACAGATAAGTTCAGTTTATTTTTGGTTTCCCATTTCAATTCACAGAATATATCCAATTAAACTATTATAAAAGTTTAGTAAAAGAAATAGATTTTTCAGTGCTGTTAAATAATATAATTACTGCCATTTTATTGTGATAAACATCTTTCAAAATTTAGCAATATCTTTTGTTCCAAAGCCCTAATTATTGCAAAATTTATAATATAATTAAATGTATTGTCATTATCTACAAATTCAGTGCAAAGTAGTAACTCCTTATTAATCCTTTCTATAATTTTCCTTCTTACTTAAACATAACCTACAGTGCTAATAACCATTTTATATTCTACTTGTATTTTATGTTAGTTTGAGTCCAAAATACGTTTTAGATTAATTGTGATATTTTATCAATATTTTATCAATTATTACACATTACAATCATGTAATATATTATTATATTACACATTTTGTGTATAACTTTGGCAACAATTTACTTATTTTATTTATTCATCAGATTTTATACTAATACAATTCCAGAAGTTTTTTATGTACATTTACTAATTTTAAACCACTAACATCACATGATCACAATTTCTTATGATTACCCAAGCAGTTTACACAGAGGCTAAACTCCTCATACAATAGTGCCACTGGTGCAAGTGAGAGTAATCAATGGATGCAAGAAGGTTTGTATGGAGAGTTTAGCCTTTGTGTAAATAGCTTGTGTAAGCATAAGAAATGGTGATCATGTGATGTTTAGTGGTTTAAAACCAATCCTGCCCAATAGGATTATGGTAACTGTGGTTATTAAAGAACCAGAGACATCAAAAAGTAACAATTCTGAACTGAGTTCAGATCTATACAACTATACCAGCTTATGAGCTTGAAAACATTACTATGTTTTCATTTTGCACTCAAAACTTTATAGTTAGCTAATAAGGGAAAAGGTGGCTGCTGGAAGGGTGCATTAGATCCTAATTATTTAGACACAGTGCTCTCAGATCCAAGCCTCTTCAGTGATGAAAGCCACAAGCTAGAAACTAGTCTGGGGATATTGGATGAGTAGGCACTAGATAGGGATTTTATGCACAAACCTTCTTGCATCTATTGATTTCTCTGGCTTGCACTGGTGGTGCTACTGTAGGAGAGTTTAGCCTCTGTGTACATTTAATGATGTATCTTATTTTTTTGCATTTAGAGTATGCCATATATCAATGATATTATTGTTATTGTATAAGGTACTTTGTTTTTCTATTTTTTTTTTTTGTATTTATAAGATTTTTGTAAATTTTTGTAAAAATGTTATGATGCCATTCTTAGTTTTAATTTGTTCTATTTTTTATATCATTGAATTTTTTATTCTCTTCTGTAGTTTTCATTCCCATTTCACAATAATATTTTATTAAATCATTCTAAACTCTTTTATTTTTGCCATGGTTTGACTTATCTTCAACTAATGAACTAGTTCAGATTCTATCTTGATGGGATTGAGCACTAATCACTACAGACCAATAGTTGTATGAATAGATATGTCCAATAGCAGTAACAAGTCAATGATTAATCCCAATAAATCTGATTCCTTTCAATATGGAAGAAGACCTGCCTATAAATAGTCATTACAATTGGAGGTAAAGAGATACAACAACAAATTACTGTTGTAACTGAATGGCAGAACACACATTCATCCACAGTATGACTAAAGCCATGAGCAAGTTCATACTAGAACTGATAGTTGCTAGAATATGAACTAGATATAACACATGCAAGCTGTCATAGAACATCTGGAATTGTCACTGTACCTACACATGAGACAAGCTGTAACTGTACATCCAGAAGTATGAAGTAAAGCTAGAAGAACACCTTAAGTCACTTACATTAATTAATTGCACAGCAACTAAATGTATTGAATCAACATATTAGGTATACAATATAGAGCTATATATATATATATATATTTGTAAATGTATTTTATTATATATATATATATGCCGACCAATGGCACAGTCAGACAGGTTTGATCTCATGAACTCAACAATCACAAAACTTCCCCCTCTCTCATGGATAAAAAAAGATTTAATATGGCAAGAACTTACCTCTAGTGCTTATTTAGATCTTGTCATTAATTTATTAATAAAAAAAATAATAAAGCCTAACATTATTAGCATGTCATTAAAGAATCAAACAGAAGTGGTTATAACATTAATGGTTATTTATTAACTATAAAGAAAAATCAAAATAATTTTTTTCTCCTTCTCACAGCAAAGAAAAAAATTGAAATGACTAAAATTGCTCATTAGAAGAGTTTGATCTGGTCTATCCTGAAAATTGGCCAACCTATGTGGATTGAGTGCTTTTCTATATGCAAGCTAACCAAATTATTTGTGATTATGTATCTCAAATGTAAAAAAAAACTTTTTCTCTTGTAGCAAAAAAACAAAATGGATAAAATTGGCTAATAAGAAGGGTTTGATCCAGCCTATCCTGAAAATTGGCCAATGCCCATGTTTTGAGTGCTTTTCCATATATATGCTAATCAAATTAAAAAGCTTGAGTTAAAATTAGTCACATTTACGAGTATTTGTGAATCTCAAAATGCAATATATTATGAGCACAAGCAGCTCCTACGTTTCTGACCATATTTGAATTTGATAAAGTACTGTTGTCAATTTTTTCCTGCCCAAAACTATGAACAATATTGCAGAGATATCACTTCAATATCTGTACTCAAGGGGAGAGGAAGCAAATATGAGATTTTGCTGCAAGGCTCAAAAAGCTGTATTTAATTGTGACTTTAAGGGCTTCTTCAAAGAAGCCCTGAATGATTGTTTCATTTGTGGAATGGAAGATGACAACCTTAGGAGCAAGCTGTTGATGGACATTGAAGTCATGTTTTATTCATCTGTCTTTCAAATAAGTCTGAATCTATAGCAATCCAGACCATTCATTAAAAAAAGGTAATCCCAACATAAAGACTTTCCAATCAGAATGATTTTAGGGGTTTAATATTGATAATAATATTGTTAGAGTTTACTATAAATGTGACAAATCAAACCCAAATGTACATATCAGAATATAGTATGCAGATATTGTAAGGATGTCAGTTACATAGAAACTGTCTTTAAAAAAAAAATGAAATTCTCACAGAAAAGAATAAAAGAGTCCACTCCAAAAAGCTGCAAAAGCAATGTAAAATCAAATAAAATTAATGCCTGTATAAATTCTATGATCATCAATGATTCTGCCTTCAAAATCAAAATTATTATTAATAATACACCAATAACAATGGCATTGGATACCATTCTGCCTAATGGTAGCATGTGAGCTGTCATTAATAGACCAAATAATCATTACCTGCATCCTGGCAAGAGTATGATAATTGACTACCAAGGCAATCAAATACCATTCTTGGGTTAAACAAAAATTAAAGTTACTATGCCTAGTAAAATGATTCATATGCCTTTTGTTGTATCTGCAGATGAGTGCAGCAATTTATTAGGCTGTGATTGGTTCAATCACTTAGGATTTACAGTAATTAAAATGACCCAGTTTACAAAAGTAAGATCAAAAAGGATTTACCCTACCCAAATGTGTTGTTTTGAATCCTATGACAATTCATGAAAATAAACGTGCTAAAATGTGATAGGTGTTCAAATCCTATGCTATGTGTTCAAGATAATTACCAAATTGATTCCAGAAGTTGTGATCAAATTCAAAGAATTGCAAATAGTGATTATTCATTGTACTGGATATACAGCAACACCTCAAGTACAGAGTAAAAATTGAACTATACCAGCCAACAATGATGAGTCACCAGCTAACTGTGAAGAGCCACCATATAGCAGTAAAGAGATTACAAAGTTAATGTTACTAGATCTATAAATAAAGACACTAAATCTGCAAATGAAGATGCTAGATCTATAAATAAACACACCAGATCTATGAATGAAAACACAGGTCTATGAATGAAAACTCCAGATTTATGAATGAAGATGCCAGACTTCCTGATGAAGCTAAAAAGAGACAAAGATATCCACCAAAGCATTTCAGTAACTACATCGTCTAGGGGTAATTATAGCTAAGAGGATTGTTATAACTCAACTCACCTTCAACTAATAGACTCATTCAGATTCTATCTTATTCAGATTGAACATGAAGATATATCCAATAGCAATAACAGACCAATAGGTGATGATGCTCATTAAATTGGATTGCTTTGTAGCAAGGGGATCTAGCTATAAATAGTCAGTTCATTGGCAGAGCTGAATGGCAGTATGCACTTTGTCTGATATGGCTAAAGCAATGAGACAAATTTACACTAGAACTGAAAGCTTCTAGAACATAAACCAGACATGAGACAAGTTGGCTCAGAATAGCTGGAAGTGTCACTGTACCTACACCCAAGACAAGCTGTCACAACACAGTTGGAAGTGTTATGTAAACCTAGAAGAGCACCTGAACTCCCTCATATTAATAGTTGTTGCATAGCAACTAGAACGATATATCAAGCCAATATATTGTGTGGTATAGCAAACAGCATTGTATATATTTGTATATATATATGTGTGTGTGTGTTAATCAAATATTTAATCGTATTTGTATGAATCTGTGTTTATTATATTTTATATTTAAATGCAACAATTTTATTTTCAAATATGTAACATTAATTATTTTCAGATTTCAACATAATTCATCATTATCATCATCAACCATTATCAATCCATTGCAGGATGAAGGTCTCTCCAAGTTCAATCCATCTTTTCTGATTTTTAGCTTCACTTCTTCACATCACCCCTGCACACTTTCTTATTTCTTCCATCCATCTCACATGCTGTCTCTTTCTGAGTCTTTTACAATCTCTTAGAATCCAGTTTAAAATTTCAATTGTCCAACAATTATCATCTCTTCTAGCAATATGTCCAGCTCAACTCCATGTCAGACTTAATTTTTTCAATGAGGTCAGTAACACCTGTTTGTTCTCTTACCAACATATTGTGTTTTGATCTCTTCTTGTTACTCCTAACATGCATCTCTCCATTCTTCTTTGAGTGGTCTGAAATCTCTGTATTGCTCTTCTATTAAGTGTTCAAGTCTCAGATCCATAAGTAAGAACTGGTAAAACAGATTTATTAAAAACTTTCTGTTTCAAACACATAGACATATTTCCTTTTAGTATCAAGTTATTTCTACCAAAGCACTCCAACCAAGTTTAATTCTATGATTAATTTCATCTATTATGTTTCCATCTGTATTAATAAACTAACCAAGATATTTGTAGCTGTTCTAATTCATCATAATCAATCTTTATTTTTATATTTTGAGAAAATCCATTGAACATTACTTTAGTCTTTTTAACATTTATCTTTAGTCCTACTTTCCTACTTTCATCTGATAACTCCTGCAACATTTCCTGCAGCTCTAAAGCAATACATTACAATAACTTAATCAAAAAATTTGTAGATAAATTTCTGGGAAGGAGAGATTGTCTTTGTTATCTATATTGTTATTTTAATAAAGTATTTATTATTTTCTTATTGATATCATTCAAATCTGAACTAATATTTTTAACAATTTAAAATGAAAGTTTTAGCTTGAATTTATTACAATATTTCTAGTGCTAGGGGAAAACAATATATTGTTTTTATCTTGATAGCTAATCTCTGTAGTTTTGCATTAACTTATCTCTGTATTTATATAATTAACGACCATTTCCTTTGTTAGATCTTTGCTAGTGAAAATCTAATCTACTTGGAAGATTGTATATCCATTTCTTCTTTGCATTTTTAAAATAAATTAGTAATATAATTTCTCTTTTTCACAAGATTATGTCCTTTCTCATTTCCATCTGCTTATCTAAATTTACTTTCTCCTTGTCCATTTTTATTTACCAGTTCTAGTATTGAAAATTCTCATGACAACTTTAAAATGTGTCTTCCATCCAAGAAGCATTAAATTTTCTCTTTTTCACAAGATTATGTCCTTTCTTATTTCCATCTTCTTATCTAAATTTACTTTCTGCTTGTCCATTTTTATTTTCCAGTTCTAGTATTGAAAATTCTCATGACAACTTTAAAATGTGTCTTCCATCCAAGAAGCATTAAATTTTCTCTTTTTCACAAGATTATGTCCTTATTTCCATCTTCTTATCTAAATTTACTTTCTGCTTGTCCATTTTTATTTTCCAGTTCTAGTATTGAAAATTCTCATGACAACTTTAAAATGTGTCTTCCATCCAAGAAGCATTCTGTTAAGATTTTTTCATCAAAATATTATATTGATTGGAATTACATTCTGCCTGACTGAACATCAATTTCCACAATAATTATTCTTCCTTCTTTTTTAATAGTAAATCCCATTTCTATTTCTCATATATATCTCAATATTATTCCATTTAACAGACAACAGTATGCAAACTTTATTCATTTTTTCATTGGAAATTGGTCTCTGATTGCAAATATCCAAATATAAAATTAGTATACTGTATGTTTTCACAAGCTTTATAAATATAAATATTGAAAGTGTATCAGGAAGTTCTTCATATTTTTAAAGATATATTTTGTTATATTTCATTGTACAAGGGGATAAGAATTTTGCAATAATATTGCAAAATTCACAGTAAATCTTATATACAATTTCTTTTTTGTATTTTATATCATCCCTTAATTTATAATTATTTATTAATTTATCCAGACTTTTACTATTTGACAATCCAATATTTCTATGCTTATCAATATAATTTTTGTTTTTTATAAAACAAATGATATACAAAAATATATCAAACATTTTAAAAGAAATGTTATGGTCATGAATGAAAACATTAAAAACAATTGAAAACGAATAGAATTACCATATGTACCACTTGTTGGAAATAGTATTGTAAAGATCTGTGCAGATAAATTCAATATCAGATTTAAAGCACCTATTTATTTAAATAGCTAATCAATAATCCTAAAAAATAAAATATATAAATTAGACAGATCTAACCTTGTGTATGCAGTAGGATGGAGCCAAGTAGATTGTCCCTACATATACTATGATGAAAAAAAAAGCAAATTTAAGAACAAGGATGATGCATTAATATGCAAGAAAGCTAAGACTTATTTAACAAATGTATTGGTCTTTTATAATCAAGAAAAGAAATATGGACATAGTAAAAAAAGGAATGAGCAGAAAATGAAAGAACACAGGGGCTTGGTTTATTGTGCAAAATGAGTATGTAATGGATCAATAGCATTCAAATTAACAAAAAAATGGGTTTCTTAAATCATTATGATAAACTACAAACTTATTGACAACCATGATTGAGATGCTTATGTGTTGAAAGTATATTCAGTCTATTAATTTGTTTTATTCTCTGTTCTATAATAGATAGATAGATAGATAGATAGATAGATAGATAGATAGATAGATAGATAGATAGATAGATAGATAGATAGATAGATAGATAGATAGATAGATAGATAGATAGATAGATAGATAGATAGATAGATAGATGGATAGATGGATGGATGGATGGATGGATGGATGGATGGATGGATGGATGGATAGATGGATGGATGGATGGATGGATGGATGGATGGATGGATGGATGGATGGATGGATGGATAGATAGATAGATAGATAGATAGATAGATAGATAGATAGATAGATAGATAGATAGATAGATAGATAGATAGATAGATAGATAGATAGATAGATAGATAGATAGATAGATAGATAGATGGATAGATGGATGGATGGATGGATGGATAGACAATCCCAATATCAATAACAATCAACAATTTCAAACTATTACCATGACAACCTCCTTTTAACAATAAGACATGTATGGTTAATTAACTCAAATGTCTTGGCCAAATCAATCAAAAGCAATGTACATAAAGTTTTTGGGGGGATTAAACTGTGTATTATTTTGTTTAGATTCAACCATATAACTCTGAAAATATTAAATATAATATAAATTATATGTATATCACTTTGCTCCTTACATTTTTCTTACATTTGTCTTGCAATAATAATTAAACTTATAGTGCGTCTTAAATCTCTAAGACTATGTTCAGTTTTTCATAATCACTTATCTATGATTAGAAGTATTCAACAAAATCTTTGAAAGCGCTTTACTGTAGTGGATAACAATGAAGTTTCATAATAATTACTGAAGATTTTTTTATATTCTTTATTGTTATAAATTGAAACAGTTTTTTTTTTTTTTAGAGAGACTAAATCAGATGTCGTAACTTCATATTCCTAAAAAAAAAATATCCAATAACTTTGCAGCAAACATATCACCACTATATTTTAAAACTTTTCCAAATACTTTATTAGAACTTCCAGCTTGTTCATTTTTTAAGGAACTGTTCTAATTCCACTAAGTTGAATTTCTTTTCCAAACCAGAATGATAGATTGGATGGTCATATTATTGAAAGCTTTCACCTCAATTATAGTATCATTATTTAAAAATTCATTAAAACTCCCCACCCACTTATTTAAAAAATCATTATCTCACATACTATTAATAGTTTTCATCACTTCAAAACAACTCTCCAAAATCTTTAATCGGGGGAATTTCTTTTTTTTTCTCTTCAGATTTCTGGATAATATAGTCTCATTAATATCATTTTTTAAAGCTATGTCTTAGGTTATTTTATTTTATTTAACTTTTTGTCTTTGGGAAAATTTTAAATGATTTTAGACAATTTTCCATATAAATCAAATCAATATTTAATCATTATTATTATTTGTAAAGCATTATAAAATATAATGTACAATCATAAATTAGTAATTAAAATATCAAACAAATTTACTTCTTCAAAGTAAGTTTTATTTATACTTTTAAATTAACTGAGATGATTGAAGTTAATTAAGTTTGCTAATACTTTTAGAGAAATGCTTTAACCGTTATCATATGCACCTTGAATGTTTATAGTAATCAAATAATGTCGTTATTTGACTATAGAGTGACCTCGCAAACCTTGACACAAGATAGCTATTTTATAAAAGTAAGAACAATGTCTTAGTTTAACCTAAATTCCCACATACATAGGGCAATCTGAATCATTTTGGTTTGGAGCATCAAGCTATTAATCTCTTCACTTTTTAAATCCACTATTTCCTTTATAGAGTTAATATTACCATCTTTATACTGGAAATATATAAATGAATGTAAAGTTGTAACTATTTATTAAGTGACAAACAAAGCAAAACTCTCCATACAGTAGTGCCACCCTGTGCCAACCAGATAGTGATCATGTGATATTTATTAAGTGCATAGGAAGTATGTAAATACTTTTAGAGAAACACTTAACCTTTATCATATGTGCCTTGAACATTTATAATAATCAAACAATGTCTTTTTTTAACTATAGAGGAACCTCTCAAACCTTGATACAAGATAGTGACTTTATAAGATAAGAACAGTATCTTATTTTTAATCTAAATTCCAACTTGTATAGGCCAATCTGAAGTATTCTGATTTGGGAGTGTGAAGCTTTTAATCTCTTCATTTTTTAAGTCCATTATTTCCTTTACAAATTAACTTTTATGAAAACTTGCAATTTAGGAGTTAATATTACGATCCTTATATTTGAAATATATAAACTAATGTAGTGATTATTTATTAAGTGCACAGGAAATACTTTTAGAGAAAGACTCTAACCCTTTATCATATGTGCCTTGATTGATTAGAATAGTCAAATGATGTTTTTATTTAACTATAGAATGACCACTCAAACCTTGACATAAGATAGCAATTTTATAAAGATAAGAATACCATCCTATCTTTATCCTAAATTCCTACCTATATAGGCCGATCTGAAGCATCTTGATTTGGAAGTGTAAAGCTGTTAGTCTCTTAGCTTCATGCTCCCAAATCAAGATGCTTCAGATTGGCTTATGAGAGAGAATTTAGTTTAAAGATAAGATGCTGTTCATATTGTCATAAAGTTGAGCCTTTCTCTAAAACTATTTACATACTTCCTATGTGCTTAATAAATAATAACAACTTTACATTAAGTTTGTTAAGTAAAAAGTCATATAATTACGTAAATGCTAATTACAGAATGGGTAAATCCATTATCTTTGAATGTACACAGTGATAACAATTTCATTCAGTTGACATATTCAAAAAAGCTTTCACTTCTGACTTACTCAATAGCTATTTTTTACTGTGTCTGGTGGAAGGGGGGAGGGGTAACAATCTCAGTAAAGATATATAACTACTAAGTAGATTTATACCTTTAAAAAAAAAATTTTTTTTGGCAAATAATCAATTATATTATTTTAATTAGACTATTTATGTTCAACAAAAATAATAGTAATTAAGTAATTAGCTTTGATGAAGTCTGCAGAGCAGTTGAAATATAAGTGAAAAAAAAGTGAATGTAAGATTATTGTAAAAAATTATTCAAGTGCAAAAAAAAGTGATTTTTTAAGAATTTTGAAATATAATTTAAATAAAAATCTGAACCTTTTATCAAATAAGATGCCATAATAATGGTAATAATGACAATTTGGTCATTTTATGCTGAATCAAAGTATTTTTTAATTTATCCATAACTTTTTTAGAAAAAAAAATCAACTTACTTATTAACATCATTAAAATACTTTTTAAACCCAAATTTTCATTTATTCATTAATAACTTTCCAAATCATTTTTTTCCTTGTAAAAATTTATTAATTTTTCATCATTTCCAAAATTTGTTTTTACAAATATAATGAATTAATAAGTAAATCCATATATATACGCAAAGGTCCCTAATATATATTGTAATTATATTTTTAACAAACCAGTATTTACGTGACTTACCAATTTTCTATTAAACTACTCTATTAAAACAGGCAAAACTCTCTATATGTATTGCCACTCAGTGCAAGCCAGAGTAATCAATGAATGCCAGAAGGCTTGTGCATAAAATTCCCATCTAGTTCCTACTCATCCAATATCCCCAGACTAGTTTCTGGCTTGTGGCCTTCATCAGAGAGGAGGTTTGGATCTGAGAGCACTGCACCTAGATCTTAGGATCTAATGCAACCCTCCAGCAGCCACCTTTTATTTCTACTTAACTACAAAACTATGAGTCTTAAATTGAAAACACTATAATATTTTCAAACCAAGCTCATTAGCTTATATAGTCACATAGGGTTGAACTCAGTTCAGTACCTATACATTTTGATGTCTTTGGTTCTTTAATAACCATGGTAACCACTATCCTATTAGACAGGATTGATTTTAAGCCAATAAACATCACATCACTATTTCTTATGCTTGCTTATAACTGTTATTAAAACAGGCAAAACTCTCAATGGATGCCAGAAGGCTTGTGCATAAAATCCCCATCTGCCTACTCATCCGATATCCCCAGTTTCTGGCTTGACAGTTGTAAACAAGCATAAGACATGGTGATCATATGATGTTTATACATTTTATATAAAACTCTATAAGCATAAGAATGTGTTACTATATACTAAACTATAATAAGTGTAATAATGCTCAAGATTTAATGGCTTTATAAGTAATCATTAAAACCAGTCAACACTTAGATAATCCCAATATAAATACAATTAACTATCTCAAGCTTTTGTTAAAAGGCAGTTGCCTTGACAATAGCTTGAGATTGTTGATTGTTATTTATATGGGTTTGTCTAAGTGTTAACTGGTTTTTAATGATTAAACTATAATAGTAAATGTAATTGAGAGTAAATGTTAAATTATAATTAATACACTATAAAATTATTAATTTAGTACAAAAATATTTTTTTATTATTATTACTACTACTATAACTTGGTAAAACGGAAGTAACTACTTCCCACTGAGTTAAATGACATCAAAGTTGCTTTTGTGGGAGGTATTTACTTCCGTTTCAATTTCATATATTATGATTATTTATTACTACTATTTATTCCAAATTCATGAGTTCAGAGTCTGCCATTCTAAATAGTAGTAGTAGTAGTAGTAGTAGTAGTAGTAGTAGTAGTAGTAGTAGTAGTAGTAGTAGTAGTAGTAGTAGTAATAGTAGTAGTAGTAGTAGTAGTAATAAAATATTATTTTTATGTTAATTATAATTTCATATTGGAATAATTGTAATTCATCAAATCAAGCAGTGCACCTGAAAATATGTTTTTTTTTTAATGATATTCTTAGGATAGTTAATTGGGATGGCTATCTGAAAGAATAAAAATCCTAATCTGTAAAAAAAAATTTTTAGCTTAGTTTGAACCAAGTTCAAACCCAATTGAATATGTTACTGAAATTAACATCTTATTGATAATTATGACACTAACCATATAATTTTTATATTGTGACATTATTTTTTTGAATTGAAATGTACGGTTCGTATTTTACTACTAATTTAATGTGTAAATAATAAATTTAAAATTAATTTTGTATAAATATGAAAGTTTTTTTGGTTTCATTTTCTCGGTTACAAATTTTAAGAATACAGTATAACACTATGATATCCATATGAATAAATCTAAGTAATAATAAGCTTTCTGTTCTGTTCAGTAACCAAATCTACTTTTGTGTAATAAAAAATAATGAAGCTCCAAAATTTAATATTAACATAAATTATGATAAGGGATAAGCAAACAATTGCAAATTACTTCTGGTGATGATCATTCCATTGTACCCTATTGAATAGTTATCTCAACCTGTCTTAGTAAGGACCAAAACTTAACATAAAAGCATCAATAGCAACCACTCAAAAATGGACATTCCAAAAAAAAAGACAAACACAATATTAATAATTATTACAATTTATCCAAACACTTCAACATTTTTTAGCAAAACCCTTTATTTGTACATATATACATACACCTACGTTTCGACTGTTTGGCAGCAAAACAAAGAAAAGGGTGATGTTGATAATATTAATAATTATTATTATTTGTATAAACTAGTCTGAAAAATATAAATATGTTCACATATAAAACATAAGTTGATCCATTATTCTATTTATTTGATATTTACTATACTGGGGTTTTTTTTTCTCATGTGTCATAGCGTCAGCCGTGAAGCGAACCCGCTAACCCAGGACAACTTCTTGTAAAGCAGCTGTCGCGGACCTCTCGACCACCAATGCTGGTTTTTAATTTCTTTTGCAGCAAATTTCAACACTTTTTTTTAATTGCAGCTATACTTTATATTCTATAGTTAGTTATAACTTCTGAATGAAAACAATTAATATTAGCTTCTTTAGAATATCTTTGAGATAATTTTTATAACGAAAAAAATTAGTCTAATTAACTCACAAAAAACCATTCTCAAGTTCACTACAAAATATTTTTTAGGAAATCTTATATTCATTTTAATCCAAACATACACACAAACAATACATTTATGATCTTTTGAGAACACAATGATTAATTAAATAATAGTATTGATTAGACTCTGTTTATTATCTAAACAATTTATCAACTTTTGCTACAAACAATATAAACAAAGTAATTGGTTAAAAAAAAAAAAGACACCTATTTCAATTAGTTTTAACTTTTATTTGAATTATCCAAAATCATAAAAATATTTGATTTTCCACCATTAATATAAAGCAATCCCCAATGAGATTAGAGATTTTCTTTCAGCTAAACTGTTTCAGTTCCGTCTTCATTCTGTGGGATAGCAGATGGTTATTGCATTTGTCAGGTATCAAATAGAAAATATCAAATATTTACCGCTCAATTGAAATAAAAAGAAACTGTTCCTATAGTGGAGGTATGCAAGAGAACAAGGAAAGATTTCAACCTTGCTGCACTTTGTTAGCTTGGAGCAGAAAAAATAAAATAAAAATTGAATCAAAATCTATTCTTATTTCACCTTTCTTTATCTAGAATGATTAATGTGCTAAAAGACAGACTATTCTAAATATTTATACTACCATTTCATTGGCTAGCATTTATATAAAAATATATAATTTTGTAAAAAAAACACACACACACACACACAAATATCATAAGATTATCTGTGTACAAAGACAAATAGAAATAAAAATTAATAACTTAATTCAAAAATATATATTAAAATAGAAAGCCTAATTCTTATTTATATATCTCTCCAATGATTCACAACACACACATGCAGACAAAGTACATTGAATATAAATTCTAATTCTGTATTTTTTAATCTAGTCTTTTTTATTATTTGATTGAATACAAGTATAATCAAGCTCCCTTCAGTTATTCATTCTATCTTATACAACCGATATCCATGACCACACACGTGAAAAAGAGAAATGATCTCTAATATACATATTTCGTGCTGAACCAGCATTCATCAGTTGGTCCAGATCATCATCTCCCACACAAATATATAATCAGCATATGCAAATTTTCAAACTTTAATGGACAAGCTTCACACTACTCCCCCCTCCAACTCTGTAGTCATCCATACCATTGAAAATATGATGGTGGAAAGCCCAAATCCCTTGTTGATGCCAATATTTTTGTCATGCCACATTGATTTTAAGTCTTCTCCATTTAAACACATAGAAGAGGAATGGGGAAATACAGGCTGGATCTGTAATATATGATTGAATACATGGAAGGTGGAGTAGATTGAAACATGTCTATTAAAGTTTAAAGATTTGCTATCTTAATATAAAGCAAGCACTGATTATATATAGGTGTGGGAGATGATGATCTGGACCAACTGATGAGTGCTGGTTCAGCACAAAATATGTATATTGAAGATCAATTATCTTTTTCACATGTGTGTAGTCATGTGTATCAGTTGTATAAGGCAGAACAGATGGTTTAAGGAAACCTGAAAGTCTGCATTCAGGTCCCTTATAATTTATATCTAATACTCCAAATTATTCTTGTATTTAATCAAATATTACAAATGTAGCCTGTATTCTGTCCATCCTTATTCTGTGTATTTAAATGGATAAGGTCCTATATATGAGGGGACAGGATGATTTAAAAGTCAATAAAAGCATGACAATAATATTGGCATCAACAAGAGATTTGGACATTCTATCATTAGATTTTTAATAGCATGGATAACCGAGGAGTTGGAGGATGGAGTAGATTGAAGCCTGCCCATTAAAGTTTGAAGATTTGCTATCTTAATATAAACTGAGCACTGATTATATGTACATATAGGAAGTGATAATCTTGACCAACTGATGAGTGCTGGTTTAGCATGAAATACGGACATTGGATATCATTTATCTTTTTCACATGTGTGTGGTCATGTGTGTTGGTTGTATGAGATAAAGCAGATAGCTGAAGGAATCTTGAAAGTGGGTGTTCAGAACCCTTAAAATTATTATTATTATTATTAAGATGTTGTTGCTAAGTACTCTTTCGAGTTTATCTAAGTGATTGAGTTATGAACTTGAGAACTAAAAATTCTGGATTAGAGCTTAGCTGGCACTTCACTTCTGGTTCTTAACTGCAATGTGAACTATTTGACTACATCATTATTAATTACTATTACCATCATCATCATCATCATCATTACTATTAATATTATTAACAATGACAATATTGCCTTACTTTTTCATATTCTTACTGACTTCCAAGAACAGTTATCTTTACCCTGTATTTCAAATATTATACACAAAGTAAACATATATAGAGAGTGATTTTATTAAATGAAGTAAAATATGAATTTTGGAGTTTAAAAAAGATTTTAAAAATATTGGAATCCATCTTGATATACTCTGATCTATAGTTTAAATCCAAATAATACTTATGTAGCTTAGGAATTTGAATTTTTTGTTCAAATATCCAACCAAAATTTAACCTAGATAGCAATTTAATATTTGTCATAAAATGGGTATCTAGATATTTTTAGCTTGAGAGTAAAACAAAGATAGGTACGCTGGTATCAAAAAATTTAAAGATTGAATTGAATGCTTGAATTATAACTATTTATAAATTATTTTTTTTACCACTAGGATTATCTACTGATAGATTAACAGATTTATATCATCAACATAAAAGATAAGCACAGCAGCACAACTTAACTCCAATTAT
This sequence comes from Epiperipatus broadwayi, assembly GCA_028023455.1. Lineage (NCBI taxonomy): Eukaryota > Metazoa > Onychophora > Udeonychophora > Euonychophora > Peripatidae > Epiperipatus > Epiperipatus broadwayi. The sequence continues at coordinate 1,069,635 of JAQFVV010000042.1, read as the reverse complement.
CAATACATACAACTTCAGCCAATTTATATTAAGCAAATTTATAGAAACATGATCTAATGTACTTACGCCAGAAAAACTAAAAAAGTATGCATATTAGAAGAGCAATTAATAAATCATAGTTTTTTTTTATATGTCAAAGCATTGACCGAGAAGCCAACCTGGGCCAGCTGCTTGGAAGGCAGGTATGCTAACCGCTAGGCCACCAATGCTTGACAATATTGTCTAGTCTGGTCAATAGGAAATTCTCCTTTTATGATCTAATTTGGAATCATTTACTTATTCGTTGATGTCAAAAATTATCTGATTGGAATTCAGAATTATCCAATTACAAATTAAATAAAACAATATGTCTGCTTTATCTCCATATATATTTACACATATGAAGACATGTACATTGTAATTATAAAAAGTGCATTATGTAAATAATTGTGAAATATAAACTTTTCACCAAATGCAATTGTAAACTTAAACTTGGTTACAATACTTTTGATAGAAATAATGTAGTATATGTTTTAATAGAAATATTTTTATCAGGTGTGTTTTTATTAGTTCTTACATATGTATCTGCAACTTGGACGCTTAATAGAAGAAGAATACAAAGATTTCTGACCACTTGAAAGCAAAATATATAAATAAGATCACATATATCACTGACATTGAAAGAATTAAAAGACTGAAATGAAGATGGGTTAGACATATTGCTAGAAAATATGATAATAGATGTACAGGTAAAGTTTTAAATGGGATTTTAAGAAATTGTAAAAGACCTAGAAAAGACTGCATGAATGATGGATCATGAAATAAGAAGTTTGCTACTATGATGTGGAGAAGAAAAACTGGATTAAACTTGAAAGATCTTCATCCACTAGTTGACTTCTAATGGTTAAAAAATATGATAATTATGATAAAGTAGGGACATTAACAGAAATGTAAGCAGAACAAACTATAGACACAAAATTTTCTTTAAGATACTACCATAGGAACAAGGAGATTTTTCTGGAAAAATGGTATGAATTACTAATCATTTAGTGTGAATATGTGTAAACTTAATTGATAAAAGAACAGAATAAAGAGTAAAGTAAAATTTGATTTCAGATTTATAAAAATGATAAGATTCAAGACATTTTAATTTATGTAACATTAAAAAAATGTAATAGGGTGATTTTATTACTTGGGAGTTTATAAGAAGTCTGAGCACTGGAAATATCAGAAGTGGCCACATTCCTGGGCTTAGAGTCTGCAATTCTACTTCTGCATCAATCCATGTAAGGCTATGCCAAATTTATGCAAGTGAAGTAAATTAAATTACAATCAATATGCATGTGATTGATATAAAAAACTATAAAATTTAAATTTAGTAAGATAGAATTAATTGCCATCATTAATCACTTTGCCTACATCAGATTTATTTTTTGTTACTTGGAAACTTTTTAAGAAATTATTTTAAAATTAATTAAACCAATTGGTTGGCATAAAAAGTTTGAGATTATTAAGCATATTATTATGAAGATATCCTAAGAAAAGTTCTAGCAGTCTTCTACAGAACTTAATTTATAAAATTTGAAAAATTGGAGGTTTATAATATAAAGTTTTTAATATATTGTACAGGCTTAAACCTGCATTTATATATGTAATATATGTGGGATTCGAACTCAGATTTTCACTCGACCCACTACTCTCAGTGCCATCTCATATTGCCGACCCACCTGATCACACACATGTTGAAAAGATAAATAATCACCAATATACCTATTTCATGCTAAACCAGCAATCATCAGTTGGTCTAGATTACTATCCTCACACATATATATAATCAGTGTTCAGCTTTATATTAAGATAGCCAATCTTCATACTTTAATGGACAGGCTTCAAACTATTCCAACGCACAACTCTTCAGCCTTCCATTTCATTGAAAATCTGATGATGGATGTTCAAAACCCTTGTTAGTGCCAAGGTTATCTTCCTACCCATGTTGACATATTAGTCTAATATTATGACAAAATTGATCATCAGAGTCAATAAATTATGAAGTCAGCTACTCTTCTTTTTCTATCAGTATTCTTGAATCATTTTTCCATTCATACATGTCCATAGTCTTAGCAACTTTAATTTATCTTTCAATACTATTTTATTTTTTTCTACATTGCCACATTTTGTGTATCTAAATGTTTTATTCTTTTTTCACTTGCTTTGTTTTTTCGCCATCTACTGTATTCATCTATTATTTATGGAGATGTGCCTTTCTTATCATATCTCTTCTAATGGTTTTTAAAAAACATGCTATCATCTTTCTGTCAGAAAAAGTCATGAATTCAAAAACAATTAAATTTTTTTTAAAAAAAAGTTGATCAATTTAATAATAAAAAGACTTGGACACTTAATAGAAGAGCAATAGAGACTTTAGACCACTCAAAGAAGTATGGAGAGATGCATGTTGGGAGTAACAAGAAGGGATTGAAAACGCAATGTATGGGTAAGAGAACAAACGGGTGTTACTGACCTCATTGAAAAAATTAAAAGACTGAAGTGGAGTTGGGCTGGACATATTGTTAGAAGAGATGATAATAGATGGACAATTGAAATTTTAAACTGGATTCCAAGAGATTTTAAAAGACCCAGAAAGAGACCACATGTGAGATGGATGGATGAAATAAGAAAGTGTGCAGGGTGATGTGGAGAAGAGAAGCTAAAGATAGAAAAAGATGGATTGACCTTCATCCTGCAGTGTATTGATAATGGTTGATGATGATGATGATATACTCATATATAGTCCCAATTTTTTTAAATCACCAATTACATCCTAATTAATCATCTTCAGTAATTAGTTCCCTAATTAAGAATTTATCTCTTTAACCCTGTTTAGCAAATCTATTGCTTGTCGCTTTTATATTTATACACTCACATTTCTTAAGAAGAAATTAATTTCAACAATTAACATAAAAGATTAAATTTAAAAAACGACAACAATTTGTCCCTGTACTTCCATATATCCAAACGTAATTCTTATTTTGATTTTCATATTGTTTACCATGAAACCATTTATCTTTAGCTCTATTTTTGTTTTTTACACTTTTTAGCATTTGTAAATTTTAACGATGAGTAATAAACTGACCGAGCATAGCATGGAGGATAATCACAGTATAACAACTCTAGTTATCACTCTATAAGTACTCAATTAACTTACATTACTCAATTTATAACATTGTGAAGAAATTTGCTTATATAAAAATGGATGGTTTATTCTAGTTTACTATGATTTGCATTAATGCAAAAATTTGGTAAACTTTACGTTAGATGAGTAGCTAATAAATTCTGAAATTTTGAATAATGTATAGATTTGTCGTGATAGATACACAAAAACTTTTAATACAAAATATATATGCGAAACACTCTTGCTTAAAAAGAAAAAAAAACAACAGTAGTTGAAAAAGTTAAAACTAATTGCATATATATATGGGTGTAATACAATGGAAATAATTTTCTTTTTCATGTGCTGCTAATGTTGCTGTACTACCCTCCACCCTTCCGAAATAGCTACAAGTATAAAATAATTATTTAGATTTGCCATCTCAGATATTAAAAAGATGAGCTTTCTGACAAATGAATTTACTCAAGATCAAATTTAAATTCATATCAGATTTTAAACAGCTTCATTTAATACTCCACAAATAATCAACATAAGGCATGAATTTAAATTCGAACAGGAATAATTTCATTTATCAGAAAACTTGCCCCTTTAATCTCTGAGATAAAATATATAAATAATTGTTTTATAATTGCAGGCATTTTGATAGGGGGGGGGGGAACAGTACAATAATATTGGCAGTGCATGAAAATTGAAGTCATTTTCGTTATACTTAATTTAAAAGCGCTGTGTAGTATATATGTATGCAGTGGAGCCATTTTGCTCCAAGCTCCCCTTACATTCAATGTGTACAGTATATAATATTCCACATTTTGTTGATAAACAATGAATAGAAGAGAGTATGAATCTCTTAGCGAACTGCGAGTGCACAGTACTTTTTAACATTCATATATATTGTAACCAGAATCAGGTTTCCATCCCCTCTGATGGTTGATTTATTTCCTGATAAGCATATTGTAGGAAGAAAAGAATGATTGTTGTTACCCAATGCTGACACTACCCCCCCCCCTACAGCAATATTTCCTTTTCATCAAAGGGTATAGCATTAACAAGACTGAAAACATCTAGAAATTGATATGTTCAGTTTCCCAAATGATGCCACTAGAGTTCCAGCCTACTACAATTTTACTCACCCAGATCAGGTTATGCTGAACATAGCACAGGAAACATGAGAATCCTGTGAATAAGTGCACTAAAAAGGAGATATGAAATAAAACTGATAAGATATATTATTTTATATAGCCATAATTTATTTAAATAACAATACTTGGATAACACTCCTTCTAATAGTTCATTGCAGTTCAGGTTCCATGGATCAGATAGTCCATTTCATCAGTAACTTCTCTGATGCTTGGTCCCATCGTTGATGATCATATAGTGTCCATAATTTATATTCCATAATCCTGTTCTGCCAGCTTTCACATAGTATGGATTTATTTAGATATCCATGTGTACATTACAGATACCTCTCTTATCATTTCTCAAGTTTAAATTCTCCTTCTGTGAGTTTATATTCTCCTCGTATGTGCATATTCATAGACATGTCTATTAATTCCCTATTGCAATTTACTCTTAGGTAAGTTTGATTTATATTTGGATTAATCCTTTTCATCTAATCATTCAGTAGCTAATAATTATATTCACATATTTAATTCATGTATATAGACACATTTAATTCCTGTATGTAGATGCATATTTAACTCATGTATATAGATGCATGTAGATGCATATTTAATTCATGTATATAAAATAGTAACTCTTTCTTGGTTAAACATAATGCACTTACACAAATTGGGGTATGTCTATTATAAATTAAATTCTTACATTATAAAAGCTTAACTTCGAATCAATGTTATAAGTTGTATCACTTTAAAAAAATCACTGAATTCTTTATAGCATTTCATCATTTCTGTCAATGTATTTCAATTTACCTTTTTTTTTTTTTAATTTTAATAACAATAAAGGCAATTATATTATTCTATAAGAAATTATTTTGTATATAACATTTTATCATTTTGTTGAATTAATCATTTTAAGTAACCACATTTCATTTTATCTTTTCTGAAATGCTTTTCTTACAGCATTTTCCTAAATACCTTCATTCAAATGTTATCTAGAGTTTTTTTTTAATCTTTAAATTTATCTATTGATGATTCACCACTGTTAAATCTTTACATTAAAAAGGAATTTGTCTTAGAGCTGAATGGTATATATTTTCTTTGGTAGTCACATGGATTTTCATCTTCATGACTTCATGGTGTGGGGTGGGAGAGTGAGCTAGTCTTTCTAGCTAAACATTCTAGCATTTTCCATGTTGATAATTTGCTTCTTCATATTACAGTTTTACAATAACCATGGGTTGCTCCTACTAACTGCTGCACTTCTTCAATACTGGCCATGGTGGCTCCAAACTTAGTTGTTCTGATTATTTAAACTCTTCACTGTAGACTGACTAAATACTGAACTGCTATTTACTGCAAAGCAACTGATACAATCAATCAACTGCAACTCCTCAAATTGATCAATTGCTCACTTTACATACTCCAACTTCCCATGATTTTTTATCATCTTTTTCATCTCACCCATGCTGACCAACATGTTTTTCAAAAACATGTTGACTACTTTTGCCTAAGGCAAGAAAGTGATGCTATCTTTTTAATGAGCTAATTACAGCATTTTTACAGAGTAATTTCATAAACATTCAGCTCTTACACAAAAAATATTACATTGGTAACATTTGAAACCTATATTTTAAATATTGATTTTTCTCTCTCTCCTTTTTCAGAGAATTTGAATTTACACATTTTGTTTTAATAACGTGAGTGAAAAACTGATTTTAATTCACTGTCAATTATATATTTATTTGTCTCAATTTCACTCATTAAAACTGTGTCAGCTTTTTAATCAAACCATTTTAAAATGGGGGAAAAACTTCAGTATATATATATGAAACAATGTGTCTGTTTATATATATATCAAAATATTAATATATAACAAACTAACCAAAGGAAATACATATAAAAACAAAAAAAGACTTATAAATCCAATAAATAATATTATATTTCAACCAGAGGACTGGTTTTCATCAGAAAGAAAAAAAATACACAGTAAAATGGCGATAATCAAAAATTACAGATTTGGTAAAAGATTAAAAATTTAACAAAACCCCCCTGATTGGTCACAAAATCTAACACAGAATATCTACCCAATCAATGACAAAATTCAAACAAAAAAATAAAAAAACTACATTCCCTCCTAATCAAGCTTAAATTCTATTTAAATTAAAATAAATATAAAAAAAAATCCAAAATTAAAAATTAAAATATACATATGTGCATACATACAAAAATTAGACTATGCTCACATACAAAAAATAGCTGTGCTCACATTAATATTCATTAAAAACTAAAATACTTATACTACTCATTTTCTTTGTGTGTTAGAAAATATTAAATCTGAATTACCAGTTGATTGTTTTTTGGTTACTTTGGATATTGTATCATTATACACAAATATACCTCATGATAATGGAGTTGAGGCTATTAAATGTGCTTTACAAGATAGAGAGTATGATCATGGTCTTATTACTACTATGGTTGAATTAATATATTTGGTTTTAAGAAATATTTTTTTTACTTTTGATTCTAGATACTATTTACCGAAACAAGCCACTGCAATGGGTACAAAGATGGCACCAAGTTATGCGAATATTTTTATGGCAAAACTACAATCCTCTATACTTGATAATGCTAAGCTGAAACCTCACACTTGGCTTAGATATATAGATGACATTTTCATGATATGGCCACATAGTGAAGTTGAACTTTATAATTTTTTAAGTTATTTAAATAATTTTAATAAAAATATTAATTTCACAATGAATTTTTCAAAATCAATTGCTCATTTTCTTGATGTTGAAGTTATTTACACTAATAGAGTTCTTACTACTATTGTATATAGGAAACCAACTGATAATAACTGCTATCTACATTTTTATAGTAACCATCCTAAACATTTAAAGGTTAATATTCCTTATAGTCAATTTTTAAGGATGAAGAGGATTTGTAATGATGAGAAATTTCTTCAACAAAATAATAGTATTTTATATAATAGATTGCTCAAAATGTGGTATCCTAAGACATTGTTGGATAATGCAGTAAGGAGATCTTCTTTAATTGATAGAAAAAAACTTCTTTTATCTGAAAAGAGTAAAAAACAATTAGATGTTCCACCATTGGTTCTTACTTTTAATAGAGATTTGCCTAATATTGTAACAGTCAAAACACGTGTATCTCGTTAACATAGTGCAGAATTCGACCACCACACAGAACAGCAGCACCATCGAGTAGCGAAGCCACCCATGGTACCGAGTTCGAACATAGTTTATCGGTTCCACACTACAATCTACGGAACAACGCCTCTGATGCGACATAAGTAAACACTTCTTTAGGCACGGTGGTCAGGGAGATGCACAAGATTCATGGTATTGTTTCCGAGTTGGCCAACAATCAAACGAATATTAATTCACATATATAATCGAGGAAATATATACAATGGGCATCGAATAAATGAAAACTTAACTACAGACGTACAGTTAAAATTATTTATTTACGTATTTAATAAAAAAAACATTATTAATGTTATTAATCATATTTTATATTCAGAGTTTCAACAACTAATTGACAATTTTATTATATATAAAATACATTTATTTATAAAGAGCATTCATTTATATGAAGGCGTAATCTAGCTACCTGAGGTTCTCGAGTGAGTATTTCTAATGCGTGCTGTAGGGAATTTATACTTTGCACTGCAAGAGTCATCAGTAGCGGCGGACATACATTTATTTAATAAAAATATTTATTTTATGACTAAGGGCAAACATTTATTTGAGAGTGGATGATGAAGATAATGCCGAGGCGGAGTGATATAGAGAATGATAAACTAAATAAAGAAACACGTGGTACGCTTTAGAAGGGCGATATAAAATGGCAGCACTGGAACTGCAATGTCGTGAATAAGTTTATAAGGGTTTCGGGTTGGTCTCTGCCTCGACCCGAAGAGGTAAGGTGTCACATGAGCAAAACCAGGGACAAGCGGTCCGTGTCACAATTTGCCAGCTGGCTGCGTGACGGTCGTCAAGCCCTACGGGAACATTATCATGTCCACTTGTGTAGGACGACTGGGGTTAATTCAACCCTATAGAATCCGGAGTATTCATGGCATGGAATGAGGCATCGTGGCTTCAAAACGTAACACATGTATAAGATCTAAAAGATTATGGTAATACTTAACTAGATTTCAAACTCGGCCCTTCATTATCAACATTGACTAAAAAAATTGGTGACTCTCAAAGAAATGAAATTTCCGTAATTATTCATTAAAAGTTAATAATAAAAAAAAATATCTAAAAGGGGAATTATTACAGCGAGTATGCCAGCTATTACGAAGTAGTAGACCCTGCATTACAATAACTGATTCCTTGAATGCGTGTCGTATTTATATGAAATTTAAGTTATTTATAAAGCAAATATTAATGACAATTTGACACGCATTCAATGTTCAAGCGATTATAGATTTAGATATAAAACTAAGACAATTATGAGAAGGTAATATTTCAATAATAATTATAAATAAAGTGTAGATTTGAGAAATACACACCTAAGAAGTATAGAGGGAGGTAAGCTAGATTATGCGAGAAATTTACAGATTACATTAATTCTCAAATTTTAGTTTCACAAAATTACAATTTAAACATTTTAGAAGTTAGACAAATAGTAGGAGATGAGCTATAGCTTATTATTACTAGAGTACTCTATAATTTGGAATACACACACAGGTACCTGTTTGATAAGATGTTTTCTTCCATTTGTTTAATAGTAGATTGTTCGTGATTAGCAGTTTTCTTTCTTGTCTTTGGCATTTTATTGATTTTAACAGCAGCGGCTTTCTTGTCTATTTCAGGTAGCAGATCATTATAGTGTTTTTACGATGGGCAATGTGGAGTTCGGCATACGGTGGGCCCTCTCCCGATGGAGAATAATCTCGATGCTTACTCGGTCATACCTTGGCAATATCAATTTATTTTAAGATATTTTAGACTCTCCACTCGAGAGCAAAGCTAAAGTTCAAGTGAAAGTCTCCAGCAAGTCTAAGATGGCCTCCTTTTTCTTATCTTGATCTTTTAATTTTTCTGTTGAGATATTTTTAGGTTTTATTTATCTTGCCCTCAGGATAATCAATGCTTTTGCTGGTTTTAATTAGAAAGAAATCTGCTGTGCTATTGTTTGTTTTGTTGTTTTTTTTACATTCGTTAATTACATTCTTTTGGAATTTTTCTATAATTAATTTATTATCTGTCACTGACCGATGCTTTTAAATTTTCAAAGACAAAAGGGAATAAAATTATTTTAACTTTAATTAATTATTGCATCAGATTTTGTTAGAATTATTATTTAATGAAATTTAAACTAAGCAACAAATACGAACTTTATAAAATTCAAAATAAATGATTAATATTACACAAAATTTATTTAGCTAAAAGAAATCTAAATTACATTATTTTATCCATATTTATTGCCTTTAATTTGAGATCGAAATGTGTGCGTGTTTATGTTGAATTCTACATATATTTATACATTTTTAATATTGTTACACACACAATTCGATTCCAAAAAGTTTAAATTTGGGTGGGATAGACCGGTCAGTGAGAGACGACAGAAAAAGGTGAAACTTAAGATTCGAATACGAATCTTACTGTTTCAATATTAACCGGATATTGGCGAAACATTTTAACATATTACAGTCCACAGATTATTTAAAATCTATTTTTTTTGATCCACCTAAGGTTGTATATCGAAAACATAGATCACTTAGAGATATACTTGTCAAAACAAATTTTATTAGTAGTTCTGTACAGGTAAAAGAGTGTCCTCCGTGTGAGGATAAAAGATGTTTTACATGTAAACATATTGTTGTGACAAAAGTGGTCTTTAGTACTAAGAATCGTAATTTTAAATGGTATATTCCTAATTATGTTACATGTAAAAGTGTTAATTTGATATATTTGATAGAGTGTAGTAGATGTTTAAACCAGTATATAGGTGAGTCAGCAAATAGTTTACATGTCAGAATGACTAATCATAGATTTGACATTTTGCATAAGAATAAAGATAGACCAGTTTTAAAACATTTTAACTTATCGAATCATTCAATTGATGATTTAAAAGTAGTGATTCTTCAGGAAGGTTTTTCTTCTACAAGGGAGAGGAAACAAAAGGAGAGTTTTTTTATTTTTAAATTCAAGACCTTAGAACCACATGGATTGAATTTAAACACTGGAACTATTACATCTCTGGGTTACCTGGTCTCCTAAATGATTTCTGTATGTGAGTTTTTTATGTGAAAATTTTCTTATATGAGGTTTTTTATGTAAAGATTGGTTATATGGATGTTTAATATCTGTGTTTAATTGGTATATAGATAAATAATTAGTTATTATAAATTATTGTACTTTGCACTAACTATGATTTTTGATTAAAATGTATAAGTATTTTAGTTTTTAATGAATATTAATGTGAGCACAGCTATTTTTTGTATGTGAGCATAGTCTAATTTTTGTATGTATATGTATATTTTAATTTTTAATTTTGGATTTTTTTTTTTTTGATTTTTTTTAATTTAAATAGAATTTAAGCTTGATTAGGAGGGAATGTAGTTTTTTTCTTTTTTTTTTGTTTGAATTTTGTCATTGATTGGGTAGATATTCTGTGTTAGATTTTGTGACCAATCAGGGGGGTTTTGTTAAATTTTTAATCTTTTACCAAATCTATAATTTTTGATTATTGCCATTTTACTGTGTATTTTTTTTATTTCTGATGAAAACCAGTCCTCTGGTTGAAATATAATATTATTTATTGGATTTATAAGTCCTTTTTTGTTTATATATATATATAACACTAATGCTTTTTATATGTTTAGAAGTAATATAAATCAAGATTATAATATAAACAAATTTTAAAATAATAATATAATTATTAATAATAAAGTGAACGGACCATTTATATATATATATATTATTGGATGTATGTTCACTCATGTATTCATTGAAGCAAAAAAATATATTTTTATTTGTAAAATAAATTAACTAGCAAAATATTAGTCTTCCATTATCATTAAATACACTCTGAATAATAGTTTTTCAATAACTTTTATCTCTTATAGAAACATAATAGCAGTTTTGTTATCAAAAAATTATGATCCCACTAATTATTTTCATATTTTTTAATTAATTTCAATTTTTAATATGTTCTAAAATTTTGTAAAACTTTTAGCATAATGATCAGAAAATATTTTGCTATACAAATCTTTAAACTATATTAAACAACCTAATAGAAGGAAGATATATGAAACCATTTAGATTAATTGCAACAAACATAATTATATACATATAACATCAATTAATTTAACTAATGTTTGGTGAATGATAAATGAATGGAAAATTATATAATATACATTTATACAGGATTTTTTTCTCTTTGTGGTACATTTTGTATTATTGTTGTAATAGATTTTAATTAATTTTATGTAAAAAAAATAGATGTCATTAGGTATATAATTAAAACAGGCAAAACTCTATATATATATATATTGTCACTCAGTGCAAGCCAGAGTAATCAATGGATGCCAGAAGGCTTGTGATAACATCACCTTCTGGCATCCATTGATTACTCTGGCTTGCACTAAGTGGCAATACGTATAGAGTTTTGCCTGTTTTAATAACAGTTATAAGCAAGCATAAGAAATGGTGATCATGTGATGTTTATTGGTTATGTATATAATGTAGATTGAAATTGTAAAATAGTCCAACACATTGAAAAGGACAAAAATTAATATTTGTTGAAAAGAAAAACTCTGTACTATTATTGTTGTTATATATATATATATATACAATTATTGCTGCTAAATGTAAAAATTTTTCTTTCAATTCAATAAATTAAAGTATAAATCTATAGATACTTTCAATTTAAACAATTGAAGATAAATTTATTTTTTCAATTTTGAGGAAGTTTTGTAATAAAGCATTTACAAGATACGAATACCTTCAAATATACCAATTGCCACCATTACTCCTAGAATATTTGGAAATATCAAATTGTACAAAATAGACTGTCCATTTAGACTGATGATGGATTTTGGTAGAACCAATTATTATGAAGCAGCAAAAATGATTTCCAAGTAGTTGACAGCATTTATTGGCTTTGGTAAATACACTATAAAATCTTCTTTTCAATTGTGTTAATAAAATCAAATATTTGAATGGAAGTAAAAACTACAAATTAGTATCATTAGATATAACGAACTATAACAACTCTATTTCACACACAAACATCCTAATAAAACCTCAAATAGATAAATGAGAACATCATAAACTATAAATATTATGCAATGGAATTTGGTTAGCACATGGGCCTCCCAATAAATGGTATCACATGTGGTATCACTACTACAAAATTTGAGAACTTAATTAATCCAAAACATTTAGAATCTACACCTAACAATATGTATGAGATATGTAGACGTGTTCTGATTTGTTCACCTAAGAGTCAAATAACTGAAATTTAATAAGAGCTCACATAAGTATCACCCTTAACTTTTGGACCTATATGTACAAAGAAATAATCATTTCAGTTAGTTAAATCCTTATATATTAGAGTCACTGACCCTCACTGCACATAAATTGGCAGTTTTTAAGGGCTTTCTATACAGAAATTTCACATTTTGTAAATATAAAGTTGACTGTAAAACAAAGATAGGATATATCAAAGACTTGTATGAAATAGGATACAATCATAAATGTCTCATTAATACTGTCAAGAAGTTTTATCATAATATTAGACCCTGAGCATCACAACCTAATACAAGACCCTGGATTAGTCTACTATACATTCAAGGATTATCCTATAGGCTGTATAATATTTGCTCAGACACATATAATGTTAGTTTCATGCCCCCTCCTTCTCTATGTTGACTTATAAATAATACCAAGAACAGGCTATTTTTTCAGAAAAGGCTTTACAGATTATATATAGGATTGATTGTGGCAATTTGGTTTGTAATGCAGTTTACTTTAGGGAGTCACAGTCAAATATCTAAACTGGAGTATTGCAGCATAATATCATTATAACTATGCTAAGGCCAATTCTGACATTAGATCAGCCTTTTTAGAGCATGAAATCAAACAAGGTCATCCCTTTGACCCAACAAAAGTTAGGACTGTACATTCTGAATGAAATGGCAAGAAGTACAAGTTTAAATAAGTATGGCATATTTCTAACAATATCCATGCTATAAAAACTTGCATTTCCTCTATCAAAAATGGGTTTATTTAAATTATATCACTTGAGAGTAAATAAGATCACTTTCAATAGACCACTTATGCTAGGAATATGACTTCAAATAGTCAAAAGTATGCTTAGAGTTACAGGATATTATAAATAATAATCTTTCCTTATAGACACAGACAAAATGTTTTATATTGAATTTATATTATATGATTTATTTAAAGATACATAAAAAAAGTAGCATAATCGATTAAACATTTTCACTCTTGATGATTATGCAAATTGTAGTACATCAAAATCAGAATGGATTATAAAGAAAGAATAAAATATATGCTTTCAATATAAATCAAAGAATTTATATATATATATATGATAACAGATGGCGTTCTACCAAAAACACCGTCAAGTGTAGTTTTCTGTTTACATAAACGTCAGAAAGTAGAATTAAAGTTAGAGATACTGAATACTCGCTCTGATGTTTATGTAAACAGAAACTACGTTGACGGTGTTTTTGGTAGAACGCCATCTGTTATCATAAATACAAGTGTTAGCAAGTTTTTAACTTGTGTTTTTTTTGTTTTTCATATATATATATGTGACAGTCAGAGAAGGAAAAATTGCTGCTGAATATCATAAAATTTGTTAATTTTAACAGGATTTTTGTTAGTTTACTTACATTTTTCTTTGAATAGTGTATAATTGAAATCAGCATAGTTCACAGCTCCACTGTTTAATGAACTGTCAAAGGACATTAAAATTTAAAAAAAAAAAAAATAAGTGTGAAGAAACTGAATGCATTTCAATTTGGCTCATTAATATCTATTTTTATCACTCAAGCAATATTTTTAAAAATCAGTTAACACCAAACCAAAAACAAACAGAAAATCAGAAACTTTTGTTAACCTTTCTCCAACTATCATTGCATAACTATCTAAAAAGATATCTGATGAAAAACATTTATTATATACATTAGTAAGAATGGATTTCCATTCTTGCTATTAAAAGGTGTGAAGGTTGCCTTGACAGCAGTGAGAGACATTGATTACTGTTTTTACTGGGAATGTTTAGGTGGTTACTGGTTGGTATCTAATTAATAATCTCATTATTACATGAGAGACAACAATTCTTCAGGATACTATAGATTTGACAAAGATAAATGAGATTTCATTGAAATATTGAGAAGCTACTTCTGCAATGAAGATTTCTGTGTCTATATATAGGGTCATACTGTTGAACGGAAGAATTTTTTAATGTGAAGAACAGATACATAGTATGTCTCAAAAATCTATACTTTCATATATATGCAGTAAATGTAATCTATAAATGTTATTGTATTTATAGAAACTTTGGGTCCTATATTCAACGATTCTTGTTGAAAAATCAGCTAACTTTATTGTAAGACACATGTTTCAGTCAATCATATCTGATGTCATCAGCTACTCGGGAGACACTTCAGATCACATCAAACATAGTAACTCAGTTTCTATTTAAGGAAATTTATAATGCCAATTTCATATTAAAGTTTAAATGTGAATTGTATCAGTAATTTAACTAAAGTCTTCTTTGTAACAGCTTAATATTAATTATTAAAATCCAACTTATTTTTAAATAATGTTGCCTTCAAATAAATATTTTAAAAATGTAAATATTAATTAAGTAAATACTACATAAGTATGTAACCAATTGTTATTGCATTTATGTCCTCTACAGAGCATCTGCAATTTGCAGATAAGGGAATTGCCTTAAGATATAAAGGTTAGCTTTGAATAAGCAACATATTGTAAATAAGCAGTTGTTGACAATGAGATAACATTCACTGCATGTTTACTTCTATAAAATGCCACAATTTCTATGAAAGTGGGTGTATAAAGGTAAGTGTTGACCACCATTAAATAAATCAATCCTCTGCTGGATTCTGGATCTACAACAGCATTCTTCCAAGTCAAAAGATCATTATAGGTGACAACTGTGGGGAGAAGCAGTAAATGGAGGATCATTTTATGATATACAGCATGTGTATTAAGCCTGTTTTGAAGATTATTCCTAGGAAATTATGGCAATGGGTAATTACTTTGACTTATAATTCCCTTGATTTATTATAAGTATATCTACAAGATTCATTAAGTTTGATGTTGAGATCTGAGCTAAGAATGGCTTTGGCATTTTGCTTGGCAGGAATAGACATGAAACTACTTAGGTCATATACCTGAAAAATCTTCATAAAGTTCATTCATTGAGTGAAAATATATTGAGAATGGATATGTGAAATGTTCAATCATTGAGAAGAACTGGGAAATTGGAACGTTCGAAAAGGGAAATAAATATAAATAATTTCAATGTTACAGGATTAAGCAAAGTGAGGTAAGAAAGAGTGAAAATGTTAAATTCTCATTTTGGTAGTGATAGATCAGTTAATGGAGTTGGTATTGCTGTTGGAAAGAAAATTTGGAGTAGTGTGACAAAGTAGATTATATTGATGATAGGATGATGATGAGAATAATTGTAAGTCCTAGGGATTTGGTACTCATAAAGTTTATATGGCAATTACCAGTTATAATGATATTGAAATTGATGAGCATTATGAAATATAGATAAAATTATACAATGTGAGGGTAACAAGGCATGTATATTGCTATTGTGTAATTGGAATGTTGTTGTGGGGAAAGGTAAGGAATGAAAAAATGTTGGAAATTATAGTATTGGAAAAAGAAATGAAATAGGTAGCCACCTTGTACAATTTTGTAAGGAGAATAGGTTTGTGATTGCAAACATTTGTTTTGAAAATTGTATAAGAAGATTGTATACATGAAAAGCTCCAGGTGATTAAAAACATTATCAAATTATTTATATATTGATACAGGATAGATACACGGTGCTATTAAGGGTTCACATGATTTGCCTAGTGCTAATATAAAGTCTGATCATAATTTGGTTATGACTAAATTAAAGTTTAACAAAATAAAAAGAGGAAAAAGATATTTAAGATGAGGCTTAGATAAATTGAGAGAAATGGAGAAAAAAATTGATTTAATATATGAAAATATAATGATAAGTATTGATCAAGATGAAGAATATCTTAATAGTTGTGATAACTGTTGGTGTATGATTAAAGAAGAATTATTAAAAACAGCAAAAAATCAAATAGGAAATATTCAAATAAAGAAAGCTAAATGATCTTGTATAATGAAAGGTATGTTGGAAAAGATGGAAGTATGGAGAAGATGGAAGAATGTCAATACTGAGAAAGGGTAGAGAGCATATAGACAAATTAATAATGAACTAAGAAAAGAAACAGATTTAGCAAAAGAAAAATGTTTGGAACAAGTATGTAAAGAGACAGAAATGCTTGAACAGATAAAAACATATGATCTAGTATTTGATAGAATTTAAAATGTCACTTGAGGAAAAAAAGAAATAGCTAGCAAGTAAAATAGCTGATAAGAATGGAAAGAAATTATATTGAAAAGATGAAAAAATATCTTCAATATTGTAGTATTTTGTAAAAATGGCAGACAAGTTTGTGCACTCCGGAAAAACTAGAATTTATTCGAGAGGTTGTTTTTAGATCGCGCTCTGATAGCTGAGGAATTTAATTAAGGCATTGACATAATGGTGATCGACAATTCCAAGAAATATTTGCTGGTTGCAAATATTTCTAGATAAGGGTTGTTACCTTATTGGACAGTGTATTAATTGCTGCAGTTGTCAGAGAGCCATAGAAAGACGGTGTAACAACTACACAGAGTAGTATAGAGACTTTTTGAGTAACAACTATCTGAGGCCAGTGTACAGCGCTCAGTGGAAATGTACTCCATGGGCATAGCTGAAAGGGCCCACAGAGTAAGAGAGCAGTAGTATAGAGTTTTAGCAGCAGTTATTTGAGTACAACTCCAGTATAGATATCTCGTGTCAGTGCTTGTGGTTAATGACCAGCGCCCAGTGAAAATGTAGTCCACAGGTGTAGCTGAAAGAGCCCACACAGATGGGGAGACCCCAGTGGAGATATTGAGAGCATTCGTTGCAGAGCATTCATTGCAGAGCATTCGTAGCAGGGCATTCATTGTAGAGCATTCGTAGCAGAGCATTCGTTGCAGAGCATTCATTGCAGAGCATTCGAGCGTGCATCCGTTGCAAGAGAACAGCGTGGGAATTGAACATTAGCGAACTGTAGAGTTAAAGTCTTGCAGACTATTCACTATTCAGACTATGTGAAATATTGTGAGTCTTTCATAGTATATATTTAATTGCTGGCCGCACAGACATTCTTGCGGATAGAACATTTGGCGCAGTCGCATTTGGAACCTGTGAGTAGTGAATAAGTTTTGAACAACAAGTTTAGCTATAGACAGAGAAACATGGTGAAAATGGAAATCCCAGTTAGTATAACGTTAACAACAGAAGTGAAAGTTTGGAAATAAAATGCTTGTGGAGTCACCATTGAATGTAACTGGTGAAAAAGTTTGGCAGCAGTTTGGAATGGAATATTTCTGAGTGAAATAACTGGAAATATGTTTCCTCCAAGTAGTAAAAAAAAAAAAACAAAACACCAAGGAATAGCAACAAGGGTTTTTCTGGAGTGGAGGGAGGTATAGTATTTTGTAAAAATGGCAGACAAGTTTGTGCACTCTGGAAAAACTAGAATTTATTCGAGAGGTTGTTTTTAGATCGCGGTCTGATAGCTGAGGAATTTAATTAAGGCATTGATGTAATGGCGATCAACAATTCCAAGAAATATTTGTTGATTGCAAATATTTCTAGATAAGAGACGTTACCTTATTGGACAGTGTATTAATTGCTGAAGTTGTCAGAGAGCCATAGAAAGATGGTGAAACAACTATGCAAAGTAGTATAGAGACTTTTTGAGTAACAACTATCTGAGACCAGTGTACAGTACTCAATGGAAATGTAGTCCATGGGTATAGCTGAAAGGGCCCACAGAGTAAGAGAGCAGTAGAAGTAGTATAGAGAGTTTTAGCAGCAGTTATTTGAGTACAACTCCAGTATAGATGTCTCGTGTCAGTGCTTGCGGTTAATGACCAGCACCCAGTGGAAATGTAGTCCATGGGTGTAGCTGCAAGAGCCCACAGAGATATTGAGAGCATTCACTGCAGACCATTCATTGCAGAGCATTCATAGCAGAGCATTCATTGCAGAGCATTCATTGCAGAGCATTCGAGCAGAGCATCCATTGCAAGAGAACAGCGTGGGAATTGAACATTAGCGAACTGTAAAGTTAAAGTCTTGCAGACTATTTGCTATTCAGACTACGTTAAATATTGTGAGTCTTTCATAGTATATATTTAATTGCTGGCCACACAGACAATTCTCTGCTATGTATGGCCACTCACTCTGCTTAACAATCAGGTAAGTAGACAAGCAGAAACCAAATGATTAGACAAATAGTTTAATAGAATTATTAGTCGGATAATAATATTACATATATAGTTATAAGACAATTATTTTTAACTTATGAATGCAGGCCATGAAGGCATATGAAAAACATAATATAGACCAGTGTGGCTTGCAAAGTTCCTAGGTCCACTTTTTAACTATCAGTGGTGGAGTTCACTGGGTTTGCTCTGTTGCTAAGTTAAAACTCTTGACTTTCATGTGCATTCAATGAGTTCCCTGCTGCAAGTGCTGCTTAGTTATTTTTTGTTCCTTCTTTTTTCTTGTTAAGGAATGTTTCAGAAACCAATTAATTCTCAGCTATTGTCTACTTTTAGTAATCAGCACTTTTAATCTAGCTGCTTAATTAGTTTCTAATCTGGAGCACTTATCTTTAATAGCGTACCAAATTTAATTACAAAATTCCTGTCTATTTCATTTAATAAAACTTATTTTAATAAAACATTAATTATTATATATGTATAATTTATTTTAACAAAACTTATTAATTATTATACACGTATATAGCAAATATTTATTCAGAAAATAAAATAATTCAGATAATAATTATAAACTTGAACATAAAGATGTTGAAGTAAATGATAAAGAGATGGACATATTGATGGATGAAGTAATAAAGTCAATTGCCCAAATGATGAATAGGTAAAATTGTAGGATTTGACACAATACATATAAAACTTTTAAAAGAAATAGAAGAGTTTACTATGAAGGAAATTGTTGAACTTTGCAATTCAATATATAATAGTGGTGTTTGCCCTGAAAAAATTTTGAAGACTATAATGATTCCAATTATATAGGAAATTGTGAACTTTTCAATTTGATATTGAGATGGTATTTTCTGCCATCTCATATATATATAAAATTTAATAAAATTGCCCTTAGTTATAATAAGAATTTAAAATATCTTTTAAATTAGCTTTAAAGTTTTTTATTTATCTAGAAGACGTCAGGATTTCTTTGTTTGATTAATTTATTTAAAGTAATTATAACTCAAGATAAAATAATATCTTGAGATATAAGTTTTTTTAAAAGCTTTTTATTTGTGTGTTTCTTGGAAAAATGTGGGTTGGGGGGAAATTAGAGAGATTTGCAATTAACTCTATTGTTGCAACTCTAGAAACAAAATTATTTGTAATTAAAAATATTGCTAGAGTCTATCTATTGTGCTAATTGATCAAGAACTTTTTCATTAATTAAAAATGATACCAGAATAAAGGTCGAAAATTGTAAATGCCAAAATGTAGCTAAAAATAAATCACAAAATATGAATCCTGTTCATAGAAAAGCATATAAATTGTGGATTTTCTTTTGTTTAGGAATTCAGAACTTTTTCTTTAAAAAGTGTTAATATCTATCACTATGCAAATGTTCTGTGGATAGAGGATATCAAAGACTTCTCTCCCAGGGAAAAACCATCTCCCATCCACACCTGGCACAACCCAAGTGATTTTCAACTACAGAAAGAATAAAGCCAGCTAGCTAGCTGAGGATAGGTTCAGGAGCCAGTGGATTAAAAAGAATTCATGCTAGCCATTGTGGACTAAGATCATACATGGACAGTAGTCTCTTGGTGAAAGTTTAAACAGCTGAATATGAGGGTAAATATGAAATGTTGCTTAAGTGAAGTTTTATTCTAATTAGTGTGATGGCAATCTAGATTTTATTAACTGGGTCAGTTATACACTAAAAACACTTTGACATATATAAAAAAAACAATAGTGTGGGGTTTTTACTAGGGATTTATCATGTTATTTTGATTAAATTTAAAAGGAGGTTATATTACTTAGTTTTATTCATTTGATTATGTATATTTTTCATTCATTTTTTATATTCAAACATTTGTATAGGTTAGATTCCCAAAATATTAAATTCTCAATCTTGAAAGACAAGCAGAGATGGAGGATAAAGATCACCCATAAGCAAACACCTGGAAATATATGCCAGAATCATAAGTATGTAAAGGTAAAAATCGATAGTCATAAGCAAACAACTGGAACTTATACTGTCCAATAAGAATAAGAATAAAATTATTGTAACATGTAAGGTAAAGGGTTTGAGTGGAGTGCAATACAGTCCACTCTTATAGAAAGTCACCTTAAAGTTCACTTCTATTTGGACAGGCTCTCCATAATAAACTTGAGCCATTGTCATTCATAGGAATTGTGATGCACATATTCCCTCAGAAAAAAAGGTATAAAATGTTAAATAATTGGACTGTATTAAAATGATAATGATTGAGTTAAAAATTACACTAGTATTTTGCCTTAAAATTAGACCGAGTTAGTTCAGAGTGTTATGAAGAGAGAATTGGGAATGCAGTTAATAATGAAAATGAGTATAATAAATATTTAAAGCCATATTTAAGTGGCTTTGTTTTTAATTTAATTATAACATTAACAGTTATTGTGTCCTCTAGTAAGAACATAAATTATAATTAGAGTCCACGTATGATTACACCTTCAAATTATTATGAGACTATAATACTTAAATAAATTAACACTACAATCATTGAAAAATCTTCTCGATCTAGTGGCTATATGACTAGTGGTGATCTCATACTGGTTACCATAATATGGGTCATCTTTGAAATTTTGTGGACATAGGGATGGTTTGTAGAGACACAATATATAATAGTGGAGTTTGGCCTGAAGATTTTTTAAGAACTATAGTGATTCCAATTGCTAAAAAAAAAAAGCTGCTAAATGTGAAAAGTATATATCCCTAAGTTTGTTATCTCATGTTTCTAAAGTTTTATTGAAGATTTTAACTCAAAGGATTTATGGGAAGGTAGATTATTATATTGGCGAAGGACAGTTTGGTTTTCGGAAAGGGAAAAGTACAAGAGATGCTATTGGTATTGTTAGGACAATTGTGGAAAGATATATTGAAAAAAATAAAGAAATTGGTATATGTTTTGTGGATTTAAAAAAGGCATTTGATAAAGTAATCCATAATAAACTTATGACCATCTTAAAAAATAAAGGAGTATTTTGGAAAGAGAAGAGATTGATTTGGAATGTATATAGTGGAAGGGCAAGAATTAAACTGGAAAATAATGATACTGATGAAGTGAAAATAGAAAGAAGAGTTAGGCAAAGATCCAGTATTATTTAGAAGGTATGTTAAATAAATATTTAGAGTATGGATGAGCAAATGCTGTAAGTAGAATAATAGAACATACAATTTTTGCAGATGATATGGCTCTTATAGCTGAGTATGAAAAGAGTCTTCAGAATATGTTGAATAAATTAAAGGGAAAATGTATGGAATAGACAATGAAGATTAATGTTGAGAAGACCAAATTGATTTTTCAAACCATAAGATGTGATTTTAATCATAGACAATTTAGTTGTCGAAGTTGGAATATTAAGATTCAGCAGTTTGTAAAAAAAATAGAAATGTGTAACACCAGCTGAAACAACTTCATTAGGAAACTGATGTTTTTAATAAAATTATCTTACAGATAGATAAAACTATAATTTCGTGATGCCCATGAGATTATTACGTTTCAGCAGATAATATATATTCCAAAAGAGAAGTATCACACAACTTTTTAAAATGATGTTTAGTTTGTATTTTATAGCAATAAATAATCTTTCTATCCCCAGTTACACCTCCTGTCTCATGCAGATTAACCACAATATAATGGTAAATCATACGAAGCTAAATTACTGAAAAAAAATTTTGAAATGAAAAGTGTAAGAGATTAAAACATCTTGCTTCTTCGTTTAAAATTAAATTATAGAGGCTGATGTTAAATTAATGTATTATAATTTTTTTTTTAAAATTATAAGTTGTTTATATTTATAAAAAATTATTTAAATACTCCACAATCATCTATCATTTTTTATTTAACTTAAATATAATTTATTCCTTTCAACAAATACTATAACTCATTATTTTTTCAATGTTGTTTTAATTCTTAAGCTATATATATATATATTATTTCTGATATTTGAACCATATTTTATAGTTATCATCATGGAGTTTTTTTAATGTACAATTATTTCTATAATTAATATATGAAAAAACATATTAAAATAATTTTATCTTTTATCATCATCAACTATTATCAATCCACTGCAGGATGAAGTTCTCTCCAAGTTCAATCCATTTTTTCCGATCTTTAGCTTCTCTTTTCCACATCACCCCATGCACACCTTCTTATTTCATCCATCCATCTTACATGTGGTCTCTTTCTGGGTCTTTTATATCTCTTGGAATCCAGTTTAAGATTTCAATTGTCCATATATTATCATCTCTTCTAGCAATATACAAAATAATAAATCTGATTTTTTTCTCAAAGCTAGATAGTTTTATAAGTATAATCACATGATAATAACTACAAGCTTTTCTAAATGACAAATCTTCACTCTCCTAAGATAAAAAGGGTATCCATCTTTTACTTATAGAAATTATCTTAACAACAGATTGGAGATTGATGATTAAGAAATATGTGGCTGTTATCATGTGATCACTTATATAAAGTGTATATAAATAATACATATAACATGTGTACTAAGAAAAACTTGTTTAATAATTTAAAAATAAAAATACTTATTACATCTGAGCATGCTTTTGATATAGTTATAATCATAGCTATTATTATCCAAGAAGATGAAATTTATAAAAGAACCATGGTAGTGGTAATTTACATAAAATTTGATCAAAAGATGTAAATGAATTTATTTAAATGTGCTACTTTTTTGACAAGAGGATGCAGGGTTCTTTTTCTTAATTGCATTTATATTGTTGGCAATGTACCAGTCTCTTTAACTTTGATTTTAGCATTGTTTCTCTTAGAGAAGACAATACTGGCAAATGTAGATTCAAAGCTGTGATCATATTTAAATTCATGTTCAAGGAAAATAGATTTAATGTTTGTATTAATTTTGGCCTGATTATATCGATATCTGCATAGCACTATTCTTGTGGGAA
The DNA here is from genome assembly GCA_028023455.1 of Epiperipatus broadwayi. Taxonomy (NCBI): domain Eukaryota; kingdom Metazoa; phylum Onychophora; class Udeonychophora; order Euonychophora; family Peripatidae; genus Epiperipatus; species Epiperipatus broadwayi. Next base: position 1,045,800 of record JAQFVV010000042.1, on the reverse strand, counting down.
GATTGGAACTAGAACCATGTTGCAGTTTGTGTTGTTACATATAATTTGATACACCACTTGGTAAATTTGCTTTGAAGGCAGCTTATCTTTTGTATTATTGATTAGATGGTTTAGGGTGGGTGGCAGACTTACTCTATATGTTTCAGTGCAAATTTTGTTAATATTGTAGGTAGTCCTCAATGTGTAAGGTAGTGATATCCAGGGTCTTTCGTCAGTGTAATTTTAGCATAAAATGTTTTGACAATGTGAATAAGAGCTGAGTCTTTATATCCAATATTATGTAAATCATTAATATATATTTCAATATTAATTTTTTGGTTGTAGTGTTAACAAAATCTGTGCTGAAACATACAGTCAGTCTTCACACCCATCCTGTCCTAAGCCTTCTAATCAACAATACAAAAGATTATCTGCCCCCAGAGCAAATTTCCCAAATTGTTTATAAAGTTATATGGAACAATACAAACTGCAACATGATTTATTTCAGGAATCTCATGTCAATATCTCCACAAGAATAGCGCAACACAGATATCAATACAATCAAGCCAAAACTAATTTCTGAGACATAAAATCTATGTTTCTTGAACATGGGTTCAAATATGGTCACAGCATTGAATCTACATCTGCCATTAATGTCTGCTTTGATAAAAAGGATGCTAAATGCAAAGTTAAAGGGGCTTGGCACATTGACAAGAATATATAATGTAACCTTATGGTTGGGCTTGATATTTGTCAAGCCCTATTTAAATGGTCAATTGTTTAAAATTTTAAATGATAATAATTAAATATATTAAACAGATGTATTATATCATTGGTGTGTTATCATGATTGCTAAATTATATTACAAAAATAAGTAAATTTCGTCTATAAGTCTCCTGAGAGTGATAAAGAATTGGACTGTTCAAGATGTGTGCTAGGCCCTCTGCCAGATTGTGTATGAGACTTTTTACATGCAGTCTGTCAGATGGACTAATTTCAATAGTATCAGAATAATAATTTATTAGTGTTATTATTAAGTCAAGTATAAATATATTTGGTATTTTATTATTATTAAGTAATAGTCAAAAGGCTTAAAATTACAGTTATTCTAAATTAATTTTCATAATTAATTCTTAAGCATATTTTAGTGCAATTGAAAATAGTTTTGAACAGCTTAGTTAGCTATTACTTTTGCTTATAGAGGAGAATTATTAATTGTATGTTAATGTATGCACATACAACAATTCAATTGGTCTGTCAATTTGTACAATAATCCTCTCTGATAAAAGTTTATAAATAGGCTAACATAGATTTTTAGAGGAAAACAGATGGGGGAGGAAACTGAACTGAAGAAAAGATAACAAAAACTGGAGATGATAAAGAACTGGGAAGTAGAAAATTATTAAAAAGTAAAATTGAATTTAAAAATGGAATTGAATTGCATTTTAACTTGCAACTAATTATATAAGAACCCCATTTGACCTACATAACCTACATACATGAAACACATCACTACTGTCAATTGATAATTATAAAATGTTCACCTTTAAAACTGGTAGAGATATTAGAAGAAAAATCCTGGCAAAATGGACTTCAAATTTAAACCAACTCAGAATTTTGTAAGCTTGAAATTTTACTCTTTTATAACTGTTTTAATTATTATATTTACTGTGTGCATTATAAAAATAATTATGACTTATTTGGGATAGCAAGAAAAAAGAAAAGAGAATTATTTTGTATTTTCAGTCAGAATAAATTCAAAAGTAGCAGATCTATGATAGGATATACTTAATGTCTTTTATTGCAATTTTGAATTTATAAGGCGCTCGTGACATGTTTAAACTAATGTGAAATATTACATTAAAGCTAACTCCAACTGTCACAATTTTATTGTGCTATATTAATTTCATTACGTGGAGAAAAAAAAAGAAAAATGTTATATTGCAATTAACTAAAAGCACGGCAATAATTTATACATATCTAATAAAATACTATAAATAAAGACATTAAAGTATAAAAGTTTACAAAATATTTATTAAGACTTTTAATATGAAGTATTCTCAACAGGGCCTTAAAACTCACGTTAGAGCAAAAATAACTACACCATCTTGTAACTTCCGGTAACAAGTGGAATTGATATGTTTATTAAACTGAGTTGTAGAATCTCATTAAAAGTGAATCAAATGCCGACTTAAATTTTGATATATTAATTATTGTGTTAATCATATTATAGATTGCATTTCTGATGTGTTAATTATTAAATAGTGCCATTAGTCAATAAAGTATATGAAATACATATACGTGATGAAAATAAGAATCAATGTTAATCTTTTTTTCTTTCTTAATTTCTGGAATAACAAAGTGTGGAAGTTAATGGATGAAAACTACAATTGTTCATAAATCAAGTAATGTACTAGGATTATATGTGGGAGCGAACATTTATCAATCATATAATGTAAGTATAGAGGATTTGAACTCAGATTTTCAAGCACCCTTCAACTATCCACACTATCTCATAATATTAGCATCAGCATGGGATTTGAGTTTTCATCATCAGATTTTCAATGATATGGATGGCTGAAAAGTTGGAGGTTGCAGTGAATTGAAGCCTGTCCATTAAAGTATGAAGATTTGCTATCTTAATATAAACTGAGCATTGATTATATATGTGTGTGGGAAATGATAATCTGGACCAACTGATGAGTGCTGGTTTAGCATGAAATACATATATTGATGATTATTAATCTTTTCTACATGTGTGTGGTCATATGTATCAGTTGTATGAGATAGTGTGGATAGTTGAACTGTGCTTGAAAATCTGAGTTCAAATCCTCTATACTTACAATTAAGCTCCCAGGTTTGTGAAGAGTGCCTGGTTTTCAAATATTTACAATCATATAATGCTGCAGATTTTAAATGGTTGCAATCAAGATTTCGTTCTCTTAGTTTCACAAGAAGGAATACAAAACAAGAAATTTATGTAGTGATCTTTATTATATATATATATATATATTGTCTTGTAATATTGTATACATTATTATTACAGATATAAAAACAAGTTTGTATAAAAAAGTGAAACTCGTGATAAATATAAATTTGATCAAATATAACAAAAAAAAGTAAAGTAATTTTATTTATTAGAAGTTTCATTCATATTTAAAATATGAACACAGGTAACAGCTACAATTGTTGAATAATAATCATAAATGGGTAGTATATAACTTCAGTTAATTTAAATGCATTAAATATAGTATTTTTATATGTAATACTTAACTACTTAATGACTAATGAGAGCTATAGTTATGGGTTATTCTCAAATTGATAATGATAGTTATAAATTCTATGGTGTCAAATAGTAATATTCCATTCTGCTAGTGACTTTATATATTTGTGGTAAGTAATATTAGTATTAGATTTATCGATTATCATGTTGAATAATTATAATGGTAAGTTTATAATATTTGGAATATGTAATAGATCCATGTTGCATCACATCAAGCAAACTTATTCTCTTTCCCTGGGTGATGATAAATGACCATTGTGGGTGAATCATGAATAATACTTATCAAACTTTGAGCAGGGCCCATACTTTTGTAGTGTATTGATCTAATTATTAAATAAGATATTGACCACTCCTTCCTTTTATATCCGGGATGTGGTATTTTAAAATGTAGTTTGTACTTAGCACTAAGCAAAATGATGATAAAAGATAATATTAGTTAAAAGTTATTTTATTGTAGATTGTTACCTGATGCCTATCCAGAGATGATTTTTCTATACCATTAATTTATGTTATTTATCATTTATATCCAAGTTGTTTTAAAATGCAGATATTTTTCTTTAATTTTAAAGAGTTCTATAAGGTAAAACTAATAATTAAAAAGTAGAATAATAATAGTAGTAACTCTTAAAGCCATGTTAGCTGTTTAATAGCCTAAATAAATGGATTAAAACAAGAAGTTAATAGTTTCTAGTAACATATGGTAACTTAAATTATTATATCTTAAGTACATTTATTGTGTTATCTTGTGTAATAATATTGATAATTTATTAACCATTGAATAGAGATTTAAAATATATTGCCTGTGTCTATTTGAAGAAAGTTCTTAAAATCATGCTATTAATAAATAGATAAAATATAAAATGTATGATAAATCAAATAAACTCAATTTGAGTAATAAATTTAAGTAATGATAAATTAAAAGGTAATAATTTATTAAACTCGTAAATAGATCCTAAGAGTTCTTCCTTAGTCATAAAATGATATAATTAAATCTTGCTATTTGTAAATTTCTGTTCACAATTGTCCAAGATTATGTAGTTTTTTTTTTGTTGTTGTTATTAGTATATTCACAAACTTTTTTTTGGAAATATATTTATTGTCTGTGGCCTTATTGCTAATTACCACCCATATTGCTATTGTTATGGCTATCAACATATTTTTTTGTTGTTGTTATAAAAATCATCATCAGTCAATATAGTAGATTCTATTATGCATTTAGGAAATCACAATGAGTTTGGCTAAGCTCTTACATTTGGGACACACAAAGCTTTATCGCTTATTGATTAAACACTGTTGATCTTAAGGGCATGTATTATTTCTAAATAATGTTTTAAAGATTAAATATTCAGTTTTTGGAATACCCTGTTTATCTAAATCATCAGATGCATCATTCACTGATCTTGATCGTATTGCCCATGGTCATCGAATAAAAAATAGTTTATAAATTATTATATTCACTTTCTTAAAAATTCATTGATGCTTCATAAAGTTTAAAGTTCATATTATTGTTAGTATTATGGAATTGTCAAATATTCTTTATTGATTCCATTTTTGTTTTATGAGCTGTCTTTGCTTGTTATATTTGGGTAGTGGCAAAATCCCTCTCACTGATCCAAATATATTTTTTAAAATAGTAGCATTTAAGTTATTTGTACCCTGAGAAAAGTAAATTATTAATTAATAGACTCAATTTTAAATATATTCCAGTTTTTCATTTCTGAAGTTATTTATTATGCTTTGTCTTGATCTCTTATGTTTATTCTTATTGTTTGATTGATTTAGTAGAAATTTTAAAATGTAAATTTCTTTTCTAAGTTAAGACTTAGAATTTATCTTAATTTAGTGGTTAAATATTTTGTTTTGGTCAAGCATAGAACCCCTTGCTTTATTTCATTATTGTCCTTCTGTTGTTTGACACAATGTTAGTTTTATAGTTCAGGATCTCATTCTTCATCATCAGCATTGTTATCACATCTCATCCATATTTTTTTCTTTTATTTCCTTATTTTATCTTAAGTCATTATCATAAGTGATTCATCCATCATTGATCTCTATCATACACAACCTTAATCAATCATCACCCTAATACATTTCCCTTCTCTTCTCCTCACTCTTAAGTTCATTCTTTTTCATTAATTAATTATTATTTGTTCTTCATCATCCATTCAATTGTCTACATCTTTATTCATTTATCATCCAACTTATAATTCAAATTCCATGCTCATTTCATAGATGAATGTCTTCCTGATTATTGACTACTAGGTAGAATAGCAAACTAAATTTATCTTGTAATATTTTTATTTTCGATCTTGAAGTTAATTTACTCAATGTTAAATAATAGCTATAGGAGATGTAAGGCTGATATAAGGTAGTATAAGTATCGGTAATGCCTTATAGCCTCTATTTATGCTTACCCATGCTCATGTTAGCCAAGTCGGTTTCTAATATAATTATTATTTTGATTGTTAATGATTAAGGTTGATATAATGTAGTATGAAGATGAGGTCGGTGGGGTACTTTGTAACCTTTCTTAGATTTATTGATTCATGCTAACCAAGTCTTACTCCTTAGGATTTGATCATGTTCAGGCTGAGCCAAGTTTATTTTAAGAAGATAGTACAATATATATATAAAAGAATTCTGGTTTCCTGTCAAAAAGTGGGCAATTTAAATAAAATCAGTTACATCTTATGATCAAATTTTATGTAAATTACCACATTCGCAATTTTTCTATAAATCTCTTAATTTTCTATGATTATGACTATTAATTATTCAAAAGCATGCTCAGCATACTATGTTGATATAATTAACATTTTTATTTTTAAATTATTAAACAAGCTTTTCTCAGTATATGTGTTCTATGTATTATTTACATTGAATAACAGAAAGTTTTAAGCACTTGGAATTATCATACGTGTGCATATACATAAATTTATACATTAAAACACTATAATATATAAAATTTTACCTTTTAATAAATTATCATACTAATGTTATTGCTATTATATAATAATTAAATTCTTATTTACATATTCCCCCCCCCCCATATAATTTTTAGGATATCATTGTTATTTTTCAGTACGTCTTTATTCATGGTTTTTGTGCATATTTTGCTCTATGGAGTTTGCTACAGTGGTAGAATATCAGACTCTGACGAATGAGGTCCATGAATTGTGGCCTGATTCTTTTCGTTCCAGCTCTCAAACTTCTTATGAACTCCCTAGCAATGAATTATTTATTATTACTCTAAACATTTTCATTTGTCATATATTTAATACTTAATTAAAATGATCTTATTTAAAGCTTTTTGGAATGAATTCTATTAAGCCAATAAACATCACATGACCATCACTTCTTATGCTTGATTACTCTAGCTTGCTATGTGTGGCAATACGTATAGTGAGTTTTGCCTGTTTAAATGTATTCTATTACAAGAGTTCCGAGACTGTTAATTTTTCCACGTCTTGAGTCCCAGAAAAAGTTTTTCAAGATCCAAGACATTTTTTAATAAATCAAATATGTAAACATAAAACAAACGAATGTTTTTTTTTATTCAATATATATTTTTTCAAATACAGTATACAACATTATGTAATTAGAACGTATTCAGTTGCAGCACCAATAGAACAGATTTGTAATCTCCATTTCTGTATGTGAGCTTGTGCGTGAATTCACAAATAACCACAATCAAGACATATTTTGTTAGACGTAACCATTCTAAATATAAGCTTTCTGAAACATATTTTGGAAATCAAAAATGAAATTAAAGTTTTTATATAATTATGTTTATGATTATTATTTTTTACAATAAACAAATCATTTTTCTTTATCATTTACTTTTCGTATTATGTCTAAATATATTAAATTAATGATTCCTAATAATATTTAAATAATCCAGACAATAAATTTACCGGTAGAGGGAGCTGATCCGCGGTTTTTTTTAAATTTTTTTTTTAGCATGCTATCTTAGTTTGTAAGCAAGTTTCGAGTGATTTGAGTAGTTGAATTGTTTAAATGGTATTAAGAGTGATTAATTTATCCCATTTCCAATTTATTATTATACGTGTTTCATTTATAATATATATTTTGAAATCTGATTTTATTGTTGATTCTTTTGATAAGTTTATTGTATTTCAATTTAAATTTACTCTTTAATTTTAAAATGTATTAATTACTAACTACATAATATTTTTTTCTCAAAATTCCAAGAATTCCTAGGAATTTAAAATTTGCTATCTTAAGTCCAATAACAGAAAAATAATCAATTCTGTATAATAACAGAAATAAGTGTAATTTACTTATAAAAATATGCCTATATATTGTGATAGGAATCAAGATTCGAACCCCTTCACAAAGTTGGAATTTTTTTTTTTAATATGGATATAGGGTTAAAATAATATAGATGTCTGTGGAGTGAAATGTGTATACACATATGATGTGAATTATATTTACTGTCTGGTTATTTAATTTTATTATAATATAAAAATTTTGCATTTAAGATTAGGAGGTGAAATATTAGGAGAAAAATGTCAGCAATTCATGTATAACTTGTAATTACCTCAGCAATTCATTAATTGGTATCGGATAATTATATACAAATGTGGTTAAATGGTGTGTGGAGTGTGACTAATGATGAAAGTTTGTTAATGAAATAAAAGGGAAAAGTATGTACATACCCTATAATGGATTAATTAATCAGAGTATTAAGAGTTTTTTTTTTTTTTTGTCATCAATTGTAAATGAATCTTAGGGGAAATTAAATGTAAAGAAATTTTGTTTTTGTTCATGATTCAATCGGGCAGTGGAACCCTATCAAAAATTTTTGCAAATATATGTTAAATAAATAATCAAAATAAGACTGAAATAAACAACTTGTTAATAACTATATTGTAATATTTATCGAACCAGCTTTCATCTCCATTGAGACATTCTCAAGATTTGATAAATATTATAATATAGTTATTAATAATTCTTTATTTCAATCTTATTTTGATTGATTATTATTTATTTATGTATTTGTGACAACATTATTGGACAATAAATTGTATTGAATATTTGACTTTTGTAGTAATTAAGGAATAAATACATGCTCTTTAAACATTGCAAATTAATAAAATGAAATTTTATTATTATTTGTGTGTGTATTAATTTTGTAAAAGATAAAGAGAAAAATAAAAAAATGTGAAGACTAATCATGTGAATGGTGAGTCAGTAATTTTCTTTATACAAAGTGAATGATAAAAGGAAAAGAGTTTTGTTTTTGATGTTAGATTTTTTTTTCTTTGTGCTGGTGTTTGCTTCGGTTGCTATTTTTGTGATTGTTATTTTTTAAAAAAACTTTTTGCTGAGAGACAGACTGCGGAATTTTGTTTTCAACGGGTCAGTATTGTGCCAGCATAATTCTCGAGAAAATTATTTTTGGACAAGATGAGTAAACAAAAAAATTTAAATGAGATTTTAATTGAACACTAAAAACAAAATGTATATTCTGAAAGAAAACTAAAATTTTAAATCATACAGAGTTGGAGAGAATTACTTGAGGCCCATTCTTATAAAGTAAAAAAAAGGAAATAATTCTTGAAAATAAGTATTCTCTACTTGGTAATATATATATATATCATGGATGAGAGTTGCATGTTTAAGTATCAAGAAATAAATATGATGGAGTAGAGAAGCCCATAGTATGCCAGATTTTTCATCCATATTATCCATGTGATTATGTTATATCTGTTGCCTTCTGCCAAATATGTCTAGTAAATAATTTTCTAAAAAAAATCCAGCATAAACATCCAATTCATAGAAGAAGAGAAAAGAAAGAAAAAAGGAAACTACTTTTAATCAATAAAAGACTCGGACACTGTATGGGTAAATAGACAAAATAAATTATCACATATGAGTAAGCTTACCAATTTTTTTTGGATTTTTGATAATGTTGTTATAATCCTGAGAAATAAGGTGAAAATTTAAAATTTACTAGATTTATTTCACTTTGTAAAATACCTGTGTATTGGTCTTTTTTTTTTTTTTTTTGATTATTGATTTTATAATTGGTCACAAAATTATGTGTATTTTTTTGTTGTTGTCTTTCTTTCTCTTTATTATAGTATGAGTAAAGGAGGGAAAAGCCCATATGCATATCATTCCACAGACTGAATATATATATATATTTGTAAATACAGTAACTAAATAATTTAAAAAATTTATCCACTTAGGAGCGCTTTCGATTATTCCAGTAATCTGTGTCAACTAAAGCTTTGAAATGCTAATTTCCCACAATTCCGTGATCTTAACGTTTGCTGCTTGCCTATTAATTAAGTCATGTTTATATTTGTATATTAGCATAGCTTCCTTTATTTTTCTTTTATTGTTATTTTTTTCAATTTGCAATATTTTTACACTGTTAAAATTGAAGTCAAAACCATAAATACATGATTTATTATGGTCGTAAAAAACACGCTGAAATATTATTAGCTACTATGCAATTTTGTTTCGATTTCTGAACATGTTTAGTAATAGCAAGTGTTCTTTAGTTCTTTTTTCCAATATACATCTAGATTTACCTATATATCCACTGCCACACCTACATATCCATTTATAAATGACACAATTTTTATTTATAAATGAGGTTTTATCTTTGGAGTTATTTATAAATTTGTTTAATATAGGAGGTGCGTAAAATGCAACATCACATATATCTTTATAAATTTTCCATATAAACTTTACTTGATAATTTGAAATATATGGGATTGATATCCATTTTTTTTTTATTAGCAGGAGAATCAATATTATTATTACAATTTTTATTTTTATATTTTGTATTAAAATCTCTAATAACATTATATATGTGATTATAACTGTAGCCAACATTTAACAATTCATTCGAATATATTTCAATATTTTTGCCTTTATCTGATAAATATTTGCAAAGACTATTATTTTTAAATAAGAAGGACTTCAAACCTGCCATTTTGTGTGACATTGGCACTTTTGATTTATATGGAATATAACCTCTTTTTACTATTGGTTTAATGGTTATACACAGCATGCATTGATTTCTAGTTATTTTAAGATCAAGAAACTGAATGCACATTAAATCTTCATCTGTTTTTATCCATCTTAGCCTTTCAAACCATTTAATTCCTTAAAAAACTCATTAATTGTATTTGGTTTGCCACATACAAAAACATCATCAACATATCGATAATATGCAGTAATATTTTTTTGATAATATTCCTTTTTCAAAATATTTTCTTCATATGTAGAAATTATAAAATTACATATTTGAGTCTTCATATGTAGAAATTATAAAATTATATATTTGAGCAACAGTAGGTAAACCCATGGGCCATCTATTACACATTTTATAAAAAATCCTTATTAAAAACTGCATAAATATTTTTATCAATAAAATTTAATGTTTCAATTATAAACTTAATAAAGTTTATAATTGAAACATTAAATTTTATTGATAAAAATATTCATGCAGTTTTTAATAAGGATTTTTAAAGTTTATAATTGAAACATGAAATTTTATTGATAAAAATATTTATGCAGTTTTTAATAAGGATTTTTATAAAATGTGTAATGGATGGCCCATGGAATTACCTACTGTTGCTCAAATATGTAATTTTATAATTTCTACCTATGAAGAAAATATTTTGAAAAAGGAATATTATCAAAAAAATATTATTGCATATTATCGATATGTTGATGATGTTTTTGTATGTGGCAAACCAAATACAATTAATGAGTTTTTTAAGGAATTAAATGGTTTGAAAGGCTAAGATGGATAAAAACAGATGAAGATTTAATGTCAATTCAGTTTCTTGATCTTAAAATAATTAGAAATCAATGCATGCTGGATTACTGTATAACCATTAAACCAATAGTAAAAAGAGGTTATATTCCATATAAATCAAAAGTGCCAATGTCACACAAAATGGCAGGTTTGAAGTCCTTCTTATTTAGAAATAATAGTCTTTGCAAATATTCATCAGATAAAGGCAAAAATATTGAAATATATTCGAATGAATTGTTAAATGTTGGCTACAGTTATAATCACATATATAATGTTATTAGAGATTTTAATACAAAATATAAAAATTGTAATAATAATATTGATTCTCCTACTAATAAAAAAAATATGGATATCAATCCCATATATTTCAAATTATCAAGTAAAGTTTATAAGGAAAATTTATAAAGATATATGTGATGTTGCATTTTACACACCTCCTATATTAAACAAATTAATAAATAAATCCAAAGATAAAAGCTCATTTATAAATAAAAATTGTGTCATTTATAAATGGATATGTAGGTGTGGCAGTGGATATATAGGTGAATCTAGATGTACATTGGAAAAAAGAACTAAAGAACACTTGCTATTATTAAAAAGTGTTCAGAAATAGAAACAAAATTGCATAGTAGATAATAATATTTCAGCATCTGTTTTTTACGACAATAATAAATCATGTATTTATGGTTTTGACTTCAATTTTAACAGTGTAAAAATATTGCAAATTGAAAAAAATAACAATAAAAGAAAAATAAAGGAAGCTATGCTAATATACAAATATAAACATGACTTAATTAACAGGCAAACAGCAAACGTTAAGATCACGGAATTGTGGAAAAGTTAGCATTTCAAAGCTTTAGTTGACACAGATTACTGGGATAAGCGAAAGTGCTCCTAAGTGGATAAATTTTTTTTAATTATTTAGTTACTGTATTTACAAATATTCAGTTATATAATTACACACACACACATATATATATATATATATATATATATATGGGAAAAAAGAAAGTGGATCTTGTAGTTAGTGATATATGGGATATTACATTCAATGTATGACCAGATAAGGGTAAAAGGGAATTCATTATATGTTTTAGGTTTGATTTTATTTAGGTTTGGATGAAGGGAGGTATATGTAATATGTATTTGTGAAAGTATTCATATGTCATAATTTTGTTATTAGTTGTTTGTTTATTGAAATGACATTTAAAGAAAAATAAATAAATAAAAGTAAAAAAAATGTTTCGAAATAAATTGGTAAAATTAATGGAAAATACATAGTTTGTCCGGATGATCTTTTTCATAATTCATTAGTAAATAGTATAAGTGAATTCTATGTCTCTATTTTCCAATTGTTTATTAGTATCATTTACCCTGAGAATTAAAGTAGAACCCTGAATTAGTAGAGGGTATTGCCATACCAGGAATTAAAGTGTGCTCCCTCATTACATAATTATTTATTTAGTTTAGAATTGGCACTTAAGACTAATAAAAATCAGTGTTTATAAATATGTGATGACTAATCGAAACCAAATATAAATTGGTTTTTATATAATTATAGGTATGCATGAGATAGCTAGGAAATATAACTAATAAACCTTAGTTTGGTTATCTTTATTTTACAAAGTGAGAAAGAAGGGGTATTTTTTTAAGGACAAACTCTTTATAAAACTATGCATGGATAGAGAAGATTATTATTTTTATTTAAAGCATATGCCCTGTCTCTTATGTGAATAACACACAAGGAGATGATGACCAGTTCAATATGGAGGGGGGGGGGGAGGGGAAGAAAAAAAAAAAAAAGGGAAATATATATATATATGAAATCCATCAGTACTGGCTTCAAATATTAAACCTCCTATAAAAAATGTAAAACAATCTTCAAAGTTTTTAAGACAAACAATTAGAAGCTATTGTTTCATAATATATTTTTAAAATGCCCAAAGCAATGAGTTCTCCCAGAATTCTCAAGATTACCATGTTTTTTCTGTCTCCATCTTCGAAGACTTTCACTTGTTTTTTTATTCATAAACCATCATTAATATATATATATATTTGTATTTTACAAATTTGTTTGTATAGTCATAAAAAAAACTCAACTTTAATTTTTTTATATGTTTCTTATTTAATTTAGATTTCTGGTAGCAATATTCACTTATGAATGACTACTCATAATGACGTATATGTGCTTTTTTTTGTTTATTATGACATCTAATCAAGATTCCATGTTAAATGAAATTTCTCTTATTTTCTATCATTTCTATACACTGTATATACAAATAACATTTAAATTCACGTATAGTATTTATACTTTAAGCTAGATGTAATTAGAGGAAATTTGAACCCAGACATTCAAGCTCTCTTTAGTTATTCACTCCAACTGATACACATGACTACATACATGTGAAAAAATTAATGTTCCCCAATATATATATTTTGTGCTGAACTAACACTCATCAGTTGGTTCAGATCATTATCTCTCATACACATATATAATCAGTGCTTGGTTTATATTAATTTATAGAAAATCTTCAAACTTTAATAGGCTTCAATCTTCTCCACTTTCCAACACTTAAGCAATCCATATCATTGAAAATCTGATGATGGCACATTCAAAGCCCTTGTTTGCCAAATTTTGTTGTGACATACCTGACTGTAAGTCATTCTGATCCCTCATTTGTAAGACCTTAAGCCCATTTAAATACACAGAAAACGTCTGGGTTCAAATCCCGTCTAATTATATATATAATAAATAGTTAATCATTCAATTAGAATTAAAACTAATCTTTAACATAGCTGGTGATGCCACTATCTTTTAAATATTCATTGAGTTTTTGCTTTTAGTCTGTAAGATTATCTGATAAGACTCTGGTTCAGAACAAACCATATCAGAACTGCTGTTCTGGAAGATTTTTCTATGCTTTGATTTGTGTACTGTAAATTAAATTACATTTATTCTACCTACAATGAATGAAATAATTAACTTTTCATTTATTAGCTATTTATATCTCTGTATAATTATTACATTCATTTATATTCAATCAAAAATGTGAATTTTAGTGCATTCTAAGCAAACATAACTATGAGGTCATAAGTTGACATCTAATTTAAAAATCATTCCATTCTTTTTCTGCTATGTACATATATTTTTGGCGTGTGTTAAAATACCACACTTCTGATTGGTTAATTAACTTACAGTACAATTATTACCTACTATATATATGTACTAGACTTTGATTTATAAATGTCAAACTTTCTATATTCTTAATTTTGATACCAACTACTTTAGATATATACTTTAATGATTATTCATAATCATTTATAAAACTAGAAATTATCCTTAGCCTAAATATAAATTTTAAATCTCTTTTAATGTGATAGACTGGAATATTTTAAGTATATTTTAAAAATATATTATTCATGGAAAAAGGAAAATGAAGTTATTCAATATGTTTATATTTAAATAAAAAACATATATTAATCTTTAACTAAGGTTTAAATTTTAATCATACTACATGATTAATCATCTTCAAGTCAAAAAACAACTTAGAATAAATACAGATGCTAATACATTATGTTTGGTTTTATTAGAGACAATAAATGGTAAAATTGACTATGTGATTTACCCTAAAAAATATCAAAAAATTTCAAACAAATCATAGTGTTTATTTGTTTGACTATGTGAAAGACAAAGATGTGATTGAATTCTAAATACCAAAAGCAAAATTTCACCTGAGATGTCTTGCTTCTTGTTAAAGCCAAATGCATATCAAATTAATTAGTCATGTGTATATTATAAAAGTTTGTATACTCCAATAAGTGAATATTGTAACTTAAAAAATGTTAAAATCATCAAGCGTTGTTAACCGAGAGGTCAGCACAGTTGCCTTGCAAGCAAGCAGTTGGTTGCAGACAGTTGTTGCGGGTTCACCTCCTGGCTGATGCTATGACATATGGGGGGGAAATGTTAAATAATCATTAATTTGTAGCTGATGTTGTACATTCTATGATAGTATAAAACAAAAGTTTAAGTAACCAGTGATTGCTACATGTGGATCCATAGATAAATTCATAACTAAGTTGAAAACCCTGAAATTTAAAATTGCTGTCACTCAGAAAATGTCAGTGAATGGGGATTTACAATGCAATGACACATCCGGTAATCATGATTACTCAAGCTTGCTATATATGGCATGAGTTGCCCTCATTTTATTATATATTATATAAACTGGAGAGATGATGATTTATTATTAACTTTCTTAGTTAAGGGGGAAGGGTGGTATCTGCATTTAATAAAGAAGTATTATTTGTTTGATATCAGTTCTTTGTAACCTTTCAGAAAGATTAGTTTGGATTCAAAATCTTTGAATGTTTTGAATCTCAAGTTTTTAATCCGAATAATAAAACGAATTTAAAGATAATTGTTAAATGTATAACTGCATAATTTCCATCTTTGAATTCCAAACCTAATTGATAAAATTAAAAATCAAAAACACGTTTGTGATAGGAGATTTAAATGCAATAACAGTTAATAATCATTGATTACTCCGGCCTACTATAGATGGCGCTAGAGATAGAGCACTGCTCTTTTTTATTATATATGAAATGAGCAGAAGTCAGTGATTTGTTGTTATTACTTGAATAAGAGTTAATAACTCAGTGCTGTCATGCATAAATGCATAAAAACAATTATTCAGGATTTTGTTTATCAAACATTTGTAACTAAAACAAATCAACACATTATTTTAAAAAAATTAATATTTGTATATTGCTCAACCATAAAGAATATTGAAAATTGAAGAACAATATTTGAATGTTTCATTATGAATCATAAGGATAAAATGTTTGTGGTAAATTCTTGGTTCAAAGGCCAGTTTAATACAGCTAATAGAATTTTACAACCAAACTAGTAATACATATGTTTATAAAACAGGCAAAACTCTCCATACAGTAGTGCCACCCTGTGCACAAGCCTTCTGGCATCCATTGATTACTCTGGTTGGCACAGGGTGGCACTACTGTAAGGAGAGTTTTGCCTGTTTAATAACAGTTATGTACTAGCATAAGAGATGGTGATCATGTGATGTTTAGTGGTTTAACATATGTTTAGAATTGATAATAAGCACTAGTCATTACTTGTAATTCTCTTAAATTAGTTGATATAAGCATAATTATATGGCTACTTTATATTGTAAACTTTTAAAGAGCCTAATTGTGTTATAATAATTCATCTACCTCCCATTCTTATAACTTTAAATTCAAAACCAGGCTATGTGAAACTTGGAAATTTTTTCAGGTTTCAATTACAAATAGAACTTCGACCATTTCATCTAATCATTTAATGTTGGTCAGTAAATGGGTATTTGGTTATTTTGAACTGGAAAGTAAAGTAAGAATGAAGAAATGCTGAAATCTTCATCATCGAATAAAAATGTCAAGTCTTAAAGTAACACCCTTTTCTTCGTTATTTTTTAAAGGAATTTTAAGAGTATTTGTCATGTAGAATCTACTTAAAACCTGTTTTATTTTTTATACTACTTTCCATAGCAGATTCATTACAAAATAATGAAGCTCTTTTAAAAAATTAAGAGACGTCTAGTTTATAAACCCCAGCTGATTAGGAAAAACAATATCAAATGCTTTGAGATTAGAACCAAACCTTAACAGTTTGGTTCTTCTGGACCTAGAAAATAGTTATCATAGGGGTATTGAATGTAGTAGATATATTGCCAGACTTTAAAAAAATGCTTTCATGTATATTTATAAAGGATCAACACTAATTTTTTTTATGCATAATATATACAAAAGTAAAATTGAAAGCTTTTCAAAATAGAAATTTTAAAAATAAAAAAAAAGCATTAAAACGAAATTATCAAAGAGTTTACAATAAGGTTCTTTATTGAAAAAAATAACTAAATCAATAAAAGCATGCAATCATATGAAAAGAGTTAACTGTGCTCTTTCTCAGTTTAACAAAACTGTGTCAGTAGAAAATAGACGATTAAAAAAGATCTTACTTATTCCAAGGGAAAAGAAATTTGAAAGAAATAAAAATAATCTTGAAAAGAAAAATTTTATTTTGCTTAAAATTTAATTTTATTATTTAATAATTGTGTTTTCTTTTTTTCTTTTTTTAAATATAACTCTATTTAAATAACTTGAAAATTTCTTTTTGACATATACATTATTATTAAGATTTAAATATATATGTTATTTGCTGAAACGCAAATAATATCGCATTGCCTCATCTCTTATAAATTATTATTAATAACCATAAGAGACTTGAACACAAACTTTCAAGCTCCTTGAAGCCATTCGCTCTATCTCATATTTGTATTCAATGAAATTATCATTAGACATGTTACACTTGGAATTCATCATCTTCATTATTATGCACGCACCTATCCGTAAGTGACTGGAGATTTTAATGTATATTGCTATATTAGAAAAGATTTACTGAAAAAAAAAAAGCTCATGTGTAAAAAACATCATCCCAAAACTATCCACTGGAAAAAGCTCACAACCATAAATACTCTCAAGAAAAATTCAAACATGGTAAAATGCCCTCACAGAAAAATGTTCATATTAAAAAAAATTTACATAGCTGACTGATCATTAAAAACAAAAAAGCATAATCTGAAATAGAAAATCGACTAATTTATATTAAAATAATAATAACCGCAACCTATTAGCTTGCTGACTGGTTTTATTTTTGTGTAAAAATAAGTTTTGAATTTAAATTCAATAATTTATGCAGTAGTTATTATGTTTTGCAAATTTTCTTCATTAAAAATGTTTTTTTTTAGTGAGCAGTTTTGAAGTGTGGAATTTTGTTTTGGTTATAATTAAAAAATAATGCAGAATTGAGGGTTTTTTTTAAAAAAAAAAAAGGAGTGTAAATGTAAGAAACAATTGTCTTTTTAAAAATCGATTAAAATATTAAGAGAATTTAAAAACGATTCTTATTGGGTGTAAATTAGTCTATCTGCTTGTCTTGTCTACAATCTAGGATTCAAAGATAACACGATTTTTAAGTGTAGTTATTTTTTTTCCTAGAGTAGCCAATAACTAATATAATTAATCAACCAGCTATTGGTCAGTAAATGGGTATTTGACTATTGTTAACTGAAAAATCAAGATACCAGAAACTACTTGGGATTAAATAGAAATGAGCTAAAACACTGACCACAAAGTAGAAATATGACGCAGACTTTATTACAATGAGAAGATGTTAAATTTTCAACTGAAATATTTTTACACATATATCTCCCACGATCATTTTAAAAGTAAAATAGCAAAAGAAAATTGTAACTCAATCTATCTTTTATTTATTTCCTTATTAGTTTGTAATTCAATAGATGGGGAACGTCCACTATGCAGGAAAGATTATAACATTATATTTCCTTTACAGATTTACAGTTTAGCACTGCTTTCGATCAGGCCAGTTTTAATGAATATGACTGGCCTGATCTGTAGAGAGTTTTCCTGCACGGTGGACTTTCCCTATGTATTGAATTACAAAAGAAAAATAAATAAAAGACATAGATAAAGTAACTTTAAAAAAAAAAAAAAAATACAATTTAATTAGATATTTGGGATAAAAATGAGTATCTGAACTGACTGATCAGAAAACTTCCATTTAAATTTTTTAAATGCATAATTTGTATTTATTTTGCTTCTATTATATTTCTTTACTATTATATAACTTTTTTTTGCATATATACATTTTATTATTTTGGAATAATTCTTACATTTTCAAATTTTATACTATTTTGTATTTTCAGTATTGTATTTTTTCTTTAAAATCTTTTTCATTTTAGATTCACTAGTATTTTAATAAAAACTTTGAATACCAAGTAACACTACAATGACATTACAAACTATAATTATCCGATTAAGTTAAATAATTTTACTTTTGGGAAATGTATGTATTCAAGCACAAGTGCGTGTGCGGCGCAACTGCTCCCAAAAGCTGTTAATACAAATACAAATAGCTAACTAAAATATTAAAACAGCTGAGCGCTTTCAAAGGATCTTGCCTTCATAATCATAGCTTGCTTACGTTTAAATTTATGCAAATATGCTAATTCCATCTTTTTGATAGAGAAAAACACGTGTCCTTCCTGTTTATGGCATCGCTGTCGCGAGAGATAAATAAAGCCTCTTTGATCTTTCTTTTGAGGTCATGTCTCTACATACGATGGTAGGATTGTCCGGAATGCAATCGTGGTGATTTGTGCATTGGTGCTGATAAAAAACTGAATAAGTAGACGGATCGTTGCGAGCTCTATTGTACGAATACTTGTGCTGTGACAATCGTGTGGCCAAAGATGCTCTGCTTTCCCCATAATATGTGCCTTTGCAATAGTTATTTGGACAAGCAATGTTATATACTGTATGGGGGGTCTGTAACAGTGGAGTTTGATCTTTGGTATTGTTAATTAGATTGTTAGAATTTGGAGGGGTTCGAAAACAGAGCTGATATTTGTTGTTAAGGATGGAATGTAGTTTCTTGTGTAAATTGGGTATGTATGGAAGTAATAATCTGGGTTTATCCTGTGTGGCGTGAGAGTTGAGAGGTTTATTCTGAATGTGTGAGATTTTTTTGTCGATGATGGATTGTCTGAAGCCTAAATTCAGTAGATCATTTCTATATTCTGCTACATTTGTTTTTGCATCTGCCTCGATTTTACACAACAATCTGTTTCTATGCAAAAAAGATGCTAGACCCAATAATTTATGTGCTGTGGGTGTGTGAGATTGGGGGTGTGTATGGCATCTGATTTCCAACGGTTTGATGGCCATGCTATAATGGCAGCGGTTATTTTCTCTTTTTATTTTGACATCAAGGTATTTGACTTGTTGGTGAGTGTCTTCAGTTGTGACATTAACAATTAGTGCTGTGTTGGCTTCTAATTCGGTTTTTATCTGTGTAATGATCTCGGGGGTGGCAGCAATGAACAGGTCATCCACATATCTAGTGTATTCTAGAAGGCATGGTGGGTTTAGACTAGGTATGATTTTTCTCTCATAATAGTTTAGGAAGATGCTGGTGACTACACCACTCAGTGGTAGTCCCATAGGCCAGCCTTGTTTCATGGAGAAGCACTGATTTCTGAAGAATGCCACAATAGATCTCGTTATCAGAGGTTGCCAGAGGGCTTTGAAGAAACAGAGCAAAAGGAGCCGTAGAATTTTGACACATTTTCCCAAAGACCCACTCGTCATCCATCACTGCACTAAGTTGGATAGGAAGTTGGCATTTAAATACCACAAGAAATTTGCGTTTCTAGCGCACAAGCAAGGCATAACCATCCCCGACGACAACAAGCAAACATTCGTGAACCTAACACAAACAATACTCCCTAAAGAAGTAAAAGATGTGCTAGCAAAAGGCCCCAGATTCGTCGGAGGGACATGGAAACAACCGGACATGGAATTAATAGCGGACATAGAGGCTGGACTCATTCAGGATCCGCAAAAGGACGAATATATAGCACAGATCAACACAGCAATGAGACACGCGGCTTTAAAACCAAATACCAAACAGTGGGACATAAAAGTAAAAACAACCAAGCAATTCTTTGAGTTAGAAAGAATCACATGCATGCGTGAAGACAAGGGAAACAAATTTGTGTTGATGCACACCCAGGAATATATTGACAAGATTAACACACAGATTGATAAGTTACAATTTCAGAAAATTGATCAGTTCAGTATTGCTAACAATAGAGACAAATTCATTTCATCCATTCTTAAAAAACATTGCAACAAAGCTTTCACAAAAGCAGAATATTACAGTCTATCTACATCATCATCAGTGCCACCCAGGATTTTTGGAAGTGCCAAAACGCATAAAGACAACACACCGGTCCGATTAATGCTAGATTTCAGTGGAGTACCCTATGCTAAGACAGCCAAGTGGGTGAACAAAAAACTCATCCAAATGTTAGGCTTTGGAATATACACCATCAAGTCATCTGCACAGTTCATTTCCTCCATCAAAGATTTACAATTAAACCCAAACATCAAACTGGCCACTATGGACGTTTCCGAATTGTATGGCTCTGTCAATAGAAACACTTCGATCCAAATAGTCAGAAATGAACTTTTGACACAAAAAATAGCTCAACCACTGGTTGACTTCATCCATAACTTTCTATGTTGGTTGGACAGCAACATTGTGGCATTCTTCAGAAACCAGTGCTTCTCCATGAAACAAGGCTGGCCTATGGGACTACCACTGAGTGGTGTAGTCACCAGCATCTTCCCAAACTATTATGAGAGAAAAATCATACCTAGTCTAAACCTACCATGCCTTCTAGCATACACTAGATATGTGGATGCTGCCACCCCCGAGATCATTACACAGATAAAAACCGAATTAGAAGCCAACACAGCACTAATTGTTAATGTCACAACTGAAGACACTCACCAACAAGTCAAATACCTTGATGTCAAAATAAAAAGAGAAAATAACCACTGCCATTATAGCATGGCCATCAAACCGTTGGAAATCAGATGCCATACACACACCCAATCTCACACACCCACAGCACATAAATTATCGGGTCTAGCATCTTTTTTGCATAGAAACAGATTGTTGTGTAAAATCGAGGCAGATGCAAAAACAAATGTAGCAGAATATAGAAATGATCTACTGAATTTAGGCTTCAGACAATCCATCATCGACAAAAAAATCTCACACATTCAGAATAAACCTCTCAACTCTCACGCCACATAGGATAAACCCAGATTATTACTTCCATACATACCCAATTTACACAAGAAACTACATTCCATCCTTAACAACAAATATCAGCTCTGTTTTCGAACCCCTCCAAATTCTAACAATCTAATTAACAATACCAAAGATCAAACTCCACTGTTACAGACCCCCCATACAGTATATAACATTGCTTGTCCAAATAACTATTGCAAAGGCACATATTATGGGGAAAGCAGAGCATCTTTGGCCACACGATTGTCACAGCACAAGTATTCGTACAATAGAGCTTGCAATGATCCGTCTACTTATTCAGTTTTTTATCAGCACCAGTGCACAAATCACCACGAGTGCATTCCGGACAATCCTACCATCGTATGTAGAGAGAGACATGACCTCAAAAGAAAGATCAAAGAGGCTTTATTTATCTCTCGCGACAGCGATGCCATAAACAGGAAGGACACGTGTTTTTCTCTATCAAAAAGATGGAATTAGCATATTTGCATAAATTTAAATGTAAGCAAGCTATGATTATGAAGGCAAGATCCTTTGAAAGCACTCAGCTGTTTTAATATTTTAGTTAGCTATTTGTATTTGTATTAGCAGCTTTTGGGAGCAGTTGCACCACACACGCACTTGTGCTTGAAACTATAATTATATAAACTTAATTTATTCCTGCTTTTAGTCCAGAGTTATTCATAACAATTATTCTTCAATAAATAAACAGTTAAAAATCATTAATCATTTTTTTATTAGATTAGAAATTATTACATTTCTTTAACCTTAGATAGAGGCTTAAAATTCACTAAAGATAAATTAAACTACGTTTTATAAACTTGCATGACAATTCTCTTGATTTTAATTATTTACTTCTTTTTTCTACTTATGTGCATGAACTTAAAAGCTCTAGATTAACACTCCAATCACATGCTTACAGGTATCAAGTTTCCTATGTTCCCAATGTAAATAAGCATTTATTTTATATAGCGCATGTTTATAAATTGTAATACATTAAAGATCAGCCTGTCAAGCTATTGTGCATGCTCTTTTTACGAGTGTTAATAATAAATGAATACTTTGACTCCCAACACAAGATATAGTATTTAGGAAAGAATAAAATGGATCCACTTATTCTATCCAACCCAAATGCTTATATATGGGCAAATCTTATGTACTGGAAGTGAAAGTGTGAGGATAGACCACTCACTTTAAATTACTGTTTACGATGTCTGAATGAATGACGTCTACGAAATTATCTAGAATTTACTAAACGTCATTCTCAAATGAAACTTAAACATATGTAAACAAGCATTTATTTTAGTGTTGCTTTGTGTTTATGTGAATTATATAAATTAATTTACAAGTGCTATAAATTTACAGAAAATCTTGTTAGACAATCATACATGTTAAAAATAGTAATACAATACTTCTGAGGCATGATAGTAATAATTTCTAAAGTTCTTATTAGGTATTATCAAATTGATGATTTCAGGTAATTATATGATGAACATTTTGCTTATTCATAAAATGTATTATCAGTGTGAAGTTATCTTTGTTTGATGCAATAACTATATCCTATATAATCATCATCACTTCAAATTGTTGCTGACAGATTTATATAAAAGAAAGCAAGACAAAATGGAAAAAAAAGATACAATAAACTATATATAGATGGAAAATTATTTGAGAAAAGAAAATGATGGAAGCCAGGAACTCCAGTTTACTGTTACTGGCTCCCTGTTTTAGTTACCTAAATAATATTTTACTCTAAAAAGTTTCCAATTGACCAGAGTAGCCTTTTAGGTTCCTTTGTACACAAGAATTATGGCACCATCAGACAACAAGTAAGCGTGATTAAAATTTTTCTTTGGAGCGCGGTTAAAAATAACTGACAGCCATGTAAATTCCTAGAGATTTCTATTGAAAGACTTAATTTTCAAGGAATATTTTGATTCAAGGCAGCTTTGCTGACTGGGTGAGAGTGTCTGATTGTCGGGAGGACCCCTGAGGTCCTGAATCCTAGTTTTTATATGGGGTGGAGCTGGGGAAAAGGTGTTCTGGGGATCGTTACCAGAATTGGATAGCTCATTTATTTGTTAGCAATAGTAGCGTTATTCATTTAGACTTTAATGCTTGCTTTTTAAACCTGAGATTTTACTTTTAAAGAAAGAATTTTTCCACAATAGTAAATTGTTTCTCATTGTACCTGATCATTTATTTCAAGTGTTGCTTTATCTTTTATCCATGCATTCGATGCTGGATCACTGACGTTTTTACCAGATTTGGATGGCTCATTCATTTGTTAAAAATGACAACGTTATTCATTGCAGTTTTGTGCTTGCATTTTAGACCTGAGATTTGACTTGTGAAAAAGATTTTTTTCTACTATAGTGAATTGTTTTAGACTGTATCTGAACATTTGATTTCAAGTGTTGCTTGATTATTCAACCTTACATTCTATATTAAACGTTTTTTTCTATCTTGAATGCTGAACTGTACAAATCGATAATTTTAACATTTGACTAATATGGATTAGTGCTTCTGGTTTTCATAGGTTATCAGAGTGCTGAATCATGATGGACACTATTCAATATGTGATTTTAATGGATACATTACTCTATGTACATCTTTGATTGCTCTATAGATCTAGAATTATATTGTGGTATAACACAATGCAAGCATCTGGTTACTACATATACATTAAAGTTCTTGATTTTGGAAAGTAATGGTGAATTTTTTATGCAAGGCATTGGAAATCCTGGAGATTTGCACTGTGATTTTAAATTTAGCAATTATTATGACATTGGATTGTTAACAGTTGCACCTCATCGTATGGATTGTGCTTCTAGTTTTATCATTTGATTTTTACCAATAGTTGAGGACCTCATGGATTAAGGCTTCTAGTTTTTTATAAGTTGTCTGGAAGCTGAAACATGATAGACAAAACTCAAGTTCCAAAGAGTTCAACTGTGATTTGAACATTGGATTGGGACTACTGTGTCACTCATCTCTGTGGTCTTGAGGACTGAGTCTGTTGCTTGGAGAGCTCCCAGGGCTTGCTTCATGGTCTTAGAGGGGGGCTGGGAGGTGGGTGTATTGGGTTCTAGTATGGGCTTCAGATGAGAGAGTCTGGAACTTGTGAATATTCCTGGGGCCTGAACTCTGGTTCTTACAGGGGCTGGGATGTGAGTGCTATGGGGATTAGTATGGGTTTCATCTTTCTCATCTTTGGGGCAGTGGAGATGATGTGATGCATTGTGGTTTTAATCTCTTTGTTCTCTATGTGATTCATACGTTGGTTATTAGACTATGTGATAATCTGTAGATGGCATATGATGTAAGCATGTGAGATTTACATTTTTGATTAGTGCTGCAGCATTGCTTGTCTTGGCTGTGAAGGTGACTCAGGATAGAGAGTTCTATGGTTTAAACTTCAAATCGGGGCTGCTGTGTCACTCATCTCTGCCATCTGGATGGCAGGGTCTGGTGCTTGGAAGGTCTCACAAGCCTGGGTTTTGGAGGGGATCTGGGTGCTGTGGAGATTAGTAAGGGCATTGGATAAGAGAGTCTGAGCTTTGGAAATACCCCAAGGTCTGGTTCCTAGTCCTTAGCAGGAGAGGGCTGGGATGTGGGTGCTGTGGGGATTAGTACGGGTTTTCACTTTTTCATCTTCTGGATGGTGGGATGATGTGATTTGTGGTAGCTGTGATCTATCTAGTTGCCATTAAGATCAGGGGTTACTTAGTAAACTATAAGAGAAGCTATGAATGGCAAGATATATGCATATACAATTCAAGGTTTTTCTGTTCACTTGGTAAAACAAGTTCTGCATTGTAAATCATAGTTTGAATCTTGTATATCACCACATATAACATGTAAACTCAAAGATTAATATTATGTTAATAAATCATATTTTGGAAGAAAAAAAGAAAATGAAATTCAGTATAGATTTTGGTATAAGCAAGAGATATAGTCAATAAAAAAACAACAAGATTATAGCAAGTTATGAAATCTTTTGAGCTTTTAATATTTACTAGATGTGTAGTTATAGAAAAACAAAAAACAATAATATTAGTATTAGATAATAACTGCTGATGTTGATTAAATATGCTATATTTTATTGTTGCTTACTTAACCATTTGGAATTAATAAACTTGTCTTTAAATACTCAACTTTCATGCATTTAAACATTGCATGTATATTATGCATATTAAGAGAGGGGACAAAAGCTGGTTTTAAACTCAAATCTCTTGAAGAAGAGTGTCATGAACTTATCATAAACAGTTGGTCATTTCAGTAATAAGCAAAAAAAATTGAACACAAATTAGTAAACATTTTTATTGTTTATAAAAAGTTAAGCTATTTTTTATATTGGAAATAATAGAAGAAAGGTATAACAATATCAAACATTTAGAAAATAATAATAATTAAAAATAAAACCCTACATGGTTTAGTACATATATGGAATGAAAGACTGGTATTTTGACTTGTTTTACAATAAACGAATGATTGAACTCAATTCATTACAAAAAATTAAAACTGCAAATGATGCTTACTGATGCTATTTGAATTTCAAATGTACGTGTTACAAAATAATAGAATAATTGAATTGCATTTCTTATAAAATTAATTACATAATCCAATTATTAAGATTGAATTTTTAAAAATCATGGAATAACGAAAAATCAACAAATTTGTTGGATTGGGAATGAAAAATAATTAAAAAGTTATAGACTTTTCCAAAAATTGTTTTTTTATCAATTTGAATATGATTGGCTTTCAAATTAAAGATAGTTCTATTTGTCTTACATATATTCTAAGGAAGAGCAGTATTGAATTATTTTCATTAAGACGATATCGATTAAAATAAAGTAAAGAGCTACCCTTAAAGTTTTTACTGCAGAAGATGTTAAAAACCATACCATATCATGATTAATTCAAAATATATTTCTTACTATGGCATGCATAGTCAGTATTAAGTTTTTGCTCTTTGTTTCTCAGCTCTCTCTCCCCCTGCTAAAATGGTCATAATATTCAGCTTGTGTTTTATACGCAATTAATGAAGCTATACATAACAATTGATAAACTAAGAGCTTTAGAGAATTCTATGTTAACCATATTCAGAACTATGAATATGGGAACATAGAATTCCCCAAAATGCTTGGTTTATCAATTGTTATGTATAGCTTCATTAATTGTGTATAAAGTGCAAGCTAAGTATTATGATATATTAATGAAGTTAATTGTTTAGTTATTACAATATAAAATGGCAAAACTCTCCATACAGTAGTGCCACCCTGTGCCAACCACAGTAATTGATGGATGCCAGAAGGATTGTGCATAAAATCCCTGTCTAGTGATTATTCTGGTTGGCACAGGGTGGCACTACTGTATGGAGAGTTTTGCCTTGTTTATTAACAATTATGTGCTAGTATAAGAGATAGTGATCATGTGATGTTTAGTGGTTTAATATAAAATGACCATATTTGTTTGTATTTGATAAGATAATTATCATAAAAATTTTAAACATATATATGCACATTATATTTTAAATAGAATCTTTAATTATAAGTTTTTGCTTATTTACTTCTTAATCATTTTTTTAGAGATTTATTTTTGACAGCTTCTAGTAGCTGTTTGAATTATTAACAAGGTGAACCTTTATTCTATTTTATATTTTGATAACTTTCATTTTATTTATCACAGATATAAGTTAACAAATGAAAAACATTCTTCAAAAATATATTTCAGTATTGCAAATGCAGACCAGAAATGGAATTCTGTTTTAAAATTTATAATTCCACTTATAATTATTGGACTATCACAAAAAAAATACTGCTACGGTCATAATGAGGTCTTATTTTTTTCAACCAATTATAATTCACTGTTTAATGTTTTAAAATTGTCTTGACTTGTCTGAAGTGCAATTTTTTTTCATGTGTCATAGCATCGGCCGGGAAGCGAACCCGCTAACCCGGACAACTGCTTGTAAGGCAGCTGTGCTGACCACTCGACCACCAACGCTTGACAAAAAATTTTAAAGTCATTTTTGTTTTAATCAACAAATTATTAAAGTTTACATTTAAATTAATTAAAGTCCTAATAAAAATATAAGCAAAGAGAATTAATTTTTTAAATGCTAAACTTATTTTCTCAATTGCTAATATTAACATTAATTAACTACATATTAAATCAGAAACCATTACTTCAATTTTACCTATGATTTTTTTCTACAGCATAGGCTTTTTCATACCTGCACTCCAATATGTAATATATAGGGGGATTGAACTCAGACTTTCACATGACTCTCAACTACCCACACTGTGTCATACTGCTGACACACTTGATCACACACAATTTTACTTATAGATTTCAAGTTTTAATTTTACGCCTAGATTTCAAAATAATTTTCCAAGTCACATGACAAAAATTTCAAGCACTTAAGTATATGTAAGACTTAATTTGTGGATTGATTAATTGATTGTCTTCATGTTAGATGTTGATACATGACAAACTATGGATTGTTAAAGATAAACCATTGGTTCAGACCCTATAGACTGCATCATATTAGAATTATATTTTTGTTTTATTGGCCAATATATCAAATTTGCAAGATCAACTCAAATTAACTGTGATTTGTTGCTCTCCAGTTAAATATATTTGTTTATTGATCAATCATCAAATAACTAGTTGTGTCAACAATGAGCTGTCTACTTAACAAAAAACTCTACACTTGCTTAGAAATCTTCAGCTATCTAAAAAATTGTCAAATTTCACTCAAATTTAAAACCTGAGTAATGAGAATGGCAGATACATTTAATAGACAGCATTAAATACATATAAATAAAATTTATTCAAATGATTTCTTGTTGGGAGTTTATGACTTATTTAAAAAGATCTAAATACTCCAGAACCCATCTTACCAGTGCACGAAATAATGCATGACATTAAACGTATACCTATATACAGCAGTAAATCTATGACTAGATAGTAAACAGATGAATCCTACTGCACCCATTCTGCAAAAAAGTCAGTGCTGAATTTGTTAACCCAGTTCTCTGTAATATTTAAAAAGCAGGAGAATTATGCTTCAATATCAAGGTTATATATTTTAAGAATAAAAAGTATATAGTTATTCTTAATAGAAAAACAAATATTATGTTACAATAAACTAATATTGTGCACTATAGTACATAATATTGCTTGGTGCTCTGTATTGTTTAAGGTAGAGTTGAACTCAAAAGCTCTGAATTAAAGCTCGACCTATTACTTCTGTTACTCAAACATCATATGACCTCCTGAGTAATATTTGATTTTTTTATTGCTTGATATTTGACATTTTAAAATTATTATTAAAATTATGTATATATATTTAATAAGATTACCTTAAAATGTTTTACGGTAAATAATGAATATTTTTGCATTTATACATATCATTAATGTTGGAGTGTTGCTACATCTACTGGCCAACCTTGTGATTTGGGTGGCTAAATAAACTTGAAAATTTTTTTATTCCGAATTAGGCTTAAAATGTTTCTTCCAAACTAAGCTATTCATCTAATACTGATCAGTAAATAGGTATCTTGTTGTTCTTAAATAAATTATAAAAAAGAATAATTTGTTCAATCCTCACTAACCAGAAATTGACAGGTCTGGTGCCCCCTTCACCTTCAATGCTCCTTTACAATGTGCAGTTGGAAGTAAATTTTACTTTTAAATGCAATTGTGATGTCCATTATTTGAAGTTTTATAATGTTTTTATCTGGTTAAATTCAAAGAAAAATGATTATGCTATTACGAATATATAATTTAATAGTATATGTGATCATGTGCCTATAGAAGTTTTTTATATAAAACTTAAGTATATGTATACACACTTTATTTTTGGAAATAAACAAAATGCTTTCAAATTTAAAAAAATGTCCTTTTAGTAGATAATATATAGTGTATATGAGCACAGACTTTCACACGACCCACTACTCACCACTCTCTCTCTCATATCACGGATACACCCAAACACATACATGTCAAAAAGATAAATAATCACTAATATTCGTATTTCATGATAAAACAGCAATCACCAGTTGGTCCAGTTATCATCTCTACACATATATGCAATAAGTGCTCAGATATATATTAAGATAACCAATCTTCATCCTTTAATGGACAGGCTTCAAGTCCTCTTCACACTCCAACTCTTCAACCATCCATCCAATTGAAAATCTGATGATGGAACGCTAAAAGGTCATCCTGGGGTGAGATTCTTGTCACACCCATGTTGACCTAAAGTCAATCTGACCCCTCATGGACAGGACATAATCCATTTAATACATATACAAGGGATGGGAAGACAGACATCTCTACTATGTAATAACTGAAATACAGGCTGTATTATATACCTGCAACAATATATGTAATATATAGGGTATAAGTAATATACAGGGTATATGAGCACAGACTTTCACACGACTCACCACTACATCTCATAACACTGATACACTTAAATACATATATGTCGAAAAGGTAAATAATCACCAATATAATATTTCATGCTAAACCAGCAATCATCAGTTGGTCCAGATTGGTGGTTTAGCATGAAATACGTTATTGGTGATTATTTATCTTTTCGGCATACGGGCGTATCAATGATATGAGATAGAGTGATGAGTGGTGGAATCATGTGAAAGTCTGTGCTCATATACCCTGTATATTACATATATTGATACAGGTATATAATAAGCCTGTATTTCAGTTTTTAGTAGATAAATAGTTTTCTAATTGATTTATTATAGTATATGCTTAACGTAATTTGAGATATTATAATTAAAAATATAATTTTTCAAACATTAAATGATTAGTAAGGTAATTGACAGGTAGACGACTGACGTTTTGACTACAGAAACTACATTTTCTTATATATATATATCAAATAACAAACATATTAAAGTACAAAGATCGTTTCCGACTAAAGTTTTGAATTAATTTTAGC
Source organism: Epiperipatus broadwayi (assembly GCA_028023455.1). Lineage (NCBI taxonomy): Eukaryota > Metazoa > Onychophora > Udeonychophora > Euonychophora > Peripatidae > Epiperipatus > Epiperipatus broadwayi. The sequence continues at coordinate 1,015,025 of JAQFVV010000042.1, read as the reverse complement.
TATATCAAATTATTTTCACAAACAATTTTACAAGTTTTAAAAATCGAAATATCTATTCAATCCTCCAATTTCAATTTCAAATAAACCATGGAATTGATTGTTTGCAGCACTATTGGTGCGGAGAAGAATTTGACTCAGATGTGCGAATCCTGAGTGAAAAGAAGCATCAGAAAATGTATGCTGATTTACTGGGATCAAAATAATGAAGTTTTCCATAGCTATCTAGATGTAATGTTGATGACGTCAGATCACATACCTGTACACAAGACTCGGGGGAGAGTTCCACATCTTTACTGACTCATATGTGGCTATGCTTCGCTAAAGAATAATTAGAATTTTAAATTAAAGCAACTCAAAAATAAAATAGGAGATTAATGGTCAAAATGAGAAGGATAGACTGCGGTTTTTTACAAATCGTTGTAAATGGAGACTTTCTAATATTATGGAGATGAATGCGGTAGTAGAAAAAAATCTATCATGACCTGACACGTCTATGCATAAAATATTTATGACCCATAAAAATTGCTAAATATGATTTTAAAGCAATCTTATTTGTGAGTAGATGTGGTAATATATTGCGTGAATGTATGTAGCTATACATGTACGTTTATATATGTGTATCTATAAACCTCCATATACGTGCGTGTGCATGTCTCGAATGACTAGATCAATGTTGTCATTACAATTAGTTGGTGATTTACATGTGTTTTCAATTTCCTTCAGTATTGCATGTTTAACATACTTAATAATAGTCAAGCGTTGGTGATCGAGAGGTCAGCACGGCTGTCTTACAAGCAGTTGTCCCGGGATAGCGGGTTCGCGTCCCGGCCGATGCTACGACACATGAAAAAAAAAAACATACTTGATAATAAAATTTCTGTCCCAAAGCATAAAAGGGTCTTGCCTTAACAAGATGCATGGATGAACACAAAAAAGTTGAATAAGATCTAATCCAACTCTATTATTTGGTAAATATCCTTTAACGTTTTTTTCTTTGTAAATTTGCACATAATAGGCTGCTGTTTCTGACAAGAAAATTGGCATAATAAGAGTGAAATAGTAAAATTACTTTTTTAAAATATATAAGCTAAATAAATATATATGTTTAAACTAAATGCAATAAATATATTTCACATTAAAGGTTAATATAAATGTTTTATTTTTATTCATCATTCCAAAGTGAAGATCAGGGGTAATGACTTTTCGATCCAAATTGAGGAACAGGTATGATAAGCTCACCCAACTACATTTTATCACCTCTAAATTACAACCATATATTTATTTAACTTACATATTTTGCATATATTTTTGACAATACTTTTATACAAAAATGTTATAATCATTATTTTATCAATTAACTTTTATTTGGAAAAATTATATTTAAAAAATTCTGCCCACATTTGAAGTACAGTAGCGCTACCAGTGCAAGACACAGTAATCAAGAGATGCAAGAATTGTGCATTTTAAAAATACTATATTAATAATCTATATGTTGGAAACCAAATTTTGTAAGGAAAACTACAGTTATGATTTATCAAAAGTTTATTTGTATAAAGACAATGTGTATCTATCATTAAAATTATTCTAACCAACTTTTATATCTATGGAAACCATACTTATTTTATATAGGTACCACAATTCAAAGAAGTTGATTGGTTCAATATATAAGTAAACTAATTAAGCACACAAACATGTATATATATTAAAATGAAAGTATGTGACTTCCACTGATTAGAAAACGATTTCAAAAAAAAAAAAAAAATTATTTTAACAGAAAATTATACATACAAAATTTTTATCAAAATGCCATTGCAAGAATAAAATTATATTTCAATTATTAACTTTTAAAATGTATAAATGAGCAAATAAATAAGTTTGTCTAAGGAATAATATTTTGATTCAAATATATTTTACTCAAGAAATAAAATATATTGCTCGATAAATAAGTAAAATAATAAGTAAATTATTAATGTAATTTATTGAAATGAAATTTTAAAATATTATAAAATAAAAATGGCTGCCAAGTTTAAATAGATAGGATAATACATAAGTACAATTTCTTTGCATATATATTTAGTATGTAATAACAGATTGTTTATGCAATATATGTAAGTAACTCTTATGTTTATTATGGTAAAACAAGGATAAACATTAATACAAAAAAAATCAACACATACATATTTATAATAAAACCAAAATAAATCCTCCAATCTCATATGAATTTGTAAAACACAAAAAGATTGATTATCATGTTTTTAATTTTAAAGAAATATAGATAATTTGTAATAAATGTCACATGATCACCATTTCCTATGCTTGTTCATAACTGTTATTAAAACAGGCAAAACTCTCTATATGTAGATACAGTGCCTCAGATCCAAGGCTCCTCACTGATGAGGACCACAAGTCAGAAACTAGTCTGGGGATATTGGATGAGTGGGCACTATATGGCGATTTTATGCACAGGCCTTCTGGCATCCATTTATTGGCTTGCACTGAGTGGAAATACGTATAGGGAGTTTTGCCTGTTGTAGTAAATGTAATGATAGGAAAGGAAAATAAAAAAGGATGGTTCATTATTAATATTAAAACAGATTAATTATGTGTGTATACTAACCTCTGTAATAGCTCCACCAGTTTGGACAGCATTTTTAACAAAATAAATATTTGCTGGATCCTGAGTCATAGCCTAATTATTGACCATCATTTGTACCAGATTAATAAACTAAGGAAGTACAATTCTAATTTAATAATGCCTGTGAATTATGACATCATTTGTAACATAATGAAAATAATAAACTAAAGTAAAATGAATATCAATTAATGAATAACAATCTAACACTTAAGTTAATAAAACAATGAGTATGAGGTTAAAAGACCTCAAAAGTACTAAGCCTGACATTTAATTCTGATATTTCTAACTTCACCAACGAGCTTTTGAAATGTGGTATAATTGTTATAACTTCATAAATTCCAATAGCATTTAGAACAGATAGAAAACAAATAAAAAATTACTTTAAACTACCCTAAAATATAAACTTTATTTGCAATAGACCAAAGATAAAGCAATAAAACTAAATATCATTGTCTTATAAATAACAATATAAGCCTATAATATAGATCCTTTTTTACAGAACAACAATAATGACAAAGAATTACACAGATAAACTTCAAGATTCCTTATGAATCAACACATTGTTTACAATAATACAAACTTGTACCAAAAGTCAAACATTATTTCCATTTGTATTTAAAAGAAATGATTCATAAATTGATAAAATAATAGTCTTAATATGCCCTACAAGTTTACAATATCAATGATATCTAACAAAATATAAAACTCAATAATTGATTTCTAATTACAACTAAATAAAATAAAAGTACTGCAAACTCAATCTTTCTACTTCAGCAATATCAATATACTCTTACTAAGTCAATTATAATAAGATTAAATTCTTAATAATAATATAAAATCAATTAACTCATTTTTATCTTGGGTTGTCCCCACCCCAGACCGGTTTCGACCTATGGGTCTCTTCAGTGAGGAGTTGGGACATTATATTTAAAAAACCAACTCAAGCAAAGCATTTATCTAAAAGTTAATTGTTAGAAGAAGATCTGAAACTTTTAGACATCTACATGTCTTTAAAGTCAGCTCTCCAACTGAAAAAATCATATGGGCCTGAACTTAATTCAGATACTCCATATATTAGTAGGCTTAGCCATTTAATTTAGCCAAAGCCACAACAGCAAAATAATAATAGTAATAATAACAAGTCAGATGTCACATGACTTATATATAGCTTGCACTTGAAAATATGTAAAATTAAGAGTGTGCTAATAGCTTTAAACAAGCTTTTTTTTTTTATTTATGATAAATGCTACTACAAGAGAAGCACACTCTTAATTTTACATATTTGTAAGTGCAAGCTATATATAATTCATGTGACATCTGACTTGTTATTATTGCTATTATTATTTTGCTGTTGTGGCTTTGGCTAAATTAAATGGCTAAGCCTACTAATATATGGAGTATCTGAATTAAGTTCAGGCCCATATGATTTTTTCAGTTGGAGAGCTGACTTTAAAGACATGTAGATGTCTAAAAGTTTCAGATCTTCTAACAATTAACTTTTAGATAAATGCTTTGCTTGAGTTGGTTTTTTAAATCTAATGTCCCAACTCCTCACTGAAGAGACCCATAGGTCGAAACCGGTCTAGGGATGGGGACAACCCAAGATAAAAATGATTTGAATGTCTTCTCTTGTAGTAGCATTTATCATAAATAAAAAAAAAAAGCTTGTTTAAAGCTATTAGCACACTCTTAATTTTACATATTTGTAAGTGCAAGCTATATATAAGTCATGTGACATCTGACTTGTTATTATTACTAAAATCAATTAACCTAACATATCTTTACATTTTCACCAACTTAATATACTATAAAATCAAATCATTCTATTAAATATCCAATCATAACAATATATAAAATAAATGATAGATTTCTATTTGCTGCTTATTCCAGCAATTGACAAATCACATCCAATTACTCTTCAATTTATTAAAGCTAAGTTAAATAATATTCATTAAGGCTGTAGCCTCAAGCACATGCGTATAAAATGCGATAGTAGAGACCTCTACAGGTCTTAAAACCACAAGCTTACTCATTGGAAGAAAAGAGGGGAACCCTTATTAAAACTTTAGCTTTAACAATCAAAGCACATAAAAGATTATTAGATTTATTATAGTCAAATATTAATATTAAAATTTAATATTTAACTAAATTTATGATCCACACTAATGAACTTTAAATATAATTAAAATAAATCACTCTAATTTGTAACAGAATAAAATACATTACTATTACCAGCCTTATAACTGAATAAGATTTTGATCTTTAGGAGTGCTTTCGACTATCCTTGTAGTCTTTGTCAACTAACACTTTGAAAGGCTAACCTTCCCACAATTCCATGATCTTAACATTTGCTGCCTGTCTGTTAATTAAGTCTTGTTTGTATTTGTATATTATCATACCTTCCTTTATTTTCTTTTTGTTGCTATTTTTTTCAATTTGCAATATTTTTACATTATTATAATCGAAGTTAAAACCATAAATACATGACTTATTATAGTCTGTAGAAAACGGGTGCTGAAACATTATTATTTACTTTGCAATTTTGTTTTGTTTTCTGAACTATTTTTAATAACATCAAGTGCTCTTTAGTTTTATATATATATATATATATATATATATATATATATATATATATATATATATATATATCTATATATATATATAACTGAAAGAAGAATGGCACCAATAAATGCTTCTTTCAGACAATCACTCAGTACCTTATCATTAATTGAAAGATTACAAGTTGGGCAAGTCAAAATTTTAATCAATAAAATAAATAATCACCTCAATCCGGCGATGTATTGCTACAAAAACTGTCGCATGGATTCAGCTCCTTAGAACACACAACTCCCAATGCTAAACAAGTCTATATCCATATGATCAACAAGATTAAACAAAGAGATGAGACACTCAGACCACACCACATTGTAGAAGATACATAGAATCTTCTGGACATCCCAAAACTCCACACGAAAAACAGAAATTAATTCCCAACTCACAACGAGATAACTCACTCCATACTAAAACAATTATGGAAACAAAATGATCAATAAGCTAAGACTGAAAACGATCCACTTTGATGTGCAACCATTCCTCATTTCCATGGAACAATAATCAAGGAAATTCCCATGGCTTACATCTCTAACAAGAATGATATCTGTGTAATCATAGTATTTAGTAAATAAATGTTTATTGAAATGAAAAAAAAAGTGGAACGACATAAAAATAATGCAAATTAAAAGCATTATTTTTCCAGAGGATGACAATTATCAATTGGTAACCATAATAGGCTATCCATAAACTACAATATACAATAATAATAAGAAAGGATAAGCTCAGGGTTCTCCTATATGGTGTTATTCCAATAATAAAAAGAGCCATAGGGCAAGAATAATAATAATTAAACATTATAAATATGTTAATTCACAATTAATACATTTTAAGAGGAGGAGAAATCTTAATTCACTCTGTCAAAATATAAATGTTCTTAATATTGAAAGCACATACCAAAGAGTAGTTAGATTATAATATATTTCTCATAATATATTCCCTCTCCCCCCAATATAATTACACATCTCCCCACCATTATTCTCATCATTTTATTGCAATAATCTGATTCACAATTCAAAACTCTTGATAAATGATAATACTGTTTTTTAAGTTTTATTTGTGCCACTTAACTTTTCAAAATATTTTTTTTTTGACAAAACAATTTTTTGGTGATTAATTATAATAATAAAATGTTAGAGTTCTTCATTAGATATTTCTAATATTAAAATTTTCACTCTTTTATTTATTTACGAGTTATTAAACAATAAATGACATTTCAATCAAAATATAAGAAAACATACTCTTACCTCTAAGATAATGTCTATCTAATTTACAATAATAATAAAAAATTTTAAAAGAAAATATTTTAATTAAAATAAAATATAAATACAATTTATCCAAACCGCTTCAAACACTTTTTAGCAAAACTCTTTATTTGTAAATACACATACACCTTACATTTTGACTGACCTGCAGTCTTCTTCAGAGCAAGTTTTTTTTTATTATATAAGATCAAAATAAACTTGCTCTGAAGAAGACTGCAGGTCAGTCGAAACATAAGGTGTATGTGTATGTACAAATAAAGAGTTTTGCTAAAAAGGGTTTGAAGCAGTTTGGATAAACTGTATTTATAGGATATTACGGCAAACATAAAGAAAAGTGTGATTTTGGTAATATTTTAAAATAAAATACATAGAAACTCTTAATTTAGAATAAAACAATGATCTCCTAGGATACCATTTGAATACCAAGAGTGGATAAGAAATTTTATGGACATTCAGGATATCGTATTAATAATTCATACCAACTTTTTCTTATAAAGTTGAGATAAACAATTTAAGCTTTAAATATATGATAAATAATAAATAAATAGATAATAATTTTATTACAAAAGTAGTCTTCTTTTAATAATTGAAATTGAATTATAGTGATCATTTATGATTAAAAAAAATAGATAAATATTTTGTTCATTAGATACATTCTTTACATCTATAGACCATTTAAACAGGCAAAACTCTGTATACAGTAGTGCCACTCAGTGCAAGCCAGAGTAATCAATGAATATCAGAAGGCTTGTGCATAAAATCCCTATATAGTGCATACTCATCCCCTATCCCCAGATTAGTTTCTAGCTTGTGGCTTTCAATCAGTGAGGAGCCTTAGATCTGAGAGCACTGCATCTGACACAAGCTAGAAACTAGTCTGGGAATATTGGATGAGTAGGCAGTAGATAGGGATTTTATCCACAAGCCTTCTGGAATCCATTGATTACTCTGGCTTGTACTGAATGGTACTACTGTATGGAGAGTTTTGCCTGTTTTAATAACAGTTATGAGCAAGCATAAGAAATGTTTATCATGTGATCTATAGACTATTATAACAAAAGTGGTTATTATTTTTACTTTAAAACAGGTTTCACTATATGTATTGCCACAACCACAAGCTAGAGTAATCAATGGATGCCAGAAGGGTTGTGCATAAAATTCCCATCTAGTGCCTACTCATCCAATATCCCCAGACTAGTTTCTGGCTTGTGGTCTTCATCAGTGAAAATCCCCATCTAGTGCCTACTCATCCAATATCCCCAGACTAGTTTCTGGCTTGTGGCCTTTGTCAGTGAGATGGGGATTTTATGCACAAGCCTTCTGGCATCCATTGATTAACTCTAGCTTACTGTGTGTGGCAATACATATAGTGAGTTTTTCCTGTTTTAACAACAGTTATACACAAGCATAAGAGGTGGTGGTCATGTGATGTTTATCTTTACTTTAATGTGCATGGACTCTAAACAACTAGAATCAAATATAATGGTGGCATTAATTATATAATGTTAAGATTTCTGGATAAATCATATGTGATTGAAATGATATTAAAATCGAACACAAAATTTAGCTATAAAAGATAAGCTTTTAAATAACTTAATAATAAATGAATGAGTACTGAGTGTTATATATATGTATGATTATATAAAGTATTAATTAATTAATAATATAAATATAAGAATATATTTGTGTGGGTATATATATATAAAGGAGTACATAAAAGTATACATGTAAGATACATATACAGGTTAAAAAGAGAAATTTATAATATGAAATATATTATGTGTTTCTGTATAAATATTCCTGTATTTGTATTTATGTTTGTTATAAATCTGAAGAAGATTGCTGCAGCAGTTTAAACCATTATAATCTAATTGATACAATAACTGTATAAAATTATTGTAAAAAATAATAAAGGAAGGCAGTAATAATAATATAAAAGGAATTTATATTGCAAGTATTTAATGGCATTGATGTGAATTGAAAATTTTGTGTCATAGTATCAAGAACATGTTCCAGGAACATTGCAAAGCTGATGAAGAACATTTTGAGTGCTTGAAAGTCTAAATATAACCTGAACAATACTGTATAATTATTATATGTAGTAGACATGCAGTACTATATACTACTTTTGTTTCACTCTGCACAATATTCTACTGAGGAGTCTAAAAAGAAATGAACACATGAGATGTTATTTTGAAAAAGGAATTCAATTCATACAGTCAACAGAGTCAATAGTGACTTGATTATTCTTAATATTGCCTTACTTGTAGCCTCAAATACTTCATATTCACTTACTGATGAATAAAAACAGGCAAAACTCTCCATACAGTAGTGCCACCCTGTGCCAACCAGAGTTATTAATGGATGTCAGAAGACTTGTGCATAAAATCCCCAACTAGTCCCTACTCATCCAATATTTCCAGATTAGTTTCTGGCTTGTGGCCTTCATCAGTGAGGAGCCTTGGATCTGAGAGCATCAATACTGAATAACTAGTTAGAATATTTTTTGCAAATCCAAGCTTCTGAGCAAGAGTTATGAAATGAAAAAAAAAATAGGACTAAAAATAAATACAAAAAATGATTATTGCAGATAGCTTTAGGAGATTGTTAATGTAGCTGTAAACAAAATAGATGAAATTAAGCATAGAATTAAACTTGGATGAGTGTTTTTCGTAGAAATACTAAAAAAAAAAAAAAAAAAAACGTTTATGAGTTTGAAAAGAAAGTTTTTAATAGAAGTGTTTAGCCAATTCTTACTTATGAAATTGAAATTTGGACATTTAACATAACATAATAAAATATGAAAAGAAGTATGACGGCAGAAATTAAAAAAAGATCAAAAGCAAATTATTTGGTTGAGATAATAAATATGTATCAATAACATCATTTAATAAAAAAAAAAGATTAAAGTGAAATTGGGTTTAACATTTTGATAGAAGAGATGATAATAAAATGACCAGTTGAAATCTTAAACAGGATTCCAAGACATTATAAAAAGATCTAGAAAGAAACCACGTGTGATTTGGATGGATAGAATAAGGCAATTTATTGGTGTGATGTAAAAAAGAATAGCTATGGATCAGAGAAATTGGAGTACACTTGCAGAGACTTTTAATCTGTTTTATACTGATAATGATTGAAAATGATGGTGATGAAGATGGAGAACGTAACATACATTCTCTACATATATATGTTAAATGTAAATTGTTCTCACAGAAAATTCAGAGATCAATGTAATAAACTATTAGAAACAAATTATCAGAACCTTTGATCATATTGTAAAAGCGTGCCACTTCTATTATTCTTTAACTCAATACTCTCTAAAATTGTGTGCATATATATATATATCATAAAATAATAAAGCCTCTTTAGATACACACACATATATATATATATACCAAATGTGCTCACATATACGTACGCGAAAACATATATACTATACACATTCATGCATATGGCCATATATGCATTAGGTATGCGAGAGTTTTTTTTTTACCTAAATTAACTTATTTGAAAAACATTCTTTTGATTATTTAAAATTTTATTTCTAAAGTGAAAAAAAAATCTGTTTAAAAGATGACCTTTAATCACTATGACAACTGTCTACAGCATCAGTGATCATGATTTTGCCAATTTCAGCCATGGGCATTTTTTTTAGTCATAATCCAGAGTGTGTTTCCAGGTGATTACAGATTTAATACTGCTGCCCAGTTGACTTGAGATTAATTGAGTGATAGAAACTCAGTTTCTCAGTTTCATATGAAAAAGGTGGCTGCCGACTGTGCTTTTTTTAAAAAAATAAAAAAACTATAGTCCTGAAATGTATTACACTTTTTGAATAAATAACTTATAAAGTGATAACCGTCTACATTCGTAGTATTTGTCTTTTATAATTAAAACTACTAGGTATTTTTTTTTTGTATGTAGATGCTTACATGATTTTATACATATATTTGTATACAATGTGTGCGTATGTAGATATAAATAACCTTATTTAATCAGCATAATACCTTTTCAAAAATTATAATGTAAAACTAATAACATCATTTTAATAAAGGTTAAAATAAAATATAATGTGATAAGCAAGATTTTAAATATAGACCTTTAATTACATAAATTAATAGCCTGCGCAGTTTTGCACTCAAAAGTAGAGTGATCTATTGAGCGATACAGATTCCTGGAATGAAATTCAAACTGCCATTTTTAGTGCTTGAATAACACATGATCTTCTGAGCAACTAGCCATTAAATTATTATTAGATGTAATATGTTGGACTATTTCCATCACATATAGTGAATGTTGAATGTATAAAAAAAATTTAAACTTTATTTAAACTTTCCAAATACAAACAACTTGTTAGTAATAACACACAAATAGACAACACAGGTTTATTACTAACAAGTTGTTTGGATTTGGAAAGTTTAAATAAAGTTTAAATTTTTCTATACATTCAATATTCACTCATAGATGATGGAAATAGTCCAGCATATCACATCTAATAATATACCATCATCACAAACCTTCAGACAAATATTAAATTATCATCTTTATATCATTTTATTAATTACATGAATATATAAATAAAAATTAAATATGTATATTTTGACATATTAAATATAATTTTTATTTATCATTAATTTATTTAGCAAATTTCTATCTATCTTACATTTCTGGAAACCATAGATTTACTTTTATTTCATATTATATTCTACTGTTTCTGTATATGCACGTTTTGTTTGTTCTATTACTAAAACACTGAAATTTATTACTAATATTATTTATTAATTTTTTTGTCTTCATCTTCTTATGTATAGATCAATCTTCAGAGCTTATTTAAACACGCACACATATATACACACACACTTTGGGTGCAATTTGAAAATCGTAATCGCAGTTTGTAATGTTATAATTGACTATTCATTATTCGGTATTAAGAGCAGGTTGTATTTATCTGTTTAAGGAGGTTTATTTAAACTTTTTTGTATCAATAATTTCAATCTGTGGTCAAGTTGCAATATTTAGTATCTATATAAATATGTAACAGAATAAAATATATGCTCTAAAGTTGAATGGCATTTGTGATGGAATAAAATATGAGGATAGTACAACCTTTGTTATAACATAATTATTGGTCGCCATTTATAACAGAGTAAAACATGAATTAAGAAATAACAATTTTAATTCAATAATGCACCGAAGAGTTAGCGTACATTTGTGGCATTAATAAAAACAATAAACTAACCCAAAATGAACATCAACCAATGAATAACCATCAAACACTTTATTAAATCTTTTGTCAAACAACATATCTGGACACCATTTATAATGAAATAAGACAATGGTAATAATCTTTGCTATAACCCTATAAATGTGAACAGGATTTATAATTTGGATTGGAAATGAGTAAAATCATTATTTCAATTCATCCTAAAGATATGAGCATTATTTGACACAGATTAAAAATAAAGCAATAAAAACTACACATTAATATCTTATAAATAACAATCTGTATCTATAATAAAAACTACTTGTAATAGGATGAAAATAATGACAAAGAATGAGAAATAAACGTTAATATTCTCCACGAATCAAAACACTGTTTACAACAATACAAACTTATACTAAAAATTAAACATTATTTGTATTTAAACAAAATAATTCATGAATGGATAAAAAATACAATAACTTTAATATGCCTTATGAATTTAAAAGCTACTTCTGTCAGAATGAGAATTATAAAGATAAGAAACAAAGACTTTAGCATAACCTACAAACTTAAAATACCAATGACATCTAAATAAAGTATAACTTAATAATTAATCTCTAATTATAACTAAATAAAATAAAAGTAATGCTAACTCAGCCATGCTATCTCATTAATATCAATATACTCTTATTAAATAAGACAATTACAATAAGATTGACTACTTAATAATAATGCGAAGATTTAATCTATCCTTAACAGGCATGCAAAACATTCTCTTCGAGAATCTTATAAATTCATAACATTAAATCATAAATAGAATAAAATATCTTAATATTAAATTATAATATAATACAAAATTATCCTAGCATATCTCTCCACTTTCACCAACTTATAATATTATAAAATTAAATCATTCTATTAAATAACCTTAAAATTTATAACATCCAATCATAATAATATATAAAATAAATGAATGAATTCCTATTTGATGCTTCTTCAAATATAATTAGCAAATCACATCAAATTACATCAAATTAATAAACTTTAGACTATAATTATCAAAATATATGAAAGATTATTAAGTTTTATTATGAACAAATATCAATGTTAAAACATAGTATATAAACTAAATTTAAATATAATTAAAGTAAATCACTCTAATAGATTTCAAATATCAATTTTGATATGTATCTTACTAATTCTACAACACAATAATATTAAGATCCTTATGACTAAATACTAACTTAATATGATATTCACTAACAAATAATAGTTTATAATACAAATCTGCAAATATCTAATCGTAATTGGATATTATTTATCTTAAAATTATTATATCTGTACTTTATAAATTATCAACTCAATTCAAACATGGTTTCTGTCTTAATATAACTGCTACATATAACTAAGAGAATAATTATAATAAACTTCTAATTAAAAAATGCCAAATCAATTTATTATTATATAAAAATTTGTCTGGTCCAATTAAAATATTAAATTCACTACAAAAAAAATATGTGATTATATACACTTACCAATCCTGTGGTTTAACTTCTGAACTGTTTTTACAACTACTTGTAATGAATTATGTGATATAAGTCAATTATGTGAATATCATTTTATCAAATACTATTAACCAATAAATTGAATTGTAAAACTGAATGACAACTAAGCAAGTTTACTTGTTTAAAATTAATTTAAAATTTAAAAAAATAAATATGGCAACTAAACCATAAACATTTAGAATATATATGATCCAATTATGTTTTATACAATATGTCCACTATTTAACTTTAATTAAATAAGTGATTATACATTGAATGTCACCTATAAAAATATTTAACTGAAAAATGTATCTATATGTAACACAAAACATGTAATACATATACTTTTTCAAAATATAAGAGAGTCAATGACATTTCTAATCTTTATTGTTAAAAAAACAGGTTAATTAAAATAAAATATAAACCTGAATCTACCTATTTGCTCACATTATTTCAATAAAATAAAAATAAATACTTGCTGTGATGCAGTTCTTTTGGACTCTTAATATTTATAAATTACATATTCAAAATTAATTTATGGTCAATGAATAAGAAGATAATATTTTGAAATGAAAATTATATTTGTTAAGCTATGAAAAATAAATTTGAATTTAAAAAAAACTATTTTCTAATAATAATAATAATAATAATAATAATAATAATAATAATAATAATAATAATAATAATAATAATAATAATAATAATAATAATAATAATAATAATAATAATAATAATAATAATAATAATAATAATAATAATAATAATAATAATAATAATAATAATAATAATAATAATAATAATAATAATAATAATAATAATAATAATAATAATAATAATAATAATAATAATAATAATAATAATAATAATAATAATAATAATAATAATAATAATAATAATAATAATAATAATAATAATAATAATAATAATAATAATAATAATAATAATAATAATAATAATATCAGCAAACGACCTGATTAATCACTCTCAAATATGACACTTCAAAATAATACCACAGTTCCAATGTCTATTTCTTAAATTACAATTTGATGATATTTTATTATTCCAGAGAAGGTAGAAACGTCATAAAACGTTATCCAATATAACATATTTTGTTAATTTTGATATTTTTCAAATACCCAAGTTATTCTTTCACTTAGCAGGTATTCAATTTATAAGATATTATAAGTGTTCAAATGTCAGTTTCCATCCATGATGATGCAATGCAAAATGAAAAAATTTATATATTGTATGGAAATAATTCATCAATATCATAAAACTATATTGGCAGATAAAAATAATCATTGCACACATTTTATGTTGTTAGCATTTATATCCCATTACTGAAATGTAAGCAATATTTATTTTTAACAAAGAAATATTCAGATGTTTTTTTAATACAATGAATTACTTTCATTCTTTTAATAAATTATTATTCCCTACAAATTCTCAATAATCTGTCCAGATTACTCGATGAATATTACTTTTTTTACCCCATCATCTTATATAATTAATGATCAAATATTTTTTAAGATAATAAATAAAAATTATATGAATGAACTTAGGTTCGCTTCTATTGAAGGCAAGACAGCAAGTTTAAACCATTCAGTTCTATTTATAATATTTTTAATGGACCAAATTTATCTAGCATTCTACAAATAAAAATGTATTCAAGACACTATAGAGACCCTACACAAGACTTGACAACAAAATAACATTTATTTTACAATAAACAAATTTTATAAACATGAACACCATGGAAGTCTATTACAAAATTGTCAAAAACAGTTTACAATAATCAAATGCAGTTGCCTACAGGAAAATATGTTTATAATTTTATATAATTTAAATGAATAAATTAAATATCCACAACTTATGATCATCTTAGATAAACAAATATATCTGATAAGTAAAAGATTATTACAAGAAATTTTATCCCTTAAGTTAAATAGTAATTATCACTCACTAAACTATTTTGTGCCTTTAGAGTGATAGAACTTTACTAAAGTATAAACAAATTTATGGTCCAAGCTTTATACCTCCCTGCATAAAATATATGTCCTAAAACAATTATATGATTTTATAATCTATAATTTTCACTAATTGAGGCATTACTTATTAATTCTATGGTCTTTAATTACTGAAGTTGTATTAAATCTTTAAATTGTTATCAGAGATTATACATATACACTAGTGTATTTTATGTTATTGTCCCAATAATGAGTAAACCTGAATGATCATTAGATTTTATCAATCCAGTGATGACTTGCTTCCACATGATAATGATGATGATGAATTTTGGTTACTTAGGCTAAAGAATATACATTTATAATTTTGAATAAGTCATTATCAGTTTTATCTCATGTAGTGCTGGCAAAGCTCAGCAAAACAGATTTATACATAAAAACTCAACCTACATTTAGGAAATTAAAAGTACCCCTGAAGAAAGGATGATATACTTCAAAATGACAAACCTATCAATTACCAGTATAATAAAATATCCACTATACCATACATGGTGATAAATACACAATAAAGAAGATACTTCTAAGAGGAAAAGCTAACTAATGCAATGAACCTAATGATAGCATGAACCCAAAATACACACCCACTTTCTGATTGCAAGAAAATATGTTAGGTCTCTTGTCTCTAGACATATATAATAAAATGGGAAATGAACCACCATAAATACAATCATAAAATATGAGAAAAATATCACTCAAGAAATATATCAATGATTTTGGAGAGAGTAATCCTCTATCTTCTTATAAAATATCTAAATTATTTCAATGCAATAATAATGAGAGAGCTAAGCTCCATCCCAAACCTTCAAGATGGAAGTAAAATTCTCATACCTTGGAAATATATAATGATCAGATGACATATTATCACATATACAAGAGAGGAATTAAATCTAAACTATGCCAAATCGATGTGTAAAACTGATAAAGTAATAATATAATTGTTAAATATGACTGAATAAATGTAGTCTTAAGCAATTAAAAATGACAAGAAATACACATCATCATTCATAAACATATAAGCATTCATTATAAAATATATTTCTCATAATAGAGGACAAAGCAAATACTCTTTAAAATAACTTAATACTAAATCATTATATAGTATATAGTAACATTAATAATAATAAGTGAATCTCTGTCAGGCACTCTAGACCATAACATGTAAAATATTATTAAAAAAATTTAAAGTAGCAAATAATAATAATACGTTATATATGAATGACTTAAATCTAAATATAAAATTTTACCAAAACATTTTTTTAATAATAAAAAAAAAAAATCTTGCATAGCTCCTGGTTTGTAGCAAATAAATTTAACAAGTAAGTGTGATTCTCCAATCACTGGCAACATAATTCAAAAGGCACATTTGCATTAACAGTTTTTTCATATTGACTTCATACACACATACACATGCAAAGAAAATGTTAATAAATGATTGCCATTATTTAACAAATCATCAAACATATAATTGACAAGACAATTTCAACACTTCTAGCAGCATTACACTGGTTTTTCATTTTATTTCAGGCAGATTATTTTAATATAGCAGTTATATTCTTTTTCAATTTAAGCAGGGTTTTCCAAGAATGATATTCAATACAGCAATTTCTTCATACACACTGTTTTTGCAAATTAAGTAGATTTTCTAGATAAAATTTCTAATATAGTAGTTGATCACACACAACTCTTTTTTATAATTAAGCAAGTTTTCTGAACAAAACATTTAAATACAATGCAGTGTAGTCAAAATACTTTTATATAGTGGTTTGGTCATAAACTTCTATCTCTAAATTTAAGCAGGTTTGAAATATGTATTTAAATATAGCCATTTCAAAGAAACATTACAAGCTTCTACTAATCATTTATCATTTAATAGAATATATAAATTTTATAATAGTAATCTCTCAAAATTAGAAGCATTTAATCCATAAGTGAGAGCATAAATTATTTTATCAAGCATTTTTTAGTCAAGTCTATAAATAAATAATTAATTATTAATGATAACAAAATGTCATTAGTGTCCAGAGAAAATGTTTTTCTTTTCCTGAATAATTAGTTTTTTTGCATAAATTTATCAAAGACAAAGACAATGAAACATTTAAAAAGTTTTGACAAATTATCTTCGTGAGTTATAAAAAAAATGTTAAAACTGTTATAGTTAACATTAAGTTAAACTTCCAATAAATTTACTCTAAAATAAGAAATTTGAACAGTTCATAATAAACAAAGGACATAAATAAATCATAGTTATTAAATGAAATAGAATAAATTAAGCCTGATACCTGCAATATGTTAGTTTGGGAGAATAATGCTTTATTCATCATAGATAATTAGTTAACATTTTTCTTTCCAAATTCTTTCTTCAATATTGCAAATTTAAATTTTCTATTGATTTGGGTTAGAAAACTTTGCACCTGATAAAGTTTTTTATGTACTCATTTATTCATGAAAAAAATAAATTTATTTTTAAAAAAAATTATAGCTTTGAATAATCAAAGTTTTAAATTTCTTCTATTAGTTCTTATGGAGATGAGAGACAAAAGAAAATCATAATCTCTCCCTGAATTAACATGTGTGGGCACAACTTTTATGGCTTGCTAAAATCAATCATTTTGATTGACAGGAAACATCATTTCCTCTTAATCTTTCCATCTTTAAATTAATAGTTAATTAGTATTTATGGTATGAATCTAAAAATAGTAACAATTTAAATATTTACTAGGCAATTAGACAAACACTAGTTATTCTAGAGATGTTAATAATTATCAAAGATACAAATTAATTATGAAATTATATTGTTAAAATAAAATATAAATATATAATTTTATTAACTCCTTTAAACTCTTAAATTATATTAATGAATAAATTTAGAGGTTCATCAATATTTTATTTAACTAAATAAAAATATTCTAGAATAATATTCAATATACCTGGGTCTCATTTTATGCAGATTATTTTAATGTGATTTTGAAGTTATGCAATTCATGTTTCTTCTTAATATCTTTCATATTTCACTATATTTATTAGATATCAAGAAATTTAAATTATTAACAACTTATTTTGACTTGAAAAACTTTTTTTAAAAAAAAAAAACATTATATTAGCAGCTAACATGATTATGGCCTGAAGCTGTATTTAGAATCTTAGCTTCTATGTAAATAACCTACTTATACTAATGAGTAAGTAATAATAATAGATTTATACTTACGTATAAAAATATCACAATAAATATTCAAAAATTTTAAACTTTTAAAACGTATTTTGTTAGATATAACAGAAATAAATAATCTTTTATATTTTTAAAATAAATAATAAAGATTTTATTGATTTTGTAAACTGAAAATAATCTTTCTAATGATAATGTATAATCTTTTTGTTTTGATTGCAATCTCATTTTTTTAATATAGAAACAAAATGTGAACATTTAAAATTTATTTCAATTGTAAACAAAAAAAGATAAATTTATTATTTTCTGATAAGCAAAAACCAGTTAATCATAGATTTTATGTTGATGTGTGAGACAAAAACAAATGTCAGAAAATGTTGAAATCTGAGAGTTTCCTGCAGTGAACAACCTCTTAAATTCCAATGAGAGCTAATTAGTTGTATGTCTGGATATCGTGAGCTTTATAAACAATTAGTAAAATTATCATCTCAAAGACTGTCAACAGAAAACCATTAACACAGCACAAGATTGAAAGTGGTGCTAGTTGAAATTGCTCTTGAGATGAATCTGATTTCTTATCAGTTCACAATTGTCAAATAGCGGTAATGATTAAAATATGTATGAAAAAATGTAAAATTAAATACTGTGGTTAATAAAAAAAAGTAAAAAAAGTTTGTCTTGTATTAATTTTTTTCAAATATTTGAAATTTTTTATTAGTCATACTTTATTTCCTTATTTTTTTAATGTGAATTTTAAAGTAATTTTTTCTTGTTGCTTTGCTTTTATGTGAATTCTGAAAAATACAGAACCTATCCCCCATTTTTCAAGGTAAGTTAAGTCTATTTTTGCGTGATTTTTTTAATGTGAGTTTTCTGTGGAACCTATCTACTGCATAAAACGAGACCCAGGTGTATTATAAAATAAAAAAATATTTCCATTAATAAATAAAAATTAAAATTACCAATGCATGCACATTCACACACATCTAGAAATTATCCCAATATCTTTTAAACAAACTAATTTAACTCTTTATTTTAAATAGCACTAAACTAATTGCCTATTTTTCAAATCAACTAATTTAATTTAATCTCTAAACTTAATTTTAATAATATTATTTTAACAAATAGATTGATTATTGTTAAAAATTAGTTTAAATAAAATACTTTATTATAATAATGACAACAATCCATTAACTTCTAACATTAAATTAACTTTAACTAGTATTATTGTTGATTCAGGCATTAAGCTAGATATACTAAATTGTATTAGAATAATCTGACTTCTTTAATATTATTAGCTACACTTTTGGATTTAAATTATTAAAATCTATTTTAATCATAAGCTTAAAGTACTTTAGCAAAACAATAAAGTAAAATACAATAATATTTATTCATGACAGAAATATTTTAAATAATTTACTATTTAAATTTGCATATGCTTATTTAATTTTAATAAATATGATTTGCAAAAATAGTTTAACTTAATAAAAATATTCTCTTACAATTTTTTTTTTATTAAATATCCACAATAAATAAAATATCCAATTTCTTGGCAAAGCCAAAGGTTGCATACCTAAAATGCAACCAAATAGGTTTTAGTTTGTAAACACTAATTTTGTTTTTTATTATTTATTTTATTATAAATTAAATACAATAATAATACCGTTGCATATATGAAGAAAAGGGTTTTCAATATCAAATGTTTTTAAATATTTCATCCATATCCAATATTATTATTGTATCATATAATCCTAAATCATCCAAGCACTTTACTACTGTTACACAATGCTTTATTTACCACCTTCTTTTATAGTTTACAGTTTCGATTGCCCCAGAAATCTTCTTCAGAACTTTTATATCTCCTAACCTCAACTATATTTAAATTTGTTAAACTTCATTGATAAAATTGTTAGTTTATTACAATTCATTTCATATTTTATTACACCTTTTTAAAAGATATACTTTGAGTTTAGATTACAGTTGTTCTCTTCTTATATTTTTTTTAGAATATCTCTAAATAATTTTTTTTAATGTTTTACATGTACTAGTTATAAATAATATTCAGAAATATAAACTTGGATAAATGTAAACCAAATAAAAGTGGATGATTATATGAATACAATGAAGAACATTCAAATTTTATTTATTTTTAATGTTACTTTATTGTTTTTCATTTTGAACAATTTTGTATATAAAGCTTCCTATCTAAAAGAGTTGATTACAGCAATCTCTCTTACTGTTTATTATCTATCTATCTCATACTTTTTTTCTGACATTTTTTTTATTATCAATTTTTGTGTTAAAATTTTCCACACTCATTTTTACACTAATTTTTACTTGCATTTTATTATTTTATTTTGCTATTCATATGGCATAAAATTAAGAACATTTTCTGAAGTTTACAAGTAGCTTAAGACTATATTAATAAACATAATCTTTGTTATCTAACAGAATAGCATCTAATAATTTTCTCTCAACCATAAGATTTTTAAACCAAATTTAGTCATCTACACAATCATTTCTGTTTTTGCACAGATTTATATTCTCAAATTTTATTAACTTTAAAGGTCTCACTAAGAATTATAAGCACCTTTGTCCTATTTCAGAAATGTACTTCTTCAAATCAAATAATTGTTCTGCTTCTTAAGATTATTAAATAATTTTGCTCTTTTTTTTTGTATCTCTTAAAGTTATTGCAGTATTTAATATTAAAACAGGCAAAACTTTCCATACAGTAATGCCACTCAATGGATTCAGAGAGCTTGTGCTTACAATACCTATCTAGTCCCTACTCGTCCAATATCCCCAGACTAGTTTTTAGCTTGTGGCTTTTGTCAGTGAGGAACCAGTGCTCTCAGATCCAAAGCTCCTCACTGACAAAAGCCACAAAGTAGAAACAAGTCTGGGAATATTGGATGAGTAGGCATTAGATAGGAATTTTATGCACAAGCCTTCTGGTATCCATTGATTACACTGGCTTGTACTGAGTGGCACTACTGTATGAAGAGCTTTGCCTGTTTTAATAACAGTTGTGAGCAAGCTTAAGAAATGGTGATCATGTGATGTTTAGTGGATTAGTATTTAATATTCTTTCTATTTTTAAATCAATTTCCATTTTTATTACTTTCTTAAATATTTTAAATTTATTCATTCAAGTATATTTCCTTCATGCATTTTTTCTACAATCGCATCCTTAAAATCTTTTTTTTAAAAAATATTGTTCATGCCTGTTCCGTTAAATACCAAATATCAAACTATGACTTTTAATTTTTTTATTTTTTTAAGAAATACATCCCTCATTCCTACTTCTCATATCACACCCCTTCACCAGCATCAAAAATTAGATTACACTGTCTCATCTGATCAACTTTATCTCTCGAGATGAGTTTGAGATTTCCATACCTAAATCTCCACAGCGAAACCTTTAGCTCACTTGGGTAGTAAATATTGTTTGTGAAATGTATGCATAATGAAGTCTAGCGATCAAACTTCTTGCACCCGTAAATGATTGCAATATGGTGGGGTTCAAATTAAGGATGTACCAATAAAAATCAAAAGAAAAACTTTGTTCATCCTTCAAAGGTAGACAGAAACTTTATAAAAGGGATGTAGTGAAAATTATCTAGCTATCAAACATGGATGTGAAGATTCAGATGTTTGAAACCTCTACTTTTTTTTTCATGTGTCATAGCATCGGCAGGGAAGCGAACCCGCTGACTCGGGACAACTGCTTGTAAGGCAGCTGTGCTGACCTCTCGACCACTTTGCCTGAAAAGTGCAGCCTGTTTGCAAAATGCATGCATAATGAGAAAGGCTTTGATTTTCTATGCTGATGGAAGATTGCAGTGTGATGGATTGATATAAAGAATTTCCTGATAAAAAGCATTTATAACATGTTAACTTTTCTAATCTAAATATTTAATTTCTAACCTTTTTAAAAAGTAAATACATTGTTGTTATGCTATTAAAGATTCATTTGTTCCGTTTTTTTTATTTCCATCATTTTCATTTGTTAGTAACTTCTACTTCGAATTACCTTTTTTTATAATTTAATTTCGTTTATTTTTATATCACATATTTATTTAATTGCAATAATAACAAAAGATGTATGCATACTGTTTAGAATTATTTAATATTCGAATGTCTGGATTTACAGTTTAACTCAAAATTAAGAGTGACTTGATATCATTTTTGGAGTGAATCTTGTCTGACAAAAGAAGAACAAAAATTCTTAGTTTGAATAATCAAGTATTCTGCCACTATGAAATTCAAAGCATTGGTTTACCTCATTAGCAACTGTTCCTACAATCTAATAATAATAATTAAATTGAAAATCACTTTTGATTAAATAATAAGTAACCACAAATTGTAAAAACAAATTATTTGCTAATATGTTTTAATCTGCATCCTTTTATTTATAGATATGAAATATATTCAATCATAAGTTGATCAATGTTTAGTTGGTAAATAAAGTAAAAAATAAACAAAAAACTCATGAGTCACCCAACAAGCAATTAATGACAGTTGTTTTTTAAATGATCAAAATCGTTTTTAATTTGTCAAGTAAAAGAAGAAAAAAAAACTTACTTCTGCATAAATTTCTAATAAGTGTTCTCTTTAATGAACATTTTTGACCCCAGTTAACAGTGCTTGCATATTAAAATATTCTAATTTCATGTTAACATTGTAAAAATAAATTTTTAATCAGGAAACACGTCTTCTGTTGCTTTTCTTGAAATTTAATTATTTTTTTAATATTCTTATGGGAAGAGGGAGTTAAAAGTAAAATTTAAAATTGTTTGGAGCATACTTTCAAAGTTGCATATAAATCGCCGGAAACATTTTTTCTGTAAATAATGTAGATCGTAGGTTTGCTGCCCATTTAGTTTTTAATTTTATTTGTTTATTATGTTTCAGTATATATCTCAGCAAACTTCATGCGTCCCCTTACCTGTGATTGCATCAATCCATACTCCCAACATCTTGAAGTTACGGCATCTTTCTTCATCAGAACGCTGTATTAAAACATACGCCCAGAAACGTCAGATCTTGATTTTATTGTACTTTTCTTCAATAGAAATATATCCTAGTTTGTCCTTGGGACTACCATATTTCCTATGCAACACTATTAGATGGAGTGCCTTTGAAATAAGACTGATCTCATTTCCTATAACAATCATGCTTTAGTTTTTCGTAAAAATAGTTTAGAAATCTGTTACATCATCTGCACCACATACTAAGTCCTTTAAAGATGTGTCATTATAAATGTTGTTTGTTAGCATTAAAACCATGTAAGTGAGAAATGTCCCATCTATTGTCAGAATATTATAGATCACTCTTAAAAATTTTTTTTTTCAGGGTCTTTGTATTACGTTGATAAAAGATCATTAACTCCAATAATATAAAACTGATATGATAACAGTTCGATAAAAAGGAGGTGATCATTTTTACTACTTGATTGTTTTTTTTTCTTTCATGTGTCATAACATCGGCCGGGAAGCGAACCCGCAAACCCCGGACAACTGCTTGTAAAGCAGCTGTGCTGATCTCTCGACCACCAACGCTAGACTTACTACTTGATTGTTTCCAGGAAAAAAATGTGTAATAATTGAATTTGTGATTAATAGAAGTCAAATTTCCATACCAATAATTCTTACTTTAAATTCACTTTATTTGATTTAATATTTACTAAGTCTGTAACCTTTAGGAATAAGCATCTGAAAAACTCGAAGCTTGTGGCTAAGACCTGTAGAGGTCCCTACCTTCGAATTTTTCAGACGCTTATTCCTAAAGGTTACAGCCTTAGTAAATATTACTTAATATAATAATGTGCGTTTAATAAAATTTATAATTACAACTTTATTTGATTTATTATCTACATTTTACGCATTTTTAAAATTATTTACAATATTGTTAAATAGATGAAAAAAATTTGAATAGGAAAGTAGCAAAATAGACGGTATCATATACTATATATTGGTTATAATTAAATAATAATCAATATATATGAATAGTGTATATTAACAGACTTAAACAATAGCTAAATCACTGGCTTGTTGTGAATGAGATCAAAATCCAAGTGACTACAAAAATATCAGTAGATGTGCGGCATCTGGTGTCTGCTTTTAATATTTTTTTTTTTTTTTTAGAAAAAGTATTTTAGTATTGTAAGGGTGTGAGGTTAAAGCTTAAATAATATCTTATTCAGTAATATAATTTTCTCTACATCTCTCTTGCACAAAATAGGGAAGGACTGGTTTATGTCTGCTTTTGACATCTTGTGGAGGGGTGTAATCATAAACATATGATGAAAGACATGTGGAAAAAAAAAGCATGATCCCCACGATGCACCTTTTGTGCTAAGCCAGCACTCATCAGTTGGCTTAGAACTCAATCTCTCACATACCTTTATCATTGTTTAATATATATATATATATAGCTAATTATTACAACTTTATTGATAATTAATCAAACTTGCTGCCTTCACATCTTTGACACAGATCAACTCAATGGAAATATATTAATAATTGGTCATACATTAGACTACTTTGCATGAGAGTGGTGTAGTGAAAATTATACTACAGAAATATTATTTATTAATTGAATGATAATCTCTAGTATAATGAATAATTAATAAAAATGATTAGTAGTAATTCTTATATTCGAAAAAAAGGCCTCTTTGCATGTTAATGAGGTTTTTGATTGTTTGTGAAATTGAATAAGTAATTTTAGTGATAACAATGTGGCAAGGAAAAAGGTAGGAATAATCCATATGAATGTCTTCCAATGATTCTTTATTTCTATTTTATATAAAGAGCTCGCATATAAGCTCTTAACAAGCTTTGCAGAATATCCCTAACCCCAGACCGGTTTCTGCTACTGGCTTCCTCAGTGAGGTGCTAGGATGCCAAGTGAAGTGCTAGGATGCCAGTAGCAGAAACTGGTCTGGAGTTAGGGATATTCTGCAAAGTTTGTTAAGAGCTTATATGTGAGCTCTTTATATAACATTTGCAATACAAGCTTGTTTAAATTAGGTCATATGACATCTGACTTGACTCTTTTGTAATTTTCTTTATTCCTATGACAGAGGGCACATAATCTATATTGGTAAAGTGTTGCTTATAGGAGAAAGAAAATAATCAGTAGGAAGGGCTTTGACATTTATTTTAATTAAACTAAGTACTAATATTTGAACTTTTTGTAATGTATTTGTTTTATATAATAAATGTCATTCATATATAGGCATAATTTTCAACTGCTAAACAAAATAGCATTATGATTATGGCAGTGGTTTGCTGAGAGCATGCTTAGCACAATATAAAACTTTTCAATATTAATGATTGTTTTCTCTTAATACTAGATTATAATAATGTGAAAGGCTGAAACCTTTGTCAGAAGCACATTAAAAATGTGTATATGACAGCCAATCAGATGTAATAATGGCTGCATAGGAAATTCTCAATTTAAAACACAAGGCAGAGATTTTACTAGATTATAATGAGTTGGGAATAATTACAATAAATAAAGAAAATAGAATTAAATACAATTTAAAATAATAAGGAAGAGTGGGTATTATTTGATATATTATCATTATTTTCTATTTGATATGTTTTCCAATAGCGAATTTAATTTAGAAATAAATATGTTTTAGAGAGTGTGCGTTTGTGAGGATAACTAGGTTTTTTGATAAAATTATTGTTAATGGGTAGTTGGAGTGCCAATAACGTTAACAGGAATCAGATGATTAAAATTTGAATTTAGCAGTTAAAGGAAGAAACTAATCAGTTAGTTATTTCATTAATGGCTTTCTGAAAAATAAAAGGTAGCAACAATGCTTAAAATACTTAATTAGTAATGTTGCACATTAAAATTCCGGATTTAGTGATCATAAGTCATAATACTACATAATATTTTACTATAATGTACATATATTTATTTTTTAAAAAATAGAGATATGAATTAAAGTAGTCCAAAAGATAAAATAAATAAATAAATACAGTTATGAATTAAACATTAAAAGAAAATCAACATTTTTATTTATTTGCATTCGTGTTAAAAACAATAAAAATGAATTGTAGCAATTTCTTCATACAACAGTGCCACCTAGGTGTTAAAAAAAGATGGTCATGTGATATTTTAATGGTTTAAGATGAAATTTTCTTGATTTTTCTTCTGTAATTTTAATATTAGTAATTTTATCTTCAAATCTAAAGATGTATTCAAAGATAATCACATTCCTTAACAAAATAAAGAATATCTTCTTTAAAAATTAGATTTCTAAATGAATTGGTGATTTGACAATATTTTTCAATGTTTTCATTTTTACAGATTAAAATTGTTTTTTATTTGCTTACTTTTAACCAGAGAAATCATGAATATTTTTTTTTATAAAAATATTGGCAATTTTGTATATATTTTATTTATAAAATTTTAATTCCATAAAAAATCTATAAATGTCAATATAATTGAAAATTCGGTAATTTAAATCAGCTTTAAACCCAACCTTGATAGATTTATCAGATATTAATAATTAATTTATTCACATTTTTTAAAAAAAAAAGTCAAATAAAAAAGATTTTGGTTGTTTACATACTAAGTCTAACACCTGCTTCTTCTATAAATATGTAGGACTGAAAGATTTTTTCCATAGAAACTGGAAGGTATGCAAATTCAAAGCAGATAGGACAAAAATTGTAGAACTACATACCGAAGATTTAATTAACATAGTGTGCAATTTCAAAAAAATTAATTCAATAATTGCTTCCTGATGGTTGTCATGGGTTCGCTTCCCAGCCGATGCTTTGATATATGGAAAATAAAGTTATCGACTATAAAATGACATTAAATTTGGAAAAGACGTACAATTCCATAAGCCAATATAAAATGATTGCATAAGTTTAAACATAAAATATTTTACCATGGTTTTTACACATCCAATATGCATGCCATGCATATTAACATCACCACAATACTCAAATTACTCTTATAATATCTAGAGCAAACTAAGATATGGTGAACAATATGCATGCCTTCAATGTTTTCATCTAAAAAACACCAAAAACTATAACAGACAATATGATTGAATAATATAAACTACACATTCATAAGTGCATGCAAAGAATTAGTATTGTACAATTAATCTTAATAAATTTCATAAGAATAAACCACCATAAAAATTTGCTAAAACATCATTTTAATCTTCACAGCACTTATGACATATTATATTTCAAAAGCAAAACTAAAATAATTGATAAACCTACTATTTATCATATAACAATAGTAAATGCATGATATGAAAAAATCAATAAAACATTTTATTATCATAATAAAAATAACTCGGCATATGAATTATAAATTAGTAATTAAAAAAAATACATCAATAATTCATTTATTTATCTGTACTATTCTCTAAATAATTCCATAGTAAAAGTACATATTACCTTTAAATATACCATGATACAAATATATTCTGAGAACTCAGTACTCATAAAACATAAATTATAAATAAATTGTAAGCAAACAATATTATATGCATAAATAAAACATGCAAATAGACTTATACCTAAAATATTTTGTTTTGCCTTTTTTACCATTTATAATAGTTTTTAAACCCTAAAACCACTGATTCCAATGTACACTCCATTATGTTATAGCTCAAATAATGATTCCATTAACATTTAGAATATTTATTTAAAATATTCTTAATGTTTAATGTTCACAAATGGAAATGCAATTTGTCAAAAAATCTGAGGCACTAATTTAAGCATTAACACCATTTAAAGTCATTTAAGGTGAATATAACACATGATTATCAATACAAAGTTTCTACAATACTCAATATCAATTCCTTCAAAGCAATATGAAATTTAAACCATCATAAAGTTTATACAGAACACTAAATTTATTTTATATTTCATTGCAAATAAAATATTGAGAAGAGGTTAATATAGCATAATGTTAAAAGCAATACAAAGTTTTTAGAGATCGCGGTATTTCTTTCATATTTTATGGCAATTACAATACTCCGATGAAGTGAAATATATTTCAGAAAAATTTTTTATTTGATGATAAAATGCAAAAATAGTAATCTAATCTTTCAATGTTGTATTCAAAATAAATACAATTTCTTGGAATGCAATAACTTCCATGTTTAAGTTATGCAGATGTTTGAATAAACATTTTGTTTATAAAACTAGCATGCCACTATCATTCCACAGGATATAGAAAAACATAATATTATCAAAATAAGACACTTAAGAAAAATAAAATAAACATATTTTAAACTTTCACAATTATTTAAGATTACAGCTATTTTATTACATTTTTCAAGATACTTTTTAAGCCAGAAAAATAGTTTAAATTTTTGCTACAAACAAGAATTCAGCATGACAAAGAATACTTGCAAATAATTATAACAATAAAACATTGTATAGCAGGGTTGGCCAAGATATCAGCCGCAAGGTCTCTGGAAGTTGACTGTGAAGCTGACATGAACATTGACAAATTATAGTGATAAATTCAGAGCTGATTTGAATATTAAAAATAATAAATAAAAAAAGTAAAAATTCAAAATTATTTTTATTTGAAAATAGTTAAATTTAAAATAACACCTGTTGTTATTATCGATCCCAAAAATAAACTCAGGTTGGAAAAATCTAAAAAGAATTAAATTATTTTTGTGTAATATTAGAGCTAAAATTGTTAGAAATATTTAATTGCCATTTTTCCCAAGGAGAAATTAAAATAACTTGTCCTGGAGAAACAAAGATTTTAATGAACTGATTTTAAAACAAAGAGTTGTGAATTTTTTAAAACACTTTATATAGTAATTTAATAATTGTAATTTAACTTTTACTTCATTCAAAATACCTATTGGTCAAGTATTCTAAATTTTTGATTGGTCAATTAGAGAATCAGCAGTAAAGATATATTTAATCTTTCAAAATTATACTCATTTTAATTTAGTTTCTAAAAAGCAAATTAATAATTTGTCAGATTATTAAAGGAAACAAAAGTTTTTTTAAAAATAAATTTCTATTTATAATTGATAAACATAATCTATAGCAAATAATATAAAATGTACTTTTCGTAACCTATTACAAAATGCAGCCTACATCATTGATTGCTTTCTCAATTTACTTTCATCTAAAAGTAAATATTTTTTTCTAAAATCTGAACTATTCTTCTAAAATAATTATATTTTCACACATATTTTATGAAAATAATAATAAATATGTAAAAAAAAAAAACTCTAAAACATACAATTTCATTTTGAAAATCAAAATAAAGGATTTAGAACTGTCAAAATTGTTGACAATTGCCTTTTGTAGAGAATATAAAACAACCAATCAACATCTTGAAAGGCAGGCCTTATCTCATTGTTATAACTTTAAATTTAAGTATTATTGAAAGATGGCAGCATCATATGATGTGATAAAATGATCATAAAATTGGCAAAATAATGTAAAAATTAGCAGTTTGAAAGCGAGTTAAAACCATATATGAGTATCCTCATAGAGAACAGACCATTAATAAATATTTTATAAAGCTATATGGACAAATTGTTATACCAGAGGGAGCTGAGGACAATTCATATCTTATTGGAAAAAAATCATCACTTTGTATCTTCTAAAAATGTCACCAATATTTCTGAGTACCTAAAAATCCTTGTAAAAAAAAAAAAAAAGAACATCAATTTGTAAGTACATTCTAAAAAAAAAAGAACAGGACTTTGAACCAGTATTTTTTCCCATTTCAGTTTTCGTTTCGGCAAAAATAATGTTTTTTTCTGATTTCTGATTCGAAGCTCTGAAAAAAATGTAGTAATCCTCAGGTACACCTTTATCAAGAAAGTCACTTCTAATGTCTAAAAGTTTGGCCACTCATTATATAGTACATTAGCTGGAAAATAAAATTTAGCAAATTATATATAAAGTTCAGCATAGTTCTGGTCTTCAAAAATATCAATAAACTTATTTTATTTCAATGCAAACATTATCAAACAATAAATTGAAACTTAATTGTAATTTTATTAACAATGTAATTTGTTACCTTCACAAGAATTTCCAATGGTGATAAGCAATGTTACAGTTTAATATTTCCTTCCTTTAAAAACAATTTGTTTTTAAACTTTCTTTTTTGTGTATATTTCCAGGAGATATTGTAGTGAGATGGTTGGGATAATGCAGGAAATCTAAGGAGATATTACTTTAGCCTGCCATTGTTTTAAAATTAACAAACTACACAGTTATTAATTTAATTACTTAAGAGATAAAAGTAGAAATAAGTTTTAACACATGATCAGCTGCTTTTATATGTAAGACATGTGAACCTAAAGAAAACAAAAATTAACAGATTTAGGTCATTAATTAACTAATATTAATTTGACCTTTAATTATCTGTCAAAAAAAATTCTAATAATAGATTATTTTTTTACACTGTCTGGATTTTTCCAGACATAATAATAATTTTAATGCTATATTTTAAAATACACTTTATTATTTAATAACAAGTTAATATATAACAATAGTAATACATTTATTTAAACATATTTTTTAGAAATTCTCAAAATTAAAAAGATAATATTTATAAGATAATGCATATTTTTAAACAAAAATATCAGTTTAAATTGTTTTAAATATTAATTTTCTTGAACAAGGAACTTTTAACTATAACCAATTTCTTTTAAATTTTAACTTCAGTTAAAACAAATTTTACATAAACGTACAAGCACTTAAAACAAACATTTAAATAATTTAAATTATATTTTATTACATTCTATAAAGCAAGACAACTTATTTAATAAACATTTTCTTAATCTGCATTTAGTGTATAATTGTATATGAAGCTAGGACAGGGTATTCAGACATCTCAATTTTTCAGGATTTGTCCCTATTATTGATTAATGACACAGAAATGTCTTTTTGGGACTATTGTACGTCTGCTTTTCAAATACTTATAACTATTATATATCTTACATAAATAATTCATTGCAAAAGTGATAGTTTCTTACCTCTTTCTATCCATTTCAGTCTCTACAGTAAT
The DNA here is from genome assembly GCA_028023455.1 of Epiperipatus broadwayi. Taxonomy (NCBI): domain Eukaryota; kingdom Metazoa; phylum Onychophora; class Udeonychophora; order Euonychophora; family Peripatidae; genus Epiperipatus; species Epiperipatus broadwayi. Next base: position 983,534 of record JAQFVV010000042.1, on the reverse strand, counting down.
ATTATAAAAACTTTAGACAAATTCCAACACTAAAACAAAGATCGCTATTGTGTTATATGGCTGGGTTCTCAAGCTAGACATGTTCTCATGTCCAACCTCACCATGGAGCATGTGCAGTTGGATTTTTGTAGGCTAAAAATTGAACTGTGCTTGCACCTGCTTTGATTGACAATGTAGTTTTACTAGTCCTTATCTTTCAAAGCAACCTTTATTGTTAAAGATTACATAAAAGTTATTTGGGTCTAATTACCCGATGTGATTGCAAAGCATTCGATGTACAAAAAAACAAACAATTATGAATCTTGTTTACAAAAGGACACACTCCAAACAACAATTATGTCCACAAAAGAGTTATTATAATCTTGCCCAATGTGTATCTATACATGGATTTACATGGCCCAACTGCTGAGAAGCTATCCATAACTCAATGATCCCACCACCTGGGCCCCGAAGCAAAGACTCAAGCTTCAGCTGAATAGGTGGAAAAGTCCAGCATTGCACCAACTATGACAACAGGCAATGAGGTTCAAGGCCCAAGTCCACAGGACAACAAATCCTCAACTCACAGCTGAGCCATGCAAAGACCATTCTGGATACCTCTGTCTCCCAGTTTAACAGTCCAAATGTGCAGGACCAAATTCGGTCTACCTGCACAAAATTGGAAAGCCAACATGAAAAAACATAATGAATAACAAGCACAGATCTGCACTACCCAAAACCAACCCATCAAGGAGGTGCAGCAGCCCATCAGAAAGAAAAATGGTGCAGAAACTTTGACCAGGTACCCTCCCAGCAGGTTTTCATGTAGTGGCAACAACTGTCAACAGCCCGTACCATAGCCAGACCCATAGCAACTGCCCCCAGCCTTCCCTGAGGGAGAAATGAGGAATGCAGATCCATATCCACAAAATATTACATAAAAACTCCATCAATGTTACAAAAATTGGTGGTGGCCCAAAGCAGATCAACCACCTTACAAATGCTCTAAGTCTGAAGTTAACTCTTAAAACCTAATAATAGTGAGTGCAAATCAACACTAACCTAACAAATAATCCATCAAGGGGTGTATTAGCCCCACAGGGTGATGTTCAAGTGAAGGTAATGACTTTCACCTGCACAGCAGGTATTTCTGGGCTAGACAATGATTGTTGACTGCTCCCACAAATGAACAAAGCCCCTCATGACCATCATCACCACACCTGAGGAAAAAAGGGAGTGCAAACTCACACCTACCAATACAACATTTGATTCATTGTAGTCTTGAAATCAAGCTAGATTTACTTACACACCATGAGAACAAATCATTTGTTTATATCATCTTGCACATTGAGGTCAATGGAGCTGAAAATCTGCTTTTAATCATTATCAACATACTGTGTCTGAAAATGTTCACCTGTTTAACCCACCAACTATAAAGTCCTTCAGGGTTCACAATGCTCTTATTTGTTGATACTAATTGGATTCTGCTTTCTTTGATTGAATTTTAGGTCTTGCTTAGTAATCAAGAATTCAGTTGTATAATCTGAACATTTGTTGTTAAACTTTGGAATGTTCTCAATAATTATTGCTTGAAAGATGATGAATAATTTGCAGCTTCAATGTGTCTCTGTTTAGGTTTAAAACTTCATTTGTACTAATTTTGTCTTTGAATTATTACTTTTTTGCTCTGAATCACTTTGTTGTAATTCTGTGTTGATTTGAAATTTTTTTTTTTAATTTTTGAGGTCCCCAATCCACCAGAAGTGGGCTAATAACTTATGTTCTGATCTTCAGAGAAATCTGATTTCTGTGCAGGGAGATAGCTTAAGTCATAATCTATAATGTTCAATTCTAAAATTGAGATTGAATTAAAAATTTGAAATAATTTTCCGATCTGCACTGTTTAGCCACATTCGAACAACTTCTGGTTCAACACCATGATGTCTATCTTTTTTTCTATGAACAATTTAACACTGGGATTTCTTTTTTTTTTTTTTTAGTTTTATGATTAATTTTTGTATCTATAATAATCCCTAAGCCATTTTCTGTCTTCCCTGACTGGTTTGCAGTAATAGAAACTTGCTTCACATTTCTAATATCTGATGCAACGATGAAATTCTTAAAACCATCTTTGTTAACATTTTATTTTCCACATTTTCTATGAGCTTTGATGTCCAAATGATTTCTCTGTTTATTCTTAAAAAACATTTGGATTTCTAGTGTCTCTATTCTTTTTAGAATTATTTGGTTTGATTTAAAATTATTTTCCAAGGTTTTATGTTGTTCTAATGATTCCTAGAATTATTTAACATAGCTTTTGCCTATTTCTAATGGCAGCCATTTGCACATCTGGATCAATAGAAACTCTCAATTATTCTTGAGTAAAAACTGTTCTAAAATTTCTTATAAAGATGAAAAAACAATAAAACAGGTATTCACTTACATCTTGCTAAACTTTTCTTCTATGAATCCAAAATTGGACTATGGCTTTGGTGAATAAAACAGGGAGCCTGTAACAGTGAAAATTGGAGTCCCAGGCTCCCTCTAACGGTCTAGTTCTTTATTGATATTAATTTTTTATAGTGATAAAATTAATAGAAATATTAATAACCTAAACAATAGACAACATGCCAAAGAGGAAGGGTACTTACAATGATGAATATATTCAGAAATGGAGTTTTATAAAACAAACAAAAAACGCAATGCTGTAAAAATGATTGGTCATTTTCCCAATTTTTGATCGAACCAGTCTGGTCACCCTAAGCTAGGAATAAATTAGACATTAATAATTAGCTTTACTGATACTTTAAAAATAATTAAACTCCTCTATTTAGACTTATCTAAAAAAATATTTTATAAAAACAGTTTTATAACTAATAATTTAACGTATTAAACTATTTATCATGTTTAATACGAAAATTAACTTATATGAAAAAGAAAACTATATATATAGTTTTTTAGTTTTATCAACATAATGCACAAACATAGTTCTTTATTCAAAACTTAAGATTACTATGTATATAGTGCAAAATTTTTACACATAATTCTATGTTGTACAGAGTTCACTACTACTTATGAATTTTTGGACCTACACTTAATGAAGATTTGATAATATTTTAGCTTTTTACTTTTCTAAATTAAAAAGTTTTTTTTTATTATATTCACAGTCAAGCTTACATAATTTTGTAGTATTTAAAAATAGGAAACTTTGTTTTTCAACTATGCTTTTCTTTTTAATCTTTTTAATTTTAAATATAGGCTTTGCTTTTAGTTAATAACTAAAACATTTTGTAGTGTCAGGTAATGCATTGTATTTTAAAAAGTAAAGTAATATCTCTGTCTTTGACAAAGGTGTAATTTTCTGTTTAAGATATAAAAAATAAAGTTGAGACATTATTGATGTGCTTCAAGTACAGTAAATACCACCTGAAAACTGTATGTGCATAATATGGTAATAATAAAAATGGCCATTATACTTTAAAACATTTGCATACTTTTTAAAAAGTAGTGTATTGCCAGGACCAGCATAAAAGGAGTGTAAATGGTCATGCTTACATTTATCAAGGTCCTGTGTCTACATGATCTATGTCTTACTGTTGTATTTGGCTAAAGTTACAGGTTCAGTTCCAAAACAACAGACTAATGATGACAATTACTCAACAATCACTATGTATAATTTATTAGTTAATAAAACATATAAATATGATTTATACAAATTAATGCTTAGGTAGTCATGCCGAGTAATGAAACTCACTTCCAGCTATATAAGTAGTCTGCCTCACGAATTCAAGTAAGACTCTTCCGGCTGTGCAGTACAGCTTGACTCGAGTTGGCTCTAGTTCAGACTCTTCCGGCTGTGCAGGACAGCTTGCTTCAAGTCGGCTGCAGACATAGCAGTTTCCAGTCCCTAGGTGGACCTGCTTCACTGTGTGGATGTTGCGATAATGACTAGAGAAAATATCTTTGCTGATGGCAGAGGAATTATTGGAGAGCACGTTCAGTCATTCAGGTTGACAGAAGTAATTGCTTTCTGTCTTGCCTCCAAAAAGGCTGACTATTTAATAGCAGATCCCCTACCTTACTGGAAACACTCGGATTTTGTGCCAAACCCCAATGAAAGATTTATCCCCATTGGATAGTGACGAGAAGCTAGCCAATCAGACAAGGAATCTGGAATAGTCCACTTCTAAAGGCAAGGTCAGATATAACATTTACAAAATCAAAAAAAAATATTCACAACATTTATTACCTGCTAAATGAAATTACATTTACTTTTTTTTTTTTTTTTTTTTGCAAAATCCTTTAATTTATAGGCCTTGCAATGACTATCCCATTGCCTGTTGGTGCAGGTTTTTCAGATATGTACAATGTATATTAAGCATCACATGATCACCTTTCCTATACTAGCACATTAATTGTTGATAAACAGAGCAAAACTGTATGGAGAGTTTTGCTCTGTTTATTTACAATGTATATTATGCAGGTTTATTGAATCATTATTTGAATAAACAAAATAAAATATATATAATGCAATATATATATTTTATTTTATTAAATGGTTTTGGGTGTTTGTGAATTCTGATTTAAAATGAACCAAAATAATTATTTTTGATTTGATTTATATTAATATTAAAACAATATATCTAAAAATAAAATAATAATTTTTTTTTTATTTAATATCTAAATATTTTTTGTCATATTAAAAAAAAAATCCCTACATAAAACAATACATTGGATTCCGCTTTTTCCTAGGCCCTGCGTATTGCAAAAGTTATATTTTGCGGTCTCATTCATGAAACGTTTTCTATTTTGTGAAGCTGTAAAACTTTTATTATATATTTCTCTAATTACTCAATGTTGACTGCGTGAAACTACACTGAGCAAAAATTAATTCTTCATTCTACAATCAACACATTAAGCATAGATTCTTGCAAAAATTCCTAATAATAATAAATCTCGTATCCACTTAACGTAATGTTTTCTCAATAAATTACTTTAAAAAATCATAAAAAATAAGCAAGAAAAAATTATTCCAGATAATATACATGTCTTACACCACACACGCACATACATTTATACGGGACAAGCTTGGATTAATTTGTTTTTCAATTTTCTTCATCAAGAAGCTTGAATTCTAAGTTCATTTTTATATTTAGAAATAAGGTCTCTCCCTCTACAGGACATAAACTTATTATCAAAAGTTCTTAGCAAAACAGATTTCAATGATATTTCATTAATCAAATGATTGTTTTAAAACAATGGCGAGAAAGACAAATAAGTCATTTTTGTTCCAGAACCACACCCTCACAGTGATATATGATCATTAAGCAATGAATGATTAATTGTAATAAGCTTTAGTTTTTAAGTAAATAAAAATAAGTTTATATGCATGTTTGTGAGAGAAAATCTCTGTTAAATTAGATTTCAGGGTCGTTTTGAAATGTTGAATTTTCTCAGTCTTCTATTCTCAAAGTGATAGACTTAATGTAGAGAACTATGAGAATTCTTTCTCTTTCTTTAGTAAATAGAATATATTCGTCAGATTATGGAAATAGATAAATTGAGCTTGCTCTTAATTAAACCCCAACGTATATTTTATTAAATATATATATCAGAGCACTTCTCCTTTCAACATCTTATACTTTTTACAAAAAAAAAAAAAACAACTCTCATGTATAATAAAAATTAAAAATCGGAACGTTTGTTACTCTAATGGCTAATTCTATGATAGATTGCTATGTTATTGAATGAAGTTCCGATAAAGCTTTGAATATTTTTCATGTTTCAATTAACATACGAATTTTAAATATCTAGCTCGTGGTCAACTTAGCTTTCATCCAATTAATAGGTGGAAGATGATTCTAGCTATTCTTAGAGGGAAAACCGGAAACAGTAAACCCTCATTGCCCCGTATTTAGTTAGCCTGATAAGTATTGTTTTGTTCATCGTTAATCCTCTGAAGAACAAAAAAATCATTATTTTGCAAACTTTTTTACTTTCATGTGTTCACCATTTCTTATGTTTGATCAAACTGTTAAAACAGGCATAACTCTCCATACAGTAGCGCCACTCAGTGCAAACTGAAGTGGTTTAATACGAATCCTGCCTAATAGGATAGTGTGATGGTTATGGTTATTAAAGAGCCAAAGACACCAAAATGTATGGGTACTGAATTGAGTTCAGACCTATATGACTATATAAGCTAATGAGCTTGGATTGAAAATATTAGACTCATAGTTTTGTAGTTAAGTAGAGATAAAAGATGGCTGCTGAAGGGGTTGCATTGGATCCTAAGATCTAAGTGCAGTGCTCTCAGATCCAAGGCTCCTGACTGATGAAAGCCACAAGCTAGAAACTAGCCTGAATGAGTAGGCACTAGATGGGGATTTTATGCACAAATCTTCTTGCATCTATTGATTACTCTAGCTTGCACTGAGTGGCACTACTGTATGGAGAGCTTTGCCTGTTTAACGTTTACTTTAATCTACATAAACTTCCTTAATAATTTTTTAAATTAATACTGTAAATTGAGGTTAAGTATTTTAAATAATCAAATAATTCTGATTATTTTTAATAAATCTATAGTGATTATACTTAAAATTATTCTAAAGACTGTAAGCTGTTGATGATTATTAAATAGCCAAAATGTTTTAGTAGCAGTAAAATTTATTGAATAGAACAAGATGGTGAAAATATTTCAAATCAACTGCATAACTGATTTTTTTATAACTATATTATAGGTTTGAACTCAAGTACACATATAATCTTCTTAGTGAAGGACCTTTATGTAAAGATTTATCATAGTGATCATCATCAACTTGAACCCATTATTTTAATATACAATTGATTATTTCCTAGAACAATCTTAAAAAAAATGCAATTTTTTTTCACAGCCATTTTGTAAGACTGATGACATCATAGGATAGTTATTTTATTAAACTTATGTCAACCAAAAACAGAATTCATGTTGAAAATATACAATACAGAGTTTATTCATTATACACAATACAGTATGCAATATCACAGTACTATATACAATATTTTAATTATTAACTTAAATTATGATTAATGTATAATATAGTATTTTACTTAATTTTCATCCAGTGACCTTACAAAATAATCAGTACTTCAGTAATGATATATCCAAAGTAAACACCTTCATCATTAATGCCTATGAAAAAAAAGTGTTTTATTCAGTTATTCAAAATCATGTTTGATGTCATAAAACAACCAAGTATATTAATATTAAATTTTAAAATGTGTATATTAGTTTAAAAACTGTATACTATTTATTCACTTTTGAATTAAAATCCTTATAAAAAGTACTTTGCTTGCAGTGAAAATTACAATCATTGTATTGTAAAATTTAGTTATCATAATTGTTATTTTGGAAAAAAATGATTTCATGGATTATGCAATTGATAATCAACTTTATATAATAAAGACTACTAAATACAGTATATGGATTATTAATTACATATTCCATTTATCATCCTTCATATTAATACATATTTAATTCTAACATCTTAAATGATAATAATAATAAATTGATTTTTGAATGATAAAATATTGTGTATTTAATTTAAATCACTGTCTTATTAAAAATTTTGATTGTCAATTGGAAATAATTATTTCAAACCATAGAAAAGGATATAAAAAGTTTTAATTCAATTTGCATCAACATACTTATGTGAAACTGGTTTTTCAAAATCATTTACAATTAAAATGAAATATCTATCATGACTAGATCTGGAAAATAATTATGGATCCCAATCTCTAATATAACCCCAAATGTAAAAGCAATTATGTGCTCTATGGAGGTGCAAGTTTCACAGTAATTATAAATTAAATTTGTTTTTTATTAAAATTTTCATTTCATTAAAATTTCTTTGTAAATATAAAATTATACATATTTATATAAATTATATATGAAAATGTTTTATTATAATTCGTAATTAGTCAAAAAGTTTTAAAGGTCATATAAACATTTTTTCTAAAAAAAAAAATGCAAATAAAAATAGGTTGAATACTGGTATATTAGATGATTAGGAAAAAATTCAGAAGTAATAATGATATTTAAGAAAGATATTTAAGAAAGATAGATTAGAAATTATTAACCTATCAATTTTCTCTCATTTCTATAAGATCCATACTAAAAGTATTATAACTCATCAAAACTTTGATTCAAAATCAACCTAAAGAATCAGCTAAGGGATGTTGTACCATAAATCTCTTCCAAGTATTAAAGAAATTATATAGAGGACCATTGAGTATGACTATCCATTCAGCATTAAATGAGCTCTGTGAGCATTTAAAAAAATAAAAGCTTTGAAACATTAAATAGGATAGTCAAATTCTGAAGAATATTTATCAAAATGCAGTAGCCATGTTTTATTTGGTTATGAATATATAACAGGATAATTCCATATTTCAGATCATTTTATGGCAGTATGCCAAGAAGTATTTTGTGGATCGAAATTGAAATCTAAGAGAATAAAAATAAATGGAGATTACTTAAATCATTTATATTTTACAGATGACATGTTTTTTTTTTGTTTTTGCAAATAATAGTTCAGTTTTTGGAAATTTTATAAGAGCTATTAGATGAAAGTAAAAAACATAAAAGTAAAGAGAAATATTAGAAAGAGTAAATAATGTTTGATACTTTTCAAAAAAGGAGGAAATAAAAATTAATACTAATAAATTACACAAAGATACCAGTAACAAAAGTATCTTGTCATATTATGTTATTTATGTTAAACCATCAAACATCACATGATCATCATTGATTACTCTGACTTGCACTGAGTGGCACCACTGTATGGAGAGTTTTGCCTCTGTGTATGTTATGTTAACATAATCTGACCAAGACACAAGAAAAGAGTTTTCTGTTAACTAAAACAAACCCCTTTAATTCCTCTTCTTGAAGTCTTTAAGAAACTAAGCAGAACAAATTCCTAATATCATTCCATAGTTCTTGTCATTGTAGTTATTACTATGTGATTATTTATATGGTAGATTCATACACATAGTGATTTTTTTTACTTTTTACCTTTAAAATCAATCAACACTGTAATCTTTCTTCTTAATCGCCTGATAGTTCCTAACTAAACATCAGTTTGGATTCACATTCATCCTGCTTTTAAGAAAACTTATGATAGATAAAACTAAATCATGCCCCCCCCCCCAGGAGGCTGTAAAGTTATCAGTCGTGATGTTCATTGGTGGCCAAATCTGGAAGATGCTAAGAATCCACTGATTGTAGATCCATATTGCCATTGAATAATAACTTTTGACTAGTTATTTATAACTATAAATTACTTTCAAGTGAAAGATTGCAAAATTGGAGGAGCTTTTCTAATATCAAATGGAATATTACTGATTTTTATAAATTTAGAAAAAAAAGGTGAAGAGACAATTGATTTGCAAAGTGGATATGTACTTTATTATAAATGTATAAGTATTGAAAACACAAATGGAATGGAGTTTATTATAAATAAAAAGTGAAAGAACACCATTGTGAAATTGACAGTATTTCAGACAGAGTGGTAAGGTTTATTAATCAACTAATGGAAGATGCCAAATGCTGATAATTGAGATTAATGTCCTAACCAGCTTCCATTATGATGAAGAAAGGAATTTTTTATAGGTATGCAAAATGTTTTTAATCCAAACAAACAACATTTTAAAATTGTCAAGATATTTTTCAATGCTAAAAATTAGTAAACAATTGAAAGATGAAGATGTTGTGGATAAATTTGGTTGTGATGATAGAAATGAAAGAGGACACAGACTGGTGGTGTGTTTTTTTTTAAAAAAAAAAAAACAACAACTTTATATTATATATTCTTTCTTGAGAAAAATCTAAAATAAAATGGATTTGGAAGAATCCAAATGAAGATACAACAGAATTGTATTATATCTTGATTAGCAAAAATATGCATTTCAATATTGTAATGTTCTAAACAGTTTTGGCATAAGAAGTGATTGATTAATGATATATAAGATACATACTAATGCAAAACTAGGATAATAAAATTATTAAAAAATAGTAATGACTAGTTGAGATTCCTAATCTTCAGAAACATTCCAGTGAATTTAAACTAGAATTTCTGAATCACTTTAAAATATTAATAGACATTGAAGAAAGTGACTATGACTTGAATTATATCAATAAGAAGATAACTGATACTAGATTAAAAACTGCTGCATAAATATTTGGTACAAAAATGCAGTAATTCATCAGTAAATTTTCCATTGAGACAAGAGAATGTTTGAAGAAAAGAAAAAATATGAAAATATTTTCAGTGTTCCAGTAAGAATTAAATATCTGGAGTTTTGTAAAATGGTATACAAAAGATTAAATAATGATATAAGAAATATAACTATGAATTGGCAAGGAAAGCTATAGAAAATAAAAACAATTTCCAATCCAAAATATAAAACCATATCTTTGGTACTAAAAGAAAAGTTATTTCAGTAAAAAAAAAGGTGATATTATCATGAAATGTGTGGAAGAGTTCTACAAAAAAAATATATAGTAAAAAAGAACAAAACAACAAAGTGAATACTACAATTCCTACATCTTACAGTTTGCCAAGCATTTTAAATGAAGAGTTGAAACATACAATTAAACCTATAAAGTGAAAAGCTTCATGAAATTATAGCATTATTATTGATATATATTACTTTTTATAAATCTCCACATATACACTCTAATGCAATTTTTTTTATATAATTCCTTTAATTTTCTAACAGTTTGGACTGTCCTGCAGTCTTCATCAGAGCTACAACATTTAAACATATAATCATATAACCATTATTCTATATACACATAAAAATACATATTTTAAATATTCATAATCATATTTTATTTTTAACCCTATTTTACTTCACTTTCTTCCTAATTATTATTTTCTCATTTCTTTACTATTTCTACTTTCTTTTTATTTTTTACCTCTTCTTCCTATATATCATTCTACATTACTCTCTAATATATTTTTATTACCTTTTTATTTTACTTTTAATACCTATAAGTCTAATTCCTTTCCTTCCTTTTTATTATTTATCTATATTTCTTTATTAATAATTTTTATTTCCATTCCTGTCTTTATTCTTTATTCTCTTTTATAATTTACTTATTTATTTTACTCATCTTTTGCATAACTTTCCTCTTTCTTTCTAAATTTTATAACTGACTCTTTTTTCAAAATCCTTAGCTTCTTTTTCATATACTCCTTTAATAAACCTCCCTCTATTATCAATTTCTTTAACTTTTTATCCTATTTTTAAACTTTTTATTTTACAAAACTTTATATATACACACACCTTCTCTATTATTAATAATATTCCTATAAAAATAATGTATTTACTCCCCATCTCTATTTAAATTTGGTTTTATCTTCTTAATTAATATAGCTTCTTTTGTTTTTATTTTATTATTGATATTTTTTAAGAATCAGATGAAAAAATAGAAAAATTGTTGGCAAAACTAAATACCAAATATCTAAATAATAAAGATGTATCAGATGATTTGAAGAATGCAATATTAATATTAATATTTAAGTGGTAAAGAAAATATTAGTAATTTGATACCTATCAGTCTTCTATCAATTCTATACAAAATCTTTATCAAAATAATTAGGAACACATCTATTATGAACTTTGAATTCTGACTAACTAAAAGAAAAAAGTGAATTTAAAGTAAATCACAGTCATTCATATATAAGAATTGAGAGAAGTTATAGAAAATACCACTGCATATGAGTTGCTAAAACACTTTGAATTTGTAGATTATGAAAAGGCATTTGATTCTATAAGTATTTCAACAGTGATTAAAATATTGGATCATCAAACTATAAACCCATGATATTATTTTATTCTTAAAAGTATTTCTCAAAATGCAATATCTGTAATTAGATTTCATGATGATACTAAAAAGATTGATGTAGACAAGACTGTGTGATTCAGCAATTTCATATATTCCAAACTTTTATAGCAGTTTTATAAGAAATATGTTAATGTTTAAAATCGGAAAAAAACCTAAGAGAATAAGAATATAGAGATTATTTAAGTTATTTAGATTTTGAAGATATTATTTTTGCAAATAATACTTCAGAGTTTAAGAAAATGTTGCAACAGTTATCAGCTAAAAATAAGAATGCAGAATTAAAGATAAATATTAAAAAGACTACTGACCTTTTCAGAAGAAAATAATAAAGGCTGGTAATCATGATTTAGAAGTCACCAATTACAAATACCTTCATCTGATTATTAATACAGATAAAAATATAATGGATGAAATAAATCATAGAATTAAATTTGTATAAGATATTTTTAGTAGATATAATTTAATATTAAAAAGGGAAATTCTTATTTGTTTGAATAGAAAGAATTTTAATTGATGTTTTGTACTAGTTCTTACTTAGAGATGTGAGAATTAATTTCCTAATAGAAGAACAATTCAGAGAATAAGGGTCACTCAATAAAGTATAGAGAGATATATGTTACAAGTAACCAGAAAAGATCAGAAGTATAACACTTAGGTGAGAGAGCAAATAGATGTCATTTCATTGAAAGAATTGAGAAACTGAAATGGATCTGGACTTGATATATTGGCAAAACATATGATATTAGATGAAATGTTGCAGTCTTAAATAGAATTCCAAGAGATGTCAAAGACTTAGAAAGAGATCATATGTGAGATGAATGGATGAAATAATGAAATGTATTGCTGTGATGTGGAGAAAAGAAACTATGAATTAGAGAAATGGGAATAAATTTGGAAAAACTTTTAGCTTGTAGTGAACTGATAATGTTTAGAAATGAATGAGCCTGACCAAAATGTGTCATATAGATGGTGATATAATGACTAAAATTAAACATATAATTAGACTTGAATAAATGCTTTTGGCAGCAATAACTTAATATTAAAATATAAAATGTTTCAATGTTTGGAAAACCAAAAGCTTTTTAATAAATGAGTTTTAACAGCATTTAAGTATGAACCAAGCTTTTTATATTTAATAACAGAAGACTGCAAACACTTCAAAACACAAAGTGAAATAGGGAGATATTAATGTTGGGAATGATAAGAAAAAATTCGAAATGAAATACACGTATGGCAAGACACACAAATAAATAAGTGATATCATTAAAAGAATTAAACTGAATCAAAACAAAGTTGGATGTATTACTAAGATGGTAAGTTGAAAATTTAAACTAGATTTTAAGGAATTATAAAAGACCTAGAAAAAGGCGATAGATATATTGGATAGATAAGAAAGTTTGATGGGGGGAAGTAGAAAAGCTATGGATTAAAGAAACTGGATTAATCCTGAAGAGATCTCATTCTACAGCAGATCAATAATAGTTCAAATTCAAGATGATGATGATACTTATCAAACTATAATGTTTTTTCTTCTTCTTTTTTTTTCATATGTCAAAGCCTCGGCCGGGAAGCAAACGCGGGACAACTGCTTGTAAGGCAGCTGTGCTAAACACTCGGCCACCAAACGCTTGATAACTGTTTTTTTTAATAATAATAACTAAAAAATACCTGTACGAATATGTGTTTGTATATTAATAAAAAAAACTATGAACGAAAATAAATAATTATTAAATTTTTTTAAAAATAATTAATAGTAGACTATAATAAGGAGTATTCAGAAGGAGTATTAAATCAAAACAACGGGAAGAAAACAGTTGTTTTTAACCATCTTTATTTTCATACAAATGTTATTTCTGAATGTGTAGGTTAAAAGATAAAATGCGTTTATATGCTTAAGGGCAGGGGAGAGAGGGGCTTCTCATCTCAGTGGAAACTTCTCGACTGCTGTATGGTGTGAGGGACATATATTTAAGTCTATTTACACACATAATTTAAATCAAAAAAGAAGTATTAAATTCAAGCCAGAAAAGCATCGCTAATATTATGTTAATTTATTAGAAAGTATTTCCTTTTCAAATTCTCTTAAATGCAAATACTCACCCGAATAGGTAATGCTTTATGCTATTTGTAAATTTATATTTCTTCACTGACCAGATGTTAATTATATTTTTCTATTATAGAGTGGAGGAATTTTGAAAATGAGTAAACTTGCCCTAATTTCTTTTAATTGAGTCTGGTAGGTGTCTGTAATAAATCATTAATGACAACAGGACTGTGATTTGAAAATTACTCATCACTCAATCATTTTTCACTGTCAAGGCTTAGTTCTCTTCATATGCCGTACTTTATCAAATGATTTTCTTGAATAAATTTTAATGTATTATTGCACAATAGACATATCTATACCGAACGTAGCTTCAGAAAAAAATATTTTAAAAATAAAGTGTCATTATTATTTCACCCACCATCACATACATATAGCTTAATAAAAAGTGGTCTTGATAACAAAATTTGATTTTGATTTTTCTGAGACCTTAGCTCAGAAGTAAACGTGCCAAGATGATGAGCAAAAGTTTCCTTTGTTTATTAATTTCTTATTGAGAAAATTGAGATAAAAAAAAATCAAGTTTACATTCTGTCTCTTTAATCACAGCCTACCCGTGGCCAGCCTAAAAATAGCACGAATTAGTATGTGAAATGAATTGTTTTTACCTGGAAAACTGATCTCATTTTGATGACCTCTTGTTTAAAGACAACAACTATATTTTGTTAATAGTTGAACTGTCTAAAAAAATTTGTGCTAGTAAATAATAATAAATGGCAAAAAAGTCCATTAATCCGTATTATTATGTTTAATATTATTCATTCGAGTCCTATACATTACAATGTGATATGATGTGCTGTGACTTCTTATATAGAGTCAGGAATCTCTCAGCAACTATGCCTAGAGAAACCTGTTAGCCACTTTAACTTCCCTTTTCAGTCCCCACCCTAAGTGTTCCCATATTCTTCTCTATCCTGCCCCATCCCATTTCCACAACATGGTCTTTGTCAACTCCATGGCCTTTATATGTAAATCCCCATTATATTTTACCAAACACAACATAAAAACCAATAACCCACTTTCTGTATAATCACTTTGTTTATATTTATTCTTCCACAACTTCATTACTTATACCCTTTCTGCTTTCAGGCATTCACATTCAATTAACAGATGTCTAATATTTTCCAAAAGTTGAAATCCTTCTGCCATCTGTGGGTCACTTTTGGCTTTACAATGTTGCGAAAAAAAAACTAGATATTGCTGTGGCAAATGAAATATATCAATAAACAATTAAATAAAGACTTTTTACTACTATTAAATATCTAATTTGCACTCAATTTCTACACATTCATCTAGTTGTTCTATGTGAGATTTTAATTTTCTTTTATTCTGATCTAACAAATCTATGAATAAATTGCACAAATTAAAACAGCACCAAATTGATTTCAAATGTAGATAATATATAAAAGGTTTTCAAAAACTAGTAAAATTATCTGGTACAGACATTAAACGATTACAATCTTTATTTTTACTCCTGTTCTTAAACTTTAACCTTTTATCTATGCAATTTTATTTGAAGATGGATGCTAGCAAATATGAAGTTTTTTTTCCCCATGTGGATTACTGTGGTGGAACAATGATGAACTCAATTTGTTACTATCAGGGTTTAAACTTCTTATGAACTCTCAGGCAATAAACCATTGTGATTATTTGTGTGTGTGTACCTTTTTTAAAAGCAAATTTATTTTATCTTAATGTGGAAATTAGAAATCATATTCCCTTCCCCCATAGGTCCTGTTTTTAGTAATAGGTACTTTCCACTTATGGTACTTTTGAAAACATCACATTTTTATCTGAACTAAGACCTTGACTTTTAATATATAAAAACATTATGCATTCTTTCAGATATCTCATAACTTCATAGAACTTACATTCATTTTCATTGAAATTTTCACTATCAGAAAAGTGAAGACATTTCTTGAGTAAGAAATAATCATCAAATTCAAAAATTATGAAGACTTGGAGCATTTGCTTTACAATATCATTATCCCCAAAAATGCTTCAATTCTTCTGACTAGACCTAATACTAATTTGATATTTTGATGATACTTTACAATATTGTTACCCTAAAAAATGCTTCAAGTTTTTTGAAGAGGTAAATTTTCAGCTATTAAATTTGATCTTGTTCTTTTTTTTACTTTTGAAGAAATTGATCTGAATAATTATTTGTTTTCATAATAATCTTTTAAAATAGTATGTCATCAAAAATTAATTCAAAGAATCTCAATATTTTTTATCTTATCTATATTAATAGTGATACGTAATCTCTCGCTGAAAGGAAACATGAAGTAGTAATGGACTATTTTGCATATCTATTGGATGCCAAGACACATGATTATGCGTAACACCTTTCTTTTCATCACCATCACTATTTTCTAAATTATATTTGGAATTTCTTTTCACATTGTCATTATTATCAACACAGACATGTGTTGAATCAGAATAATCAAAACTCAGTCCAGACAAGCAATTATCAGTGATAGATATTGATGCAATCACTTATATAGATGATATTTTTATCTAACAAAAATGTATTGATCTAATATCTTTCTTGCATAAATAAGAAATCCTAATTATATATATATATAATATTTTCACAGTTATATGATGTAAATAAAGTAATTATTGGATTAAACTGTGTATTATTTTTGATATATATATATATATTGACACAGATATGCATCTCATGGTATACAACAACATAGTAGAGTGTGTGCATGTATATGTATAAAATTGAAAAGAAAAGTAGAAATAAACACAAACAAATGTTATTCCAGTGTAATATAGAGAATATCTACACAAAAAATTTGTTTGTGTTCATTTCTACTTTTCTTTTCAATTTTATACATATACATGCATACACGCTACTACATTGTTGTGTGCATCTTGGGAAGCATACATCTTTTTCATATGTCTTTAGTCATATGTTTATGATTACATGCCTTCACAAGGCAATAAAAATGAATAGAAACCAATCCTAAACGTGCATGAGAGTGGTGTGGTGAATTATCCCTTATATCTACCTTTTTTTGAGAAAAAAATGAATATCTATAATAACAAAATGTTTTTTTAATATAACTTTCTTAGAGAACTATTCCTTGAGCAGTAATAAAAACAAAATATTTGAACTTTCATCAATATGCATATCTAAAAACTAAAATTAAAAGCTTTTTTTTTATAAATATTCTATGATAGAATGATTTTCTACTTAATCTGTTATACTGTTATATAAACAACTACCCTTTTCTATTCATTGCATAAAAGACTGACCCGCAAGAACTTAGATTACTCAAATATTTTGCTATTATGAATACATTTTATGAATGTTCAAACATTAGGATGTTAATAACTAAAGAGTGACATATTTTAATTCTACTCTTCCATGGCAAAAAATATCGATATCAAATTTTGGAAGTCTTCTGCAATGCCAAGAAATGATACCATTTTTATAAGGAAAGTTTGTATTATTATTACAATTGCAAAACTATTGTTTTGTTTTTTTAAATTTATTACAAATGATCAGCTATCAAATGAAAAAAAAAAACAATTATTAATTCTTGCATATGGAAAAACTCTTTCAATATTATTTATTACGGTTTTTTTTTGGCATTACATTTGTTTTCTGGAGAAAAATAGTATATTAGTTTCATATAGCAAAAGGCAATATAGACAAGATGCACCCAGATATCTTGCAAAAGCATGCATACTGGCACAAAAAATAGGTATGATACTGAATACTTAATTTACATACCATTTTTGAAATTTTTCTAGATATGATATACATTTTTAGTTTGAAATATCAAAAAATTTTAATTTATTGAACCAGGATTATACAAAATAAAATGTAAAAATTTTATTATTTTTAATAAATTAGTATTCTTCAGAAACAACAACACTCTCAATCTTCTACTGCAGTGATGGTGAGCCTATGGCACATGCCAGCAGTGGCATTTTCGAATTTTTTATTGGTACACAAACTATTTACATATAATTTTTTATGCTTTAAATCAGGGGTCGACAAACTTTTTTGATCATAGACCCCTATATAATTTTTCGAAATCTCCATTGACCCCCAAAAAAGTAATTTTCAGTTAATTAAAATAAAACTATCTATTAGGTACTGTGTTTGTACATTTATTTTATGATTTTAAACATTTATTAAAGTAATTTTACATTGTGTAACAATAGTTTTATGAAAAATATGTGTGATTTGCATATTAAGAATTGTTTTTCCTTTGACCCTCAATCAACCCCCTGGCTCAGATCGACCCCTACTTTTGTTAAATAGACTCCTGGGGGTCTATATAGACCACTTTGATGACATCTGCTTTAAATTATTCAATTTTTTTTGTTGCTAAAATCTGGACTAATAAAAATTTGATAAGTAAATATAATATTATATTAGAATTCAATTTACAACTGAACTCTGATTAGAAACAATAAATTAGAAAATTTAAAAAGTATATATATATTGAAACAGTAAGATTCGTATTCGAATCTTAAGTTTCACCTTTTTCTGTCGTCTCTCACTGACCGGTCTATCCCGCCCAAATTTAAACTTTTTGATATCGAATTGTGTGTGTAACAATATTAAAAATGTATAAATATATGTAGAATTCAGCATAAACACGCACACATTTCGATCTCAAATTAAACGCAATAAATAGGGATAAAATAATATAATTTAGATTTCTTTTAGTTATATGATTTTGTATAATTTTAATCATTTATTTTGGATTATAAAGTTCGTATTTATTGCTTTGCTTAAATTTCATTTAATAATAATTCTAAAAATATCTGATGTAATATTTAATTAAAAGTTAAAATAATCTTATGTCCCTTTTTTGTTTTTGAAATTTAAAAGCATCGGTCAGTTATAGATACTAGATTAATTAAAGAAAAATTCCCCAAAATATAATTAGTAAATGTAAAATGTAAACAATAGAACAGCAGCTTTCTTTAATTAAAAAAGCCAACTAAATGCATTGATTATCCTCAGGGCAGATTAAGTAGAACCTAAAAATATCTTAACAAAAATGTGAAAGATCAAGATAAGAAAAGAGGCCATCTTAGACTTGCTGGAGACATTCACTTAAACTTTAGCTTTGCTCTCGATCACTGAGAGTCTCCAAAAATATAAAAATAATTTGTTCCTGCCAAGGTATGACCGAGTAAAGCACCTAGATTATTCTCCATCGGGAGATGGCCTATCGGATGCTGAACTTTCCATTGCCCGTCATAAATTCACCATGAAGATCTGCTGCCTGAAATAAATGAAAAAGCTGCTGCTGCTGTGAAATTAAATGAAATATCTAAATACAAGAAAGACTTGCCACTCGTGAACTTTTTGCTGCTAAACTCATGGAATAAGAAAACTTCTTATAAAACAGGTACCTGTCTGTGTTCAAACTCTAGAGTACTCTAATAATATGCTATAGCTCTTCTTCATACTACTTATCTAAATTATAAAATGTAAAAACTACCATTTGTATAACTAAATTGAATAATTAATTTAATATGTAAATTTCTCTAATAATCTAGCTTACCTCACTCTATCTGGGGTGCGTATTTCTAAAATCTACATTTTATCTATATTTATTATTTAATTATTGCATGCTCACAATTGACTCTATTTTCAAAGTTTAAATCTATGATTGTTTAAAACAATGAATGCGTGTCAAATTTTCATTAATATTTACTTTCTTTAATAACTTAATTTTCATATAAATCGACACGCATTCAATGCTTCATTTATTGTAATGCAGGGGTCTACAACTTCGCAAATGGCTGGCATATTAGTTGTAATCATTCCCAGTTTAGATATGTTTTGTATATATTAAATCATCATGAATAATTCCAGAAAATTACATTTCTTTGAGAGTCACCAACGTTCTTTAGTAAATGTTGATAATGTAGGGCCTAATTAGAAATCCATTTAAATCTTATCATAATCGTTTATAAGTATACATGTGTTACGTTTTAGAGACGCGATGATCTATTCCGCCGTAAATATTCCGGATTCTTCAGGGTTGAAATTAACCCCCGTCGTCCTACACAAGCGGACATAATAAATGCTCCTGTAGGATTTGACCTGTCATGCAGCCAGCTGGCAAATTGCGACACGTACTGCTTGTCCCTGGTTATGCTTATGTGACACCTTACTTCATCGGGCCGCGGCAGAGACCAGCCCGACAGTTTTATAAACTCATTCGCGGCATTGCAGTTTCAATATACTGCCATTCCATATCGCCTTTCTAAAGCGTACCACGTGTTCCTTTGCTCAATTCTATTATTCTATATATCACTCCGCCTCTGCATTATCTTTGTAATTCACTCTCAAATAAATGTTGCCCTTAGTCATAAAATAAATAGTTTAATTAAATAAATATATGTCCGCCACTCTTAAATCTTACTTTAGACTCTTGCATTGCAAAGGTATAAATTCCCCAAGGCATGCATTAGAAATACTTACTCGAGAATTTTAGGTAGCTAGATTAAGCCTTCAAATAAGTGAATTTCCTTTGTAAACATTACAGTATCGGAAATACCGCTACTGAAATCATCAATATAAAATAATGTCTAAATAAATAAATGTATTCTTTAAAATATAATCATGTCGCAAATCCCGCTACTGAAGCTTTAAATCCACAAAATATTATTAGTAATTGTTTGTTTTATTAAAATGTATTAATAAAGAATTTTAAACTATATGTCTGCATTGCGTTTCATTTGTTGCATTTATATAATATTTCCTCGATTATGTAAATATGAATGTTTAATTAATATTAGTTTGGTTATTGGCTAACTCGAGAATAAAATCATGAGTCTCTTGCATATCCCTGACCACCGTGCCTAAGGAAATATTTACTAATGTTGCATCAGATGCGTTGTTTCGTGGATTGTATTGTGGAACCGATAAACTATGTTCGAACTCAGTACCATGGGTGGCTTCGCTACTCGATGGTGCTGCTGTTCTGTATGGTGGTCGAATTCTGCACTATGTTTACGAGTCACACGTTTTCTGACCGTTACAATATGTAGGTGAGAATGATATTTTAAGTCAAATAAAATGGTAGCAGTATACTGTGGTATCATGTTCTATAAACCTGTCAAATGATTCCAATAAAACTAGAAAGTAAACTCAGTAAAATTATCTATAACTTTTTGAAGTAAATTTTTCCAAATCTAAAGTAAAAGTAATAAAATGGTTTTCTGTCCTAATCTTTTTTTATTTAAACATCTTAACACCATTCATTTTTTTAATGTAGTCAAAGTTACAAACAAAGGAATGAAATGTATAATCAATGCCATCAAACGATGTTTTTTTTTGCTTGAAGCTTTGCTGTAAAAGTGAAATGTAAGGATAATAATATATTTTAACATATAGATCTTTGACTTATAAAATTATTAAAGCTCATTTAAATTTAATTTTAAATAAATTTGTTATCTTTATATTAATATGACTAGTAAAAATAAAAAACAAAAATTGTCAAGCAATAGAGAATTTCAAAATTGGTGGACTGATGAATATGGAATGATTAACAAAGGTCCCAAGGCAGCATGTGTTTTATGTTCTGGAACTGTTGTACTGAGAACATCATTGGTAAAACGGCATTATGACCCCAATCATAAATTGCTCTGTCAAAAAAGTAAAGATAAACAAAAAGAATATATTGCCTAAGCATTTAAAAATAATGAAATTTATTGAAAATCATTCAAATATAACTGCTGCTAGTTTTTTTTATTTCAAATGTAATTGCCAAACATGGGCAACCTTTTAATGATGGAGAATATATGAAAGAAGCTTGGATGAAATGTGAACCTGTTCTATTTGAAGATTTTGAAAACAAAGCAAAAATTATTCAGAGAATAAAAGATTTACCATTGGCTAGAAATACAGTTAAAGAAAGAATCCTGAAAATGGTTAACAACATAACTTATCAAAAAAGAGATATAAAATCTTCTAGTTTAATTTCTCTCTGCCTTGATGAAAGTACAGACATAAATGGATCAGCTCATTTGGCTATTTTTATTTGCTATTGTGTTGGAAATAATATCAAAAAAGAATTGATAAGTTTACATTAACCTCATTAGTAACAACAACAAAAGAGATAGATATTTGCAATGAAGCTTGAAATGTACTCACTGAAAAAGAAATAGATGTTGCTAAAATTGTATCAGTAACAAAAGATGGTGCTTAAAGTATGACTGGAAAAGAAAATGCTTTTCTCAGTTTATTTACCAATTGTACTGGACATTCAATTTTGGTTTTCATTGCATTTTACATCAGCAGTTTTTATGCATGAAGGCCAGCTTTAACCCATTGGATGATGTTATGAACTTTGTAACTAAGTTAGTCAATTTTATATCTACAAATGCTCTAAATAAATGAAAATTTTTAAATTTATTGAGTGATTTGATCTCAGTATGCAAATGGTTAACTTATGTACAACAATGTCTGATGGTTAAGTCAAGGAAAAGTTCTTCAAAGATTCATTGAGTGTTTAGATGAAATTAGATTGTTTTTACATAATGAGAAAATCATTAAAAAATATAATGAATTAATGTATGTTGAATGGCTTTTGAAATTAATGTCTTTTTAATGATATGCGTTCCATCTAAACAAATTAAAAGTGAAACTGCTAGGTTATAATAAGACAATTGTTGTCATGTTTAATTTGATCAAAGCAATTGATGTTAAATTACAAATTTTCAACTGTGATGGTATTTCTTACACCTTCAAATATTCTCCAAATATAAAAAAGTTCTTCACTGATTTAGAATCTCATGAGAAGCCAGATCAAATAAAATTGATGCAAGAATTTTGTGCTGTTATTCAATTGATAATTGATTAATTTGCTTTAAGATTTACACAGTTCAGACAATTTTCAGAAATATCAAAATTTATTTTATAATAATATCAATGGATAGTCTCAAATTATAAATTTTTGAGTGACTTAATTTGGAAGATATGGAAATGCAATCAATCAATTTTCAATTCAGCTCTATATGGAAACAGAAATTTATTGACTTGAGAAATGAGTTAGAAACAATGGGAAATGATCGATTATTGGGCATATGTCAAATGAATGCTGAAGAGGAACTATTGACTGCCTAGAATACTATTCCTGAAACATTTAATTGTTTTAAAAAATTAGCAACCAATATATTATCAATTTTCTCTACATATGCATATAAATGATTGTTTTCAGAAATTAATTTAATTAAAGACAGTTCGAGAAATAGAATGACATATGGATCCAGTTGAGCATGTATGTTATTAAAAGTGACAAAATATGAACCAAATATAAAACATTTGGCATCCAATGTACAACAGCAAAAATCTCATTAAATAATATCTATTGCTTACAACAGTTCTTTCATATACACTTTAATGCAAATAAATTTTCTTAAAAACTGCTTTATTTTCCTTACAGTTTCGATTGTCCAGCAGTCTTCATCAGAGCTCTATGCTTCACTGCTTTAATTAAAAAATCTGTTTTAATTAAAAAATATCTATTTATGTTGAATTTATGTTTATTTCCAAAATTTTGTTTTAAATAGTATTAATTTTTTACTATTAGATTCAATTTGTGCTCTTCTAAATAAATATTGTTCACTTGTATTTAACTTATTTCGAAATTTTGTTTAATTATTATTGTTATTATTATTTTGGTTTATTAACTTTTAAAAAACTGCAATAATTAAGTTTATATTTTGATTTAATAACTGCATGGCACACCAATCATTAATAAATATTTTCTGGAAATTTTTGGGATGCAACACATAAAAAGTTTCACCATCACTGCCCTACTATATTAGAAGGTCTTCATTGTCTACTTTGCCAAAGTTTTTTTTCAAATTCTGTACAACTTCTTACACCATTTCATCCACACTTTTCATTATCTCTTTCTTAATTTTCCTTTTTTTTTTTTGCAATGTTTTCAAAGTATTTTTTACTATAACTAAAATTATTCATCACTTCAGAAAATCAAAACTTATCTAGAACATGCTTTATGAATGTATTTCTTCAATACCTCTGTTAGTCTCTCTTTGATACTGATCTTCAGGCCTTTCTGTACGCTTTTTGTATTCTAGAGCTACAAATGGACTTGGATATTTGAGTTAAAATCTAAAATTAATATTGAAATCAATATACATTTTTTATATAGATCTCAATTATGCAATCATATTTTTTCTAAATTATAAAACTCTTAGACCATTCAATGAAGTATGGAGAGATGTATGGTTTAGCAAGAAGAGATAGAAAATTAAATCCATAAGGGAGAGAACAAACAATTATGAGAGTTAAATGAGGTTGGCTGAACATATTGCTAAAAGAGATGATAATAGATGGTCAATTGACATTTTGAATTGAATTCCAAAAGATGTTCTATGTGGGTTTGGTGGATGCATGAAATACGTAAATTTGTTGATGCGATGTGAAGAAATGCTATATATTGGAGACGCTGAATTAAATGT
The DNA here is from genome assembly GCA_028023455.1 of Epiperipatus broadwayi. Lineage (NCBI taxonomy): Eukaryota > Metazoa > Onychophora > Udeonychophora > Euonychophora > Peripatidae > Epiperipatus > Epiperipatus broadwayi. Next base: position 959,079 of record JAQFVV010000042.1, on the reverse strand, counting down.
GGAGAGACATTATCCTGCTATGGATTGATAATAGTAGAAAATGAAATGATGATAAAACTCTCATTAAACATTAGAGGAAAACCTTAATTCTACTTCTCAATACTACAATATTAAAAACTCTCTCTATATATAAAAAGTGTGGCCATCATTTTTCTTGGAAAATTATTCTTTTTCTAACGATTTTTTTAAAATTAAGAATAACGTAAATTTGAAAGAAACGGCCGACCTGGAAAAATTATATTAATGTTTTTGAACATAAACAGTATCCATTTTTGTTTATCATTTTACATTTCTCATTTAAGCCTTTGACATCTTTACGGACAAGATTAAGAGCAGTAAATATTAAAAACTAACTACATTAATTTATCATCACCGATTCTACTCCTCCAAGGTTATGAATATTAAAATAGTGTCATCTAAGTTGTGTTGCATACATTTTCTCTTTATTATTTTTTCAGATTAATGAATGTCAATATATTTGAAATCAAATTTAATGTCCAGTTAAAAATGACCATACATTGATTTACTATCCTATAGATTGTCTATTAACTAGCTAACCCCTCCCAATCGTGACATTGCTTGTAGATTCAGCAGATCATTGGCATGACAGATTGTTAATAGTCTATTCTTTTTTTTTTCTTGTGTCATAGCATCGGCCGGGAAGCGAACCCGCTAACCTGGGACAACTGCTTGTAAGGCGTCTATGCTGACCTCTCGACCATCGACGCTTGACTAGTCTATTCTTTTATCTGCATTTATTACAATTTTGTTCTTTTTTAGTGTTCTCAACAGTAATCAACAAAGTGATATACTTATATTACTTTTAAAAGATTTTTCATTATTAGAAGAATTTGTGGGATAATAAAGCGTACAATTTAGTGCATCACCTAATAAATAAATAATCGCAAAAAAAAATTACATCCATTTTTTTTTTTTTTGGTCAATTATTTTTGGTGCAGAAAAATTAAAATTTTTAAAACTTTTTTGTTTGTTTGTTTGTTTTTGGCTTTTGGTTTGTTCTAGGAGGGAGAGGGGATGAATATTACCATTTTTTTTTAAATACGATCAATTTAATTAGATATTTCTCCAATTTAATTTTTTATTTTCTAATTCAATTTTTTTTTTTGACAGGATGCTTAGAAGTGAGTAATTGATTTGTCTTATATCGGAATAATTTTTAATTTGAATTATTAATTATTCTAATTCTAATTTTAAGTTATTAATTTTCCTACCAATTTTTTATTTCACGATTTTAATCCTCTTTAAAATAAAATTAATATATTTACAGAAGGTACATACGTTTCAGTGCTGATTTTTTAAAGAGTGATACTATGTGCATCTTTCAGGATATATGTAAGTGTACAAATATATATGTGATCACTTATCTATTGACACCATCTGACATCACCGTCTTATTTCGTTATATATTTTTTTGAAACATTTTTCACATTAAAACTAAAATGTTGTATATAAATATTGTTAATAACCTGAGGGAAGGGAAAAGCATTTAAGGACAAGGTGAAAAGGTTTTGGAATTTTTCTCAACCATATTCATACTTCTCAGGTGTTCGCAAGAACTTTGAGAATCAGAAATAAGAAAGCTACTCTACAACTACATTAAACTACAGGGCAATTAAAAAACAACACCAAGATTACAATTGTTTAAAGTCAATAAAGTAGAACATCTAAAATTTTAATTGTAACTTATTATGCTCATTCACAATGTTAGACCAAAAGTCTAATACAGAGATTACTGTGATATTGAAAAAAATGTCAGCATTTTCTATCTGAATGTGCTGTTTTTAAAAAAACTGCGAAATAAACTCTTAGCTAGTAATTAGATATACTTTTAAGTCTTCATTAAATATAATTAATTTTCAAAACTATTTATATTCATTGGGTATTGAAGTGTATCCATTTTGTTCATATTAGTAGTGTATTATCTAAGAATAATTAGTAGTACATAAAAGATTCAACACGTGATATATTTCACTTATCTTTAATTATATTTCTATTATGTAAATAGAAAGTAGGTTGAAGTAAAGAAGGGTTCCCCTCTTTTCTTCCAAAGCGTAAGCTTGTGGTTAAGACCTGTAGAGGTCCCTAATATCGCATTTTTACACGCATATTCTTGAGGTTACAGCCTCAGTAAATATTACTAAATAGTAATAATAAATTAGGTGGGTAATCAATAGCATGTTAAAGATTAAAAAAGCATGGAGCCATAAAAAATAAGTCATTTACAACAACAATCTGTATCATGTCATTTGTTTCATGTTTAACATAAAATATTTGTGTATAATTTTTATTTTGTATTTAATTTTAATACTGGATATCTGTTCACCCATTTTATCTTTATAATAAAATAGATTTGTGCTATTGCCATAATAATTATAAACCTTGTCACAATGTGGAGCAATATTGTAACAACACATGATCACCATTTCTTATGCTTGCTCATAAGTATTATTAAAACAGGCAAAACTCTCCATAAAGTGGTGCCACTCAGTGCAAGCCAGAGTAATCAATGGATGCCAGAAGGCTTGAGCCTGATGAAGGCCACAAGCCAGAAACTAGTCTAGGGGTATTGGATGAGTAGGCACTAGATAGGGATTTTATGCACAAACCTTCTGGCATCCATTGATTACTTTGGCTTGCACTAACTGGCACTACCGTATGGAGAGTTTTGCCTATTTTAATATTGTAATTACTTCTAGATTGCAATTTTGCGTAATTTTATGTCGAATAGTTTAAATCTAATAATCGTAGTTTTATATTTAGATATTGTGTTTATTCTTAGACGCCAAGTGTAACTCAAAAATAATGAAAATCCAAATGCTAACTAGAGTATTATGGTGAGAATTCTTTTTATTATATCAGAATGAGAAACTTTTTTTTAAAGCTTTTTTATTATTATTTTAAAGAGACTTTCATTATTTTATCCCTTTAAAGATTACTTATCATCAACACATTAGATCATTTTTCACTTTTTATTTTCAAATTTATTTATTTTTTAAATGTGTTTATTTTAAGGAATAAACTATTATTTTGTATTTTGCTTTTGCCATTTTTTCTTAGATTTCATTAACCAAAATTAGTCTAAAAATGAAAATATCTATTTTGCAAATAAAAAATTTTAATAAACAAAAACGACACAAATAAATAACAACAACAAAGAGCTTCAGTTTAGCTTTCAGAACAAATAGTATATTTTAATGAATAAATAATTTTTGTCTTAAAAAAACCAACATATTTAATAGATAAGTTGACAGAGCATGTTTTCAAATAATTAAAACTCTTTTTATAATGTCAAATTTTTTTTTTCTAATGTGTCATAGCATCAGACGGGAAGCGAACCCGCTAACCTGGGACAACTGCTTGTAAAGCAGCTGTCGCTGACCTCCCGACCACCAATGCTTGACCAATGTCAAAATTGAACTTATAATTATAAGAAAATGGCAAAAAATAATAAGAATGATATTACCATGGGATGTCCCGATTTCATTTCTTCTCTAATGTCCGTAAATTTTTTACCTGAGTAATTGACTGTTTAAGAGCTACTTTAATTCAATAAAGAGTTAGCATTAAAGTCGTTGCTCACTTGGACCATAAAGCATGAAGACCCTTTCAAAGGCATAAAATTCCTCAATATCTACATTCAGAGGGACAACAATAAATTAAACTACAAAATAATAGTAAAACCTATACAGGTTAGAGGTATAATATTCCCAGAATCTCTCATACTAAATTTGCATTAATTTACTGGCTTTAAAGCATTCCTACATAAAAACCTCAATTTATACAAACTTGAATCAGATTACAAAACCAATATTGATAATATATCAAAGACTTATGCCACTTTGGAAATAAATACTAACCATACATTAATATTGTTAAAAGATTTTATACTAAAATCAAATGCATACCTACATCAATTGACATCAAATCCTAGATATCATTTCCATATATACCCAGAATATTCAGAAGTATAAAGAATATTTGCTCTGACATTTACACAATCAGTTTCCACACTCCACTCACCTTAAATAGCCTAATTAATAATTCTAAAAATAAACTCATCCCTGAACAGACCCCTAAATTGTATACAAAATTTCCTGCAAATCATAGTAACTGCAATATGGTCTATTTTGGGGAATCCTGTGCTGACCTGCCAACAAGAATCACTCTGTACTGGTACTTCTGCAATAGGGCTAAGAGCACCCACAAATCCATATTTTTAGACCATGAAAGCAAACTTGGCCATACCTTTGAAACCGCAACAGCCAGTGCGGTATGCTTTGAATGCAATGATGCAAAACGCAAGGTAAAAGAAGTTTGACATATCACCAACAATCTAAATGCCATCAACAAAAAAGAATCCTGATTTACCCCTCTCTAAAAAGTGTGTTATTTAAATCCACTTATTTATATATCATTTACATACTCTTTAAATTACAATATCCATCTCTACTTTGCGTCTGTGTTGCTATGATTATGGTATTTGTTTTATTTACTAAGGTGTTAATCTCGAGGTTAAAGCCTTAGTAGATATTTGTTTTAATGCTATCAAAAGCATGCTCAGTATACTTTTCCAAGCATATAAACATTCCATTAAGATTTCTTATTTTTTCACTTCCAAAGCGATTATTCTGAATTACAAATCTATAAGGCAAAAAGCTTAAATGAATTATAAACAAATTATGTATTTTAAGGGTGGCTTACAATCCAATTCAAACCAACTCTTATGTATCAACAACATCAAACTAAACCCATGAAAAACATAAACTGGGATAATAGGTTTAAATATGCTTTATCAAAATTTTTATGCAAGCAGACATATAGATATATACCCACTCTAATTTTATTTTAATAAGTACCAAACCAAGATAATGCTAAAATGAAGTAAAGGCTCTATTTCAATGTAAGATAAAAACCTAAACATAGAAACCTTTCATATATATACCTATACCAATAATGATTCATTTGTCAATGTGTAAATGCCACGATGTAAGACAGTAACTTAGTAGTTATGGTGATGACCTGATGTCAAGTCAATACCTAAGCAACCAAGGGTTAAAAAATGAGAGTAGAATTTTACTATGTAATTTTACTACATAATCTTACTATTTAATTTCAATAACAACTATTAATTCACACAACAATAGACACATACAGTGATGAAAAAAAAATTGAAAATGCAAGTTTGCTAAACAACAGAAACAAGGTCCAGTATAAAAACAAACCGAGTTCATTTCCATTCTCTGTCATATTTTATCAGAGGATATAATAACTGCAGACTGTAAATATCTTAAAATTGAACATTAAATTGAAGGATAAAATGGACATATTCAAAAATACCATATTTTACATATAAAATTTTATAGCGCTCAAAGTTGAAGGAAATCAGAGTCAACATTTAAAAGGGCAAAAATTGATGATTTTTAGCAGCATAATTAAAGAACTGAAATAATTTCACATCAATTATCAAAGGCAAAAGACTGTGCTATCAATAGAAAAGGGAATATTATATCACCAGCACATACATATAAGCAACGGAGTAAAACTTTCTTTTGCATAAATTTACTGAACACCAAATAATAAGTTGAAGAAAGTTAAATGTGCCATAGGACCGGGAGGCTGCCTTAATTGCCATAAAGCATGATGATTTAATTCACTTATTAAATAATGCCTAGAAAAATGCCAAGCGATTCATCTGAAATGTCTAAGTAGATCCAGGAAAAAAGTAACATCCAAAATGAAGACAACCTTGTTTAAGCACATTGCTGGAAAATCTGAGTGAGCGATGGAGAATTTATTAGAGTGGACTGATGAGGAAATAAATAGATTGTATCAATGAGAGACATTAATGCTAAAATTATAGGCTATAATCAAAAAGATTTGAATGAAATCAAAATTATTGGGTTTTTTTTCTTTATACATTTGTAAAATTCTATCTTCATTTTTATCTCACAATTGGAAGTTTCAGCATGTTTGCAGTTAGAACAGTCCATTGCAATAAGAAGTAACATTATGCAGGGGAGAAGGTTTATTAAGCTAGAAAATATATTTTTCGCAAATAAAATTTACGTTAATTCCCTCTGTAGTGATGTGACATCTGATCATCATATTCACATAATATGGAATGACGTAAGAAGTTTCGTTGCTCTTCCATAGTTTATTTGGTATGAATGACTAATGATTTGCATAAATGTTCTTTTCTATCAATGTTAGGAAACTTGTACATAGTTAGGGAAGGTCCCCAAAGAAGATGAAACCTCTCAACTGAAATTGGATAATGGAGCTATCGTAAATACAGTGAAATAATTTTGTAATGCGATTGTTATGATGATGAACTATTTTTTCCAATTTTATTTACTCTGCAAATAATGAATGTCTATTGATGCATGACTACCATGGGTAAGGGTTGGAGTAATAGATAATTTTAATCATTGATATGGTAGAGATGCATATTGGATGTATATATTTTTATCTTTTGCTATGTTAATAGAGTTTGGATTTTTTATCTGTTATAAATAAAATTTGTTAATGTGATTTAAATCAAATTGGTCTCTGGTTTATCAAATTCATTTATACACTCATCAATTTTATTGACTACATGTGTATACACACACATGTACTATTATAATATACAACACCACAATAGGTTTGGATGTTTCTTAAGTCAATAGAAACCTATATAAAGGTATGATAGTTGCTACACAAAGTAAATTCAGCCCTGAAGAGAACAGAAAGCAACATTCTCCCTGGGTTTTAATACTGATATTGAAGTGTAATGTAATCTGATGGAGGCGTGAGGCATGCATAAACTGGCCTAAATTATATCTATATTTAATAAGTAAACTTAGAACTAACCTATTGTAGGTGGATATTATTATTGGTTAGTTACTTCATTACTTCATTCATAGCTTTCTATCCAAAGACCATAAGTCCAACCATAGTTAGAATTAATATTGATAGTAAACCAAATAGCAAATGCAAAATTAAAGTACAGTAAAAATCAAAAAATGCCTTGGTTGAAATAAAAAATGTCACAAATGATATTAGCTGAAATAATACCAGGGTCCAACAGGCTTTTGACAGCATTTCTGCTTTGTGTAAAACATTAATATATAATACTACATTTGGCAGCCTATTTGTGTTTATTTTTGCTTGTGAAATTTTTCCAACTTTTTATATTTTTTTAATGCAACACAAATATTCATTTTAATTCTAAGCCAGAAAAAATAGTATCAAAAATTAATAACTACTGTAGTAAAAATAAATAAATTTCTAAATGACAAAGATGTAAAACGGTCAGTGATTTAAGTTTGGATATGATATGATTAAAACAAGGTTCTACAGCAAACGAATTAAAAAATAAGCATATGGCAAAAAGAATTTTAGCTTGGGAAGCTTTTAATATTATGAAATTAATGAACAAAATGGTAACAGCCAGCTAATGTTATATTTAACTGTTTTTGAGTAGCAATAGCACCATCTAGTGACCCATACTGACAATGATACTAGTACCAAAACTTCTTATGTGGTTAATCAAAACCAAATTGTAGCATCTATGAGCAATCGATTATGAAAATGTTAAAGAATTCTTTTAAAATCTTTTGCTCTCTTTTAGTTGAAGTTTATTTCCAACTAAGTAAAGTTCAATGGAATCAGGGGGGAAATGGATTCCATTTGGTTATAAACTATACTGAAGCTTTGAGTAGAGATACTATTGCTGTTGACAATATTTCACAGAAAGTAGAAGTTTTGAAATCAACAATCTAAATTTTTAAAATTTCTTTCCACTTCTTCTAATTTGCATTGCTGAATTATATATAATATAATATATCATATACACCTTAATTTACACTCTACAATGCAGTTTTAGATTTTGGTTAAAGGCGTAGGAGTGGTGAGGTTTATAAAAGCTCTGGCGATGACTGCTGGACAGTTGAAACTGTGGGCAAGAGGAGATAAAGTAAATCATATGTTAAACTGCATTGTAGAGTGTAAATTAAAGTGTATTTGGTATATTATATTATTAATTTAAATTTTTTTAGAACATTTAAGATTTAATTTTACACTTTTAAAAGATGAATTTTAAAAATATGTAACTGCACTGTATTTCCAATAATTGCATTTTTGATTTTTTCTTAAATGGTTGTTTTGGATAGCAATTGTGTCTTTAATCATAACTCTAGAATAGATTATCTAAATATATGTATTTCAAGGTAAGCTACAATCAGTGGTTTAATAACTAACATTCTGATTTTAATAGCCTCCATTGTATATTTTATAACAGAGAGAAGTAATTGATAACACAATTAGATAGATAATTGACGTGTGAAGATGGATATTTTATTAAACATAGTAGAGATTCTGATCTCAATTTTTAGTTTATGATTAGGATAATGATGATGAGTAAATCACTTATTCCCATTCTGTAAAGTCACACTTAAAAACTCGAGAAGAAATATGGTTTATACTTCTTGATCATTATCATTTTACAACCATTTATGTTAAAAGTCAGAAAGAGCGTCATACCATTAAGCAGCTTTGCTTATAATCAGGATATAGGTTTTTAAAGTGCCACTTGTCTTTATGGAAAACTACATATGACAAAATAATATTTTCACGTCATATCTTAATTCCTTTCCATTAATATAGTGGCATATTTCTCAGCCTAGGCCATAAAGCTTTTTAATCATGGACGCAATGAAAACGAGGCAAGGCTTAAAATAAAAATAGCACTGAAACTAAATTTAGTTTTAAATGACAAATCAAATAATTCAGTAAAACAGTTTAATTAATGAAGAAACAAACTTGTGATTATATGCACATATAGACATAATAAAAATAAGTCTCTGAACTGATGTGTCAGAAAGGTCTTAATATTCGCAAGCTCTTTTCAAATAAAGAGAAAAAAAACTAATTTATAAGAGTAATATTTAGCCTTCATTAATTATTTTTAACTGACCATATATCTCGCTGATCAGACATAAATAATTTTATTATAATATATGTGTAATAATATTGTGATTCGATGTCTGTATTTCTTTTAATCAATATACCTAATCTTATAATCGAATATTTATAAATACAGTAATTAGATATATGTAAAATATAACTTTAAAAATTTTATCTACTTAGGAGCGCTTATCCTCCTAATCTTTGTCAACTAACACTTTGAAAGGCTAAACTTCCCACAATTCCGTGATTCTAACGTTTGCTGCCTGTCTGTTAATTGTATTTGTATATTAGCATAGCTTCCTTTATTTTCCTTTTGTTGGTATTTTATTCAATTTGCAATATTTTTTACATTTTTATAATTGAAGTTAAAACCATAAATACATTATTTATTATGGTCATAAAAAACTGATGCTGAAACATTATTATTAGCATAGTCGAAAGCACTCCTAAGTGGATAAAATTTTTAAAGGTTATAATTTACATATATCTAATTACTGTATTTTTAAATATATATATATGCAAACCAATTCAACATGTATTATAAATAATCTACTAATGCATGCAATAAGATATTTTATAAATAAAACATAATAATTTCAGGCCTATATAGCTAAACAAAAAAATTATTGCAGCTTAATAATTCATACTAGGAACTTTCCTAAAATTATAGATTTGTCTTCAACATAGTAGTTCAACATATTTAAAATTTATTTTAAATGTCCAAGTTCAGGTCTTTTAAATTCCATAAGCTAGAGCAAACTTTGAAAAATAGGTGCAAACTTTTAGTAAAACGTCATTATCACCATTTTTATATTATTAGCTATTATTAACTTTATTGGCTACAATTACTTTTGAGACATGACATCTTTTCACTGTTAAGGAATTACATTTTGGGAGCATGGATAATATACTTCTGACTGTAACTAGCACACTTGTAGAAATTCATCTCCATATAATTTTTTTGTCATAAACAATAAAATCAATATTATGAAGAACTTTCTTGGTAAGTGCTTGGTTTATATGGGTAGTTATTAGCTAATTATAGTGACTTGTTCCCTCTGTGATCATTTATCTTCTCTAACTCAGGTTTTGCAATGCACTACCATATCATGCACTCTTTAGGAGTATAAAAGAATGAACATCAATGATTTTATGAATAAATGAAGATAAATGGTATCTCATCAAGTAAATTATTCTATGAATTATCAGTTTTAAATTCTTTATATATCACTCATGAAGACTGACAACATACACAAGTTTCTATGTATGTCGAAAGTTTTCTTCACAGACAATTTTTCTATTTTTTTAAAGCCTTAAGTTAGATACTAGTCCCGGGATATTGGACAAGACATAACAGGACTGGATAGAGATTTATTAAGTACTATCATCTGTCATCTATTAATTACTAAAGCATATATTAAGTATAGAAATGAGGTAAAAGAAAAAGAGTATAGTTCTTTATTGGATTATGATTGCTTATAAATATAGTATGATTTGGATGATATATAGCATATTCTAGGATGCTTTTGATACTTACATAAAGTAGAGAGCTTATGGAAAGTCAGTGTATGTCTTCTCTGTTTATTTTTTCCTTCTCACATGGATTTCTCTAGGAATTTATGCATTTATCATGAATATTATGATAAAACTTTTCTAAAGATCAGATCCAAAAGTTAGTTGCTTTTAAGTTACATCATTGATAGTTTTATTCCTATATATTTTCATAATTAGCCCTAGAACTAATAATAGATTATCTTTTGGATCTAATTATCTGAGAGAATTTTATTTGTTCCATTTGACTGTTGTTTAGAAAACACTATTAATTCAACTATCTTTTGGTTTTTATAAAACACTATTATTCTCACCAAGTGTATAATTACACATATAAATGTTTTGTAATTCAATACTAGCGCTATAAACGCATAAACACAAAGCTAATATTTAATGTCTTATTAAATCATAGGCTGAGCTTTGTGTTTATGCGTTTATGGCGCTAGTTTAATCAAACAGTGAAGTTTAAAATTTATATAAATGTTCTATGAATTTATAAGATATCAAAAAATATGTTATACAATATAATTTCTACATTTAAATACATAAATTCATGTTCATATAATATTAATATCATTTAAGTTCTTTATTATTTTCACAACGCTACATATAATTACAACCCATTATTGACGGTTTCGATTGCCCCAGCAATCTTCTTCAGAACTATAACAAACATAATATATAAATACAAATAAACATGAATATATAATTTTTCATTATATATATACTGTATATCTATGCCCACATCCATCATTGTTATATGTAATATAAAGATGCTATAATGGGCCTCATTGTTCCATTTTTATTGTTATTAGTGTAGCCCTCATTTTACCTATACCATATTCCAAACATCCACAAATACAGAAAATTAGATCAGCTTCTCTTACTATGCATGCATTTTATGAACAACTTTCTCTTTTCAACTTAAATATCCATCCTAATGTTAAAATCTCAGTAATGTTCACTACCCACTGGCATACAAGTTAGAGACTAGTTTCATATATATGTTATTATTAAATTGGATAGACATTTCACGTTAATATAATGAAATGTTTCTCTATTGCAGAATTTTTTTTAATCAGAGGTGTTTTCCCAGCTGTTATAAAAAGATTTATATTTGTAAATCCTCAATTTTATTAAAATTAATGAAAAATACTTTGTTTACCTGCATTATTTATTTGGTACTGTGTTCGCTGTTAATAAAGATACAGTGGTTACCCAGATTTTAATTAAGTAATTACACAGATCTTTCTCGTTTTGGTAGATGTAGTTTTTTACTAAGGCGATAAACCTTTAAGCATGTGCGCTTGAAAATACGAAGGTAGGGACCTCTACAGGTCTTAACCACAAGCTTACTCTTTGGAAGAAAAGAGGGAAACTGTTCTTTACTTCAACCACTTTCTATATAAATAGGTGAAGCTGAAGCGGTTAGAACTGAGAGCATGAAGCTATTCAATACTTCATTGATTAAGTCCACAATTCCTATTACCCATTAGTACTCATGAAATCTTTCAATTTACAATGAGTCAATGGAAACATTTTATAGTTAGAAATCTATTACGATAATTTAAAGTTGTAATTATAAATGTATTTAATGCACATTGATTATGTAAGTAATATTTACTAAGGCAATAAACCTTTAAGCATGTGTGCTTGAAAATATGAAGGTAGAGACCTCTACAGGTCTTTACCACAAGCTTACTCTTTGGAAGAAATAAGGGGAACCCTTCTTTACTTCAACCTACTCTCTATATAAATAGGTGAAGCTGATGTAGTTTGTTTGCCTTTGCTTAACAGTTTATTTTAGCAGCATTTTATTTTAGAACTATGGCACGAACTTAAAAAAACCCTTATACCATTAAGATGCATTAAAAATAAAAGAGTAGAACAATTATCAATAGAATAGTATTATGGCCAAGAAGCATCATTTAATCATCACTAACACTAGTTTATCATTAATTACTCCATTTTAATACAGTTTATTGTAGCAATTAATTTTAGAACCACATCATAATAATGAGCTCTTACATCATTAATTTCAATACTATGTATGGTTTGATACAGTGATAGATTGATGGATGCTCAAGGTCTATGGATCCAGGTTCAACTGCTAGTGTTCAAACTTCTTATGAACTTTTGAATAGCAAACTAAAACTGTGACAAACTCTTCATACAGTAGTGTCACTTTGTGGGAGTTATAGTAAGCTTGTGGTGTTAATAACAATCTGAGTATTTTCATGCAGTGTTAAAGTAAGAACCTCTGAAGCTCAGGATCAGTGGATGGCTGATTACTTCAATCATCTCTAGTGTTTGAATTTTGTGTGAATTCCCAACCAACCATTTGATTATTTTTATTTACTAAATTCAATTAATATATACATGGAGCAACTAAGCCTGAATATGCTGGCATAATAACAATTCACAAATCAGACTCAGAGAGCAAATTTTAACAAACTTATAAAAATATCTAGTTTTTCATGTGAATTATTGTTATGGTAGTATATTCAGACTGACTTATTTTGTATATAAGATTATACATTATTAACTTATATATTTAATAGCTATATTTTATTATGGTCTTATTAAAATTATTTGATTTGATATTGAGCTTTAAAGCAAAAACTTAGAAGCACTTTGCTAATATTTAAGCAGTTTTTAAATTTAAAAAAAAAATGCAATAAAGTAAAAGTTCATGAGTTCTGGCTGATAAATTATGATTACTTCTATATTTTGATATTTGATTTACCCTACATGGTTAGTGCAGGCAGAGTCTGTAACTCAAGATATGTAAATTAGGCCAGTTCTATCATTTCTAGCCCTTTGACTTTTTACGAATTCCCAATCAACAAAGCCATTCACTTATTGCAATGGTTTCCAAACTTTTTGTGACCATGCCCTTCTTTTTTTGTTTGAAAAAAAATGTTGTACCACTATCTTCCTAATTTTTAGAACATTCTAATTTTATTAATAATACTGTCATATTTATAATTTCATTTTAATAGATTATAAAATAATACACCCTACTTAGTATAGATATAGATCTAATATAAAACAATTTTTATGACATAATACTTTTTAATACAATCAAGTAAATTTTACAAAAAAAAAAAAAAAAAATCAAAAAACAAAAGAACATTGATTAAAATTATGATGATATTTAATGCAATGGGTGAGCCTGTTTATTAAAACCGAGTTTGTCAAACCTGGGTATCATTGAAGATAAGGCTACTTTCAAGTCTTCAATCAGTAAACAATATTAATGTTTTGTTTTTAAAATAGCAACAGTAGAATAACCAGTTTCACAGAAGTAAGATATTACAAATAGTAATAAAATTTCTAAAGCTTTGTTTGTTAAAGTAGCAAACAGTTTCTTCATTCGTAGTCAGAAAGTACCAATATTTTCTTGTTCAAACACCTGTTTTAATGTGCTGTCACAAGATAATCCAATCAACATTTCTGGCTCTGATGATGAAACGCCAAGTACAACATGTTTTAATTGCAAATGGATTTCTTACCCATTCATATTTTGGCATGTCAAGATCTTTAAAATAAAATGAGAATTGTTTCTATAGATTGGTCAAATGATTCTTAACCCACTAAACATCACATGATCACCATTTCTTATGCTTGCTCACAACTGTTATTAAAACAGGCAAAACTCTTCATACAGAAGTGCCATTCAATGCAAGCCAGAGTAATCAATGGATGCCAGAAAGCTTGTAGATAAAATCCCTATCTAGTGCCTAATCATCCGATATTCCCAGACTAGTTTCTAGCTTGCGGCTTTCATCAGTGAGGAGCCTTGGATCTGAGAGCACTGCACCTAGATCTTAGGTTCTAATGCAACCCTCCAGCAGACACCTTTTATCTTATCTACAAAACTATGAGTCTAAAATTGAAAACACAATAATATTTTCAATACAAGCTCATTAGATTATATAGTCATATAGGTCTGAACTCAGTTCAGTATCCATATTGATGTTTTTGGTTTTTTAATAATCAGCCATCACTAGCCTATTAGGCAGGATTGATATTAAACTAGTAAACATCACCCAATCACCATTTCTTATACTTGCTTATAACTGTTATTAAAACAGTCAAAACTTTCCATACTGTAGTGTCACTCAGTACAAGCCAGAATAATCAATGGATGCCAGAAGGCTTGTGCAGTGCTCTCAGATCCAAGGCTCCTCACTGATGAAAGCCACAAGTTGAAAACACCAAAATGTGTAGGTACTGAACTTATTTAAAAGTTATTTTAATACTAAGGTAAGTGGAATTTTGAGTAATATTTAGTTTAAATATGTTGTTATTTTGTAGTTCTTTACACTTGAGAAGTCTCCTTGTAGCAGTGAAACCATTGGTAGTGTTTTAGAGTTTATTTTCTTGGCTAGTCTGGTTGAGTTGTGAATTTGGGTAATTTTGTTTGCAATTTATGTATTTACATATAATACATATCGATGTCAATTTATCTATAATTAACTACTTGAAAAATCAAGTAATATTCTAATATCAAAGATATAAATCACAACAATTTTATTTAATTAATTTGAGATTTTTTTTTGCTCGGCCAAAAATCTATTGAGAAACTTTTTCTCATTAATCAGCTAAGATAAGCTGCAAAATATGAAATCTGTTGTTGGTTATAAGATAAACAAGAATTTGTGTAATAATGTAAAATGTTTAGCGAAAAAAATATAATGTACTTTATTATTATTTTAAAAGAAATCGGTACAAATGTATTCTGTATTGTGTTAATGCTTAACTAAAATATTTCCGCCATCTAGTGAGAAAAATATACAATAATAATATTTTTACCGTTTAATCATCAATCTTCTTAATGCTTCTGATTTTACATTTCATGTCACTGAAACATTAAAAATCATTAATATTCATTTTGTGATGTGTGACGTGTAATAGAATTTAAGTTAAAAACTTAAATCTGTTACAAATAAAAAACAATCATATATACAAAATAGAAAATGTGCAACTGATTTTATAAATCAATTCACTAAACTGAAAATATAATTAGAATATATCAGATGTCAAAATTTAAGCTTTTTTTTTTGAGATGAAACATATATATGTAGCAGTTAGTTAAAAAAAAAAAAAAAGGAGGAGGTAAAACCAGGTTCACAATCCCAATTATTGATGTGTTTAAAAGATAAGTTCTGTTCTGGTATGCGATTTTTGTTTTGGTATAAAACTGTTATAAGATTCAGTCTTAAATTTTCACTTTATCTAGATTAAGTTTTTCATATTGACATTTATTTAGCTTATGGAGATTTTTTTTTAGATAAATAAAGAATTCACAAACAATATAAAGAATTCTCAGATATTTCAACCAAAACACAAATTCTTTAATGATTTTATTAAATTGTTCAATTCTATGTTGACTATGGGGCAGCTACTTAAAAAATGTCTTATATCTGTTGGAAAAAAATTTCAAGTTTATTCAGCCTGAATTTGAATCTAGGTTGTAAAGCATTACAAGAAGATGTATTACTATTGGTACCATGAGGCCTTCTAATATATAGTAAATACAACATTGATTTAAGAATTAGATATTTATCACTCCATTTAACTCTAGCCTTTAGCTATTATTTTTAGCTCTTATCTGCTATATATTCCATGTACTTTAAATTGTTTACTTTATACTGCATCAAAGTCGGTCTTGTATCAAAGAAAACAGATTGGTATCAATTATTGAACTACTTTAAAAGTAATGTTTATATTATTAAAAAAAATGCAAATAAAAAACAAACATTCAAATGAGATTATATATAAAATCAGCATATTCAAATTTGAATTCACCAATGAGCGCACGTAACATTAGGTTATAAAGAAAAAAGAAACCAATCTTTTACGCAGATGAATAAACATTAGCAAATATGAATTATAAATATAAACAAAGGGGGAAAAAATCAACAAAATAAAACATACTATAATTTATTAACACTGGAAAATATACTTGCAAAACAAAAAATGATAATTTATTTTTTTAAAATACATTTTAGAGTGTAAACAATGCAAGTTTTTAAACAGCCATGGAAAGCATAGATCTACATATAATACTAGTGGAGAAAAATACATATATAATAATTTATAGCTAAGGCAAGATAAGTTAACAAACCAAAGATTAAAACTGTATATGCAGCAAACTTATAATGTATATCAAGTGTTTAAGTTGAAATCTTGGTTCATATTGCATGCCATTATTATGTCTGATAGGTTTTATATCTTTTGAAGCCCTGGGATACTGGTAGATAGTAAATGATCCAATGTGAATTGCAAATATATCAGAAAAAGATTATAGAATATACTACAATAGATCAGCTTGAAGATAATAGTTTCAAAGGAAACAGTTCTGTGGGTCTTGTTAAGAAAAGAATAGAATTTATGGAACACAGTGGGACATGCTATAAAAAGTAAGTGATTCCTGAATCTCATTTTAGAATATAATGATATATATATATCCACTGTCACCTGTAGTTTCTGATCTTTTCATGGATAATTTTGAAAGTCAAATATTATGTGCAGCTACTAAAAAACCTATTTAGCTTAGATATGTGGATGATACATTTGTCATATGGCCTCATGGCACTGATGCCTTAAATTCTTTTCTTGTTTTTTATAAATAATTGGCATCCAAATATTAAATTTATTATGGAAGTGGAAAATAACAGATCCCTTTCTTTTCTAGATGTTTTAATTGCAAGAAAATGTGATGAAACATTATCAATATCAGTTTACAGAAAATCCACCCATACAAACAGATACCTTAATTTTAATTCTTATCATCATCCTGCACAAATTTTTTCTGTAGCAAAAAATCTTTTGACTAGAAAGTTTTAAAATTTACGTAAGAGACTTTAATACTGAAACAGTAGGATCTGCTTTGCAGATCTTCGTTTCACCTTTTCTCACCTATTTCCTACCCTCATACCTTAGTTTGAACCCCAATCTATCGTAGTGTGTCTGCAATGCACTTATATACCGAAAATCCCACCCAATTTTAAACCACGAGTACAACGCTCATGTTATATATAAGTATAACTCATTCCCAAATAAATAAAATGTTATGAATTATGTATATGTTCACATAATTTAGATTTATTTAAAAGTAGGTTATATAAGTCGTAATTGCGCACACACTGTGATATGTATTTTAAAACTTATGATAAAATTATAAATTGTTAGTTAAAATTATTTTGTTTGAATCTGTTTACAAAAATATATTACAGTCGTAATATATTTTTGATTTAAAATAAACTTCATATTTGTTAAGTAGATAGATTCAAATATTGAAATTTAAAAAGTAAAATAATTTTCTTTTGAATTTAAAATCATGCCATATATTTTCTGTTAAAATAAATGAGGGCTGGTAGGAACAATAGTTTTAATTATTATCTAAGAAAATAGCAGATGTCCATTTAAGGTTTTCTTTCAATCAGTAAAAGTAATTTTAATTAAATCAAGTTTGTAATTCGAATGTCAACAAGGAAATTAACAATAGAAATTAATTAAAATTTGTTGAATTCCTTTAGACATTCGGATCAGATTAATTACAGCTGATAAGTAAGCAAAGTCCGATATATTTTTGTAACGCTCCAGGGCAATTGTATTGTTCAAGTCCACTATAAAAAGGAGGGGTTTTTTTTTGTTCTCCATTCTGGTGATTTGCTAATGAAAATGATTCTAGTGATTTGTTAATGAAATGATTCTAGTGAAATCATTCTAGTGAAATTATTCTAGTGCAAATATTCTAGTAAAAATATTCTTTGATCAAGATTTCAAAAGAATATTTTCTTGAGATTTTAGCTACGTGCCTGTGAAATTAAATTTGAAGCCGAGTTTTCATCTCCAAATTAATTGACCATATTTACAGTTTCACCTATGAATCACCCAACCTTCAAAATTGCTAACCTTGAAATGATGGAGTAGAGTGGCAAGAAGGTTATTTTCCTCTCGGGAATGGCCGGCCGCTGCTCCAGACCATCGAAAGCTATCACATAAGGAACCCCGGAACTGCTGCTGCTGCCAAAAATATGAACAATTCCAGATTTTGCTGCTGAAGTGTATAAAACCTGCCAACCATCAATCCACCTGCAAATGCTTCTCCAGAGGTAACCCCAAATTAACTCAAGAGCTCTTGTGATTCCTAACTAGCATGCTATAGCTATTTTAAATTGTTTTCTTTTATTTCATTTGACTTTATTATAATTCCTCTAACGTGTTCTAATATAATCAACAGTTTTTCTCTCTATCCTTGGGTTAATATTTTCTATTTATTAATCTTTTCTTTTATTTTATTATGATAATGTGTCAGAATAGTCTTTGACTGAGTGAATTATTCCCTTTGTTGAAAGTAAGATGCCATTAGTAAGACATATTTTAAATTTATAAATAACTCCCAATTTTATTATCTTGCAAATCACTCATTCGAGGGCTATTCTAATCTTCTTTAATATATATATAATCAAATAGTTTAAAATCTACATTTTATTGATTTTAACCTAATATGAGAGTATGTGCGAGGTCAATAATTAAAATGTACCACAAATGCATGATTGCGTAAATAAATCTATATTTTCTTTTCAAACCCACAAGCATGCATTTTCCTATTTTTAAATACTGTATTGTACTTTAATTTCAAAATTCGTCATTGACGTCGAGAATGTGCGGAGCCTTTTAAATGAATTTCTGGGAATTTGATTGGGCATTTTCCCCAATCTAAGTGAATCCATCCTGTATGTTTTATATACATTAGTCTAGTATTGCTGGTAAATGAATTGGTTGTTGAGACGCTTTGTTTTTCTTTCCAAGGATTTTAAATGGCCAAGTTCATTCCCTTTTCATTTTCTGCGGTTCCCAGGCAGAGTGTGTACTCAAATGTCACACCTGGGAATTAGACGTAGCCATCACCCAGCCACTAAGTTGTGGACGAGTTCAAACTTCGGCTGTCCATGACAACACATTCCTATGGGTCAGCGGTGAGATGCCCTCCATAGTCATTTCAAATATTCACTATTGTTTTATTTATATATTTATTTTTACAAAGCATCCATGATTTAAATGTATTACAACCTCCATCCTTTAATAAATTCATTATTAGCAATACCGACCTCCCCTCTGCTTTAATTATTATTATAAAATAAATGCCTTGATCACATCCCCACTTTATTGCTTAGTAAGCTTTTGTCCATGCTATTCTCGAAATCAATAAATATTCTATAACCCTTAATTTTCAAATATTTTATTAAACTTTTATAATTACTCAAAGCACCTAGCACATGTTTTCATCTCTTTTAAGCACATTATCATAATACTATTAGCCCGAGGGATAGAATATATTTTCTTTAAAACCTTTTTGTCATTTAATGGAATGTAATGCCAACAATTATTTAGTAAGCATCCCTGTCTCATATAAGCAGACAGTGGCGTTATATATATTTCTATATAAATAAATCTTTGAAATCATTTAAAACTAATTTTGATTTTATTTTATTGATTCCTATCACTGTCTCGGTCTATATATCTATTTTCTACAGTTCTTTTGTACATCCATAGACGTTAATTAGGAACCCAAACTTATCTTAGTATAGAGTCTCTTTGTTTCTCCCTGACCACCAGGCACCGGTAAAAGATTATACTAGTAGTAGCATCAGACGCATTATCACGTAGGTGGCACTGTGCAATTTGGACTTTAGATTCGAACTTAGTATTTCTAGAAGGCAACCCCTCCTAGAATGTTCAGTTTCATGTTTGGGGTTTGAATTCTGCAGTGTGTTAGCGAGATAGATGATTCTGACCGTTACAATACTAAAATTTAAAAATAATTAAAACATTAAAGTGCTGTGGATAAATTTGGATATAGAGTTAGAAATAAGAGAGAACATTGACTTTTGCTGAAAAACTGTGCACTATGAATTCTTTCTTTGAGAAAAAGTTTAAATGGTTATAGATATGGAAGTACTTAAATGAAAGTTGGAAAAAATTAAATTATATTTTGACTTACAGAAAAAAATATATATTTAAAAGATGTTATGTAGTTAATGCATTCAACAGAGGAAGCAATCTTTAACAAATGAGATGTAAGATATATTAAACAAGGCAAAACTCTCCATACAGTAGTGCCACCCTGTGCCAACCAGAATAATCTATGGATGCCAGAAAGCTTGTGCATAAAATCCCTATCTTATGCCTACTCATCCAATATCCCCAGACTAGTTTCTGGCTTTCTGGCACAGGGTGGCACTACTGTATGGAGATTTTTGCCTTGTTTAATAACAATTATGTGCTAGTATGAGAGATGGTGATCATGTGGTGTTTAATGATGTAAGATATGTGTTAATCCAAAATTAAATAGATAGAGCTACTAAAAATAGAAGTTTTAATAGTTGATTTTACTAATCTTCAGCAACATTTCAGTAAATTTAAGCTAAAATTTGTATATAGTATTAAAATATAAACAGACTTGATTTAAAATAATTCAATAAAATGGCTGATATTCAATAAGGATCATTATATAGCCAATAAATACAAAAAAAAAAAATCAACTGTGACAAGACCATGTATGAAAAAAAATAACTATGAAAATATGTAAAAATGTTCTATTTTAATAATTACCACAACTTTTGAAATATTAAGTATTTTAAATGAAAAGGGAAGACATGAAATTTAATCTATGAAAAATGAAAAATTTTCAGAAAATTGTGAAATTATTATCAATATATGATTAATAAATTGTTAACAAAAATGAATACAAAATGTTTAAATGATAAAAGATTTACCAAATAATAAAAAATACAGCAGATATTGATATTTAAGAAGTATGAAAAAGAATATACAGTATTAGAAAATACTAACCTATCAGTTCCCCATCAATTCAAGGCAAGAAGTGTAATAAGTTGATAAATATTGAACACCTGATGAAAATGTGTAAAGGATTATGACCGGGATGACTGAAGAGAACTACTTCTCCAAAAATATATCTTGAAAACCATTCATTTTTTCAATTTATTTTAAGGACATTTAAAATTTATCTAAATAAGATTTTTACAAAGATCATTGAAACTTAAACCAATCAAAAGATAAAGCTGCATTGATTATAGCATGGTTGATCACATCTAAGAAGTTATAGAAAGAATCAATGAATCGAAGTTGCTGTTTGTGTGAGGTTAGAACAAATAATTAAATGTATATTTCTGTAGCAATCAGAACTTTGAAACATCAGGATGTGGATTCAGGATATTGTCAAATTCTGGAAAATACTTATTAAAATGTCATAGCAATAATTATAGATTACATGACCATATTAGGATGTTAAACATAAATAAAGATGTATGTCAAGAAGATTCAATACTTCCAAACATTTTACAGTAGCTTTGCAGAAAATACTGCTGGATTAAAATGAGAAACTAAGGACATAAAAAAGAAATAGAAATTACTTAATTCACCCAATTTTAGGAGATAAAATGGCTGCTTTTGCAAATAATGTTTCAGAGCTTCAGGAAATTTTATAAAAACTATCAGGTGAAAGCAAGAAAGTAGGATGAAAATAAGTGCCAAAAAGTATAAAGTGATGTTCAATGACTTTTTTTTAAAAAAAAAGGAGAACATAAAGGTTTATAACTGTGAATTAAAAGAAACTTACAACTACAAATACTACTGTCAGATAATTAAGAAATATAGAAATGTAATGGATAAAATTAATTATGATCTTTTATCTTGAATAGCCTGCGTTTGTCAGAAATATTAAATGGAAAATATACTTATTACTATGGGTGACAGACTAAAGTATTGTACAGGTATCTCTGGAAGAAATGAATGTCAATAGAACTTTAATTAGTCAAAACTACATATAATCAAATATAGCTATTACTATGGATGACAGACTAAAATGTTGTACAAGTATCTCTGGAAGAAATGAAAGTCAATATAACTTTAATTAATTGAAACTACTTATAGCCAAAATATATCCATTTCTATGGATGACAGGCTAAAGGGTTATATCGGTATCTCTGGAGGAAATGAATGTCAATAGAACTTTAATTAGTCTAAACTACATATAATTATACAGAAACTAGATAATGGTAGTGATAATTATACCTAAAAATGGATTATATTTTCCAATCACCCCTCAAAATCAACATTAGGGATTTGAAATAGGCTTTTCTATTTAAAAATAATTTATTTTTAGTTAACTAATGATAGAGGCAGCACTCACAGTCTGTATTAGGGCACCCTTTTTTGTGAAAAAAAATCTTTAGAATGAAATAACCTTAAATCTTTACTCCCCACTCTCCCCTATATTAAGCATTTTCTCTACTTTTCTATTGACACAGAAATTATAAAGTATTACAATCTGATATTTAAAATGGCATTGACAACTTCAGTTTTATAGAACTAATAAACAATGTATTTACATTATATAATTGCAAACATCACATGATCACTATCTCCCATGCTTGCTCATAATTCTCTTGCTTAGAGTGGCACTACTGTATGAAGAGAGTTTTGCCTATTTTTTTATAATTACAAACAAAACAAAAAATTCAAGATAAAATGGTAAAATTAAAAGACATAAAATACAATAAATGAATTACAATAAATTTGAAATTATTAAGATTTTCTTCTTCTTACCATGATAGATAGATAGTATTACATTAATTGTATACTTATAGAATTCCATATGTGATTCATATGCACACATAATACAATGTCTTATCTCAATCCATTGATCCAGTTATTTAGCTGACAATTTATTCTTCTCTGTATTCTTTTTTTACATATTCAATTACAAACAATGATTGGAGTGGGGGCACACATTCTTCATTGGCATAGACAAGTTATAATTTATCCAGATGTTATGGGATTTACAGATTGAGTTCCAGGCAGATCCAAGAGATGACTCCATATTCATGGCTGGACTGATGCATGTTTATGTCAAATTAGCAATGCATACTTTGTAGCTTTGTCATAAAGTAACTAGCTATAGATAGTTTTCATTTCTTTTAGTCATGATTTATATTTGAGAACACATTTCTTTCCAGAAGAACAATATATATTTAACTGATCAAGAATTATAGTTAAAACAAAACAAAAAACAAAGGCTTTTTCAGAATCTAGCATATTTTCTGTAGATGATCTTTTTTAATTGTATAGTTCTCTCTTCTAGCAACTTCTAAACAGTTTCTTTTTTTAATCACTTAGTCCAATTATAAAGAATGTTCCTAATATTTTTTTTATTTACTTCTTCAAAATAATTTTTTTAAAAACATTGTTTTTCTTTTACTTTAATTAATATTGAATAATAGATTACTATTTTTTTAAATATTTTTATTTTAATTACTATCACATAATAGATTTATTGATTCATTTTTGTTATCTACAAATCCAATGAAGTTCTTGGGGGGGGGGGGGCATAAATTTATTTTAAGCTTTTTTGTTATTATTAAAACAACAGTTGTATCACATTCTCATCATTTTTTAGGCTTGCTCAGAACTGTTATTCAAACAGGCAACACT
Organism: Epiperipatus broadwayi; assembly: GCA_028023455.1. Classification (NCBI taxonomy): domain Eukaryota; kingdom Metazoa; phylum Onychophora; class Udeonychophora; order Euonychophora; family Peripatidae; genus Epiperipatus; species Epiperipatus broadwayi. The sequence continues at coordinate 935,028 of JAQFVV010000042.1, read as the reverse complement.
CCCCATACAGTACTGCCACTCAGTGCAAGGAAAGCTAGAAACTAGTCTGGGGATATTGAATGAGTAGGCACAAGATAGGGAGTTTATGCTTAAGCCTTCTGGCATCCGTTGATTACTCTGGCTTGCACTGAGTGGCACTACTGTATGGAGAGTTTTGCCTGTTTTAAAACAACAATTACATGGATTAAATTTATTTCTTTACATTTGTTTTAAAACGTTTTATCAGTTTTATCTATTTATTTATTTAATCTATATATAGGGATTTGAACTCAGACTTTCAACCACTTCACTATCCATTCTATCCCATACTACTGATACATATGACCAGAAACATGCATGTGAAAATTATATAAAAATAATATTTTATTATTCAATCAACTTTCTGAATATATAATTATGGAAGAAAAAATTTTTTTGTAGTATTTTTTTAAAAAAAACCGTTGTATGAAACAATTTGAAATGTATTTAAGAAATGCGTATATATACATAGTTTAGAAAAATTGCAATAAATATTGAACTAGAATAAGAAATCGTCATCTTTCTAAATTATTCAATAATTTACACATTGAATTAAAAAGCTAACATTATTATAAGGAAATAAAAAATCAAATTAAAAAATATATTAAAGAGGGGGAAGGGTGGGGGAATTAACTTTGTATATAGCAAAATATATATGAGTATATAATAATCAATTTTTTTTTTTTTTTTAAATGTCATAGCATCGGCCGGGACGCGAACCCGCAACCCGGGCAACTGCCTGCAAGTGCAAGGCAGTCGCGCTGACCTCTCGACCACCAATGCATAAATAAAATATTATTCAAATGTAATTTGTTTTTGTTTTAGCATTAGTTTATTTTGTATTAGCTTAAAAAAAAACTAAATATATAAACTGTTATGAAAATTTTCTTCTGCATAAAAGTGTAACTAGAACTTAGTAGGAAAAGAATGATATTTGCATTTATGTAAATATATTTTGACCTTCATTTAACCTATATAAATAAATCAATGAATAAAGAATGATCTTTATATGTGTGTATTGATAAATAATATTTTAATATTGATTATGTGGTGTGATGCACTGTGACTTCTCCTTATATGGAGTCAGGAATCTCTCAGCAACTATGCCAAGAGAAACCTGTTAGCCACTTTGAACCCTTTTCCATTCCCACCCCAAGTTTTCCCATATTTTTTTTAACCCGCTCCATCCCATTTTCACAACATAATCTTTGTCAAGTCTATAGCCTTTATATCTAAAAAAAACCCTTATCTTTTCCCAAACCCAGCATAAAAACCAATATGCCACTTTCTGTATAATCACTTTGTTCATATTTATTCTTCCACAACTTCATTATTTATATCCTTTCTGCTTTCAGACATTTACATTCAATTAACAGATGCCTAATATTTTCTATACCTTCCTTACACAGCTTGCAGACTAAATCATCCATATTTCTCCATTTACATGTATATTTCCTTGTTGCTAAAGATCCCGTTCGAGCCTTAAACAGTAAACTACTTTCCTTGCTATTATCATAAATTAACTCCCAATATTCTGTTTACTTCTATAAATATTTAAACACTTTTTACTCTCCATACTAGCTCTCCAATTCCCTATTCTTTATTAATGCATCTATTCTTCTATCCCATTCCTTATCACTAAAATACTCAACAATTCTTCTAACACAATCATCCCACCTTTTGTATAAGTATACTGAGACATAAATTCTTTATCTAAATCTTCTGCATAATATATTATCTTTCACACCCATCTTGGTGCCTGCCCTTTATTCATAACCTAATTAAATACTATTTTGGCTATTGTTTTATTATCCATAAACTGCAATCTACTGAACAGTTTCATTTTGCTTTTTGCATCTCACATATAAAAACTGACCATCCCATTCCTCCTTGAGTTGCCTCCTTTGCTAACCACCCTTCTTCCATCTAATGCATGTCTTCCTACTTCTATTTGTACTTTTTCTAAGTAATCCTATATCCCTTTAGTAACAAATAATGCATCATTACCATATGTTAACCCTGCTTCTGCCACTCCCTTTCATACAATCCTAGCTTCATCATATTTATTATAGGAGAACATTGTTAATTTCTTTATCAATCCTTTTCTTTTCATTGCTTCATTTATCAATTTTTTCTCCTATTCATCCAAGCAATTTCTTTGATTACTTATATCTATTCCTCACACTTTACTTTATATCCCCCAATAAAAATTCTTTGTCTTCTCTTCCCCCAATATTAATCATCATTATTTTTGATTTTTCTTCACTAAATTTAATTCCCATCTCTTTACCCACTTTTGTGTATATCCTCAGCATAACTTTCATATCTTCCCTTCTTTCTGCACACAAAAAAAACATCATTCGCAAATAAAAGAGCTGACAATGTATATACTCCCTTGCCACCTATTAATGGTCTTTCTACCCCTCTTCCTAGTCTTTCTATTGCTCTCCCCATTTCTCTCAAATACAACAAAAATAAAATAAATGACATAGGGCATCATTGCTTTATTCCCACCCCATTTTTAACTTTAACTGATTCTATATTTCCTAATTGATATGTGTAGTAGTTATTTTCATATAATTTATTAATAATATCCATTAAAGTTCCATCCATTCCCAAATTTATTAAACTTACCCATAATTTATTTCTATTTACTCTATCGTACGCCTTCTCTATATCTATAAAAACCATATATAAACGTCTATCTGTATTTCTACTCATATTCATATGTTGGGTAACTACAAATAAACTATCTCCTATATGCCTATCTGATTGAAAACATCCTTGCATTTCTCCCACTATATTATTTTTTCCCATCCATTTTGCATCTCTTCCAGTCACCATATATGAAATTTTTTTATATAGCACTGATGTTACCAATCAGTCTATAACTGTTTAGCTTTCTATGATCCTTATCTTTCCCTTTAAATAATAGCCTTACTCTTGTATTACTCCAACTATCTGAAAATTCTCTCTTCTGTGCCATCTTATTAAAACATGATAATAGTTTTAATTTTGCCTTCTGCCCTAAATTCATAACCATGTCTGCTGCCCATCCATCCAAATCTCTTGCCTTTCCACTTTTCATTTTCCTATTGTCTCATTCAGTTTATTTTCTGTAAATTTTATATACCCATTACTGTACACTCTCATGTTTGCTATCTCTGTGTCCTTCACATCTAACATCTTTTCTATATCCATTTCATACTTTTTTAAGACTATCTCTAATTAAACCACTAAACATCACATGATCACTATCTCATACTAGCACAATAATTGTTATTAAACAATCCAAAACAAAGCAAAACTCTCCATATAGTAGGCACTAGATAGGGATTTTATGCACAAGCCTTCTGGCATCCATTGATTGCTCTTGTTAGCACAAGATGGCACTACTATATGGAGAGTTTTGCTTTGTTTTGGACTATCTCTAATTCTTAGTATTTGTCTGAAGGTTTGTAATGATGGTATATTATAAGATGTGAGATGTTGGACTATTTCCATCATTTATGAGTGAATGCTGAATGTATAGAAAATTTTAAACTTTATTTAAACTTCTCAAATACAAACAACTTGTTAGTAATAACACACAAATAGACAATACAGGTTAGTAATTACACACCATTTTGAGTATTATTGTTCTCCAATCTTCTTCAGGTGTTGCTGGCCTATATGCACAGTGACAATATTCGCTTAGAGGTTGAACTCGCACCTTTAGATTCTTGTATATTGAATTTAAGGCAAACGCTCTACTTGTTAAAAAAAAAAAAAAAATTGAAGCACTCAGGAGGATTTGAACCAACCCTCATATATAAATATATCAAATTTCTAATACATGTTGCCTTTGACAGAATAGCTCAGTTGGTAGAGTGTTTGCCTTAAATTTAATATACAAGAATCTAAAGGTGCGAGTTCAACTTCTAAGTGAATATTGTCACTGTGCAAATAGGCCAGCAACACCTGAAGAAGAGTGGAGAATAATACTACTCGAAACGTTGTGTAATTATTAACCTGTATTGTCTATTTGTGTAAATAAAGTTTAAAATTTTCTATACATTCAGCATTCACTCATAAATGATGGAAATAGTCCAACATATCACATCTTATCTCTAATTCTTCTTTAGAGCTACATTCTATTCCCTCATCATCTAGTAAAACTAATTCTCTCTTCCCTATATTCCTTCTTTTAATGTACTTTCAAAATTTTTTACTCCCATCTTTTCCACTTTTATTAATATCTTCGAGCAGTTTACTATTCAATTTCATTCTCTCCCTATAATTATATATTTTAGCCAACTTCATTTTTTCTAAGTACCCTTCCCATTTAGTATTAACATCTTTTTCACTTTTTTTGTTCTTAATAGCACAATTATATTCTCTGCATGCTATTTGCCTCTCTTTTACACTTTTACTAACTCTCACTTTCCTATTACTTTTATTCTTCTCAGTATTCTCACCTAAAACCCTATTGCCACTTTTTCTATTTCACCACACCAGTTTTTATAATCACCCCCAACCAACTCTTCCATGGTTTCTTCAACTGTTATTTTATACTCTTTCAACTTATTCTTATCATTCACCCTCCATCTACAGCTTTTATACTAGCCTTTCTATTTTTATTACTATTTTTCATCACATTACTAACCATTTCTATTATAAAGAAGTTATTATCACTATTACATACTATCTCCTCATTATCAAACACCTTAATTTTCCATACTTTATTCATTCCCTCTTTCTCTACTAATACATAATCTATTGTGTAGAATATATTATTTTTAGACCATGTGTATTGTCCCTCATAAACATTCGATAAATTCCCAAGGGTTAAATTCACTCTCTGACAAAACTTCTTCAAAAGCTGTCCATTCTTATTATTTACATCATCAATTTCTTCAATATGACCATTCATATCCCCTATAATCATTATTCTCTTCCCTTTTTCTTTGAAACTCTGTATATCCTTAACTAAACATTCATATATGCTACTATTTCACTCCATTATAATTTGACTATCACCAGTGGTTATATACACTATAACCACCATCCATTTCTTGTCTTCCTAACTTTATATCAAACCACAAATGTTCTTGACATTTAACAGTATTTAAATATTTTTTGCCATAACTCCTATACATCACTCCTTTTTTCTTTTTCTTTTCTATTTATACTCTGTCATACAAAGTATTCCAGAATAGGATCTTCTTCTTCTCTTAGATGTGTTTCTACTACTGCTAATAACTCAAGCTCTTCATTTTTCATTGCTTTGTTTAATTCCAGCCACTTTTCTAGTCTCCTACCACCTTGCATATTCAAATACCCAATTTTAATAATTTCTTCTTTCCTAACTACTCTTTTATAAATTCTTTTGACTCTTTCTTTTCCATTATATTTATAGATAACTTGCTTACTATTAATTTTATAGACCCATTCCCTCTCCACATTTACATTTATATCCCCTCTCCACATTTACATTTATATCTAAGTCAGCTATCCTTTGATTATTACTTATTCTGTCCATTCTTCTTCTTTCTGATAACACTGCCACTTAAACCCTCCCCCCCCCCCCATTACAAGTTTCCTGAACTATATTCTTTATAAATCAAACTCCCTAAAACTTCACTTCCTTGTTTTCCTAAATGCAATCCATCTTTACTATATAACTCTGTCTTTCCAATAAAAAAAAACCCACACATTCACAAACATGACATTATTCTCTCACATAATTTTTTCAATCTCTCATTTATAGAACATGCCCTATCTAACATATACCTCTTAAATTAAATATAATGTCATGTGAACTGCCCTCTAGCTGTCATGTTCAATAACTTTTTATAGTAAGAAAATCAACCAATTCTTACCATATTTTGATATTTTTGTTTAGAGTTATCCAGAACAATAACAGCCATTAAATTTATAGAGCAGAAATATCTCAATCATTTCTATTCTTATAAATAAAAACATGTCATATATATAATAATAAATAATATGATATTATTATAAACAGTTATTGAACATGGCAGCTAGAGGGCACTTCAGTTATTATTTAAAATAGTATTTAAAGAAGTATGAACATCACGGAAGGCAATTCAAGGAGAAATGGGATTGTCAAGTTTTCATATGAGAGATGCAAAAAGTAAAATAAAAATGTTTGGTAGATTGCAGTTTATTGGATAATAAAAGGATAACCAAAATAGTATTTAATTGGGTTATGAGTAAAGGGCAGATAACAAGTTGGGTGAGAAAGGTATTGTGGTATGCAAAAGATTTGGATAAAGAATTTATATCAGTATATTTGTACAAAAGATGGGATGATTGTGTTAAGAGGATTGTTGAGTGTTATAGTAGTAAAGAATGGGATAAAAGAATAGATTTATTAATAAAGAATAGGGAGTTAGAGAGATGGAGAAATAGTATGGAGAGTAAAAAGAGTTTAAATATGCATAGAAATAAATAGAATATTAGGTGTGAATTAATATATGATAATAGTAAGGAAAGTAGTTTATTGTTTAAGGCTTGAACGAGATCTTTAGCTACAAGAGAATATACATGTAAATGGAAAAATATGAGTGATTTATTTTGTAAATTATGTAAGGAAGGAATAGAAAACATTAGGCATTTGTTAATTGAATGTAAATGCTTGAAAACAGAAAAGGTAAATATAATGAAGTTATGGAAGAATAAATATGAAAAAAGTGATTATACAGAAAGTGAATTATTGGTTTTTATGCTGGGTTTGGGAAAAGATAAGAGGGATTTAGATATAAAGGTTATAGAGTTGACAAAGATTATGTTGTGGAAATGGGATGGAGCAGAATATGGGAAAATTTAGAGTGGGGAATGGAAGATAAAGTGGCTAACAGGTTTATCTGGGCATAATTGCTGAGATATTCTTGTTTTCATTTAAGGGAAAGCCACAATACATCACATCACATCAGGTGGTAAATTTCACATGATATTATATATATATATATATGTGTGTGTGTGTGTGTGTAAAGAATTATATAAATATATGTATATATTTAATTATATTGTATAGAATTAGGGTATAAGCACAGACTTTCACACGACCCACCACTCTCCACTCCATCTAATAATACTGATACACTTAAACACATATATGTTGAAAAGATAAATAATCACCAATATACGTATTTCATGCTAAACCAGCAATCATCAGTTGGTCCAGATTATCATCTCTACACATATATACTATAAGTGCTCAGATATATATTTAAGATAGACAATCCTCATACTTTAATGGACAGGCTTCAATCTACTCCACACTTCAACTCTTCAACCATCCATCCAATTGAAAATCTGATGATGGAATGCTCAAAGGCCACCCTGAGGCCGAGATTCTTGTCACACCCATGTTGACCTAAGGTCAATCTGAACCCCACATGTACAGGACATAATCCATTAAATACATATGCAAGGATGGGCAGACATCTCTATAATGTAATAACTGAAAGACAGGCTTATTTATACCTGTGTCTATATATTGTGAATGTTCAAATTGATGATCCAGATATATATAAAAAAAAAAAAATAAACAATTCAGTACAATATAAGTTTAACTAAATAGGATCGATATTATTTTATATATTTCATATATGAATGCAGTCACCATAGTAACATTATTATATACAGTTCAATGTTTTTATGTTGTGTATATTTGTTTATAAATTAATTTTAAAAAAATATTATTATTAAAAAATATAGATATGTGTAAATTATTGATGTTTATCAATAATTTAAAAGGTTATTATATCAATTTTGTATTTTGGTTTGTAAATAATAAAAAAATTGTAATCGAATTTGGATTTAATTTTCATGTATCTTTTTCTCCGAACTTACCCCAAAACCGCGCGAAAACCACTATAAGAAAATTGATAGAATTGAGTTTTTAATTGAGTAATATTGAATGGTCGTCAAGATACGAAAAACGTCAGAAAGAGAACATATAAAAAAGACGCGACAGAATATAACAAGATCTTCTTCATCATTTTGCTATAGTCAAGGACAGACATATTTTCTGTCTTAACAAATAAAGTTTTTTCAATATTTTTTTTTGTGTGTAAAACCATAAAACATGGAAAAATAGTGGAATTATCTGCCCGTTCAATCATTTAGCGGGCAGTTGTGAAAAGTTTCCGGGGAAAGCGGCAGCAAAGTAAAAAAAAAAAAACCTATGAGGTAAAGGAAAATGCTTTATAAAAAAAAAAAATGGATTTGCGTAAACATCGTCTCACGATTAAAGGAACAGGAACCCACTGGATCAATTCACATCATAAAAGGGATAATCAAAGTGCACTCACCTCTTCGGATGGAAAAAGAAAACTTTTAGTGAAGCCTTATAAAGTTTGCGATTATTATTTCTGACAAAGAAACTTCTCTTTACACCATAAGAACTGAAGTCAATCAATGGGCCAATAAATAGTGAACGAACAGACTCATATATATATGGTATGATTTTTTTTTTATATAAAATGTGCGTGTATTAATTTTTTTATATGTAATAAAAGGGAATGATTTTTTTTATTATCTCTAAAAGTAATATAATTTATTAAATGAAGATGATCGGAAAGACTCAAATATATTTATTATTTCATATTCATTTATCCGTTATTATTTTGATAAACAAATAGATTTTGATACCCTCCTATTTCACTTTTTTTTTTTGGTATCAGTTATATGTAAATTTTTTTTTAGTAAAATATCCAAAAGCCTTTCCCGTCATTTACTCATTCATTTTTTTTTTGTCGTTATTGTTATTGCAACATATTCAGAGATACACATAGCAATTTGATCATTTTTATTTAGTCAACCAATCTAAAATATAAGGTCATTTCCGATGTATTTTATCATTAATATTGTCAATTTTCTTTTCTATAATCTAATAAATTGAGTTAATTTAAATATCAAGACTAGGTTAATTATTTTGTTTTATTTGGATTGTATAAGACGGCGTAGCTATTTAAGTAACAAGATTCAAACTCAGCTTGGCAAGCGAATTGGAATATAAGATAAGGTATGTTTTGCTTATTAGTATTTTATTTTGTTTCCATATGAATTTTATATTTGTATTTGCATTCGAATATTATATATACATATTCTCATTTATCTTAGTTAATATTACAAAGTCAATCATTTCATGTTTGTCTGATTCCGTCATAAAAATCTAAATAGATTATACTTTATCGTTTGGTTCAGAATAATTCGTCTTGGATATTTTTCTTAAACTCCTATAAAATGAAGAGAATAAACTTCATCGACCGATTTAATTGAATATTATTTTGATTTGTATAAATATTAATTATAATCATATGTTTCAATTGTTGCCCGTCAATTTTTATTCAATTGTTTAAAATTTCAAACAGATTGTATTAATACTCACAGGTGAATAAACATCCAATAGAAGCTCGATATGTCTTTTATGTAATGTGGTTGGACATTGTAGATTTAGAGATGAGCTAATAGAGTGTTGATATTAAACTCCAGTGAAGTATTCTATTTTAGAAACATAAACGAAGCACTAATTAAGCAGCACTTTATTGAAAGATATTTATAAATTATTTATAAATTATTTTGTAGCTTCTTAGTAAACCATAGACGTATATTAATTTGTTTAAACATTTAAGTGAGTGCATAAATTTTCAAAGTGTTTATAAAATTATAATAAAACCAGTTGATGCCAACAGAAAATTATTAATTAAAGATTGAAGTAGAAAAAATTGTATATCGCTTATTGACACGAGTGTTTATTTTTTATTTAGCGTTTATTAAAATAGATATATATATATATTTGGGTTCAAGTATTATTTTGTTTTGATATTTAGATAATGTCTATGTGTAAACAAATGTTTTGTAAAGTACTATTACAGGTACTTAGAAGCTTATCCATTAAGTTAAAAAGGCAGCATCTTTAAATAATAAAGTAGATTTAAATTACTATAACAGTAACAGGCTAATAAAATATATATTGGAATCTGTTTTAGTTATTAATTGGATTTGATTTTGATCAGATTGTCAATCTAGTAGTTAGCCTAATCCTATATTATTGTTTAGGGCAATAGTAGTTAGTTTCACTGCTCATTGCAATTTATGTTGTAATTGTGATGGATTTGTTGATGTCTGGAGCAGATAGTCTCATTATTCCTCCATTTCACTTATAACTTAAGTAAATTAAACTTTAAGAGAGATTATTTGTGCTTTGTGATGGTTTATTACATAACGGCGACCCGATTGAGCTAGACCAGATTAATTTAAATTGGATTTTTAGATTTTTTATCAGATCAGATTGATCATCCTAACCATCACCTTCATCCATCAATTCAATCAGTTACAAAATGGCACCAACATTTTGGGCCTTCTTTCTTCAATTTAAATGGAATACAGCATTCAACAATTCCGACGGTTACAATATATGTAATATTAGGGTATACCCTAATATTACATATATATAGACACAGGTATAAATAAGCCTGTCTTTCAGTTATTGTATAGAATTGTAAAACTGCTAATGTAGACTTTACTTAGAAATGAATTGTTTTCTAAAATTTAAATCATTTGAAAAATCCCAGATAAAAAAATCTATTACTGTCTGGAATTTTCGTCTGAACTAATAGTTTATTGTTAAAATATCAAGATAACTCTCATTGGTTACTCTAGATAGACATTGTATATACATTTTAGTTACTCCACTCTAGTATAAGTAGAGAAGTTAATTAATTAAAAGCATTCCTTCCATTCTTATCTGCAGAGTAAGATAATTGTCAATTATCATAAAGAATGTATTTGAAAAGCAGTTTGCCTCCTTACATGTGAAAGCAGACTTAAGGAACAGTGTAGAGGTCAGCCCAGTCTAAATTATTATTATTATTTAGAAAAGTTTCAGGCAAAACGAAGGATTAGATATTCATTTAGTTGAACTTATGAGTTTGTCCTCAATACTAAACAACAGTATGCATATATTAAATGTATTTCATCTCTCTCCAAATTAGATACTGTGAATGGCTACTTAATTTTTAATAGTTTTGCATTATGTCTGTACTCATACGATAAGATTCCCATAATTTTTGTGAATTATATACAATTATTTCTGGTCTTATATTCCTATATATACTTAAGAACTTGTACACATTCTTATATACTCAAATCACCAACCACAATGTTAAGATATTTTAGCAATGTCCTCTGTGAATAAATTCAATAGGTGAACTTCAAACAGCTAAACTTAAAAGGATACTCAAAAGAATATCCAGTAATTGTGTATTTACCTTGCTATGACATCATGACGGTCAACATTGTTTCTACATGCTGAATTTTATGTTTACAATGTGTCTCATTTTTTGACTGAAAATTAGAAAAGTCAGAGCGTAGCGCTAGAATGTGTGTGTGTGTGTGGGGGTGGCTCCAATGTTTTCGCCTGTCCAGAGGATAGGCCAATACATGCTCAATTGTAAAATTCAGCACATAGAAACAATGTTGACTGTCATGACATCATAGCAAGGTAAATACATGACTATCGAATATCCTTTTGAGTTTAGCTGTTTAAAGTTCAGACTTTATATTTATTCCCAAAGGAGATTTCCGAAATATCTTAACATCATGGTGGGTGATCTGAGGGATTTCTATTTTCAACTAGCGGTATGCATTATGATATATTCTTATATACAATCTACATGTTAATAAATAGTATAACTCAAGTTATATTAAGAAAACCAAGTCAAGTCTGTGGTTTTTATTTTCTTTGATAATTTAAGCAGGGTTCGAACTCAGACTTTCATACGACTCACCACTCTCAGTGCCATCTCATATTGCTGACCCACCTGATCACACACATGTTGAAAAGATAAATAATCACCAATATACGTATTTCATACTAAACCAGCAATCATCAGTTCGTCTAGATTACTATCCTCACACATATATATATAATCAGTACTCAGCTTTATATTAAGATAGCCAATATTTATACTTTAATGGTGTACAATGTATTAATTTATATAAATAGTGTGAAAAAGGTCTGCCCATCCCTCGCATGTGTATATATAAATGGATTCTTCTCCTGTACATGAGGGGTCAGAATGACTAATATGTCAACATGGGTAGGATGACAACCTTGGCACTATCAAGGGCTTTGAACGTTCCATCATCAGATTTTCAATGAAATGGAAAGCTGAAGAGTTGTGCGTTGGAATAGTTTGAAGCCTGTCCATTAAAGTATAAATATTGGCTATCTTAATATAAAGCTGAGTACTGATTATATATATTGTAACCATATATTTTAGTAGAAAATATATTAATTGATGTAACTTATATAAAAATTTCTCTTTCTTCTCTTGGTGATTTGGTTGGATTGATTCGCACTTGAACAGATTACTTTCTGATATTAGTTTAATAAATTTAAGTTTGCTTCATTCCATATGCTAACTCATATTGGAATGTTTAACTTTTTAAAATTTTTACAACATCTTAAAATTTGGTAAGATATTATTAAAAATAATATTTTGTTTTTATTTATTTAAAGTAATCTTAAATTATTATTTCTATTGAATTAAAATAAAACCATTTGTTCAATTAAAATAAATTATTAAATAAATACAATAATTACGTAGGCATCTCAATGTAATAAAAGAAAAGAGCGCGAATTTCTAGGAGAATATCGTCTGTTAGTTTGTCTTTTGGTGGGAAGAAGAACAGAAATGGTCAAGGCAAATAGTGTAAATTTGCTGAGCTTATTTTGAAGCCATTAATAAGTGAATAAATTACTACAAAATTTGTTATAAACATAAAATAACTTAGTGTTATCTAATTAAGATGGATCACTAAATTTAAAGATCTTTTCAAGTCGGTCGGCCAACTGAATCAAATCACCGTAGCGTTTTCCAATATCGCATTTTTGAAATGTCGGAGCTTCCCAGTTTGAAAGAATTAAATACAAGAATTTGGTATGTTTTGAAATATTTATTATTCTACAATTTGGAAAATTTGAATCAGTGTTTTAATTACAGAAGTTTTATTAAAATGAAAATTTGTTTTTTAAAAAGAAAAAAGTTTAAGTTAAAATAAAGTAAAGCGTTAGAGCTATCAAAATATTTAATATTTCCGTTTTTTAATTCTGATAAAATATAATATTGATTGATATTTAACTTTACAATGCCATTAATATTTGCTAATTAATTTGTTTAACACTTGGATCATAAACATTTTTCAAATAATTAATCAAAGTTTTTTTTTATAATTGTATCGTCTATTAAAAATGAATAAATTAATTGCTGTAATTAGTTATTCCTGGATTAACGCAATGGATAAATAAATACTTGCATGGATAGGATAAACTTGGAACACTTTCGATAGAGAGATGTAGGGATTAATAACTTTATGAAAAACATTTTCATTTAAATTCTGTGTATCCTGTTTTAAAATTGTTTCATGTTTGGAGAGCCACGCAAATCGTTAATCTAATATTGCTTTAATAACTAATCAAATGGATATAATTGCATGTATGGAATTTAACTACAGTTATAGCTATTACCTCATATACTTATTATTCTACACATTGTACATGGATTCCACGGATCACATTAGGAGTTACAAAATGCTATACAATCCAATTTGTGATACACATCTGCTAAAATTCATGTATTTGAACTATAAAATGCTTTACATTTAGTTTTATCACACACACACACCGTTAAATGTTATATGTTAATGAATAATACATTTATTTAATTTTATCGTTATATGAACTCGCAGATGAAGTTCATAAGTTATATTTGTTAGATTTAAATTAATAAAGGTTGAATAATATATTTATTCAAAAGAATAGCGCTTGCGGAGAAAGCTTAAACAGTACTTAATGAATTCATGAGATATACCAATCTTTATGAGATATTTTGTGAGTCTTTCCAGATTTATATTCCCATGCCAATATTATTTACATTATATTATACATGTTTATTTTAAGCAAGATAAGTAGTACATTAGTTGTCCTGATTATTGTAATATTTTACTAAGCAAGAACCCACATTTGCTAAAGTGTCAGCGTATTCTGAATAATCAGAAGAATTGAGGGGGATGATTTGCACTTTAATGTGAAGTAAATTACAATGTTGTTTTAGAATGTTAAAAGGCTTTAATCTGTGCTGGTGGTTAATCCGCAGATTATTTTAATTGCCATTTTGTATTTTACACACATTCCTGCGCTGGTGGTTAATCCGCGGAATTGTGTGATTATACGTATGACTTTATGATAGTGTTTAAATACGCAAAACGTTAGTATTATTTAATTCCTACGTGTAGATGAATACATCCACAGGAATATGTTTGCTTCACAGATATAAGTTGGGCAAAGTATTTTAGTTAATCTGCCAAGTCATCTTCTTCATTTGTAAGCATAATTTATCGGTTAGATTGATAAATGGCAACAGGACATTCTATTCAAGTACTTCATGATAATTAACTGTTGGTTAATTATTATCTACCGGAGTGTAAGTTTACATTTTCATTTTAATTAATGATTACATTATAGCTAAAACATACAAACATCATATTATTTATTATATTATTATAGGTATACAGTAGGGATTTATTGAATCTGGAAATGACATTCAATATTTCATAAATTAATGCTGAATTTAATAATTGTCTCAATATTCATTATATTAGATTGAAATAAGGTATGATTAGGTTTTTAAATACTGTACCTGTGAGATGTATTGAAGAAAGTCTATTGAACCATCATTTAATTATTTTATTTGTTTATTTATGTTTTATTTAAAATATTGAAATTAACTATTTATTGTTCATAAAGTTTGTAAATAAAAGTTGATTTATAATTAAACTTACTGTGCCGTTGCTATGTGTCATTCATAACATCAGAAATCATAAACTTTGGATAGAGCATACATTATAGAGCATACATTGAATTACATATTATTGTCTACATGATATAAGAATTTATTAATATTTTGAGAAAACATTAAGATGCTTTTCGTCTTTGGTAGTATATGATTGGTAAGGTACAATAAAATCCCATTTACCTTTTCCATCATTGTGGCTTTGCGTAGTTGATTCTAGTATAAAATACAAATTAATTATTAAACTTGTGAACAGATTTATTCAATAATGATATGATTAAATATATTTACTTAACATTTTTAAATTTTCATTCGTCAATACAATAAGAGTCTCAATGATATATTAAATTATAAAAGAACCCAATTATTCATGTTTATTAATTGCAAAGCTTTACCTGGACTAGCATCTGTCTTAGAAATCATATAGATGATTTAAAATTTCATAATTTTATGTGGTTCCACAAATTACGCTATCTTGTACATGGTCGGCCATAGGGTCGCATACCATAAAAATCGCAAATTGAGGTTTAAGGGTGATAAAATTGCACTTATAATTTGTTTAATATGTTTTATAATAATACTATGATAGGTCTTCGCGGTATACCCTGGCTGCGATCAAATAAATTATAAAAAGTTAGGTTAATTCATTAATTTTGTCTGTAGTAAATTGCCCCAGATGTTGATTGTGGTCTTTTGTGCATAAAATAAATAGTATGATATGCTTTTGGATACAGCTCTTAATAGCTGATAATGTGCAATGAGAGTTGATCAGTGACCAAGGTTGTAATTCCTAGTGCACTTACGTGATGTAGTTGAGACCACGCACTTTACGGTTACCATTTATAGTGCCGCAACAAGTACGGCATGATGATGGGTAGTTGGAGGGGTGATGGAAGGTTGGTTACCACCTTTGTGAGCCATCAGGGTGGACGGCTCGAGATGTTTTGGTTACAATATATGTGTGTGAGGATAGTAATCTAGACCAACTGATGATTGCTGGGTTAGCATAAAATACGTATATTGGTGATTATTTATCTTTTCAACATGTGTGTGATCAGGTGGGTCAGCAATATGAGATGGCACTGAGAGTGGTGGGTCGTATGAAAGTCTGAGTTCGAACCCCGCTTATATTACATATATGAATGCAGGTTTAAACCTGTACAATGTATTAATTTGATAGTTTAAATAACTTCTTGTCTGTCTATTCTGCAGTTGGTAGTGTCGGCCTCAATTATATATGCGATTTATCTTGGTCACCATAGAAATGATATGATACCTATATTGTTTAAGAAGAAAGATTTTTAATAAATGTATTTTATACTGTTTATGTTTGAATCTGAGACTTGCTTATTTAATACTAGATGACAGTGATATAAAAAGAAATCTATTTGGAAATAATAAAGAAAGTCTTAAAATGAAATACATGTGTGAGTGAACAAATATGTAATACTGATGCCATTGAAAGAATTAAAAGGCCGAAATGAAACTGAACTGTGTTAAAAAAGTGATAATAGACAGTGGATGTCAAGAGATTGTAAAATATCTAGAAGGAGACCGCAGGTGAGATAGGTGAGATAGGAAAATTTGCTGGAGTAAAGCTATAGATCTGAGAAATTGGATTGATCTTGAAAAAACCTGCATACTACACCAATAATAATTAAAAAATGATAAATATTTATAGTGCGAGGGTATTGTTAAATTGTTAAGGGTTATCCGAGTCTTATTTGTTTATTATCAACTTATTTGATTTGGTTATTTAATAAGGAATTGAATAATCTTTTATACTGAGTTTGTGTAGATTTTTTTTTTTTTAAACTTTTCTTACGTTGCTATTGGCTATTTTTGCCATATTTAAATAGTGCTCTAATTTGAAAACATTTTGAACGCAATACCCAGAAGGGAATTCTTAGTAAAATGTGACTTACAAAAATTAAAGTACGAAGTTCTATTAGAGTTAAGCCTATTAAAATTTTACATTAACAGATTCACATAATAGCAGTTGTCTTCAGAAAGACATGTTTCAATTTTCTTTCCTGGGGTAAGAAATTACTGGTATCTATTTTAGTGCATTACTGTACTTGCAAAATCCTCTCAGCACTAACTCGCTGACCACAGTTCAAATAAAAACAAGCAATCTTTTTTTACGTATACAAATTCTAAATTACATTTGCTGAAAGGAAATCAAAATCACGTGACTCTTTTTTTTTCCGTCTACCTCAAGCTCTTTAACTTTCATCTACGTATTTACGGTATAGATTTTCCAACAAGATATAGAAAAAAAAAGTTCATCTCTTATTTGTGTGAAATTCTTTCTCTCGCACACAAGCATGCGAAGCATGCAAACTTTTTAAATATATATACTTTGTCAAAAATTTACTTCTTAAACCAGTCAAAAGTTTCCAAGAAAAGTTAAAACGAAATGCAGGTTATTTTTAACTCATCAGGACTTTCGTTTCCAATCATTAAGGTGTTTTTAAATTAAGACTCTAAACTTTATGATAAGAAAAAAAATCCCCTTTCACTAAGATCTGAACTCATGATTTTATGCTTAGCTAGAAACTTATTTATTAGACCGCTTGTCACAATCTTGTAAACAGACAAATTATTTATAAGGACGCTTTTATTCAATAAAACAAAATATATATATATATAACTAATTTAAATATGTTGATATTTTAGTGATAATACAGCTTGATCCTATGACCTATGCATAAGCAAACAATTTTGGTAGCCGAGACAAACTTAAAAAAAAATGTTAAAATTATTAAAAATACTATTAGTACTAATAATAATTGAATACAAATATATTTTATATACTTGGAGTTTAAAAACAGGCAAAACTCACTATACGTACGCCACACACAGCAAGCTAGAGTAATCAATGGATGCCAGAAGGCTTGTGCATAAAATCCTCATCTAGTGCCTACTCATCCAATATCCCCAGACTAGTTTCTGGCTTGTGGCCTTCGTCAATGAGGAGCCTTGGATCTGAGAGTACTGCATCTAGATCTTAGGATCTAATGCAACCCTCCAGCAAACCCCTTTTATCTCCATTTAACTAGATGCAGTGCTCTCAGATCCAAGGCTCCTCACTGATGAAGGCCACAAGCCCGAAACTAGTCTGGAGATATTGGATGAATAGGCACCAGATGGGGATTTTATGCACAAGCCTTCTGGCATCCATTGATTACTCTAGCTTGCTGTGTGTGGCATACGTATAGTGAGTTTTGCCTGTTTTAACAACAGTTATACACAATCATAAGAGATAGTGGTCATGTGATGTTTATTGACTTGGAGTTTAGTTAGTTGTAATTATAGGGGATTTGAACACGGACTTTCAATCTCCCTTCAGCTATTCACTCTATCTCATACAACCGATACACATAACCACACACATGAAAAAGATAAATGATCTCCGATACATGTATTTCATGCTGAATCAGCATTCACCAGGTAGTCCAGATCATCATCTCCCACACATATATATAATCAGTGCTCGTTTATGAGTCCTGGTTCAGCATGAAATACATATACTGGAGATAAATTTATCTTTTTCACGTGTGTGGTTATGTGTATCGAGTATATAAGATAGAATGGATAGCTGAAGGAAGATTGAAAGTCTGTGTTTAAATCCCCTATACTATTAGTACTTATTTAGAAAGGCCTATAAGAGCAGATGCCTACAAACAAATGATTTTTTTTTCAAAAGATTTTAGGATTTTTCTTTTAGATAGCAGAACCAGTTAATCATATAAAATTCGGATGAAAAAACATTTCAGCTGCCATTATTTGACAATTGGAAAGTCTGATAAGCACTGCTACCTTTTCTGCTTGTTTATGATGTGTTGTTAGAGAGTCCTTTGCCCTGAAACGAGCACTTTATTTAAAATTAGGCTGTTTTGTCAATTTTTTTAAAATTGGTCTAATATTCAAAGCAAGGAATGTAATAGGCAAAAAAATGTATTAAATTATCATTTCCTTCTATTATTGATCTATTGCAGGATGAAAGTCTCTTCAACTTTAATCCAGTTCTCTGATCTTTAACTTCTCTTTTCCACATAACAGCAGCAAACTTTCTTATTTCAGTCTAGCATCTCACATGTGGTTTATTTCTAGATTTTGTTTACAATTTCTTGGGAGGCAATTTTTCAGCTATCCATTTATTATCATCTTTTCCAGCAATATGTCCAACCAAGATCCCTTCAATTTCTTAATTTTTTCAAGGCTGTCATTAATATCTGTGTGTTCTCTCACCCATGTCTTATTATACAGCTCTTCATACTTTGTTTAGAAGTTTGCAGTCTTTGTATTACTTTTCTTTGAAATGTCCAAGACTCACTTTCATACGTAAGAACCAGTACAAACACTCCTTTTCAAACATATGTTTCCTTTTAATATTAATGTTATTTCTAACAAAAGCACTCCATCCAAGTTTAATTCTATGATCAATTTCATATATTATGTTTCCAATCTGTATTAATAATCTGACCAATGTATTTATAGTTCTCATGATTATTAAGCTATATTTTCTTTTTGTTTGAGAAAATTCATTGAAGATTACTATAGTACTTTTAGCATTTAACTTTATTCCTATTTTCTTACTTTCTTCTGGTAACTTTTGCAACATTTCCTGAAGGATTTAAGAATCATTTTCAAAAATAGTCATATCCTCTGCAAAATCTACATGACTTAAATAATCTCTATTTATTTTCAATTTATTAACTTCCCATTTTAATCCACAAAATATTTCTTGTGAAAATGTTAAATGTACAGAAAATTTAAAACTTTATTTAAACTTTTCAAATACAAACAACTTGTTAATAATAACACAATTAGACAAAGCAGGTTAGTAAGTTTCAAATACAAACAACTTGTTAGTAATAACACACAATTAGACAACACGTTAGTAATTAACCTGTGTTGTCTAATTGTGTGTTATTACTAACAAGTTGTCTGTATTTGAAAAGGTTAAATAAAATTTAAAATTTTCTGTACATTCAACATTCACTCATAGATGATGGAAATAGTCCAACATATCACATCTAATAATATACCATCATCACAAACTTTCATGTGAATACTTTTTGTAAAACTGTTGTAAAACGTTTTGGAAATGTAGAATCCTTATCATACACCTTTCTCAATGTTAATCTTCTTAGTGTCATTATATAATTTAATTACTGATGTTGCCATTTTATAAAGTATAATGGCAACTCATATTCATGGTATCCTTTCTATACATTTTCTCAACCCACTGGGCCAAAGCCACTTTTAAGTCCCAATTGCTCTTTTGGTTGGTTAAAGGCCAAAATTCATGGTAGGCAAGTTGTAAATATCTTGATAAAAATTTTGTGTAGACCTGATCAAAATCTGATATGTCTGTAACCTAATATCTTCTTTGTCACCTTTCTTAAATAACAATATTATTACAGCATTCTTCCAAATATCTGGTGCGTTTTTATCATTTTGACCTTTGGTATATTACTTTAATAATAATTTTGCTATTTCTTCACCTGTTTTTTTTTAAGATATCAATTATAGTTTTACAATTACCTGGAACTTTTTGTTCTTCATTGATTTAATTGTATGTCTCACTTCTTCCACACATTTCATATCTTTTTGTTTAGTTCCATCTTTTCTTCTTATTGAAGAAATAAGTTTTCTATCAATTCCAAGATATTATTTTACACTGTTGAGACTTTTATTCTCTTCTATAGCTTTCCTTGCTAATTCATGATTATATTTTCTTATATTCTTATTAAACTTTTTGTACTATTTTGCAGAACTTAAGATTTTCAATCTTTTTAATGAATAATTTTTACATATTTTCACATTCCTTCTCTTTTTCATGCATTCTCTTGTCTCAGTGAAAAATTTATTAGTGAATTGCTGCTTTTTTGTATCAGCTATTTTTGTTGCTGTTCTTAGTAATATATCATTTATAATCTTATTGATTTTAATATTTTAAAATGATTACCAAATATTCATTTAAATCCATTGGACTGTTTTTGAAGATTAGGGATATCACTTGGCATTACTATTTGTTAAATAGTTTTCATCAGTTTTGCATTAACACATACCTTACTAATCACTAATTGGTGATCACTTCCTGTGTTGAATTTATTAAGAACATTACAATTTTGAAATGCATATTTTCTATTAGTCAAAATATAATCCAATTCTGCTGTACTTTCATCTGGATGCTTCCATTTAGCATTTTTTTCAAAGAAAAAATTATAATATTTTTTTTTGTGTGTTCAAATTCTGCAAGTCTTAGGAACTCTACCACTTTTATCACTGCAATCAAATTTATTCACTACACTTTCATTTATCAATTGTTTAATCATTCTATTATTAAAGACTATTATGATAATTTTAAAATATTATTTGGTCTGATCAAAAACTTTATCTACATCCACAATAAGAACTTACTGGGGACTAAATCCAAATTATCTACATTTGGTATCTTCCATTAAGTTGAATAACGAATCTTACCACTTCATCTGATTCACCATCAGTCTTTACAGCGTTCTTCCACTTTTTATTGTAATAAATCCAACTCCACTGGTGCTTTCAATATTTTTGGCTTAACAATATAATACATGTCCATTTTTTAAATTATAAGTCTTTTCAACTTCTAACTTTAAAAAGTCCAACAATGTTCCATCTAATATTAGAGAGTTCTTTCAATTTATGCTATTTTCCTTCATTTGAAATCATTTAAGAATAGCAGCTTGGGTGTGCAATCAGGGGATTCTTACCAGCCTTGTAAAAATAATAATAGTAAAAAATAATAGTAAAAAAAAATCTCATAAACAGTTTATATAATTGCAGTTTCTTTGATTTTAAATATAATTCAAAATATACCACTCATAACAATATATATATTAATTAAACTATTATATGCCTATATGCATTTTGCGATATTGCAAGTTATAAGATATTTTTTTCTACTTTTTTCATTTGATTTTTTTATTTCCTTATAATTTTGTACATTTTTAAATTCTATAGATAATTTATTGAATAATTGAGAAATTTAATCATATTCTATGAATCTGTTTTTCTTAAACCAATTTTAAATTGTTTTATAATAAGAATTTTTGAAAGTATTATCAAAAATATTTTTTCCTATAATTATATATTTAAAAAGTTCATTAAATAATAAAATATTATTTTGTTACTATTTTTTTATATAATTTTTTTCTATTTTAATAATAATAATAATAATAATAATTATTATTATTATTATTATTATTATTATTATTATTATTATTATTATTGCTACTGTTGTTGTTATTATTACTATTATTATTGTTATTGTTATTACATACTACTATTATTATTATTATTATTATTATTATTATTATAAATAGTATATAAATATTTTTATATTGCATTTGAAAAAAACATATTAAGCATTTGTTTTTTCCTCCATTTATATAAATTTCTTTGCCAAAGCACTGAAGAACAATTTTGTTAAAGTTTTCTTGACATTTTTTAATTTACATAAGTCTGTGCTCATATACTCTATATATTACATATATAGACACAGCTATATAATAAGCCTGTGTTTCAGTTATTATCAGTATTGTTATCCACACATCTGTATATGAAAAAAATGTTCCTTTAATATTAATATTCCCTAAGTGATTTATAAAAATAAGACAACACTGCAGTATATATAAAATTTTGAGGAACTTCATATAATTACTTTTTCTCATTTCTCAATACAGTATATTTATTATTCAAATAATTTTTAAATAAACTGATCAACTTTCTTCTAACTTCATAATTTTCTAAACTATTAAATTAATTGTTTATGTTCAATGATGTCAAAAGCCTTATAAAAATCTTTAAAAAAATGCTATAGTATTTTTTATCATTTAATGCATAAATAACTTTATCTGCAAAATTCCCCAATAACATATTGGTGTTTCTTCCTTATTTATTTTTATTTAAATTTTTAAAAATTATTTTATAATTTTTTTTTATTATTATTTTAGCAATTAAAGGAATAATAGATATAGCTTTATAATTATCAAAATTATTTTTATCACCAGAAATAAAAACTGGCCTTATTATAAATGTTTTTAATAATGTAGGAAGCACTAAACATCACATGACCACCATCTCTTATACTAGCACATAATTGTTATTAAACAAGGCCACAATGCAGAAACTAGTCTGGGGATGTCTTGTGTTGTTAGCCGAGAGGTATCGCAGCCGCTATGCAAGCAAGTAATTGGTTGCAGACGTTTGTGGGTTCGCGTCCCGGCCGATGTTATGACATATGGAAAAAAAACTAGTCTTGGGATATTGGATGAGTAGGCACTAGATAGCCTTCTGGCATCCATTGATTACTCTGGTTGGCACAGAGTGGCACTACTGTATGGAGAGTTTTGCCTTGTTTAATAATGTAGGAAATTGACTATTATTGTCAATGTAAATTATAATATCTAATAGAATATCAATATTATATTTTTATGTCTGTCATTGTGAATTTATTTATACCCGACCTTATATTAACTCTACATTCTTTTATTATTTATATATATTTTAGATTTAGCACAAATATTGAGTGAAGTTGACTATTATAGTTTCTTGAATCATTAATATCATAATTAAACTTTTCCATTTTTCTAATTTTTTGGACTTTTTACAACTAATACTTCCCCCAAAATAAATTGCTTTAAATAAAACTTTTTGTATAAAAATTATTGCTAGATTATTTAATTGGTCTTGGGGTGTTGTTGTTGTAATATAAATTTTTTAATCTTCAGTTTAGAAAAACTACTTATTTGAAACTATAATTACAGGTATAATAATAGAATTCTTTGATCACAATAATGTTTAAAAATGTATACTCAAAATCATCTTCCAATACAGTATAAACTTCTGTTAACAACAATACGAATTTTTAACTAATCATTTCTCTTGAGAGTTGTTACCTGCCTATACTCAGACGGGGGAAAGAGGAGATTAAACCTGTCATTTGTTAATTATCAAATTCTAATATATAAATAAATAAATGGAACAATTTTTGACTATCACGTGGTAAAGTTATTCGTTTTACCTCTGTAAAATACAAAGATGATAAAGAGAAGATTACCATATGCATCTTGCAAAAAGGGGTACTTTTTTTTTTCTCTCAATCAAATTATTACTTAAAGTAATGTAATAAAAATTCTAATATCATCTGTTATTCTATTTTGTTCAGAAAAATAAATTGAAAATCAAAATGCTAATATTGTTAAATTATTCAGAAAATTTTTATGAATGAAGGAAAAAATCATTTAACGAGTTGAAGCATTTTTTGAATAGATGTATCTTTTTTTAATAAGAAAAAAATTATTTAGATATTTTTCTGCTACTAATTTAATACAAATTGTTTAAAACATTATCTCTCATTTTAGTGCCTATTAATCCACTTTAACCACTACCATTAGCTACAAGATTACGAAAATTGTATCTTTCTGGACATTGTTAAAAAATGGCAATAACTAATAAAATATTTTCAGTATAATGTTATTCATTATGAGTTTTAAATATATTTTGTCAATTTTTGATAAAAGTGCGTTTTTAAATGAACAATGTATAATTGTTTCCAAATATATTTTTTTAAATCAGAAAGTAATAAGTTAAGAATCTGTAATATTTCTATCTTTTCATTCCTCTAAAATTATTTACATTAAATAAATTTCAAAAAATTTCTTTTTCTTTGTACCCTTTACAGGCAATCCTTAAATTATAATGAATTACCTTTCCAAGATGTTTAATGTCTTATTTTTTGAAGTCTACAAAGAAGAAATAAAATTTTGAGATTTATATAATCTGTAATCAAATAAATATTGTAAAAAAAAACTAGTTTTTTTATTACGCTGTTGGTTCGAGATCTTACTTGTTCAGTTTATCAATATAGTCATTATAAACAACATCTAAGATATAATTTGGTTAGTGTCCAGAACATTACTTTAAATTTATATTACCTTTTAGGATCTAGAAGTTCTTAGTAACCAAGTTACGATAATATTGTGTGAGTATAAATTGGAAAGATCAACCAAATGTAGAAGATATCTTTATTATTAAATAAGTTAATCTATTATAAAATTTAATTTAGGATTAACAGTTTTTATTTTTTGGGCATCTCACCACATTTATGCCAATACAGAATATACATAAAACTAGTTTACAACTCATATTTTAAACAAAAAAATAAAGACACTGGAATAGCAACAAACAAAAAGGAATATAATTATCTCTAGATAATAAATGATGATTATTTATTAATTAATCATCTTTATTTTCAATCAATATCAATTCATTGCAGGATAAAAATCTCTCCAAGTTCAATCTATTTTCTTTGCCATATTACTCCTACCCACTTACTTATTTCATTCATCCATATCACATGTGGTCTTTTCCTAAATCTTTTACAATCTATTAAGCATCACATGATCACCATCTCTTATATTAGCACATAAATGTTTATAAACAAGGCAAAACTCTCTATACAGTAGTGCCACCCTGTGCCAACCAGAGTAATCAATGGACAAGCCTTCTGATATCCATTGATTACTCTGGTTGGCACAGGGTGGCACTACTGTATGGAGAGTTTTGCCTTATCTTTTACAATCTCTTGGAATCCAGTTTAAGATTTTAACTGTCCATCTATGTCCAGCCCAACTTGATATCAGTCTCTTACTTCTTTCAATGATGTCAATAACATCTGTTTGTTCTCTCCACCATGTATTTCATTTTCAATCTCTTCTAATTACTCCTAACATACATCTCTCCATACTTCGTTGAGTGGTCCGAAGTTTCTGTATTGATCTTTGGTTAAGTGCCCAAGATTCAGATCCGTAAGTAAGAACTGGCAAAATACATTTATTAAAGACCTTCCTTTTCAAACCCATAACCATATTTCCTTTGAATATTAAATTATTTTTACCAAAAGCACTCCAAAACAATTTTAATATTATGATTAATTTCATTCATTATGACCCTATCAGTAATAATAATCTGACTAAGATATTTGTAGTTGTTAACTTTTTCTAACTCATCGTAATCAATCTTTATTTTCATCTTTTGAGAAAATCAATTGAACATTATTTTAGTCTTTTTAACATTTTCCATTAGTCCTACTTTTTTACTTTCATCTGATAACACTTGTAACGTTTCACGAAGCTCTGAAGCATTATTTTCAAAAACACCTACATCATCTGCAAAATCTAGATGACTTAAATAATCTTCATTTAATTTTATTCCTTTAGCTTCCCATTTTAATTCATACAATACTTCTTGCAAAACTGCTGTAAAAAGTTTTGGAGATATGGAGTCATCCTGTCTTACAGCCTTCTCAATATTAATCTTCCTGATATTATGTAATCTAATAGTTGCTGTTGCATTTTTATAAATATTCTTCAGAATATAACAATATCCTAGTTCTATATGTTGATGATCTAATGTTTAATCATGGAAGAAATGTTTATAGAATCAAATGCCTTTTTTTCTAGTAGATATGACTATATAATGTGATGTGATGCATTATGACTTCTCCTTATACAAAGTCAGGAATCTCTCAGCAACTATACCCAGAGAAACCTGTTAGCCACTTTACCTTCCCTTTTTATTCCCCACCCTAAGTTTTCCCATAATCTGCTCCATCCCATTTCCACAACATAATGTTTGTCAACTCCGTGGCCTTCATATCTAATCCCCCTTATCTTTTCACAAACCCAGCATAAAAACCAATAACCCACTTTCTGTTTAATCACTTTGTTTATATTTATTCTTCACAACTTCATTATTTGTACCCTTTCTGCTTTCAGACATTTACATTCAATTAACAGATGCCTAATATTTTCTATGTCTTCCTTAAACAACTTGCAGACTAAATCACCACATTTTTTCATTTATGTTATATTCCTTTGTTGCAAAAATCCCATTCAAGCCTTAAACAGTAAACTACTTTCCTTGCTATTATTATAAATTAACTTGCACCCAATATTTCATCTACTTCTATATATATTTAAACTCTTCTTACCCTCCATACTAGTTCTCCAACTCCCTATTTTTTATTAATGCTTCTATTCTTTTATCCCATTCCTCACCACTATAACACTCAACAATTATTCTAACCTAATCATCCCACCTTTGTATAAGTATACTGACATAAATTCTTTATCCAAATCTTCTGCATATCATACTACCTTTCTCACCCATCTTGTTGCCTATCCTTTACTTATAACCCTATTCAATACTATTTGGCTATTCTTTTATTATCCATAAATTGTAATCTACCAAACATCTTCATTTTGCTTTTTGCATCTCTTATATAAAACTTGATCATTCCATTTTTCCTTGAATTGTCTTATTTGCTACACATCTGCATCTAATGCATGTCTTCCTATTTTTCTTTGTGCTTTTTCTAAGTAATCTAATATCCCTTCATTAATACACAATGCATCATTACCATAAGTTAACTCGGCTACTGCCACTCCCTTCCATACAATTCTAGCTACATCATATTTATTATATGAAAACACTGTTAATTTCTTTTTCAGTCCCTTTCTTTTGTTTGCCACATTTATCAATTTTTTCTCCCATTTATCCAAGCAATTTCTCTGATTATTTAAGATGATTCCCAAATAGTTACAATTATTCACCAGGTTTAACTTTATATCCCCCAATAAAAAATATTTAACTTCTCTTTACCCAATATTTATCATCATTACTTTTGATTTTTCTTCTCTAAATTTAATCCCATCTTTTTACCCACACTTGTGCATGTCTTCAGCATAACTTCCATATCTTTCCTGCTTTCTGTGCACAAGAGGATATCATCTGCAAATAAAAAATCCGATAATGTATATACTCCATTGCCATCTAATAATAATATTTCTACCCCTCTTCCTAGTATTTCTATTGCTCTCTCTATTTCTCTCAAATATAACAAAAACAAATAGGATGATGTAGGGCATTCTTACCTTAGTCCCACCCCATTTTTAATTTTAATTGATTTCCTAATTGATACGTATAATTATTTTCATGCAATCTCTTAATAAGATCCACTAAAGCTCCATTCATCCAAAATTTACTCAACTTACCCATAATCTATTTCTATTTACTCTATCATATGCCTTCTCTATATCTATAAATACCATATATAACTGTCTACTTGTATTCCTACTCATATTTATAAGTTTATTTAACTACAAATAAACTATTTCCTATATGCCTATCCAATTGAAAACCTCCTTGCTTTTCTCCCACTATATTATTTTCATTCATCTATTTTGTGACTCTTCCAGCCACTATATATGTGAAAACTTTATATAACACATTACTGCTACCGGTCTATAATTGTTTAACTTTCTAATATCCTTATTCTTTTCTTTAAATAGTAGCCTTACTCTTGTATTACTCCAACTAGCTGAAAAATTTTTCTTCTGTGCCATTTTATTAAAACATGATAATAGTTTTAATTTTGCCCTATGTCCTAAATTAATTACCATCTGTGCTGCCCATCCATTTAAACCTCGTCTTTCCATTTTTTAATTTTGTCCCTCTCTCACTCAGTTCATTTTCTGTAAATCTAATATTTCTATTATTATATGCTTTCATGTTTGTTATTATTATGTCCTTCCCATCTAACATCTTTTCTATATCCATTACATACTTATTTAAGATTGCCTCTAATTCTTCTGTAGAGCTACATTCTAATGTGATGTGATGTAATGAACTGTGACTTCTCCTTAAACAGAGTCAGGAATCTCTCAGCAACTATGCCTAGAGAAACCTGTTAGCCACTTTACCTTCCCTTTCCATTCCCCACCCTAAGTTTTCCCATAATCTACTCCATCCCATTTCCACAACATAATCTTTATCAACTCTATGGCCTTTATATCTAAATTCCCCTTATCTTTTTAAAAACCAATAATGTGATGCCACCTATGGAGCAAAATATGAATCAATGTCAAAAATTAAAATCATTAAGATTTCTGCCAGTGAATCACTAAAATGTTTAAATCAATTGTAATATCAGAACTTTTCTGATCTTTGAAGTATTTGGACATAATGTAATGTTTCCATTTCCTGCTATTGTCATTAATGTTTAGAAATTATCCTTCAGTGAAGTTTTTTAAAAAAAGTATAGAAAAAAATGGCACATACTGCACATGTATTGTAACAGTCAGGTTTGTACATTTGCTCAGCAGACCGAGAGTCTGAGCCAGAGAACCAAAAGCTGACCAAGTCGGGATAGTAATATTCTACGTCTGATCATATCTCAACCCTCTTACTCGTGCTTCCAAGTCAACCCATTGTGAATGACATGCCGGAGGTTACACTCAATATCTCTTTATTCATGTTCCAGCAATAGCAAAACAGTAAAACATGAGACACCCCCCCCAACACATGATATTATATAACTTAACTAATGATTCATAAAGTAATGAGCAAGAATGGAGACTGAGATAAATTTATATTTCATAAATTTAATGTAACAATAAGTTATAAAGCAAAACAAATTGGGTATAGTTTGTTCATGTGCAGGTGAATGATTACTCAGGGTTATGGAAAATATAATACAACAATTTAGAGTGCTCATACACAGATGAGTGACTACTCAGGGTTACAAATGATTTAATAAAGCCAATTGTAGTGCACACATGCAGGTGGGTGAATACTCAGGGTTACAAATGATTTAATAGCAAATTATATAGTGCTCACATGCAGGTGAGGGCATACTCAGGGTTGCAAAATGTTTAATTAGTTCATGACTTTAATATGCTTATACCATCCTCTTTGTCATAACTCATGCTACATTCTATATAGTGGGAATCAGTAATAATTAGAGTGAGCAATTTATTAGTTAGAGTGATCAATTTTTGGTAACTGTGAAGATTATTATTATTACTAAGTTTAAACTCGACTATAATGATATTTGCATAATATTATATATAATTGCTACACAGATAAAAGCATTAACTCAGATTCTGAATCGGATCAAAGCCGAAGTTACTTTCTAGGGAAGTTGAACTGAGGTGTGGCAGTCGAACGTCAGATTCTAGTGCATTATAAACTATAGTATCAAAATAAGTGTGCCTCAAATGTGTTCTTAATTGAGGTTTATTACCTAGTAAATGGTTTCCCAGACCGGGCTACTTGATATATTATGAAGAGGCCTTTTTATTAAAGTGCAGAACAGTGGCTTACAAGCCCTTTGGAATGCTTTGGTTCCTTCTAATACAAATAAATGTCACAGTTGCCTAAACTTTCAAGGCATGACTTGACATGGAAATGATCCTGGTGTAGGCCATTATAGGTATAGCAAGGAGAGATGCATATTTATGCTAACTAGCAACACATTTGCAATACTAAATTAATATTTTCATAAATTAACTACACCAAAATCTTAGCTTCTTTCAGTGCTACTATCACAGATCAGTTCATAAATGAGATTATTAAGTCACATGATAAAGGTGATAATGACAATCTGATTTAAGGATCTCTGCATAGCTTATTAATTTTTAATTTAATGGAGTTATAGAAAATTTAAAGATTTACTAGAACTTGAAGCATTAATTATATGTCGTATACTTTACATCTAATATCAAATGGACTGATTTTTAAATAATCTACGTCAAATATGGATTCTTAAATAGCTCACACAAAATATTGATTCTTAGATAACTTATTCAAATATTAATTTTAACTAACTCATAAAATATCTATTTCAAATAACTTAAGCAAATATGCATTTTAAATAACATACACAAAATATGCATTTTAAATAACATACGTAAAATATACATTTTAAATAACTGGTGCAAAATATACATTTTAAATAACTTATTTTGTGCATTATAAGTAAGCGATTCACTATATCTAAATAATAATTTGATTTCAGAAGGGAGTTTTGCCTATATTTCTTTATATTACAATAAGCAGACATAACGGAAAAGGTGTTTAGTCACCCCTTCAGTAATTATTAAAACCTACAAAACTCCATTCTGATGAACATAGCATAAATTAATAAACATGAACGTAAAACTAAAGATAGATGGCATAAGAACAAATTGCATAAAACGATCAATAAATTTATAATTTAAAAATGAAAAAATGTGTTTGAAGTGGTTTTTATAGAACCTAAATATTTATGCGTACTTAAAATATTTATGATCAAGCAAGAATTTTGAGAGTGCTCTAAGCTTTAAAATAAATTTAATATAAACAGTTTAGTTGAACATTTAAATGATATAATTAAATATGAGATTTGATTAGTTAGCTAGCTTTTAATTTAGAATGAGTTTAGTTATGAAATTAACGTATTCTGCATAATGATTTACTGGTAATACTTGGTAGCAAGTCTTTCAGGGCATTCTTTCTTGTGTGTCTTCTCTCTATTAAATCGGCTGTGGCTTTTCTAGGATTGAGTCTGGATATAGCTTGTGAAATTTACTTCTGTGCCGGCTTTCCTCCATCACTTTGTTCAGGAACTCTCTGGTATTACAGGTGTAGCTTCTCCATCATCGGAATGGGCTTGGGCTGAGATTGATGTTTCTCTCATTCGGTAGCAGTGGCCTGGAAAAATAGATGGCTGTCTATTGTCTCTAGCCAATGGTTATCATTTGAACAGCTTGGGTAATGGCTTAGTAGAATCCAGCTTGTTAAAGTATGGCAGAAACAGCTTTTTAATGATTTTTTCAGCACTGGTCTTTCAGAAATATTTATCGGCAGCAACAACAACTTTTCAACAGCAACAAACACTTTTTGATGGCTACTACAGGCCTTTTTTATATTCTATTTTTTGACAGTAGGTCCCTCCCCTTTTTACCCTTGCCACATCGCTCGTTTACTGGTTCGAACTTTGCCTTTAACTAAATATCCACTTAGTAAAATATTTGCTATAGTTAAATCTGGACTTCAAAGCTCTATTATTCCAATTTGCATCATAGCTACATCCAAAGTTAAAGATATATTCCCTAGAGTTTTCCAATTTGCATCATAGCTACCTCCAGAGCCAATATATATTCCCTAGAGTTTTGCAATAGCACTCAGTATGCTTTTATGCCTGACTGAATTTTATAATTTGTCTTAGTTATAATTTTAAATGAGTCAAGTTTCAGCAAAAGATTATTTTTAGACGAAATGTTAAAACTCGTAAACAAATTTACAGCTTGTGTAATTTTAAACAAACAATAGACTTGAAAACTATTTAAAATGAATATTGAAACTTAAATAAATAATTTTATAAATTTAAACTTATTATTTTGTTATATGCATAAATTCTAATTACACTTATGTTTACTTCAGTTTTAACCAACATAAATGAATATGCGCATATATAAATGTTTATGGCTGTATTTTCATATTATAGTTAACAAGGCAATTATACATGCACATATTCAGCAATATTATAAGCACACTCAACGTTTTAAATTAAAGAAATACACACAATCTGAGTGAAACAAAATACCTTATTATAGAATATAATAGGTGAAACAGATCTAACTGTTTCCATATGCTGTCATGTTGGAAACAATTTATTTCTATTTCCAATGATATTTTTAAAATTGTGATATTTTTTCCCCACTTTTTTTGTAAAAGTTATATTTTCAAAAATCTTTTTTACAGCAACAACAAAAAAGCATAAAGATTTCATATTCAAAATTTTGAAAAGTTAATTTTTTTTGTCAAGAATTGGTGGTCGAGTGATCAGTGCAGCTGCCTTACAAGCAGTAGTCCCAGGTTACCGGGTTCACTCCCTGGCCGATGCTATGACACATGAAAAAAAAAGTTTAATATTTATATTTTTACATTTTATTGAAATAAAATATCTTAATGTAAAATTACTTTTAGTTATAAAAAGAAAATTAAGTTTATCATACAATTTTAATTATATTTTTTATTATAAATATGTAAAATAAATTGGTCACATAATATTTGTAATGTATAAGTTTTGCAAGCATACTTGTGCACATTTATATAAAGTGATAAAATTCAGTAAACAATTTATTTTTATTTTTCATTTTTATCAATGTTATTATTAAATAAATACTTCAAAATAATTTAAAATGTAATCTAATATTTATTTTGTTAGAAAAGAACCTCTTTTAAATGGATATCTTTTTTCTTGGAAATATATCATGTAAAAGTAATGCGGTGAATTTGAATTTTTAAAAAAAAAAAACAAAACTATTATTAATAATGATAGATAAGTATTTTAATGTGTCATTTTATTAGAAATTTTATATAGAATAATTTTAAAGCTCTTATTTTACTAAAATATCAAAATTTATAATTTATTAATGAATTTAGAATATCACATGATCACCATCTCTTATGCTACTACATGTTATTAAACAGGCAAAACTCTCCATACAGTACTGCCACCCTGTGCCAACCAGAGTAAACAATGGATGCCAGAAGGCTTGTGCATAAATTCCTTATCTAGTGCCTACTCATCCAATATCCCTAGACTAGTTTCTGGCTTGTGGTCTTCATCAGTGAGGAGCCTTGGATCTGAGAGCACTGCATCTAGATCTTAGAATCTAATCAACCCTTCAGCTAAGATCTAGGTGAAGTGCTCTCAGATCCAAGGCTACTCACTGATGAAGGCCACAAGCCAGAAACTAGTCTGGGGATATTGGATGAGTCAGCACTAGATGGGGATTTTATGTAAGCCTTCTGGCATCTATTGATTACTCTGGTTGGCACAGGGTGGCACTACTGTATGGAGAGTTTTGCCTGTTGAATTTAGAATATCTTTAGAAATGTTTAAATTCTTTATTATTTTCATTTTATGATAAGTATTATATTTTTCTAGATTTGTTTTCATGTTATGTTAGCATTATCTTATTTATTATATATATAGGGTATATGAGCACAGACTTTCAGATGACCCATCACTCTCCACTCTATCTAATAACACTGATACACTCAAGCACATATATGCCGAAAAGATAAATAATCACCAATATACATATTTCATGCTAAACCAGTAATCATCAGTTGGTCCAGATTATCATCTCCCACACATATATACTATAAGTGCTCAGATATATATTAAGATAGACAATCCTCACACTTTAATGGACAGGCTCCAATCCTCTACACAGTCCAATTCTTCAACCGTCCATCCAATTGAAAATCTGATAATGGAATGCTCTATGTAATCTCATGTTTAGTAAATATTGTATCCATAACAAATGCATAAAAAAACAATATGATGTATCAGTAGTCAACAAATTAAATAGAATAATAAATTAAAAAGCCTTAGGTATTGCCATGTTAATTACCTTTTTTCTTATGCTATTCAATCTTTCCTAAGAATATTTTTTTAATTCTCCTATAATCATCATTTTCAACCTTTGTCAATTTATTGAGTAAAGCCTCTTCAAATTTAATTAATTTACTTCTTTCTCAAGCCTTTCTTCCCCTTGACACACCAGCAAACTTCATTGTTTCATCATTTATTTCACTTGTGATCTCTTCTAAATCTGACCATTTATTTTCATCTCTTTTAGCAACATGTCAATCCAGTTTCATTTCAGTGTCTTAATTCTTCCAATTATGGTCATTGATATCTGTTTATTCTCTTATCCATATATTTCATTTCAATCTCTTCTGTATACCTCATTGAGTGGTCTGAAGTCTCTCTATTTCTCTTGTTAAATGTCTAAATCTTATATCCATAAGTAACAATTGGTTATATATGTATTAAAAACTTTTTTCAAACACTTAGTATATTTTCTTTTAATATTATTTCTATCAAAAGCAATTTATCCAAGTTTAATTCTATGATAAATTTGATCCATATCTATATTAATAATTCAATGAAAATATTTGTAGATGTTAACTTTTTCTAATTCAGGATTATTAATCTTTTTTCTTTTCTTTTGAGAAAACCCATTGAACATTATTTTAGTCCTTTTATAAATCACTTATTCTTATAATATATATTAAATTTATTTACATTTAATCCAATTATTTTACTTTTCTCAAAACTATTTTTTCTTTCTCCCCTTAATGTCATAGTGTTTTTAACGTGTTCAGTCTGCTTTTCTGTTTTTTAAAGTAGCTTTATTGAGTTTTAAATCAATAGAAAAAAAATCGATTACACATTATGTTAATCTATTTTATAACTTATGGCTATTAGTTATGTTTTAACATGTACAACCACCCTCACACACATCTTGATGGTTGATAAAATTCTGTAGGCTATAATCTAAACTTATTTCTCTTTTATCTTCAAAACTGATTAATTATTTCAAATTTTTCTTGTCATCTTTGTAACTATTCTTTGACATCGTTTGTTAAACAGTTTATTTTCTTTACAATATCAAACAGATTATAAGATGGGGGGAAGAGGAGGGAGACTAACATAGGGAATGAAAGTATCTAAACTAATTAACTAATCTAAAACTATCATTAATAATAAATCAGAGATATGAATATTTTATACCTTAATTGGTTGCAATTAAAGTATTTAAATAAAAGCTTAAAACCTTTTTATTTATTCATTTTTAAATCCTTTTAATTTTTTTGGTGACATCTATTAATAAACAAAATTAATAAATAAATGGTTATTTCTAAGCAATTGAAATGTTAAATTGTTTCTTTCTTTTATTATGAGATAGAAATCTGTTTTTGTCAAAAAGAAAAAAAAAGGGGTAAAAAAGAAAATTAATAAATATATATAATATAAAATAACAATTCGTGTCAATTGTTAATACAGAGTTTCTTTAATATAAATAAATAAAATAATAACTAAATATTTCCAAGCGCTTTCAAGTCTTACGAGTCCTTATCAAGGCAGTGTACAAAATTCTATTTTCTCCTAGGTGATGAATTTAACATTTCATTGTATTGGCCAGGAACAAATAATCGAAAACCTGGTTAATTTCGAATTCATAGCACAAGATGAATTTTGTATAAGATATGATTCTTTAATCTTGCGTTTTTTATCATGTGTTTCGTGCATTAATATTGTAAAATCCTTTGGACTACATATATGGCCTGTATTATTTTGGTGAACATAAAAAGCTGAATAAACTGTATCATCTTTTCTTGCTCTATTATACGTATATTTATGTTGTTAAAGGCAATATTTAATATTTGTTTTGTTATTTATTTAAATATATATAAAAAAGAAAATTAAGCATCTATTTATAAATAATCGACATTGCATAAATAAATGAAAACGAGAGGTGGAAAAAGGCTTAGATATGTTTGTTTTTTTAATTTTATTTATGATGTAAAAAAGATTTTCTTTATTACATATATAATTATGAAATTTTGAATTGAAACTATGATTAAGAAATATATAAATTCTTTTTTTTTTGTTTTACAACTTTGTATCATTTGCAGAACTGGGACATAAAGCTTTCACACCGCTAAACAAGAAAACAGTCAATATTGTCACTCATAGATGTCCAAGAGAAAAACAAAACTGCAGTATAATTTTACTAAATATATGCGTGTCTGTTATATATATATTAAGTTTTCTACTAAAGATAGCTTAAAATAATTATGGAAAAGAATATTTGATTATCAATGGTTGTTTCGAATGCGTATTAACCTCTTAAAACATTGTTTTTATGTATGTTAAATTCTTATTTTGAAGATAAATAGAGACTATTAACCAAGTGGGTGCTACAGGTTAGCGATAATGATTATAATTAGATGGTCATATGATATTGCCTTCTAGTGTTCAGAACTACGTCGTAAGCTATTATTGGTATTGATAAATCGATAATTTTTTTTTATGTGTCAAAGCGTCGGCCGGAAGCGAACCCCGGGACAACTGCTTGTAAGGCGGCTGTGCTAACCACTCGGCCACAAACGCTTGACTAAACCAATAATTTTTTTTTTTCATATGTCATAGCATCTGCCGGGACGCGAACCCACACCCGTCTGCAAACAACTAGTTGCTTGCAAGTCGGGTGCGATGACCTCTCGGCTAAGAACGCTTGACTAAACCAATAATTTTGTTTGTTCGCTGTTATATTAATAACAAACTTAAATAATAAATAAAAAAACTAGACATGTTTTTATCAATTTCAGAACTATTTTAGGCATCTTAAATAAATCCAGATTTGTGTAAATATTTTCCAGCATATATAAAATGCAGATTTTGAAAAATATGGTTTGAATCAGTTCTCAGTTCTTATGAATATGGTGATGACTTTTGTCATATATTACCATATATATTTTCAAACAATATGTTTATATTCTACAAAATGGAAAATGATAAACTTCCTTTGTCAGTTGCTTAAAGCACTACCAATAACCTATGCAAATGGAGTAGAAAAGGACAGTAATGCTTAAACATTACACTTCAACACTAAATTGGTCACTATTACCCTACTAATATAAAATGAATGGCTATGTAATAAAAACAAATGGCATATTGGCAGGATTGGGACTGTCTGGTCAACTTTACTGACTTTCATATAAGTTTCCTCAGACAATATAGATGCTAGATTGCCTGACTTTAACAAAGGATATCAAAGACCATCTTAATATTTTCTAGGTTTAGGCAGAAATGTGTTAGCAATAAAAATTTATATTATTAAATATATAATAAATGGGTAAATGCACTTTAAATTCGATATAAACGTGGAGAGATGTCAGCTTCAGTCAGCACTCCCAAAACACTTTATATACTAAATGGAAAGATTGTCGAACCACTTTACATGGCATCACTGCCTCAACCCGTATAAATATAACGGAAAGTAATCATAGTATCTAATATTCATAATTTAATGTCAAGTTAGACACCATTTCATTATTAATATGAGTACTTATATTATGTGGATTGTTTTCAATGTTCCAAGGCAACCAATACAGGAAGTTATTCTTAAAATGCATGTATCCTGTATCTTGCTAAATTTATTTTTATAAAATAGAAATAATATACTGCAGTTTGATTTATTAATATCTAAATTTAGCATGATTATAAAAAACTATAAATTAAACTTAAAAATTATCTGATTTATTAATAAATTAAAAATATAATAAATTAAAAGTAATACAAATACTGCTTTATATAAGAGGGAAAAAATATAGAAAACTTTAAATAT
The DNA here is from genome assembly GCA_028023455.1 of Epiperipatus broadwayi. Lineage (NCBI taxonomy): Eukaryota > Metazoa > Onychophora > Udeonychophora > Euonychophora > Peripatidae > Epiperipatus > Epiperipatus broadwayi. Next base: position 897,056 of record JAQFVV010000042.1, on the reverse strand, counting down.
GATTTGTTAGTAGGATTTGCCATAAATGATTTGTTGAAACTGAAATGACTTTATAAAACAAACAACCAAACAAAACAAATTCATTCATTATATACTATAAAAAAAATTAAACATAACAGAAAAATATAACACATACACATTAAAATAGATTAGGTTACTACTACAGAATATAAATTGCATAATATAACATAATTAGCACAAGAAACAAATATAAGCACGTATGCAAGCTGTTCTTCAAACCAATCATGTCATTTTACTTTTATAAAAAAATATATGCATTAAAAACAACTGATTATGTTATATTGCTATACTTAAATTCAGACTTGGAAAACATCTTTGTCATGAAATAATACTTTCTTGATTATCTACATTTTTTTAATATGTAAAGTTGTTTAAGTGTTGTTAGCCAAGAGGTCAGTGCAGCCACCTTGCAAGAAAGCAGTTGGTTGCAGACGGTTGTTGTGGGTTCGCCTCCCGGCCGATGCTATGACATATGAAAAAAAAACAACTTAGGGTTAGACTGTGCTTACTGCCATTTTGAATTCTAAGGACCATCCAAAGCCACCGCTGAAGTGATAAATGACATCAAATAATCCACACAAGGTCAGCTGGATGGTCAGTAATGATTTTAGGTGGTTCCTAGAATTCAAAATAATGGTGAGTGCTGTCTAAATATTAAAAGCTTATAACTTCTAAAATATGAATTTTATTACAATAATGGAGGGAGGGGAAAGATGTGTTTTGATAATACAGAAATCTGATCAAACCAAGCTTATAATTTCAAAATATTAAAAGCTTATAACTTCTCAAATACAAATTTTATTACAATATATGCCTATAATCACATGTTGAAATAACATAAAATTGAATAAACCTAGCTTATAATTTTGAAATGCTAAAAGCTTAAAACTTCTAAAATATGAATTTTATTACAATAATGACAGCATGAAACACTGAAATATGCAGGGAGGGGTAGGATGTTTTCAACAATACAAAGTATCATCCAAAAATGCGGAAGTGCGGTCTAACCTTACAACTTCTAAAATATAAATTTTATTACAACATATACCTATAACCACATGTTGAAATAATGTAAAATTGATCAAAGTAAGCTTATAACTTTGAAATACTAAAAACTTCTAACTTCTAAAATACAAATTTTATTACAATATATGTTTATAACCACATGCTGAAATAAAGTTAATTGGATTTTTTCTTCAGAAAGAAATGATGTTGTATGCTTTCTTTGTTACATATAGTTAGAAAAAAAATGGAGATAAGAAAAAATAGTGTTGCTCACATTTGATCTTCTGACATGGATATTGATTTACACTTGATCACGTGATATCCTTATGAAATTTGTGCTTTAATTTTTTAATTATCGATGTAAATTGTGATTTTGTAATGAATGATCATATTGTGACCACATGTAAATTATTCTATGTCATTTATTGCTTGGATGTGTCAGTGGTGGTTTTGTGCAGTATTTAAAATTCAAAATGGCCTTAAGCGCACTCTAAATTGGTACATATACCAAACTTAGTAACTATATAATAAGTGTGATCAAATTCCATGTCTAGAGAAATTGTTAACATGGTTATCTATTGTATAGACTGTTGCAAAATAGAATATTAAAATTATTGTTTAAAAATATGTTTGTAGAAATAGCTACTACTCACTGAAATGGCACTTTCCTGATTACTGTATTCATTTATTTTTTATAAAGTAATTTAAAATTGTAGATGACACTAGTTACAATTCTTTTTTTCTTCTCATGTGTCATAGCATCAGCCAGGAAGCGAACCCACTAACCCAGGACAACTGGTTGTAAAGCAGCTGTCGTTGATCTCTCGACCACCAATGCTTGACTAGTTACAATTCTTAATGTTGTCAAAAAGCTTTTATCAATGTATATGATAAAATAAGGCAAATTGATTTTAGCATTTTTTTGTTAAGTGATACAATATTAGTAGTTATCCCCCCCTCAAGGTATTGAGAAAAAACTCTTTGCAGACTCTTTTGAAATTGATATACTTTTTAAAGGGTCTTAGTGAAGGAGTATAATACTTTTAAAGAATTTCAATCTTATAATTAGATTTCCCCAGAATTCGGTCTTTTCTAGGTTTGGGATATTTTCAGTGTTGCCACTTGAGGACATTAAGTATGAAATTACACCTCTGACACTCAAATAATCAACAATAATGAGTCACATTGCTAAATATTGGACCTGATATATCGATATTATAGTTTCTATCTGAATGAAGTAGTCTATAATGCAACATGCCAGATCCTGCTAGAAAGACAATGATTTTACACTACATGGATACCAGTTCTAATACATCAGCATTATAGAGCCAACCTCAAAAGGCGTGGACAATACCAACATAATGGAATGTTATTTACTCATGCACAAACCTGTTGGGGTGGTTAATGGCTCTGCCATGCATCTACCAGACCTAGGACACTCACATTACCAAGACAGCCTTGATGGAAGAAGCCAATACCAGCAATGGAATTGAGTCAACATTAACAAAGTGTATTATAATATTCAACTGTACAAATTTTGCTATGTCAATAAATATAATTTTTAAAATAATGATTATTAGTAATAATTCCAGAGTTTTTACTGATAGAAATCAAGATGATGATTAAAAGTATTATTTTATTCAAGTATAAAACACACATACTCAATAAATAGTCAAAATAAGAGTCATATATCACGTGACCCTATCTCTTACTCAGTAGTTACTGCAATTTTTAAATATCAAAAAAAAAATACTCTGATTATGTTTGCCAAGTCAGATCAAGTATATACCTGTGAAAAATAATTTTGACAAACTGTGTTTTCTCCTTTACTGAATATTAAAATTGTGCTATATTCAAATCATATTTTTATTTTATTTTTACGACTGTATCAGTAACTCACAATTCAACTACCAAATTATTCTCAAATCTTTATTCTCCAACCAAAAAAAATGCTAAAATAATAAACTACATTAAAGAATACTAGAAAAAAAAATTAAACTTTCTCTCCGAATTTTAATCACCGGCCTGCTGTTTATTACTGTTTACTTTTATCTTGCACTTAATTATTTATTTAACTTTAAAAGCCTCATAAGCTTATTGCTTAGCACATTTGCCTGCTATGATCATAACTTTGAGTTCAAATTCAAGTAAAACAAAGTTTTAGGTTTCTGAAGGTTATCAAGCAAGCTTAATTATTTTTGTTTAAATAGTCTAACCCATAACAAACACAGAAAAACACCCACTTATTGGTTATTAAATGAATATTTAGCTAATTTTTAAATAGAAATAAAACACAAAAGGAAAACTATTCTCTTGTGGAAGTGGTTTTGCCCTGCAGTGGAATATTTAGAACTGTTTACATATCCACATTATTATTATTATTACTACTCTGTCTAGGATTACTCATTTGGGTAGATATTTTATCAATTATTCTAAACATTGCTTCTTTATTTTTCAAATTATTCTAGTAAGTGGTTTTAAATTATTCTTGATGCTAATAGTTTGCTTTTACTAAAATTGGAATTGCCTGCCAATCTATATTTTCTGTTAATTAAAAAAAAAAAAAAATCAATAACAAACTTTTAGTTAGTATATTTTTTCATATGTCATAGCATCGGCCGGGACTGCGATACCTCTTGGCTAACAACGCATATACTGCAATTTTTTTTTTAATTTTTAGAATGAGAAAAATGGGATGTATATATATTTTTAAACGCCCAGTAGCAATATTATTTTAGTCACACTTCTTTAAATAAAAAAAAACTTGAATTTTGCAGTCCATTCAAACTTTTCTTTATTTAAAGGGGAAGTGTGACTGAAATAATATAGCTATGGGGATTTAAAATATTTTATATAGATTTCAGCCAGCATTATATATTGTTTATTTCATATATATAAATCAATAAAAATAATAAATATAATGGTAATAAACTATTATATTTGATCTTTCAATACACAGAAGTACTTTCAGATAATTGCTTAACCATCCTCAACTGCTGTTAAATTCAAAAAACAAAATGGAAGCAAATGTCATCAACTCAAATCCCATGAATCCTGAATTTTAATGTTAACAGCTTGTCGATTAATTAAATTCATTTTATTCCCATTTATTAAAATTGCCTCCTCAATTTTTCTTTTATTATGGTTTCTCTCTTCAAGAAAAATCTTAACACTTTTAATATCAAACTTGAATCCATATTTACATGTGCTTTCATGATTCAAGAAAACTGAAACAGTCATCAAACACTAATATTTTTACTTTTCACATGCTTATATAACAATTAATGCTCCTTTAATCTTTTTTCAATACTGCACCTCGATTCAACTATATATGACAATATACATCCACAAAATATTTGATATACAATATTACTTTTCTGCTAAAGTTTTTCATGTATTCCTGAAGTGTTGGAATGTAAAATTAAACAGCTATTGTTATATAAAGAGCTCGCAAAAACAAATAATAAACTTATAAATACAAGCTTATTAAAGTAGGTCATGTGACACCTGACTTGATTTTTTTTGTAATTGAACAGCTATATAAATTTAGTATTGAAATGTATAGATAAATTAAAATCAGCAATTTTAAATAATATAGTTAAAAAATATTTAAAAAAACTTTTTGATATTCAAAAATATTTGAAAGCAATTGAACATTTAATGTGTTTAATGACAAAATATCATTATATTGAAAAAGTTAAAGTGCAAATGGAGAAACTTGATTTCTTTTTGATTGAAGAATATAATGTGGATTATCAGAGAATAAAATTTATTAACAATATTTTAAAAAATGCTAAAAATAAAGTCTTAAGTAATCATTCCTGTATTGTATATTTTCATATAAAGAAGATAATCCTTTGAGAATTATGATTGATTTTGGTAGTTCATTTGTGTATCAGACTTCTAAACATATTGGTAAGTTGTTACAAGAGTTTTTAGAATTTGGGGAAAATACTATTGCATCATCTTCTGATTTTGTAGATAGAATTAAAAGATAGTCATTAATGAAAATAATGTTATTGCTTCATTAGATGTAACCGAAAGGTATGATTCTATTGATAGAGTGGATTCCATAAAAATAATTGAACATGCATTAAAAAATAAAGGCGTTTGTAACTATGAGATAAAATTTATTATTGATTCTTTAAAAATTTTTGATGATAACATTGTTGCTTCTTTTGAAAATGGAAATTATAAAATATCTAAAGATTGGCCCACAGATCTGCCTGTTGTTGCACAAATTTGCAATTTTGTTTTGCCTACATATGAGAATAGTATTTTAAATGTGTTCCTTTAAAGATATTAAAATTTACAAGAGTATGTGGATGATGTTTTTGTTTATGGAAATTATAAATTTGTTTGTAGAGGAGTTTAATAATTTAAATAGCTTGAAATGATCTATTAAAAAGGAACAGAACAAAAGTATTAAGTATTTGGTTTTAATTATTACAAGAGATAATAGTATGCTAAGTTATAAATTAATAATCAAACCATTGTAAAAAAGGAGCTATATCAATTGTAAATCAAAAGTACTAATTATGCATAAGATGGCAAGTTTTAGATATTTTTTGTTTCACAATAAAAAATTATGCCATTACCAATGTGATAAATTAATAAATATCGAGATATTTGCCAAGGAATTACTTGAAGTTGGTAATAAGATGGCTTTGTCAATTTTTTTTGGTTTTGTAAGAATTGATAATTTTAAATATTTCCATTATAAAACAATTTTTAGAAAATGTAATTTTTTTTATTTTTAAAACATGTTTTTCTCTTTTCATTCATTTTCCCTCCTAAAAACTTAACAAAAGATTAATTAAGCTAAACTTTTGAAATATTGTTTTTCCAAATCTTAGTTATGTTAAAGAAATAACTTAATGAATTAAAAGTTAATTTATGAACACAAATTGAGTGATTGGTTAATATAATTTTATGAAAATATATTTTGATGAAATGAAAGTTTAAAATTTCATACTATCATGTCATTTTTTTGTTTATTGTTAATCAATTCGTTATTAAATAATTGTTTTAAAAATATTTTGTCTTAATTTCTTTATTCTATCCAATTCTTGTTTCCTAAATTATAGTGTGTGTGACTATTTTATGACAGCTTATAATAGGGTAAACTGCATATTTATGTGTTTCGCATATAAATAATGCTATCAAGCTAATAGAACAGTACCGGGTAAACCTAGGAGTTATTTGAAGTGATTTATAATACTGCTTTATTTTTCTCTTGCTCACAGTAAGTTATAAAGTTCTTGCTTCCTCAGTTAGATTTGTGCTTAATAGTTACATAGAATAGGAGTTTATGTTTAGTGTTATTGACATCCAGATGATTTCATTACTTCTCTAATCATGATTGGAACAAAGGTGTATCATTTAAAATCCATGCACTACATTTCATTTTTCCTTTAGAAATTTAGTTTATAGTTGGCCAGAATATTAATAATACTAAGTGTCCAGAGCATTGATGATGGTCAGAATGTTTTTAGTATCTCAACATTATTTGGCTTATTGTTGTATTTTGCTGGAGGAGTATCTAAGTATATGCATGCAGATAATTATTGTTAGTATTCCTGCCCTAGGTTTGACGGGGACTAAATAATTAGCCTGGTCTATAGCGGACCACTTTCAAATATAGTCACAAGATGATTTATTTTTATTGTTGATCATTCATGATTATTACTTTTGCATAATGTTGGTCAGCTTATAGCTAGTTCTGTGCTGATCTTTCATTTTCATTCCTGTTATATTCGATTTTCCACCTTTTCATAATTCAACCCTAATGTGGTGTGCTGTTACAAATGTCTACCCGAGTGTGGGACATTGTAAATGACTATTTTCTGTACTATTACTATATATATATATAAGTTCAAATAGTTAATATTTTTATATTTAAAATGTATACCGTATATAACTTTATTATCTTAAAATTAATTTTGAGTAAATAAAAAAATAAGGTCAACAATCTGTCTGTTCAGACATAAATATGTGAACTATGGATATTTACTTTTAAAAATTGTCATTTGTCAATGCTATTTTTAATGTGCATTTAATAATTTGTCTTCACTTTCTTTTTGCTTTGTTAGGAGAAGAAATACACCTTGCATATATCCAAGATATTTCTTTTAGAAAAGGTAAGAAAATGTATTTTTATTTTTAGATCTGTAATAGCATGAAATATAAGTTAGACTTTTTATACATAATTATTAATTGTAATTTTATGAGGAATGTAATAAATCTATTACCAGAAGTTTAATTATAAATTTTATCTAATAAAATTTGCAATTTATGAATAAATATAAAATTAATAATTTTAATATTGTTTAAATTTAAAATAAATTTAAATTTTATTTTATTTTAATGACTACATTTTACTCATGTTTACTGCATTCTATAGTATGTAAAATTTATGGAGTATATATTATATTCACATAAAATAACCTTAAGATATTATAAAAATTATAATAAATTAAATACAATAAAAATCCAATATACAGTATTCAACAAGTTATAGCTTCAAATGAGTTTTTATTCCAGGTAGAAAACTTTTCAAGATGCCGCTTATTCCTTAAAAGGATTCATTTTCCCCAGTTTTGTTTTTAATATATTTTCACCATCTCCTTACTGCAAAGAAAATTTTATCATCTTTTTTATTATAATTTTTTCTCTTATTATAAACACTTCAAAATCTACATGTTTCAATGTTTTCTAACCTGTGCCTACACACATAGACATTTTCTCCATTTCTTAATACATCATTTGTTCTCCTAACATTCCACTAGTTATAAATAACAATTCACTTTCTATACTGCTTATCATAATTATCATTATTCATAAAAATAATGAAACCAAATAACTATTGTATATATAACTATTTGTTGTTGTTCTTATTTTGTTATCCATCCTTTAACTTCATTCTTTAATATACTGTATACCATGCTCTTGCTATACTTATGTCAATTTTCATACTAAAACATTGTAATATTTTATTTTTTTGTGCTATTCAATATTTTCCTTGAACATCATCATCAGTTTAAATCATTTTCAGGATGATCTCTCCAAGTTTAATCCTATTATTCTGACTCCTAGTTTCTGTTTTCTAAAACACATCAGCCAAGTTTCTTAATTCACCCATCCATCTCATATGTGGTTTCTTTCTAAAATCTTTTAGTCTCTTGGGATCCAATTTAAAACTTCAACTGCCCATCTATTTTCATCTCTTTTAGCATTATGTCCGACCCAGCTTCATTTCAGTCACTTAATTATTTCAGATAGGGTCAGTGATATTAGTTTGTTCTCTTACCTAAGTATTTCATTTTTAATCTATTTTTAGCATACATCTCTTTATATTGTATTGAGTGGTCTGAAGTTCTGCTCTTCTGTTAAGTGTCCAACCCTCGGATTCACAAACAAGAATGGCTAAAACACATCTATTAAATATTTTTTTTCAAACACAATGACATATTTCCTTTTAATATTGTTATTTCTATCAAAATCACTCCAAGTTTAATTCTCTAATTAACTGCTTGTATTATGTTTCAATTTGTGTTAATAATTTGATCAAGATATGTGCAGTGGTTAATTTCTTTACATTCATGATTATCAATCTTCTCTTTTTTTTGAAAAAAATCCATTAAATATTACTTTAGACTTTTTAGCATTTATCTTTAGTAATATATTTTAAATTTCATCTGTTAAGTCGTATAATATTCACTGAAGCAATACTTAGAAAAACAACCATATCATCTGCAAAATCTAGACAACGTAAATCAGGGGTCGCCAAACTTTTTTGATCATGGACCCCTATATAATTTTTTGAAATCTCCATCGATCCCCATAAAAGTAATTTTTAGTTAATTAAAATAAAACTATCTATTAGGTTCTGTGTTTGTACATTAATTTTATGATTTTAAACATTTATTAAAATAATTTTACATTGTGTGACAATAGTTTTTTTTTTTTTAAGTGTCATAGCATCGGCCGGGATGTGAACCCGCAACCCGGGCAACTGCCTGCAAATGCAAGGCAGTCGCTCTGATCTCTCGACCACCAATGCAAGACTTGTGTGACAATAGTTTTATGAAAAATATGTCTGATTTGCTTATTAAGAATTGTTTTTCCTTCAACCCCCTGGCTCAGATGGACCCCTACTTTTGTTAAATAGACCCCTGGGGGTCTATATAGACTACTTTGGTGACTTCTGACTTAAATAATCTCCATTTATTTTTACATCCTTAGCTTCCTAGTTTAATTCACATAATGCACTTGTAAAACCATTGAAAAATGTTTAGGAAATATAAAATCACTTCAACTACACTTTCTCAATCTTCTTCAAGAAGTATAATAACTAATCTTTCTTACTGCATTATCAAATGTATATAATATTAAATCATCTATGCACTTCATCACTATTTCACAATGCTTTAATTACCAACCTCTTTGACAGTTTCAATTGCCCCAGTAATCTTTTTTTTTTTAAGGTTTTGGAATATAAATGAAAGTTCTGAGATTGCTGGAGCAATCGAAACTGTCAAAGAGGGAGTTGAGGTTTGGAGATATAAATAAAAGTTCTGAAGATTGCTGGAGCAATCGAAACTGTCAAAGGGGGAGTTGAGGTTTGGAGATATAAATGAAAGTTCTGAAGAAAATTGCTGGGGCAATCAAAACTGTCAAAGAGGGAATTGAGGTTTGGAGATATAAATGAAAGTTCTGAAGATTGCTGGAGCAATCGAAACTGTCAAGGGGGGAGTTGAGGTTTGGAGATATAAATGAAAGTTCTGAAGATTTCTAGGGCAATTGAAACTGTCAAAGAGGGAATTGAGGTTTGGAGATATAAATGAAAGTTCTGAAGAAAATTGCTGGGGCAATCAAAACTGTCAAAGAGGGAATTGAGGTTTGGAGATATAAATGAAAGTTCTGAAGAAGATTGCTGGAGCAATCAAAACTGTCAAAGAGGGAATTGAGGTTTGGAGATATAAATGAAAGTTCTGAAGAAGATTGCTAGGGCAATTGAAACTGTCAAAGAGGGAATTGAGGTTTGGAGATATAAATGAAAGTTCTGAAGAAAATTGCTGGGGCAATCAAAACTGTCAAAGAGGGAATTGAGGTTTGGAGATATAAATGAAAGTTCTGAAGAAGATTGCTGGGGCAGTTGAAACTGTCAAAGAGAGTAGTAATTAAAGCATTGTGAAACAGTGCATAAATGATTTAATATTATATTTTTTCTCAATCTTCTTAATATCACTTATTATTGCTTTTGAGTTTTAGAAAATATTCTTCGGAATAAGACAATATTCTGAGTCTATATCTTTATGATTCAATGCTGAATGTCTTTGCATAATCTATAAATCTAAAGCTTAATAATTCATATTCATTGGATCTTTATCACTTTTCTTAAATATCAATTTTGCTACTGCATTATTTCAATTGTCTTTCTTTAGACATTTAGTATATAATTTAGCCAACAATCTTGTATTTCTTCACCGGCATTTTTTAAGATATCAATAATATTTCCATCATTTCTTGGAACTTCTTCATTTAAAATACTGCACAGTTCAAAAGATGTAATAATTGTAAGGATATTTTTTCTTGTTCTTTATTACTACATAATTACTTTCAGAACTCTTTCATATATTTCATGATATTATCTCTCTTTTTAGTAATAGTTCCATTTTTTCTTCTTATTGCAGAAATAACATTTTTTTCAATGCCAAAACGTTTTACAATTTTGAGACATTTATTCTTTTTTATTACTAACTTTTTTTTTGTATCAGCTTATAAAACTATATATTCTTTTTAATATATCATCTAAAAAAAAATTCATATTCTTTCATATTATTCTCTTGTCTCAGAAGAAAATTTACTGGCAAATTCTCCTATATATTTTTCCTTGTATAATTTTGTCCAATGTTCTTTTTTTTTTTTTTCAAGTGCAGATCTTGCTAGTTTTTTTCTGAATCTTATCCAAATTAGTCAATAATTTTGACTTAATGTACATAAATATTCCAAAACTTTCATGATTGAGTATAATATAGTCCTTTTTATAATAAGGGGACATATTTTTGTATTATATCATTTTCGTAACGGAGATATAATACACCATACCCTATTTATTACAAGTCAATGATAACAATTTCTTAATCCATTTTTTTTATTATTTGCTTTTAACATCTTCCTCATACTAACAAATATTCCAACATATCACTATGAATCCTAATTACATACATTTTTTCTTTGTTGTACTTTCCCTTCATTAATATTATTCTCTAATTTATTTATTATCACCTTCCCCCTTTTCCTTCATATATCTTATTTTCTTCTCAGTAAATATCATCTTAATCTCTGCAAAATATAATTTAGCACTGTTGCTATTTTTAAGTCATTATTTTATATTAGATGTTAATTTATTTACTATATTCTTTGAATACAATAGATCATGAAAAAATAACCCGGCATAAGACATATCCCACTTATTACTTTCTATGATCTTAATTTCCAAGTTTTAATTGATATACATAATGATTTGAATGTAAAATGTAACAGAATTTTTCTCAATAAGCATTTGGTGTAATTTAAACCGTAATCTTTCTCTAATCACTCTGCCATATACTTTTCAATATTTGAAAAAAGTTAAATAGGTATTTCTATCTAATTTATAACTACTTTCTAGAAATTATGTCACTACAAACATGGGATCTTTGATTGTTATATGATTTCTGAGTCCTCTGGTTTTCCTAGTATCTTCATTGTTCACCTATGCTAAAGTTTATTTAAAATATTATATCTATATATTATTCTAGTTTCTTGACCACTGATTGGATTAATTAATATCTAAAATATCCAAAGCTTGCTTAGAAATTCACAACTATCTGAAATTCAACTTACATTTGAAGTTTGACATATAGTACAAAAATGAATTAGCAAATACATCATCATTAGGTTCTTGTAATCTTCTGGAAGTAAAACATATCAGCCATGACCATTATCTTGAAAATATTTTGGGAATGAAGATTTATAAGCAAGCCTATTTTTTTTCCAGCTTGCCAATTCAAATATTCATATAATTATTAGTCAGTAAATGATTATTTAGTTTAGCTACTGGATTAAAAAAAAAGCTGTAAACCCTCACTGTCCAGCATATGATTAAACATGGTGATTATTGTCTTCTAGTTTCAATGATACTACAGAAAAATTTGACCTACTGGTAGTTTTAATCACTTCCCTGAAAATTATATTAATGATCTAAATCTGATTATCTTTTCTTTTTAAGATTAAATCTTATTATTGTATCCTTCCATCTCTCCATTTGCAATCATATTAAAACTTCAATTTTAGTATAAAAAAAAATATCTTCAATTTTTTCTTAAAATTATTTCACCTAAACAATTATATAATTCTCTTGCCTTTCCAATTCATAAAGTTTTACGTATTTTTATTGTCTTTTTTATTATACTCGTCTATTTTACTTCTTTCTTTACTCCTCTACCCCTTTTAACTATACACGTAACTTTTTCTATTTTTCCTTTCTTTATTTACCAATCTTTAGTTGGATTCATTTTTTCTAAATTCTATTTCTTAAAATTAATTTTTATCTTAACACTTTACTACAAAATTTATCACTTATTTTCAAAACCTTATTTAATCAAATTTCATAATTAAATATATTACTAATTTTCATTTCATTTTCCAATAACTATTTATTATTAATTTGATTAACATTCCATTTACGTTTTCAATATTATATTGCATCAGCTAATTTCCTATTTTTTTTTTTTTTTATGAGCATAAGCGATGTAATTTGTACCGCCATCTAGTATTACATTTATTAACGAAAGTCTGCGTTTTTCTTTTAAATTTAGATTATTCTGATGAATTAATCAGATTAATAAGCATCACAAAGATATTATAATTATGAAAATTATAAATCAAATTTTCTTTTAACAAGCATTACAATTAGACCTATTTAACAAACAAAATATTTACAATTATATAATAAATTATTAATAAATACAATTAATAAAATTTTTTTTTTTTACTCCTATTCTAAATATACAAAAGCAGATCCTAACTTGAAATCCAATCATAACTAATCAATTCTACCATTTCTGGGACTCAGCCTTCATTAGAACCACCCCTCTTCTATTTACAATAAACTGTAATAATATTTTCATATTTACAACTAATATATCACACTCATCTGATATGGGATTTTTTCTTCTGATATTCATATACCCATCTCTATAAGATGGCTATTTGGCTTAACTATAGGCAGTGTACCTAAATATATATTTTTTTACATGAATTACTAGAATAAATTCTCATTATTCTTCTGCCAGCATCATTAACTTTTCATTGGTGGATATTCTTTTTTTGATACTTCTATAATTTCTTTGCTACCAAGATGAGAGTTAATTCATCATTCAACAAGTTAAAATCATGGATTTGCTTCATTATTATTTTCTCAAAATCCATTATTCCCAACCATTCTTTCTCTTAGTTATGTGAATAGCAAAGTTCAAAAAATCTTTCTCTAGATCAGTGGGTCTCAACCTTCCTAATGCCGCGACCCATTACTAGTTTCTAATGTTGTGGTGACCCCCAATCTTAAAATTATTTTTGTATGTAATGGAGTTGGTACGATGATGACATCACCCCGGATACTCCAATGGTCTTAGGTGACCCCTGTGAAAGGGTTGTTCGACCCTCAAAGAGATCGCGACGCACAGGTTGAAAATCACTGCTCTAGATCCTATCAATAACTTTCCTCAATTTCTTCATTATTTCTATTCTTAAATTTAATCTTATATGTATTAATAAACTTTTATTATTCAATTGTAAGGGTTTGGGCTATAATATTTTTTTGTATATTGCAATATTGGTGTGCAGTTGCAACAAGAATTGTCTTTAACCTGCAATAGTAAGAACCAGCCAAATCTGGTTCTATGAGATCATTAAGTGATATGAGCTCCCATAGATTGCCACAAATTATTCCCTTATATATATATGTTACCATTTTTTTTGCAAAAATTAGGTACTATGTTAAAATTTTGTATATGTAATTAAACTTGAAAAAAAAAACCATTTCTCCTCCACAAGTTGAAATATTTCGCCATCAATGTAATGTACCATCATCATAGTTCAATTTCTGAATTTCTCAAATTAGAGAGCATGATCTTTTTATTGATAATATTCTGTTCCATACCAACCTTGATAAATTCACATATCAGTTAACATGATGAATCTTTATTAACAATAAAATACAACAAATAATAATAAAAGAAATAAAAAAACTTATTGCCTTCATAAACTTACTCCTGCTTATCCCAATTCTTAATCCAAAATGAAAATAATAATTAATGTTCATAGAGTGTAATTATTAGATTGGATTGTCTTAATGCAAATTAAATAAATATAATTTAATGTGAAGTTCCCAATTGAATTCATTTAAATCTTGTAATCAGAGGCGGATTAAGCAGTAAACGCCATGTAGGGCTCCGAGATCTTAAAATGTCTTTTCATTATGATTTGAGGAAAATTATGTTGTTGTTTTTTTTGTATACAATCAACCCTCCTATAATGCAGTATTATTTAAGCTTTTGAAGGAAATTTATTTGAGTTTTGACGGGATTCTAACTTTTAACTGGATATTAGGAAGTGAAATATATCATAAATAGGCTCAAATTAAGTATATATATATATATTTTAATTACACAAAAAATTTGACCCCCTCCCCCTCAAATAGTAAATTGATTTAACTACTCTCTGCTTTTGAAAAAATTTATAGTAAATAAATTTTGCTCTTTTCCTGAAGCTGATTTATCTCCAGAGGGTTTTTTCTAAATTATACTTTGATTGGAGACAGGTAAAAATGAATTTCCTTTGTTAACATCTTAACAACATTATCACCATTATTGAACTACTTGACACTCACATGTCTCTCACAAAGGAACTATTCGATAAGAAACTTAAAATCTGGGATGCATACGAACTCCTCAACCAAAATGTTAAAACTGGTGACTCAAACTTGGTATTACCAATAAAAAAAATCACATCACTTTTTAAGTTCTGGAATATGGAACCTAAGTATCTTGACCTTATAATAAAAATCTACCTGGAGGCAATGCCTACCAACACTTTCCTATTCTATAAAAGACAAATGACTAAAATAGATCCAATCTGCATCAACTGCAAGAGACAAGGCTGGGAAATATCAGGAAAATTATCTTTGACCACTCAAAAATTGATTACTACAAAATTCTTTCATTAAAAGAGTGCCTAAAAACCAGAACAATAGCAGTGATTAAACTCTCGATATTCTTAACATACGCTATTTGGACAGTTAGGTGCATGAAAATTTTCACAATGACGCACCTGAATGCGAACACTTATTTCACACAAAAACTAATCAAAATGAAGATATGAAATCCTTGCTTCAAAAGCCCGGTTCGAAGACACATGGAACCTTTTCACTACACCACCTAATGCTTTAAATTCAACTCATCACATAAGACGCCCCAGGAAAATATCAACAAACAAACAACAAAACACCCTCAGGATCTTCAATACAGATATACAACCGTTGAAACAAAGAATTAACCCCCCTTTCTAACTCCCTACTAATCAACATGTAACAATAGTAGTAATAATACATTTATATTTTGAAACATTATCATTAAAAAAAGTATATTTAGTAGGCATTGTTTGCGAGGCTAAAAGTTTTTAAACTATTTTACAACAAAAAAACTTTTTTTCTTCACAGCAAAAAAATGAAGAAACATCAAAGTGGGGCAGAAAAACAAAAAAAAAAACACCTGGTAATTGTTGAAAGCCAAAGAAATTCATTGCATAAAATTTTAAAAATTAATACAGAGACAGAGTTGCCATCAACATCTATGTCAGATAATTCTGAATTGCCTACTTCGAAACTTTTTCTAAAGAAGAGAAAGAAGAACAAGTTTTATGTGTTACGGTATGAAATTTTTAATTACTTTTCTTTTTTGTTAATAACTTAATGAGAGTTTTCCTGAAATCTTTTTTTTCTAACTTGAGTTGAGGGCCCGGAAATTTTTACCGCTAGGGGCCCCCACTTGGCTTGATATTAAGTGCCAATTATAACGATGGGGATATTTATAAAAAAAAAGTTGTATGTAAGTTTAATTCATTTTAGTTAAGTTTGTTACTGAAGGTTTTTTTAAATTTTAAAATAGACATTTATCTTGAAAAAAAAAAAAAGGCGACGCTTGGGAGGCTTAAAACACATGGTTATAGTTTGATCAGCTTTGGAAAAAAGTTTTTTTATTTTTCTGTATAAGGGTGTTTGAAGAATAGGAGAGGTATTATAAAGTCAAATATAGAATAGGTGAATTGAAAAATAAGAATATGGATTGCATTTGTATGGCACAATGTATTTACAATCGGCAGAAAGGAATTAGGTGAGCACTTGTAGAGTGTACAGTGTGTGCTGAGGTGTATCATTTGAAATGTTTGAATAAGAATAGGAAGGATGTAACAGGTTTCTGGTTATGTAGTCAGTATGTAAATGTGATTAAAGAGGTAAGAAAGTGGTTTCTAAGTGTAGGTAGTCTAGAGAGAACGTCAGAGGAGAGGGAGCAAAATGTAGTTAAGGAAGGTTGGACAGAGTATGGTTTTAGTGGAGTGCCAGGAAATATGGGTGGAGAAAGTAGTAATGCAATGGAGATGGTTAGTCAGAGAATAAGTAAGATAGAGGAAGAAGTGAAGGATGTAGAAGTAAAATTAAAATTGTTAGAGACGAAGTGTGACGAGATAAAGGAATTATTGATTAGAAATGATAAGGAGGTCCAGAAGATGGTAGAAAAGGTTACAGATGGAGTAGGTAAAGTAGACTATGAGACAGTATTGATAGGAGATTCACTAATAAGAGAATGTGGGGATATAATTGTAAGGGAAAATAGAAGGTATGTTAGAGTATGTTTGCCTGGAGCAAAAATTAGGGATGTGACAGATAAAGTAAGAAAACAAGGTAGTAGAGATGTATATGTTATGGTAGGGACTAACAATTTGTTAGAGCCATCAGAGAGAGTAATGAATGAGTATGTAGAATTGATTAGGAATTTGAGGGAGATTAAAGGAAGAGTAGGGATAGTTGGAGTATTACCAAGATTTGATAAGAGGCATTTGTTAGATAGAGCATGTTCAATAAATGAGAGAGTGAAAAAGTTGTGCGAGAGAAATATTGTTTGTGGATGTATGGGATTGGTTTATTGGAAAGAGGGAGTTATATAGTAAAGATGGATTGGACTTAGGAAAATAAGGAAGTGAAGTTTTAGGGAGTCTGATATTTAAAGAATATAATTCGGGAAACTTTTAAAGGGGAGTGGCCTTTTAAATTGTAATATTATCAAAAAGAAGAATGGATGGGATATAAGAAATAAGCAAAAGATGGTTGATTTAGATATAAGTGTAGATGTGGAGAGGGAATGGTTCTATAAGATTAATGGTAAGAACGTTTGTTATAAACGTAATGGAGAAGAAAGAATTAAAAGAATTTATAAAAGAGTAGTTAGGAAAGAAGAAATTGTAAAAATTGGGTTTTTGAATATGCAAGATGGTAGGAGACCAGAAGTGGCTGGAATTAAATAAAGCAATTGAAAATGAAGAGCTTGAGGTATTAGCAGTAGTGGAAACTCATCTAAGAGAAGAACCTATTTTGGAAGAGGTGGTATGGCAGGGTATAAACAGAAAAGAAAAAGAAAAAAGGGGTGGTGGTATAGGTGTTATATCGAAAAAATATTTAAATATTGTTAAATGTCAAGAGCATTTGTGGTTTGAAATAAAGTTGGGTAGACAAGAATGAATCGTGGCTGTAGTGTATATAGCCACTGGAAATAGTCAAACTGTAATGGAGTGGAACAGTAGTATACTAGTTAAGGATATACAAATTTTTAAAGAAAAGAGGAAGAGAATAATGGTTATAGGGGATATGAATGGACATATTGAAGAAATTGATGATATAGATAATAAGAATGGTCAGTTTTTGAAGGAATTTTGTCAAAGAGTAAATTTGAGCATTGGGAATTTATAAAATATGTATGAGGGACAATACACATGGTCTAGGAATAATGTATTTCACACAATAGATTATGTATTGGTAGAGAAAGAGGGAATGAATAAAATACGGAAAAGTAAGGTGTTTGATAATGAAGAGAGAGTATGTAATAGTGATCATAACTTTATTGTAATAGAAATGGTTAGTCATGTGATGGAGGATAGAAATAAAGGTAGAAACAATAGTGAAAGATGTGGATGGAGAGTGAATGATAAGAATAAGTTGGAAGAGTATAAAATCAAAGTTGAAGAAACCATGGAGCAGTTGGTTGGGGGTGAATATAAGGACTGGTGTGGTGAAATAGAAAAAGTGGCAAATAGGGTTTTAGTTGAGAATATGCAGAGGAATAAAAGTAATAAAAAAATGAGTTAGTAAAAGTGTAAAAGAGAGGAAAGAAGCATGCAGAGAATATAAGTGTGCTATTAAGAATAAAGAAAGTGAAAACGATATTAATGCTAAATGGGAAAGTACTTAGAAAAGAAGAAGTTGGCTAAAATGGATAATTATAGAGAGAGGATGAAGTTAAATAATAAATTGTTGGAGAATATTAAAAAAAATGGAAGAGATGGGAGTAAAAAATTTTGGAATTACATTAAAAGGAGAAATGTAGGGGGAAGAGAGATAGTATTAATAGATGATGAGGGAATAGAGTGTAGCTCTAGAGAAGAGGTAGAGAGAATCTTAAATAGATATGTAATGGATATAGCAAAGATGTTAGATGTGAAAGAATTAGTGATAGAAAACATGAAAGCAGGTAGTAATGGGAATATTAGGTTCACAAAAAATGAACTGAATGAGGCAGGAAAGAGACTGAAAAGTGAAAGGTGAGACGTTTAGCTAAATGGGTAGCAGAGATGGTAATGAATTTAGGGCATAGAGCAAAAGCAAAGTTATTATCATGTTTTAATAAGATGGCACAGAAGAGAGTTTTTCCGGGTAGTTGGAGTAATACAAGAATAAGATTATTATTTAAAGGAAAGGGTAAGGATCGTAGAAAGTTAAATAATTATAGACCGATAGCGGTAACATCAGTTTTATATAAAGTTTTCTCATATATGGTAGCTGGAAGAGTTGTAAAATGGATGGAAAAGACTAATGTAGTGGAGGAAATGCAAGGTTTTAGGTCAGATAAGCGTATAGGAGATAGTTTGTTTGTAGTTACACAACTTATGGAGATGAGTAGAAATTCAGGTAGATTGTTATGTATGAGTTTTATATATATAGAGAAAGCATATGATAGAGTAAATAGAAAAAAATTATGGGTAAGGTTAGCCAATTTGGGAATGGATGAAGCTTTAGTAAATATTATTAAGAAATTATATGAAAATAATTATTATACTTACCAATTAGGGGATATAGAATCAGTTAAAGTTAAAAATGGGGTAGGATTAAGGCAAGGATGCCCTATGTCACCTATTTTCTTTTTGTTGTTTTTGAGTGAAATGGAGAAAGCAATAGAAAGACTAGGAAGAGGGGTAGAGATACCGTTAATAGGTGGCAAGGGAGTATATACTTTGTTGGGTCTTTTTTTTGTGGATATCTTTTTGTGTGCAGAAAGAAGAGAAGATATGGAAATTATGTTGAGGACATGTGCAAGGGTGGGTAAAAAGATGGGGATTAAATTTAGTGAAAAAAAATCAAATACAGTATAATGATGATTAATACTGGGGAAAGAGAAGATGTAGAATACTTATTGGGGGATATAAAGTTAAGTGTGGTGGATAGATATAGGTATTTGGGAATCATCTTATGTAATCAGGAAAATTGCTTGGATGAATGGGAGAAAAAATTGGTAAATGAAGCAAAGAAAAGAAAGGGTTTGGTAAAGAAACTAACAGTATTTTTATATAATAAATATGATGTAGCTAGAATAGTATGGAAGGGAGTTGCAGTAGCGGGGTTAACATATGGTAATGATGCATTATGTGTTAGTAAAAGTTTTAGATTATTTAGAGAAAGTACAAAAGGAAGTAGGAAGACATGCATTAGATGCAGAGATGTGGACAGCAAAGGAGGCAATTCAAGGAGAAATGGGATGGTCAAGTTTTTATATGAGAGATGCAAAAAGTAAAATAAAAATGTTTGGTAGGTTGCAGTTTATGGATAGTAAAAGAATAGCCAAAATAGTGTTTAATTGGTTTATGAGTAAGGGGCAGGTAACAAGATGGGTGAGAAAGGTAATGCGGTATGCAAAACATTTGGATAAAGAATTTATATCAATATACTTGTATAAAAGGTGGGATGATTGTGTTAGGAGGATTGTTGAGTATTATAGTGGTAAGGAATGGGATAAAAGAATAGAAGCATTAATAAAAAATAGGGAGTTGGAGAACTAGTATGGAGGGTAAGAAGAGTTTAAATATATATAGAAGTAAACGGAATATTCGATGCGAGTTAATTTATGATAATAATAAGGAAAGTAGTTTACTGTTTAAGGCTCGAACGGGATCTTTAGCAACAAGAGAATATACATGTAAGTGGAAAAATGTGGAATAGAAAATATTAGGCATCTGTTAATTGAATGCAAATGCTTTAAAACAGAAAGGACACATATAATAAAGTTATGGAAAAATAAATATGAAAAAAGGTGATTATACAGAAAGTGGATTATTGGTTTTTATGCTGGGTTTGGGAGTTGACAAAGATTATGTTGTGAAAATGGGATGGAGCAGAATATGGGAAAACTTAGACTGGGGAATAGAAAATAAAGTGGCTAACAGGTTTCTCTGGGCATAATTGTTGCGAGATTCTTGACTCCATTTAAGGAGAAGCTACAGTACATCACATCACATCTGCTTGTAATAACTATTAATTACATGTTGGACTATTTTCATTATCTAATTGACATTGTTAAATGTTTTAAGAAAAATTCAAAATTAATATTTTTCCAAATATATTCAACTGTTTAGTATGAAACACAACATTTTGAATGGCATTATATTTATTTGTTGTTCAGAGTAGCCTAGTTGGGGTTTCCTTAAATTGAATATTCACAAATCTAAAGGTCACCAGTTCAACTCCAATGATAGTTGTCATAATCAGGCTAGAAATATGAACGAAGAGAAAATGATACAACTTGAAATATGTTCTATATTTACCTGTGTGCTATTACTCACAGTTAAGTGAATTCAGAAAAATACAAATGTTTGATTTTTCTAAAACCATTTAACAATTTCGTCTAGATGATGGAAATAGTCCAATATATAACTACAAATAAATTAAGCCAATAAACATCAGATGACCAAGTAAATTGCCATCACAAACTTTCATATAATCTCTTACTATAACTACTGTCTAATGGCAATTATATCTTTAAGAAATTTATTTCAAAAGAAAATTATATAAATTTATAATTTTAAACACTATATGTATTGTGTGAATATATATATTGTAATGGTCAGCTTGAGGTACCTATGGATATATGAACTCCCATCAGGTAATGCTTCTGAAATACTACTTTAAATTTAATGCAACTTAAATATATATTATATTTAATGCTATTTATCTATATTTCAGTTATTACATAGAAGAGATGTCTGCCCATCCCTTCTATATGTATTAAATGGATTATATCCTGCACATGAGGGGTCAGATTGACTTTAGGTCAACAGGGGTCTGACAAGAATCTCTGCCTCAGGGTGGCCTTTGAGCATTCCATCATCAGATTTTCAATTGGATGGATGGTTGAAGAGTTGGAGTGTGGAGTGGAGTGAAGCTTGTCCATTAAAGTGTGAAGATTGCATATATATGTAGAGAATGATAATCTGGACCAACTGATGATTGCTGGTTTAGCATGAAATACATATATTGGTTATTATTTTTCTTTTTGACATATATGTGTTCAAGTGTATCAGTGATATGAGATAGAGTGGTGAATGGTGTGAAAGTCTGTGCTCATATACCCTATATATTACATATATTCATATAAGTATATAATAAGCCTGTATTTCAGTTATTATACACTATTATAAAATTTACCTGGGAAATGTTTATGTTCTTCACAGGTCAACATTAGTGTAGAGTACAGAAATAAGGTATGGAATGTTTTCAGATGGCATTCATCAAATGCTGCTCATACTTCGATAAAGATCATGAACTCAACTCTGAAGAATGGAGTATTTTATTTATTTAGTGTTATTATGTTTACCTTTCATTATGAACATTGATACTAGCATCCTTAAATGTAATCATAGCATCATGCATCCACTGACTGTATAGTATGCTTTCCCATTTTTATTTAAATGGTCTTAACCTCCTCTTGCTCTCCCTAGATTATATTTGAAGAGCGAATGCTCTATACTTTAATAAATCCTCATTTTCTCTCAATCTTATCAAGTGACTAATGAATACAATCACATTAAATGATTATATATATATATATCTTCAGACATAAATCAGATATTTCTAAATTTCAATATGTAGTCATACACAAATTCTTTTATCAAGTTTTACAAATATGCATTAAATGAAATGATGTAACCAATTCTGTCATATAATAATTTGGCTTGCAAAATGTCAAACAAAAGAGACTAATACATTTATATATTTTATTAGCAATTTTATGATACAAATATCACTAATTTATGTAGTTGAGAATGAACGTTTTATAATTTAATTGGTAATAATATTCTTAAATGCTTATTGTTACAAGAAATTGCTTGAATTATATACATGATTGAACCTGTCAAAATTTAAAGTAATAATATTAGACAGATCTGCAAAGTTTATCTATTTTCTATGCTTATTTATATAAGAATGACTGATATATGATTATAAATACTTTGACAACTTATTCCTCGGATTCAGTTCAATGGAATTATAAACTGTTTATAATATTATTATATATAGCTACTTATTGTAATTATTTTTATAATAGAAGCTATCTAACCACTAGTCTTCAACCAGTCTGATCAGATACCTTGGTAAATTCCTTCTCTTAATATTCAGTAACTTTATAATGCCAAACTTTTGCAACTTACATTATTTCAGATAAAATAAATTTATTTTTACTTCCTACTTAATTTTTATTGGATGGTATCAAATAATGAGCTGCTTATATATAAGCAATTGCCTTTACAAAATAATATTCTTTTTTAAACATCATAAATTCATCAATATTCTCAAACCTATTTGTTTCAAATTCTTGTAAAGAATATTCTAAAATTTTATGACATTCATACATAGGTTTAATTCATTTTATTGTTAAATATCAATAATAAATAAAATATATTGTCAATTAATTTACATATGCTAATATCTTTTACTCCCATCCACACATATTTATGCACCTTGTTTGAAAAAATTTTAAAACTGAAAATTCTTTAGTCTATGCTGTATTTATAATTTACACTTTATATTGTCAATTAATTTACATATGCTAATATCTTTTACTCCCATCCACACATATTTATGCACCTTGTTTGAAAAAATTTTAAAACTGAAAATTCTTTAGTCTATGCTGTATTTATAATTTACACTTTTAATTATATGTCAGAACACATAATTACTTAAGCAATTCTATATTGATAATCTTAATAAAATTTTATTCTATTGGTGAACGTTTTAAAAATAAAACTACAAACTTAATAATTAATATTGAAATACAAATAATATATACTTAATCTAGATGTAATTAAAGGGGATTTGAACCCAAACTTTCAAGCTCTTTATAGTCATCCATTCTATCTAATATAACCGATACCCATAACCACATACATGTGAAAAAGATAAATGAGCTCCGATATACATACTTCATGCTGAACCAGCACTCATCAGTTTGTCTGGATCATCATCCCACACATATATATATATATAATCAGTGCTCGGATTATATTAAGATAGCAAGTCACACTTTAAATTAATGGACAGGCTTCAATCCTCTGCAACTCTTCAGCCATCTGTGTCATTGAAAATCTGAAGGTGGAATGCTCAAAACTGTTGACGATGCCAATATTATAGTCATACTCATGTTGACCTTAAGGCAATCTGATCCTCATATGTAGGATCTTAATATGTCCATTTAAATACATATTCACCCTAAATTCTGTCCATCCCTCTTTTGTGTATTTAAATGGATATATTAAAATCCTACATATGAGGGATCAGATTGACTTAAGGTCAACATGGATGTGTCTATAATATTGACATCATAAAGCGATTTGGGCATTCCATCACCAGATTTTCAATATGGATGGTTGAAGAGTTGGAGAGGATTGAAGCCTGTCCATTAAAGTGTGTAGATTTGCTATTTTAATATAAACTGGGCACTGATTATATATACGCGTGGGATATGATGATCCGGACCAACTGATGAGTTGTGGATCAGCATGAAATACATATATTGGACATCATTTATCTTTTTCACATGTATGTGGTCATGGGTATTGGTTATATTGGATAGAATGGATGACTGTAAGGAGCTTGAAAGTCTGGGTTCAAATCCCCTTTAATTACATCTAGATTTATATCACAAGATCAACAGTCAACCAAGGTTTGTAGTTAAAATTTTTGGAAAAGCTGTGCCATAATTTGCAGCAAATAGGTGATTGGTACTTCCATCCTGAAAACACACCTGTCCATACAACACTGAGTATTAAGCAATTTTTGATCAAAAAATGGCATGATATTTTTTCCTCATTCTCCATATTCACGTAATATCACTTCATGTGACTTTTTGTTATTTCCGCAAAAGAAAAAAGATTTCCAAAAAAAAAAAAAAACCTTTTGCTGATATTGAAGAGGTGACATAAAAACAGCAGAAAAGACATTAATGATGATGACCTTAAAAAATATTTTGAGCAATGGAAAAAACATTTGGACAAATATATTGATTCAAATCAATGATACTCTATAGGAGACTCAAGTTTCAAAATGTAAAAATAAATACACTATTTTTATAAATGAATTCCAGTTTTCTTTCAGTATCCCTTTTCTACAAATCAAAAATGTGACACATAGAAATAAGGATAAATACTTTACATCTATAGTTAACAACTATGACATCACAATTCCCAGTATATTTATCTCTTCAAGTTTATTGCAATATTCGGAGAAATAAATTACGGAAAACAAGAAAAAAAAAAAAAAATTTAATTAATAAGACTAATTAAATTAATATTATAACAATGTTTGTTGTATTAGAAAACAAGAAATTTTATTTAAAAATTAAAAAATAAATAAAAAAAATGACAAGTTTATTAAATAAATGATTAATTAAAATGAACTGCATAGATTTCATAGTTATCTTTTATTCATACATTCTAGCATATGCCTCTTGCCCTAATAATATATAGTGTTCCTTCTCCTCTGGTGACATCTGAGCAACCATTTCATCAGTAACTTCAGAAAGTGGAATCTGCTTATCACCAATTGTAACCATGGGTACTGCATCATCATCGTCATCATCACTCTCCATATGCTCAACATCTATAAAAATTCATTTATAAATTATAAGTTGTCTTTCTTTTACAAAGATATATACAATTTTTCCTCTTAAATTTCAAACAAAAATATAATTAATAAAAATAATAAAAGCAAAATTTTAGAAACAATATATTTTTATCTTAAAAGAAAAAAAAAAACATTAATAATTTATTTATTTTGAAATGAAGAACAATCAAATTTTTTGTTTTCAATGAAATAAATTATACACTCAAAAATAATCTAGTAGCCATGGATTTTATTACAGATTCTGTACCTTTTATTATGTTAGCTACATTCTCATATAAATAATTCTTCATTTTTCAAAACATTAATTACAGATTTTTATTTAAATTAGTTCATTTGATTTTCTAAAAATTAAAACGATAAATATGATCTGACATAATTTTATTTTTAATCTACTGTAGAAAAATTAATTTGCATAAAATGCTCAAACAGAAAAATTGCTGTGTAATATGAATGTGTATATATATATAATGTATTTTCAACACTTTCATTTAAATGGGCATGCTATTTATAAATATATAATTTTAGCATTTTACACTCTCAAATTATATGTTAGTGCTTATTTAAACAGTCTGTTTAAAATCCTAGCATAACTGTTTATTAACAGTTTGTCTTTAGAGAATATATGTATCTTGCAGTGTAATTCCTGTTAACTTTGTTTAGATTTGGTCACATAAACAGTTTGAGAATTAATACTATTATTTCTAGCCAATTAAAATATTTTCTTTCATCAATGTATAATCTATTACGCAAAGATTATAATATCATGTGTATTTAATGTTATCATTCAATTTTATATATATATTTTCTTGTGTTATATATATAAAATTCGCAAATAAGCTCTTAACAAGCTTTGCAGAATATCCCCAAACCAGTTTCTGCTACTGGCTTCCTCAGTGAGATGCTAGGATATTCAAGCATTAGATTAAAAATGCCAGGACAAGCCCAGCACTTTATCTAAAGGATAACTATTAAGTAAAAAATCTGAAAATCCATTAGATAAAATGCTGGGCTTGTCCTGGTATTTTTAATCTAATGCTTGAATATCCGAGTGCCTCAACTGAGGAAGTCAATAGCAGAAACCGGTCTGGGGATATTCTGCCAAGCTTGTTAAGAGTTTATTTGTGAGCTCTATATATAACATTTGTAATGGAAGCTTATTAAATTAGGTCATGGGACTCATGACTTGATTTCTTTGTAATTTGCTCGTGCGTATGTAAGTATGTGTTTTTGTCTAAATATATGTAATAAATTGACTAATATGTCTGAAATATATCAGAAACCAAATATTTAGATTTACAGCATGCACTAAAAGTTTGTTACAAAATTTCTCACATCAGCATCTCCCATAATTCACGGACTTTGTGGAAAATTGTTTACCAGATGAATTAGATGTTAGAAATGCCTAAAAAATCCATAAAAATAATAATCCAACTTTCTATTTATCTGTTTTAATGATGACCTGTTTGATTTAGAGCTTGAATGTTTTAGTAATCAGTTAAATACACGTAATGACTAACTTATCAATGCATTGATGTTTTATAATGAAGAAGTACAGTATAATTTATATCCACATTAGAATATCTATAAGTGGATTTGTTTGGTTACACATATATCTTAAACATATTAGTCAATTTATTATATAAATACTCTAACTGTGTAAGGTTTCTGTTCCATTAGATGTTGAAATGTGGATTAAAACATTCCTATTTATTACAAATCATAAATGCTAATGTAATAAGTTAAAAATTATATATATGTAAATAATTAGAGTAATTAGAGAAAATTCTTCACTAATGATGTTACTAAATGATCAGCAATAAAATGGCCAGCTCCAAGCTGAATTATATATCCTAGCAAACTATAACAGCTTTGTATAAATTTTATTTGAAAATAAAAAAAATATCCCTAGATAAATGAACCTATTTTTATTTGACTTTCCAAATTGTTTTATGGAAAGTGAAAACAGAAAATTAGTTTTATTTGTGTGAGACTTTGAAGATTTATATCTTCTCTGAAATCCCAGTAGCAGAATAATCACTTGCTAAAACATCCATACTGTAAATTAAACAAGAAGTTATCAAAACGTCTGTGTGGATTTGAATTTCCAACTAGTTCAATGACGAATGAAATTTTCATGAAATTGGGAGAGGCTAGTCTGGGAAATTTACATTGGAAGATAGCTCATATTTTAATAACAAAATTTTGGGAATCTATATTGAACCTGATTGAAATCCGGTTCAATGGTGTTGTTATTAAACAAAAAAAAAGAGAAATTTATTAAGCTTTTAATTTTAATTAAACGTAGAGTTTAAATTCGCAATATTATTTAAAAAGAATGCGTGTATCCAAGTATACACGCGTTTATATGTAAAACGGATTTTTTTAAAAATGTTTATCGATTTATTTTAAAATAGTTTTCATATACCGCCTGTTTTTAAATCCATTTGATTTAAAAACAAGCTGGCTAGCTAATTGCATTCCTGTTGCTTTTATTTTAATTATTGTAAACAATTTTGATAGCGGAGATTTGATTTTTATGTTGTTGTTTTCATTTCAATAACCCTGGGTGGAATTCTTAGATAGATTGAGCGGGAGATTAATATTTGCCCTGCCTAAGGCGAAGAAATTGAACAACAAGGAAAGTGTTTCGCGGGAAATGGAGTAACGTATAAATAGCCCCGAAAATTTGGAGGTCAGTTAACTCATTGTTCGTTGATAGACAAGCTGTTTATCAAGTGAGAATTTATATCAGCGCGGAGATTTAATTTCTTAAAGGACATCAACTGTGATTAAATACTTTTGCCTGCAACACAATGAAAAATTCTATACTTGTTACCACCACTCGAATGGCTTGCTAACTCCACAAAAGACGGATCCCTGACTTCCAAGTTTGCTCCAGTAATGCCTTGAACACCTAAAAGAAGCCGGAACCTCTCTACATCTACCTTGCTGCCTAAAGAACCTGAAAATGAACTTAAGTAAAAGTGCGCACTCTAAGTGAACTTTGTTTTACCGAAAGGTAACTATTTTCATTTTTATTCTTCCCAGGGTAAATTAATTCTCATTAAATCTCTGCTCAATCTAATCATAAATATGTATTCTTAAATCAATATAGCCTCATATTTAATATTTGCTGTGTTTTCCAATATTTTATAGTGTGTCTTGGAATCTTAGTTTTAAGCTTCCAATTTGCTTTCAGTTTTGTTTATTGGAGAGTGACGAATGAGTTTTATATTTTATGCCTCGCTTTTGTAAATGCTTTAGCAGTCTTGTATATATATTTTTTTATGCTTACCTGTAATTATTTAGTATTCAATAATTAATTTTATACTCTATGTTTGCCCTCTTGCTAAACCTCCAAAACTCTTTTGGCTGACGACTTTATTGTCTGATTTTCGCAGGTGGAGATTTCGTTTCTAATATCTCTAAAGGCGGAAATTAGAATTGTGTTTTTCTTTGTAATTTTATAAGTTGTCAGCAGGAAGATAAAATTTATCCTTCCTTAAACTACAGGTGAGCAGTACTTTCGTTCTGCTAGAGTATTTAAACTTTTGATATTTCGTACTCATGTGCACTCTCCGATAGATTTCTTTTTGTATTTATTATGTGTGCTTTAAATTTGTCAGAGCATGTACTCAGAATTTGTTTGTAAGTTTATTTTCTTTAAATGCTGGGCAGACGTAACTGTTTTTCTAATTATTTACTTGTCCCTTAGTGGGATCTTTAATTATTAATTTTAAAGTAATTTTTGCCAATCGTTTGGCTGGGATTCACCAGTTTTAATTGTTTCTTCATTTCAGTCATGTTTATCGGTTGTTCTTGAGGTGGATCAATCACCGTTATTTTAAATGTAGTAATAGGTGCAGCTCATACCGATATAAGGACATTCAAGGTCTGACCAATTTTTAGATCTCGAACAGCTCATCGGCGCTGGATTCTTTGATCTATTTCAGGGGCATAGGGTTTAAATATCTGAAAGTGAAAACCAATGTTTAGGTGAATCCTCTGCTGAATGAAATTTGCTTCCTCCCTTTTACATTTGTTTATTAGAAGATCAGTCAGTCTGTCATAGCTTTGCCTTTAGTATGTCTGGTATACGCCTGAGTTAACCCCCATCTCTTGTGTCATAAACTTATATTTAATAATTTATTTTCTCATAATAAAATTTATGAAATATGTTTAAACTTAATTTGGCTGACGTTTGTCTTTGTGCTTTTATCTTAATTGTCTAAACAGTTTAAGATCTCTTGTTTCTCCCTGAGTCTAGTCGGCGCAAACCACCATCATCATCTATTCTGATCACAGTAAACAAATTTTCCAGACACGTAGTGGTCTGGTGGCGCCCTCTGTATCAGAATAGATTGATAGACAAAATTAAAAGATTTTGTCCGTTTTGTCCGGCACATAATAATAATTTTTTTTAGCGCTACCAACATGAGGCTTCGAGTTTTCAAACTCATGTGAGATTTTGTTTGGACAGTTGAGAAAGATTTCAGGTGTAAGAGGCAAGATCTAGTAGGGGGAGGTTCGGTTTTTGTTAATTATTGTAGGTATTGTTGGAGTAGGTGGTAGAATGGGGTTCGTCTTTCTTTTTAATGAAATAATTTAGAAACTTAAAAAGCGTATTTTCAAAAAGTCTGTCGGAGTAATTTTATTTGAAGAGTTAAATATAGTTCGTCTTTCTTTCATATGAAATAAATTATAAACAGTAAAAAGCGTATTGTCTAAAAAGTCTGTCTAAGTTAATTTTTTTTGAAGAGTTAAATATAGTTCATCTTTGTTATGAAATAATTTATAGAAAACAGTAAATAGCATTTTATTGGCTTTTAGAGTTTAGATTTTTTGTTTTTAAAAAAAAAAGTTAGTATTGCGAATTTAATCTTTGTATAAAAATGGAAGTCAACAAAGAAAGCGACAGGGCGGCATGTGTAGAAGAAAGCCCTGTCTCATTTAAAAACCCTCAAATTGTAGAAAAAGAAAGTAAGTCACAGATGATGATGAAGATGTTGATGAAGTTGGTAATAGAAATGAAGGAGGATATGAGTGAATTCAAGAAAAGTCAGCAAGCAATGATGGCAGAGTTTAAAGCGGAAATAAAGGAGGAAATTAAGCAGGTCCAACAGGCAATGAAGAAAGAAGTTAGTGAAGTTAAACAGTGCCAGCAGGCTATAAAGGAAGAAATGATTATGGAAATGAAAGAAATGAGACGAGAAATAATGGGAGAAGTAGAAGAAACTCAAGAAGTAGAAAAAGTTGAGGTCATAAAAGATATAGAAATTAAAGTAGCACAGGATAGTGGTAGGACAGAAAAGGTGGAAATAAAGTTAGAAATAAGCTATCTTGGATGCAGTTTTTAAAAGTGTATCAGTTATTTTCATATTAATTTCATTCAAATCTGAATTATGCTCAAAATCTACTAATACTTGAAACCGATTTCTAAGTTCTAATTTAAATTCATTAGAATGTTTCTGAAGATTAGGAATATCAACTGTAAATATTGTTTTTCTTAATAATTTTTGTCTCTCTAGTTTTACATTAACACGTAACTTACACCTTACTAATCGATGATCACTTCCTGTGTTAAATTTATTAAGAACATTACAATCTTGAAATATGTATTTTCTGTTAGTCAAAATATAATCCAATTCTTCTGTACCTTCATTTGGATGCTTCCATGTTCATTTCCTTTTAACATTTTTCTCAAAAAATGAATTCATAATATAAAGTTTTTCTTTTTCTGCAAACTCCACAAGTCTATGTCCTCTCTCATTTCTATTACCATAACCAAAATTACCTACAGCAATTTCATCTTTCATTTGTCTACCAATTCTAGCATTAAAGTCTCCCATAACAATTTTAAAATGTTGTTTACTCTGATCAAAAGCCTTTTGTACATCCATATAAAAATCTTCTACTACTTCATCACTATGAGAACTTGTTGGGGCATAAACCTGAATTATCTGCATTTGGTATCTGCTATTAAGTTGTATAACTAATCTTGCCACTCTGTCCGATACACCATCAATCTCCACAATATTGTTCTTCCACTTTTTATTTATAATGAATCCTACTCCACTTGTATTTCCAATATGTGTGCCTTTATAATAGAGTATATGTCCACTTTTTAAATCGTTTCTTCTCCTTTTCTTCTAACTTCACAAAGTCCAATAATGTCCCATTTAATATAAGACAGTTCTTCTTCTAATTCTTGCAATCTTCCTTCACTTGAAAGTGATCTGCAGTTGTAAGTACCTAAATAAAAAGTCGTCATCAAATGGCAGCCTGGGTCCGCAATCAGGGGATTCTTAGCACCCTCTGCTATCGGCCACCAACCGCTGCCTTGGTTGGTGACTTTACAGCCTCCTGGGAATAAAGGCCATGCTTTATTTTTGTCTGTCATAATTGTATATATGTATTGGAAAAATATTTATCATTTACACAAACATTCATTCTGCCTTATCAGGCACTGAGAAGAAAGACCATGGTGTTTCTTGATCTTAAACTCAGAGGTAAAAAGCCAATAAACTCACCACGCTGGCTAATGCGTGTTGGTAAGCAGCCCATCCATGTTCGTATACTATATGAATAATCACATAGTAATAACAGCTGCAATGACAAGAACGTATGGAGTGGACATTAGGAATTTGCCCTGCTCGGTTCCTTTAAGGCCTCCAAGAGGAATCAAAGGGTCTCCTTTCAGTTAATAGCAAACTCCTTTCTGCAGCCATGCACTATATAGATGAATAATTATGTCTGTGCACATTTGGGATTATTTACCAATAACTGTTTCCGATAAAATCTTAAGTTAATTTCTAACATAAATGATTAATCTTCATTTTCTGAATTTTGTGATTAAAAGTTCATCGAATTAATTTCAAATTGTATTTCATTCAATTCCTAAAAATTATCGTTTTTTATTACTAATAAATATTAAATATATATATTATACCGAGACGAAGTTGGTACATGTATATACGCACACACACAAGCAATGGAAATACTCTATATTTTATTTACTTTCAATTTATGATAAAAATAAATGTAGTTTTCTTTCAATGCTTTATAAAATACACTATAAAATAAAATGTTAATATTTCTGATTAAATAATTTAAGGCTTTCATATAATCTATTATAATAATATTCTCTAAAAATAAAATATAAAAAAAATAATCACTAATATGCCATTTTAAATCTCAATAAATGATTTCTACTTGTATATGCCGTGGGGGTAATTAAAAAAGGGTTTATTTTAAATTATAACTATAGCGAAAGTTAAAAGCTTATAGAGGTGATTTTGAGATTAAATGCTCGACTTTTAAACTAATGTAAGTTAAATTGTTATCTTAAAACACGCACGCATGTATGTATAAATGGTGAATAAGTATGAATTTTTTCTAACTGAGATTGCAATGTGAGATTGCATAAACCTAAGATTGCCTCAAGCATATGGATTGAATGAACATTACGTATGACACGGACCCCAATGACAACTCAGAGAATATTGAACTCTGGGTGGAGATTGGATCCTCAGATAATAACCAACCCATATAAATATGAGTCTTAGTCTTTGTCTTTACACACACACCTCGGTTACAGTTTTTTACATTCTTTGTTTTGTTTTGCTTATGCTTATAGTTTTTTTAAATTCCTCCGGAAGCTACAACTAGAACTTTCTTTTTTTGCTATCCGGTTTATCCAATATGACCACTGTGAAATTAACCTTTAGAGCGTCGATCGTCATGATGGGCTAAGAAACCCCTCAGTGATTGATCGACGCTCCGCCGCCAGAACATCTCCACAGCTATGAATGATCAACAACAGTGCCGTCCAAACATCGTACTCTAATCAGTCCAAGGAAGTTGTCCAAACATACTACGCTGAACTTATATATAAAATGAATAACTATTTATTATGGAAACAATATCCAACAGGTTCGAACCCTCATCAAATTAGAAGCAGCAGAAGACTACGCAAATCCTAGGTAAACACTTTATTTCTTTTACGCTCCTATTCATTCTTTACGTAGACTTTAAAAGGCAATCTCATAATTAATTTAACCTCAACCTTCGTAAATAAAAAAAAAAATATAAAATGATCCGTAATCCCTCATATTTAAATCTTAGGACTTTTTCCTGTTATGAACTTTGATCATAATTATTATTTTCTTTCGCAAATAAATTATAACACGCACCTAATTTCAAATGTAAAGGAAGGAAATATATTTTATCATCCATGTTTATTATGCATAATATGTTCTTTTCTGTGCGAGTGCGAGAATGCGTGTATGTGCGTGCAAATAAAGCAATTAATTAATGTTTCATTTTTTTATATTCAATAAATTCTTTTTTTATTTAAACAAGTCGAGCATTCCTCAAATCATTCTCTATAATTAAAATACATTTTTTTTTTTAATTATTATAATCAGCATTTATTCATGCGATTAATTATTTTACTTTTAAATTTGTCTTTCTTTTTTTTGTTTTGTTTATTTCTTTAAATTTCATCGTGCCGTAAGTCACGATGTTTATTTACTATGTAGTTAAGATAGGTTTAAGAGTTGGGAGGGCCTATTATTAATAAGTATAAATAAATGTCAATAAAGCTAGTATGAATAATTCTATTGGACTGTATTGTAACGGGGGGATGATATTATAAGCTTCTAAATTTTTATATAAGGATGCATAAATCAAACATTCGTATTAGTTGCCAAATAACCAATGACCCGGTCCAATATTTGGACCGATCTGTAAATCAACCAAGCTTCTCCTCCATTGGTTATTATTGTGTCTTTTGCCAGAATGATATTCTTGAAACAATTTCATCGCGACCCTGAGTGACCCTTATTGGTCCATGCTGGGAGTTTGAGCTTATGGGCGGGGATTAGACTTTGAAATCGTTTTGATATGACGTAAGGTGATGCGAGAAATTAAATTGTAAATTAAATCATCGTATCTGGCGCCCCCTTGTGTTGATAATGAACAACTATCGATATAGGAAAATAAATAAAGCTTTACGCTATATCATGTTTGTTTCGGAGCTCTCAATCCCTATATGAACGGTTGAATAAGGCGACCGGTCACAATATATATTTGTTTTTAAAAATAGTTCAGCTAAAAGCAAGTCATTAAATATTCAGAATCAAAGAAGTGGGAAAACTAACCAATGACAATGCACCATTTGAAGTACATGAGCAAGCAGACAATATTTGTTGGAAAAAGTTTTTTTTTTTTTGGAGGCAAGAAATAAGACAGATCGAAATATATAAACCAAGTAACAGAGTTTTGTTTTTGTTTGAAAAAAAAAAAAAGTTTGCTGGAGTTTTTTTTACCTCATTTTTACTTTTTTTAAAGAAACAAGTAATTAAGGATGATCAATTTAAGGACTTCAAATTTTATAGTAACAAGTTTTCAGTAAGATGGCTAAACAAAGGAAATCACTGCTGGCTAAAAACGACAATCAATACATTTGCTAGAGTTTTCTAAAATCGTTATATTAGAAAAATATTAAACCAATGGAAAGAAAAAAATGTATATGTGTACCAATGTTTTACTAAGAAATATCGAAACAAGAGGAACGAACTGTAAGTAATATGTTAGTATATAATTGTAGGATTAAGCGAGTTCAAAAACATAGACTTTTTAACTATCATATTTATGAAAGACTAAAATGGAATAAATACATGAATAATAGAAAAATCAATTGTGACAAAATTAAAGATATGATTATCAAGAAAATTGAAATTAACTTACAAATAAATCCGAATGAAAATATTTGTATATTAAAAAATGTGGTTAATATTCAAATGCAAGTTATGAATGTTTTTCTGAACCAAAAATGTTGGAGTAGGTAAAAACTTTTAAACAGATTCTCATCGGTGAACCTAACTTTTAAGTATAGGGAAAATTTTATGATAAACTATAGATAGGATTCAATGGAAATGGAAAATTCTGACTAAGAATTATATTTATAGAGAAAAAATTACAATAGTTTACTGAGAGATTGAAATATTTAATTAGTACTGTCAATGAGGGGGGGGGGATCAATATGTAAAGAAAAAAAGTAAAATAAATCATGATCAGTGACATTAGCTTCCAGGGAAATCTAAACTATGTTGAAAATAATTTCATTTTATTACAATTAAGAATATGGTGCAATTTGTGAACTATTACATGTGAATATTACTAAGAAATACATTAAAAATAATATGAAGATCAGTATTATCAGCGTGAAATGGAGTTAAATAAAATATATCACATAGGTGAAAAGGAACCTGCAATCTTGAAAAAAAAATGTAAACCTCGTGGATAACATGAGAATGTTAAAAATTCCAGTTTTACTACTGTTCAGATAAATATAAAATGCGGAAAAGGGATAAGAAGATTGATATATGACAAGTAGGAAGCATGAAAAGGTAGAACAACTGAGATATTATCAATAAAATTTATGTATTTTTTTTGATAAATTTGTATGTTTAAAAGAAAACAGGTAACGTAATCTTTTTATATAGTTAAGTTCATGTTTTCAAATAATTATTAATATTGGGGGAGGCATAAATCAAGAGATAGGGAAATCAATAATTAAAATAATTCTTTTATCTATGCCATTAATTGTATAAAGTTTTATTTGATTGTATGTCACTAAACTATTAAGATAAAGATCTATATGTTATGAGTTAGTAAATTACACACAAAAATAGTAAAGAAAGATATTAGAAGAGGGATGTATCTGTATTCCAGTATAATATTAAATAACAAACGATGATATTTAAAATTTGATCTGATGTTGAATTATTAATCCTATAATAGCATTATAACATAGTTAGAGAATTTTAATTTATAAGTCTTTGTGAGCAGTATTTATAATACAGGCATAAGACAAATAGAAATTTGAAATTGGAAAGTATGACTTAAATTATTAGATAATATTGAGATATTTTTTTTATTCAATGCAGACAGCACTACAGAGTGGCTTATATACATTCAACAAATATTCTGAATGGTAAATAAAGATTAGTGGAGGAAGAGATAAATATTCAAATTGGATATGACAAAGGATAAAAGATATTTATTGTAGTTTTATGATATCGTTGAGTGATAAACCCATAAGAAAATTAAGTAAGGTAAAGGGAAAGATCAAATGACTAATATCAGAAAATAAACACAGATAAAATGTAATCAATCATAATATTATAATAAAATTATTTTGCTCAAAACTAAAATATCAATCCATTTTTTTTTTTACTTTTCTTGTTTTCATTACAATCTATGAAGTGTAATTAATAAAAAAGGGGTGGTTATTAAAAAATGGATTGATTGTTTACAATACATATTATTTGATAGTACAAGTAACAAAATTCAATATCGAATATTTGATTATTATCAAGAAATTTTATTTTGAATAGCTTATTGCAAATAAGGTGAATATAAATGCTTAATTCTTTTAAGTATCTTATTATATTATATTATTGTATAAATGTTTTGTTGTCTTATATTAATTTATTTATTACTTTGATTGCATTATTAAACTTTATACATAAGATATTATTAAAATTAATGTTTTAAAGTTACACTAAGTGTCTAAAGTTGCATTTTTTTTTGTGGGAAATCATCATCACTACACAATCATCAGAGAGTATTAATTGTCATATGCATATTAACCAAAAATATGATTTGAACTTTGGAAGAAAAATTGATCTAGTATATATAGTATTACAATTATCTAGGTAAATATTTATTAAATTGAATATTAAATTGTTGCAAACTGCTTTGATCACATCATTCACCACTCAAATACATTGCAAATGTAGTAAAGTATATTGTTAAGATATCATATTAGGAATTAGTTTTTATTTAAAGTTCGACATGATGATTACAGTTTAAATAAAAAAGTGCTTTATTATTCAATAATAGAGACCACAAAATAAAATAGTGATATAGTTGTAATTAGAGACAAATGTTATGAGTCATCTTTAAAATGTCACACTACCTATAGAATTGAGTAAAATCCCTCTTGATATTTATAGGTGGTATAAATAGTTACTTAAAATCCATGATAATCCTGAGATCTCCTTAAAATAATAATGTTATTATGGTTATTCTTAATGGTAATGTTATAAAAGTAATAATAATAAAAGATTACTGAACAATAAAATAATAATACAACTTATTGAATAGGTTAATTTACATTTTATAATTATACATATTTTATTCTATTTATTTAAGCATTATTGTTAGTCATGAGAATATTTGGATATTAAATATGGAGGAGCGTCTAGGTATTCTTATGCCATTGGATAAATACTTTAGTGTTTATTTAATGTTAAAGGATTTGTAATCTTGTTAATAGGATAGGTGAGTCTCACAATTGTTAATATTGACTAAATATAGTCGAGAAAATAGTATATCCTAATGTAGGGACTTGGCATATCTTCTAGAGATCGTCCTCCTATTGGCAGGGTACAATATATATATATGCATATAATTATAAATCTATATGCTTTTATGAGGACTACAATCATTGTTAACACTTTAATATATTTATAACTCTGATTCTAATGTAATCATATTGGTTTACATTCTTACACATTAGGTGAAATTAATAAAGTATACATTATCAGATATATAAAAATGAAGATAGAATTAATGAAAAATATTTCTTATACAAATCTCAACATTTCAAGTGTATAATTTATTAAAACAAATTATTGGCCTATGCATAAAATAAGTATTTTTTGATAAAATAACTTTATTAAAAAGCTATTTATTTTTACAAACTGTAATTTTTTTTTTTTTTTACAAAAAACAATTTACAAACAATGAATTTTTACAAATATATAAAAATCTATATTATATATTTAACATTAGATAAATGAAAATTGTTATTATTCATTTCAATATAGTAAAAATAAAACTATTTAAGTTTTATTACAGCTTCTGAATTTGGTCAAGCAAACCGATATGTAATTTTTCCATTTTAAGTAAATTTCAATTATTTCATAAACTCAAGCATTTTCTCTTTTAATAATCAGTTAAAGTATTCTGAGAAGTTTCAAAGCTATTTTGGGAAAATCCAAATACTTCCAACTTCTTCAAATTTCAAATTTGGCTATTTCAGTTTTAAAAATACATCGTAAAAATAAGATGTTTGGATGAGATTCAATTAAGATGAAAACAGATTAACTAGTTCTGAGAGTGCTTAGAAGTCAAGACCTGCTAAATGATGATGATTCATTACAATTTTATTATTCAAAGAAATTTCCTCATTTTAGTAATCCAAAATGGCTTTAAATTTTTTACTTCATTTGAAAAAATACTATTACTTTTCATGTACACAATAATCCCCTTAACAGTTATTGTAATTTGTTAAGACAAAAGTTTCCCATTGCTTTCTCTTCTGGTCAATAAAATCTTAGACACTGTAATTTGATCATAAATAAATAACAATGATAATGGGTTCATTCCATGCCAATTCAAGATAGTTCAAATGCCTTTGATGAGGATTAAAAGTTATTGAATATGAACATGCTTAGCTTTGTAACTGAAACTGCACAAACATTTCGGTACTCATCTTATAGCTAAAGGCACCGCTCTATGGCGCGGTTTTCGCACCAAAACACATAAAAATGCTGTTTCCGCAGCCGACACGTTCAAATCCGCGTTTTCTATAATACAAACTCTACAGAATGCAGGCCACTATGTCGCGTCGCAGTACAGCATGTATGTCGCATAGCTGCGAATACATTTTTCGAATTCGCACAATTTATAAAATAATTACGGCTTGATGAGAGAGTTTGTATTTGAATTGTATTGAAATGTTGTTTTCATTGGATTTCTTTTTATTTTAAACTATTGAAATGTTCAGATTTTTTAAAACAATAATTATAAGACTTTTTACAACGTACTGTATTGAACTTTTATTTGGTGAAATATTAAATATTTATGTTTTTATTGAGTTGCAATTAGGTAACGTGACAAAGAAGATTCTACTGTCTGTATATTTTTGAAGTGAAAAAGAGCGGTAGGAAAAAAATATCCAGTAAGAAAAGTCCAAATATACAGGTTTTTTTATAAATTTAATAAAAAGCAAATATTATAAACATGTTTAATAAGTAAAGAAGACATGTGTTTGTTGTTATTTAAAAAAGTTTGAGTTTCTTTCTTCTGTCCGAGTACGGTTACGATTTTGAATTTTTTTATTTTAGCATTACAAACAAACAGAACACTAACCCTAAAACTAACCCTAAATCTAACCGTAACAACTTTTACTTTTATTACGATTAATATTTTTTAGTTAAACAACAACAAAAAAAGTCATAACACAAGTAAAAAAATATCCGATAGAAAATTGATAAAAAAAAGACGAATCAAATTGTAATTTGTTGATTTTATTTTACATTTATTATTATCATTTAAATTGTATACATTAATAAAAAATAATATTTAAAAAAGACGATTTTGTTTTGTTTTTATTTTCGCATTACAAAAAAGCACAGAAAAATTATTAAAATCAACGGCCCGTGAATGTTCATATTTTATAGTTTTAGCATGAAAACGGCGCCATCCAACGGCATCTTTATCTATAATACAAGCACCAACATTTCAATTCTCTCACAGAAATCAATTATTGTCAAGCGTTGTTAGCCGAGAGGTCATCGCAGCTGCCTTGCAAGCAAGTAGTTGTTTGCGGACGGTTGTGGGTTCGCGTTCGGGCAGATGCTATGACATAAGGAAAAAAAATCAATTATGGTATAGAATTCATATCCCATGCCTTTCATTCCTACATCTAATAGGGATTTTTAAAAAGTTTTAAAAGATAAGTATTCAGTGTTAGATCATATATATATAACTTATCCATTATAATAAATAAATAAAAAAATCATATACAACTTATAGCTGTTATATATGATTTTTATTATTATTTATAAGAAAGAACAGCATAATGGACTTTATTAATTTCCATTTTTGATCAATTTATCCATGTATAATGTACATTTATACATTACCAGTATCACATTCTTAATAAAATTTATAAATTATTATTCTTTTTTTTTTTTAATGTGTGATTAAGAGTGGAAAAAAATTAAATTTATATTGTATTTTAAAAAAAAAAATCTAAAAAAGACTAAAATCTCAAAAACTGATGCAATAAGGTGAGTATGACATTTTGCAATTATTATTACATATTGAAAATTTAAAACAAAAACGACTTAATTTTTCTTTTCTATAAAAAATACCAACAACAATAAAACAATTCTTACGAAGAATATAAAATTTGCACTTATACCTATCTAAAGGTATCATATACGTCTATAGCTTACCTTGTAGAACTGGTTTTGGGCCTTCATCTTCGGATTCACTTGTTTCTCCGTTACTACTATTTGCCATAGATATAGGAATCTTAATACCACTTTTCTTTTCATGAGCCAACAAAGCTTGCATAATGTCTTCACTGTATTTATTATTCATGGGTTTGACTTCATTGATTTGACTAATTGGAGCAACATGTTCTGGAAATGTTTCTTGCACGGTGCTTTTCACCATCCACACTGGCCTTTCTTTCTTTTCTTTCTTCTCAGAAACAATAGGTTTATTATTGTCGGAGATGTTTATTGTAATATCCTGCTCCATTTTCATATAATCAACATTACGAGTTGCATCTCCACTCCAGCCTGTATTTTCTCCAGGTTGTCGACCATGAACACCACCTTCAAGACGCCTAATAAAAATACATAGTATTAAATACAAATTAAATTAAAAATAAATGTAATGACATATAATAAAGTCTCTGTTTTATAATTAAAAAAGTTATAACAAAAGCGATCAAAGACAAATCAACATTATGATACAAAGACAAGTCAACATTATGATATACAGACATTGTTTTTAAATGATCAATGAAAACCAATGATAAGATAAGTAAAAAATGACAGAATATAAATTTATTAAAAAGTATAGATAAAAAACCAATTTAATAATTATTCACTAAAATATACAGTACACATAAATGCACGAAAGCAGTCAACATTTAATTTTAGGTATAAATCAGATACTATAATTTAAAACATTTCATGTTTACTACTTGAAAAATGTGTATATATTTAAAATACTGCATATATACATAATTCTAATAATAGATCATTATACAGTACAATATGCCAGAATGAAGCTAGAATCGAATTCATTATAACACTTGGCATGCATTGAAATATAATAATTCAGAGGAGATCGAATCTAGGATTACAGTCTAGAGAAAAATTATTAACTAATGTAAACATTTCAAATAAAATATAAAAATATTATAAAATTAAATGTATTTAATTTTAATACACTGCATATATAAATTTGGAAAATATAAACAATCTTTCACTAATGAAAACTATAATCTAATTTGCCTATAATAAAAAATCTTATGCACATGAAAAATATAAATAATGTTCCAAATGTTTACGTTAATTAG
Source organism: Epiperipatus broadwayi (assembly GCA_028023455.1). Classification (NCBI taxonomy): domain Eukaryota; kingdom Metazoa; phylum Onychophora; class Udeonychophora; order Euonychophora; family Peripatidae; genus Epiperipatus; species Epiperipatus broadwayi. The sequence goes on along the minus strand of JAQFVV010000042.1, from coordinate 855,033 downwards.
CTTTCTCATATAATTTATAATAATTACACTACTGAATTAAAATTGATAAGTGAACTTTACAAAATAAAATATTTGATACTCTAATGAAAGTAGGAAAACACCAAAAAAATGTAATGCACACACGCATGTTATTTCAGTCAATAGTATTCCTTCAAGTTCGTTAAAGCACAAAGCATTTTTTGTATGATCTTGAATTAGTAGTAAATAGAAGATATTATAGCATTATTAAATTACCAACAGGAATTCTGAAACAATAATATCACAAGCTTCTTTACCTTTTGACTGAAACAATAAAGAGATGTTATGAATATCTTAATAAAAGTGAACATATGGGGACAAATTCTGAACAAACAATTCTTTTCAATATAATTATTTAATATACAATGTAATTTATTTTAAAATAATTTTTTAATTCATATAATTATTATACCACAATGTAATTTATATATATAAAGTTTCTTTTTAATCATAAATCAAAAACGAAAAAAAAAAGACAGGGAATATTTTATTTTAATTGTTAGCTTAATTTTTTTTTTTATTTCATAGTGCCTCTTCAAAAGTAAATATATATTTTTTAAAATCTTAATTATACTTGCATAAAAGTATGTGCGCTTGAAAATACGAAGGTAGGGACCTCTACAGGTCTTAACCACAAGCTTACTCTTTGGAAGAAAAGAATAGGCTTGTGGTTAAGACCTGTAGAGGTCTCTACTTTCGTATTTTCCAGTGCATGAAGTAAAATTAAAATTGTTAGAGACAATGTGTTAGGAGATAAAGGAATTATTGAGTAGTAATGATAAGGAAGAAATGGATAAGGAGGTCCAGAAGATGGTAGACAAGGTTACAGATGGACTAGAGAAAGTAGATTATGAGACAGTGTTGATAGGAGATTCACTAATAAGAGAATGTGGGGATATAATTGCAAGGGAAAATAGAAGCAGGTATGTTAGAGTATGTATGCCTAGAGCAAAAATTAGGAAAGTGACAGATAAAGTAAAAAAGCTAGGTAGTAGAGATGTATATGTTATGGTAGGGACTAATAATTTGTTAGAGCCATCAGAGAGAATAATGGATGAGTATGCAGAATTGATTAGAAATTTGAGGGAGAAAAAAAAGGAAGAGTAGGGGTAGTTGGAGTATTACCAAGATTTGATAAGAAGTATTTGTTAGATAGAGCATGTTCTATAAATGAGAGAGTGAAAAAATTGTGTGAGAGAAATAATGTTGTGTTTGTGGATGTATGGAATTGGTTTAGTGGAAAGAGGGAGTTGTATAGTAAAGATGGATTGCATTTAGGAAAACAAGGAAGTGAAGTTTTAGGGAGTTTGATATTTAAAAAATATAATTCGGGAAACTTTTAAAGGGGGGGTGGGCTTTTAAATTGTAATATTATCAAAAACAAGACGAATGGAGGGGATATAAGAAATAAGCAAAAGATAGTTGATTTAGATATAAGTGTAGATGTGGAGAGGAAATGGTTTTGTAAGATTAATGCTAAGAAAGTTTGTTATAAACGTAATGGAGAAGAAAGAATCAGAAGAATTTATAAAAGAATAGTTAGGAAAAAAAAAATTGTTAAAATTGGGTTTTTGAATATGCAAGGTGATAGGAGACCAGAAAAGTGGCTGGAATTAAATAAAGCAATTGAAAATGAAGAGCTGGAGGTATTAGCAGTAGTGGAAACTCATCTAAGAGAAGAAGAAGAACCTATTTTGGAAGAGGTGGTATGGCAGGGTGTAAACAGAAAAGAAAAAGAAAAAAGGGGTGGTGGTATAGGTGTTATATCAAGGAAATATTTAAATATTGTTAAATGTCAAGAGCATTTGTGGTTTGAAATAAGGTTGGGTAGACAAGAATGGATGGTGGCTGTAGTGTATATAGCTACTGGAGATAGTCAAACTGTAATGGAATGGAATAGTAGTATATATGAATGCCTAGTTAAGGATATACAAATTTTTAAAGAAAAGGGGAAGAGAATAATGGTTATAGGGGATATGAATGGACATATTGAAGAAATTGATGATGTAGATAATAAGAATGGTCAGTTTTTGAAGGAATTTTGTCAAAGAGTAAATTTGAGCATTGGGAATTTATCAAATATGTATGAGGGCCAATACACATGGTCTAGGAATAATGTATTTCACACAATAGATTATGTATTGGTAGAGAAAGAGAGAATGAATAAAATACGGAAAATTAAGGTGTTTGATAATGAAGAAAGAGTATGTAATAGTGATCATAATTTTATTGTAATAGAAATGGTTAGTAATGTGATGGATGATAGAAATAAAAGTAAAAATAATAGTGAAAGATGTGGATGGAGAGTGAATGATAAGAATAAGTTGGAAGAATATAAAATAAAAGTTGAAGAAATCACGAAGCAGTTGGATGGGAATGAGTATAAGGACTGGTGTGGTGAAACAGAAAAAGTGGCAAATAGGGTTTTAGTTGAGAATATGCAGAAGAATAAAAGTAATAAAAAAATGAGAGTTAGTAAAAGTGTAAAAGAGAGGAAAAAAGCATGCAGAAAATATAAGTGTGCTATTAAGAACAAAGAAAGTGAAAATGATATTAATGCTTAATGGAGAAAATTTAGAAAAGAAGAAGTTGGCTAAAATGGATAATTATAGAGAGAGGATGAAGTTAAATAGTAAATTGTTGGAGAATATTAATAAAAGTGGAAGAGATGGGAGTAAAAAATTTTGGAATTACATTAAAAGGAGAAATGTAGGGGAAAGAGAGATAGTATTAATAGATGATGAGGGAATAGAGTGTAGCTCTAGAGAAGAGGTAGAGAGAATCTTAAATAGATATGTAATGGATATAGAAAAGATGTTAGATGTGAAGGAAGTAGTGATAGAAAAAATGAAAGCAGTTAGTAATGGGAATATTAGGTTCACAAAAAATGAATTGAATGAGGCAGGGAAGAGATTGAAAAGTGGAAAGGCGAGAGGCTTAGATGGATGGGCAGCAGAGATGGTAATGAATTTAGGGCATAGAGCAAAAGCAAAGTTATTATCATGTTTTAATAAAATGGCATAGAAGACAGTTTTTCCGGTTAGTTGGAGTAATACAAGAATAAGATTATTATTTAAAGGAAAGGGTAAGGATTATAGAAAGTTAAATAATTATAGACTGATAGCGATAACATCAGTTTTATATAAAGTTTTCTCATATATGGTAGCTGGAAAAGTTGTAAAATGGATGGAAGAGAATAATGCAGTGGGGGGAATGCAAGGAGGTTTTAGGACAGATAGGTGTATAGGAGATAGTTTGTTTGTAGTTACACAACTTATGGAGATGAGTAGGAATTCAGGTAGATCATTATATATGAGTTTTATAGATGTAGAGAAAGCATATGATAGAGTAAATAGAAATATATTATGGGTAAGGTTAGCCAATTTGGGGATGGATGAAGCTTTAGTAAATATTATTAAGAAATTATATGAAAATAATTATTATACTTACCAGTTAGGGTATATAGAATCAGTTAAAGTTAAAAATGGGGTGGGATTAAGACAAGGATGTCCTATGTCATCTTATTTTGTTTTTGTTGTTTTTGAGTGAAATGGAGAAAGCAATAGAAAGACTAGGAAGAGGGGTAGAGATACCATTAATAGGTGGCAAGGGAATATATATTTTGTCGGGTCTTTTTTTTTGCAGATGATATCTTTTTGTGTGCAGAAAGAAGAGAAGATAAATTATGTTGAGGACATGTGCAAGGGTGGGTAAAGAGATGGGGATTAAATTTAGTGAAGAAAAATCAAATATAATGATGGTTAATACTGGGGAAAGAGAAGATGTAGAATTTTTATTGGGGGATATAAAGGTAAGTGTGGTGGATAGATATAGGTATTTGGGAATCATCTTATGTAATCAGGAAAATTGCTTAGATGAATGGGAGAAAAAATTGATAAATGAAGCAAAGAAAAGAAAGGGTTTGGTAAAGAAACTAACAGTATTTTCATATAATAAATATGATGTAGCTAGAATAGTTTGGAAGGGAGTTGCAGTAGCAGGGTTAACATATGGTAATGATGCATTATATGTTAGTAAAAGGGTTTTACATTATTTAGAGAAAGTACAAAGGGAAGTAGGATGCAGAGATGTGGACAGCAAAGGAGGCAATTCAAGCAGAAATAGGATGGTCAAGTTTTTATATGAGAGATGCAAAAAGTAAAATGAAAATGTTTTGTAGGTTGCAGTTTGTGGATAGTAAAAGAATAGCAAAAATAGTGTTCAATTGGGTTATGGGTAAAGGGCAAGTAACAAGATGGGTGAGAAAGGTAATGCGGTATGTGAAAGATTTGGATAAAAAATTTATATCAGTATACTTGTATAAAAGGTGGGATGACCGTGTTAGGAGGATTGTCGAGTGTTATAGTGGTAAGGAATGGGATAAAAGAATAGAAGCATTAATAAAAAATAGGGAGTTGGAGAACTAGTATGGAGGGTAAGAAGAGTTTAAATATATATAGAAGTAAACGGAATATTGGATGCGAGTTAATTTATGATAATAGTAAGGAAAGTAGTTTATTATTTAAGGCTCGAACGGGATCTTTAGCAACAAGAGAATATACATGTAAATGGAAAACCATGGATAATTTAGTGTGCAGATTGTGTAAGGAAAGTATAGAAAATATCAGGCACCTGTTGATTGAAGGTAAATGCTTGAAAGCAAAAAGGGTACAGATAATGAAGTTATGGGAGGATAGACATGAACAAAGTGACTATACAGAAAGTGAGTTATTAGTTTTTATGTTGGGTTTGCGAAGAGATAAGGGGGATTTAGATATAAAGGCCATAGAGTTCACAAAGTTTATGTTGTGGAAATGGGATAGGGCAGAATATGGGAAGACTTAAGAGTGGGGAATGGAGAATAAAATGGCTAACAGGTTTATCTGGGCATAATTGCTGAGATATTCTTGACTTCGTTTAAGGAGAAGCTAAATACATCACATCACATCATATCAGCACATGCTTAAAGGTTTATTGCCTTAGTAAATATTACTTACGTAATCAATGTGCGTTAAATAAATTTATAATTACAACTTTAAAAGTACAATATGGAAGTAAACTTTATTTTACAAAAAACAACAACAACACTATCTTTACAGAAATTTGATCCCTATTATTTACAAATCAATTTTCATTGTCGGTTTCCAAAACCTATTAATATTACTCAGGAATTCCATTCAGTCGAAACATATTAATAGCAATAAAATTTATTTCATTTAAATTATTGTACATCTCATTACAAAAGAAAAAAGTTGAACTATCTGATTTACAGTTGTACTGAGAAATTATATTAACATCATTAATAAAATAAATAATCTTATAGTTAGCTACTTAATATTCAACTACCTCAAATGCCAGACTGAGAAAAAATTTCTTTCAGTTGTCCAAAATGATTATTTTTTACATTACTCAATTAAACATTGACCCTAGCTTTTAAATCATCATTTCAACATCTTACTAAACCAAATAGAGTTTAAGAATATTGCATACCCTTTCATATAACTATTAAAATAATAAATCAATAGTTATTCTATCTGAAAAATGTCTAATTATTATAATCATTCAAATTCAAGAACCAGAAAATAACTATATACCTTGTATATCTATGTATATCCTATTAAATCATTACAAGAATGACATTCATGTAGAAGGAGTTCACTTAATACAATGAGCAGATATCAAACAAACTCCAGTGAACTTCTAATTTTTTAAAAATAAAACATAATTAAAGTTTAGATGTTTATAACACCAATGTGACAAAAATTTACTAAAATCCTCTACTATTTCCATTACAAATTAACCTTCCCGAAATCTTGCGATTTACAACAAGTTAATATTACGATCTTTATATTGGAAATATATAAACTACTGTAAAGTTGTAATTATTTATTAAGCGCACAGGAAGGAAGTATATGTAAATACTTTAGAGACAGGCTTTAACCTATATCATATGTGCCTTGAATGTTTATAATAATCAAACAATATTTTTATTTGCCGATAGAGGGACCTCTCAAATCTTGACACAAGATACCCGACTTCTATAAAGATAAGCGTGGCAGTCTTACCTTTAACCTAACTTTTCACTTATATAGGCCAATCTGAAGCATATTGATATGAGAGATCAAGGCTGATTTAAAAGAAAGAGCTCCCTACTTAAAAGATCTACAATCATATTTTGTACACTTATAATCAAGGAAATCAAATATTTTGAAAAAGTAAATGTGAAATCCTCATCCACACTATGAAAGTAATGTAGACCATGTTTTGAAGAAAATTGAAAAAAAGACTTTAAATGGTCTTCAGTTTGCACTTCCTGTAAGGAGGGAACTGCATCTATAGATGAGAAACCTACATCTGTCAAATCGTCACTGTGCTAAAAATCTTCTAAACTTTTCATTATGGGTTGTTTCTCTTTATCATATGGTTTTTGGTAATATACCACTAAAACATAGACTTTTCTGCTTACATTCAATATATGCTTTTAGGGAAAGTAATTCATTATATTTATTCTATCTTTGAAACGTGTTATAAGCTTGAATAATCACCAAAAACTTTATGATAGAGTTATATTAATATCTCAAATTATGAGTGTTGATGAACGCTATGATTTTTGATAAAAAAAAAAAGTTAAATGTTTTGAAAAAAAAACTAACAAGAAAATCTGTCCATTATCCTCCTAAAAATGAATTTTACAAATTCTGTTTGTTAAAGTAAGCCGATAACGTATAGCACATTTTTGTATGATCAAGATATCTGAAATTATTTGTTAGATCTTGCATGAAATTGATCTGTATATAGAGACTAACTTTTTACTGATCTATTTTTTTTTTAACAAGAAAGGTAAAAAAACTTTCAGTTATCTTTTTTTTCTCATGTAAATTACCTAAAAAAAATTATGTAAATATTCATAGCTTCATACATTTTTACTTATTTAATAATCTAATCACTTCATTTTGTACTGAAAATATTTGTATCAAAATTAATATCACCTAAGCAACCTTTATAATTTTATAGTCAGAAATGACTTTTTGTTCATGTTTATTTTTATTATGTTTGCAAATGATCAATTTTATAAATATATCTTTTGAATAATGTTTTATCTAAACTGTAGATTCCTTATTGTTTAAGCTAAATTGCCTATTTTGCAAATACATATCAAATACTTGAAAAACTATTTTTATTTAAAATTAGTCAAATTTTTCAAGTGATATATTACTTATGTAAAAAGACATAGAATCTATATAGAATGGGTGCACACAAGACTGTTAATTTAAAAATATATTGCATAAGTCAGCTTTTACATAGAACAATACAAAGCAAAGCTTTTTCAAACAGCCCTTCATAAGAAAAGTAGAATAGTAGGTATTGTTTATCAAACTTTCCAAATTGTGAGAATGTCAAGGATTTGAGTTTTTCCACCTTTGTTTTATTCTCTAATTAGAAATAAAAAGATATTCATTTACTATTGGATGATTACTAGATTGGTTACCTGGAAAAAAAAATCGTAAAAATGATTGATTAAAATTTGAAATTTTTTTTTTTTGCCCAGCTAGGATTTAAAATCAGGATATGGGAATAATAGCAGGATACACTACCTTGGCCCTTCCTATTAGATGAGTAAATAATTAATATTAGAAAATAAAAAATATACTTGCAGATTTTGAAAAAAAAAAAAAAAACCCATACCTTGTAATATGACTGAGATCTGTTGGTTCTGGTTCCAAAATCTCTGGAGCTAATTTGATATCTTCTACTTCTCTTAAAAGATTATAAATAGGTTCAATTTGTTCATTATATCTTGCAAGTAAAGTTCGAGTATCCCTTTTAGTATTAATACTTTCATCTTCTTCAACTTCTGTATTGCAAAAAGTGCACACTAAATGTCCAGTAGCAAAGTCCATCAAATCCCGAGCATCAAAATCAGTAAAAGTTTTTAAACAACTAGGGCATTTGTACGATCCACAATTATTAGAGTCCCTTTCTTCAGTTTCTATTTTACGCCGAATGTGGTCTAATTTATATTTAATAACATTCACAAAACCTCTATAATTTATAAAATAATAATTATGTTTTGAAGTTTTACCATCAGACTGAGTTTCAACTCGTAATCGTGATTTAACAAATTTATCATTTTTAAGACTTGCAATTAGTGCTCTAAGTTGTTTGCGTTCAAATTTTAATAAACTTTCAAGATCTTCTTCCTTCATACAAGGATTACGCACTAACATATCAATGACTATAGCATATTCAATACCATAAAAGCCTCGTACTGTCATACGAGCAAGCCGTTTCAAACTAGTTGGTACTTCTTTCAAAACATCTGCCTCAGTAATTTTCGATGTCATAGTTATCTACAAAGTATCTAAAAACAAAACAAATAAAAGACAATACATTTAAAATTGATTAATTTATATATATATGTTTTAAAAATTACAAATAGGAATTTAAAAAAAAAGTTAAATAAATATATATAACATTTAGATGAGATAACTTGTGGCAAAACTTAGTTCTTCGTTAAAACTTTGTAAGCTTTTAACTTCCTGGTGAAAATAAGTAGCTTCAACAGAATATTAAGATGAATAGATTTATAAGCAAGTAATAAAAATACAAGCAATCATTACTTGCATTTAATTGTTATATAACTTTTGATGAATAATTACTAAGACGTATATATATATAGCATAAATTAATAAAATTTCTACATTAAAATTAAAACAAAGATGAGATTTATTTTCAAAATTTCCTTTGAATGTGATCTATTTTCAATAAAGATCAATTTAAAATATACTGTTGGTGGCAAAAATTATTAAAAAGCAACACAAGTTAAAACTGAAAATAATTCCATTTAAAAGTCCATCATCCATTAATTTATCTAAAATAATTTTTCTTGTGATTTGCATAAAATGTTTTAAACAATGAAATTAACAACATATAGATGTAACATAAAATTTATTTTTCCACATTTTTTACAAAAATGATTTGTCTTTATTACTAATTAGTTTACGTTAAATTCTTTGATATGCTAGAGTAAGAAAGATCATTCTATGACAACTTAAAAAGAGGAGAAACTTAAATAAATTAGAAAATTTGTATGAAATATCAACAAATACATAAGATAAACTTCTTTTAACTTTTCAAATAATTTTTTTTTAAAAAAAAGATGCAATTTCTTTCAGAAAATTACCCAATAAAAATGAATGAAATTATTTCTGCTATATTATTTTTGTTGAATAATGAATATAATTGTAGTAATTTAGCACTGTCGAATATAATGCAAATGGAATTATAACAAGACTACAAATTATGATTAATAGTATAAACCATTACTTCAAATTCTTATTTTATCTAAAGAATAAATTATTAAAAGTACAGTTTTATCTCATGGCCACTTTTCACTGTGCAAGTGAGAATAGTCATCAGGTCAAGCCTGTAGGTTTGAAATGGATATTCAACTAATTAAAATAAAATTTTTACTCCTAAAAACATTTTTCTTTACATATTAATAGCAATTTATTCCTCAAAAATATGCTTGAATTTTTTTAAGAAAACTAATCTCTATTTGTAAATGTTTCAATTCACTTACAAATTATTTGATATTATATTTTAGAAGATAATATTCAAAATGACCTTATTTGTATGTATGTCAAACTTTCTTTCTGAAGACAAAAAGAATGTTGACTAAGCAAAAACATTTCTATTATTAATGGTAATTTGCCACTCTCAACACAATTCATTCTAACATCTCAATTTTAAAATATAATAAACTTTACAGAATTTTTATATCAGAAATCAGTACTATTTGACACTTATATTAGACTACAGTTTTAAAATTATTATTAATATTTAATTCAGATTAAATGCTTGGAAGTGCAAATTAAGAAAAGCTTGACAATTAAATTCTTATAGGAAGCGAGAAATAAAAATGGCCTAAAATGGAATTTTTATATTCTTAATATTTATATAAGAATTTCATTTTCAGGCTTTTCTTAGTTTCCTGTTACAAGTGTTTAATCCGAATTACAATTGCATAAGAAAAGTTAAAACATATAATAGAATTATTAGTATTTAAAAATATTATTTACCTAACTTAAGCATGAGCCAATGCCTCTCTCTCTTAATGAAATCAAACTAGAAGATATATGATAAACAAACCAAAACAGTCTAATCAATTATCATTCATAGTTCTAGATATTCTCAACCAATTAGTCATTATTAATGCTGAACATATGTATGACTAGAATTGATACTAAAGGAGTGAGAGATCATTTAATCACAAATGACAAGCAGATTAAAAATGACTTTCTATAATAGTCAAGTAAAACTGGCAAATAAAAAAATATTTACAATTATTACTGGGAATGGATTGTTTAATGGCTTATTTATATTATTTCATAATTTATTGTCAATGGATATGGAAGTTTACAAAAAGCATCATTGCTTTCCAAAAACTGATAAAATTCATATCTCTAGTTGTCATTCTTTTTCCAAATTTTGTTAACCATAACAATTTTCTCATATTGTCTGACTGATTTTAAATTTCATACTGACAATTTTCCATCTTCAGTTTTCATCATTTTTACTACAAAAGATTAAAGGTACATTCGGTATGTCTCGATTTTACTATCGTACATTGAAATGATAGGAAGAGTAAAAATTTAATAATTATTTAAAATCAGTTCATATTTCTTAAAATGCACATATCAAAGGAACCGTAATATATTAGATAATTATTGAAAACACAAATAATTATAGTTAAAATATAACATATTAAACTTTAATAATGAAAATACAGCCACATCTACAAGAATTTTCAATTGGTAAAAAAGTTAAATATAGTTGCAGCAGAATATAGAAGTATTATTACAGCATTGGAAATCTAGGTGTTTAAAATGTTCTCTAAGCTTACCTGATCAGCAAAATTTGTTTGCAAAATATATGTAGAGAGAAAATAGATGGTAGATAACTGCAATATAATGGAGTTCGAGTTAAAGAGTATGCTGGTAAACAGATGTTTCAAAATTATATTTAGTCTTAGATCCCTCCCCCTCCCCAAAAAAACCATACAATTTATAAGTAGCTACCTTATAACATTGAAAATTCTAATAAAAAATGTTTGTTTTTTTCTAAATGTTTTATCAACTGATTCTTTCAAGCATATGGCTTTGTGTACATTAGACAGTAGTAATATGTGTACTCTGCAATTGTATAAGAAATTAATAAACTTATCCAAACCTATAAACTGAAAATGCAACAAAAGTGTTGACAAAATTATTTATTTCACATTATTTGACTTTCATTGAAGAGGATTTACTTCTATAATAATTGCTAAATTATTGCATAGTTCAAAAAATTTACCGAGTGTAATTACTGCAACAAATTGGTTACAGCAAAATGGGTTTCATTAAATCATCTATTCAATATTATCATAATAAAACTTATATACATTTGACTTTTAATATAGATAGAGGTAATGATAAACAAAAGTAAAAATAGTCGAGTGAAAGAGCTGAAAGAAAGTGCACCAATGCTAATAAGTTTAATCATTTGTTTAAATTATTTTAATGCTTAAATCAAAGTTACACTTCCTTTTTTGTCCGATCTCTCCTTTTGTAGTTGCTTCCGTGAGTAGACCAAATTATCAAAATATGAAGGAAAAAAAGATTAAATTTTAGTAGAAATAAGGCAGTTCAAAGATGTATCATGTCCCTAAGCCTCAATAACTTGTCAATATATTGTAATATTGTAAACAGTGGCCAACTTTGGATGTCAGATATTACAAGCTTTATAAATTATAAATGTATTTAAATAAGAGACACGATACATTTAATTTTCTCATGTTTTTTATTTTTTTTTATAATAATAGATATTGATTTATTTAAAAATGTATATTTCTTAACTGATGTTTTGATAGTTCAAACATTTTTTTAGAAATATAATGTGAATACCCCTTTACCATGCTTAGCGAAGGCAATTGGTTCCCCAAAAATCTTCGTTCAGCAAGACTATCGTATAAAGAATAAGCATTTATAATGGTTATCTATGGAGAAAAAATTGACTGATTACTACAGATAAAAAATTACACTACAAACTGTGAATATTACATTAAAAAACTATGTTATGTAAATTATGCCGGTATTCACTTAAAATATGTATACTATATACGTAATATAATGCAACTTCAATCCATATAAAAAGAAAAAAAACACATAGCTTAAAGTTATTTCCTGTGATCCATTCACCAATCATCATATCCAGTTGCACATTCTAAGATCCATTGTTGTCTTCTAATTCCTTTAAATGTATTTGGATTCTTAAGAGTCGTAAACAAGAAGTAAGTGGCTTCAGTTTTACACCTCCTATATTTCCTCCAAACAATAAGATAAGACAATCCTTACATGTCTTGTAACCTGGACCTTTTCTTTCTTTTGAAATAAATGTGTTTGAAGGCATTAATTTCCAAAAAAGACCAGTTTCATCAATAATGAAGACTTGCTTCATGATATATCCTCCTTTCTGTATAATATTTAATAGTTCAGATAAAAAATTTGTGGCTACAATAGTATCTGCTGAGGATGCTTCTCTAGTCATTTTTATATTGTGTACATATCTGTGTTCCAAAATCTATCAAACCATCCATGACTGTCTTTAAAATCTAAATCTGATATTTTCATCTGTCTCTTCAATTGCTTTTTTCCAAAAATCTTGAAAGAGTTTTATTGCTTTCCGCTGGATTAATAAAAAGGATATTGGTACTTCTTGGTGATTATGTGAATTGATCCACTGTAGCAGAAATTTTGTTTTTTTAATAAAGGATGCCATAATGTCATAATATAGAAGTTTAGAGGTATTCACGATGGTTTGACACTTTGTTCTATTTTCATTTTGTTTTTCAAAATGGTGGCACAAAAGACGCAGATGTTTTAAACCAATAGATGAACATATGTCATGGTTTCTTTTTCCTTTTTGCAGTCGACATAAAATATCCATTTTGGTTTCTAAACTCAAAAGATTTTCTTGATTTTCTCATGGTCATATTAGTTGTTGTGATGATTTTTAAACAGAATCTCTAAAAAAAGATTTAATATCACTAAGAACAAGATGTATGTTTTCACTATACAAAAAATACAGTAAAAATGAACTGAGAAAGTATTTAATAATTTTTTGTGTTCTTCCACCCAACTGTTTCTCATTATTCTGAAAAAAAAATTCATAATGAAGTTTTATTTTTTTTAAAATTTGTATACTATGTGACTTATGTGAAATTACTAAAATTAAAAAAACAATGTTTAATAATAAATCATTTCATAAAGACTTATTATTTATCATTAGTGTAACAATAACCAAATAAACATATGGTACATTACAAAAACCTATTCACAGCCAACATAAAAAAAAATTTGACGTATTAAAAATATAAAAAAAAAGTTAATGCATTCCGAGTTTGCATACTGTAATCAATATTTAAGGCTTTTGTTACAATGTATACCATGCTGATCTAAATAAATATGATAGTAGTGAGTTCTTTTAGGCAGATGATGTCACTATTTTATCAAGTGCAGTAGCCATGTTCTTGCAATAACTTAAAGCAATTTTTTGAATAGCTCAATACATTTGGCAGAGTTATGGGCTATTTAAGACATTAACCTTATTCATACTTTATTTGCATTGTATTTTCATCATACCCAATTTATTAATTGCATAAAGTCAGCTTCACCCTCCCCCACTATAATCCATATATGAAGAATAACAGTTTCAATTTGATTGAAATTAGCATTTGTAAAGATTTTAATCCAAAATTGATGAACTGATATTTTAGCTAATATTTATACCATACACAATTTAAAATTTAATATTCATAGTACATATGACCAAAAATTATTTTTAGTTTTATATTGAATGAAATTTATATTTTTTCCTTGGTCCAGCATTTTTTTCTTTGCACGTGTGATTGATGTAGTGATTATTTTCAATATCTGAAAAGGTTTGTGGGATGATTTAAAATCGAGAAAGCAGTGTTATTTTTAATTTATACTTAATAATTTTTGATATTAACTGCATATATCAGAAACTGTTTTATCCTCTTTGCTCTCCCACTCCCCTTTTTTTACTGAAAATATTTTAGATTTGTTATGATGGATTTGAATTGATGGAAAAATTTTAATTTTAATTTAATTGACTGAATATTTTAATTAATATATGTACTGTACATTTTTAGTTTTATGTTGAACGAATTTTATATTTTTTTCTCGATACAGTAAATGTGTTGATTTACATTTGTGCACTGAATGAACCTTTCTATTTTTTTTGTTTTTGTAATCATTAACGATGAAAATCTTTACATTGAATATGTTATTAATGAAGTATTAATTGTGTCATAAAAACCCAGGATGAAAATTAAATAAAATACTACATATTCATTAATCACATTTTAAGGTGCTTGTATTATAGATAAAGATCTCGTTGGATGGCGCCGTTTTCACGATAAAACTATAAAATATGAACATTCACGGGCCGATGATTTTAATAATTTTTCTGGGCTTTTTTGTAATGCGAAAATAAAAACAAAATAAAATCGTCTTTTATAAATATTATTTTTTATGAACGTATACAATTTAAATGATAATAATAAATGTAAAATAAAATCAACAAATTAAAATTTGATTCGTGTTTTTCTATCGGATATTTTTTTACTTGTGTTACGACTTTTTTTGTTGTTGTTTAACTAAAAAATAATAATCGTAATAAAAGTAAAAGTTGTTATGGTTAGATTTAGGGTTAGTATTAGGGTTAGGTTTAAGGTTAGTTTTAGGGTTAGGGTTAGTGTTCTGTTTGTTTGTAATGCTAAAATAAAAAAATTCAAAATCGTAAGCGTACTTGGACAGAAGAAAGAAACTCAAACTTTTTTAAACACATACAAATGTCTTCTTTACTTATTAAACATGTTTATAATATTTGCTTTTTATTAAATTTACAAAAAAAAAAAAACTGTATATTTGGACTTTTCTTACTGGATATTTTTTGTACCGCTCTTTTTTACTTCAAAAATATACAGATGGTAGAATCTTCTTTGTCTCGTGGAATGTTACTAACAGTACGTTACTTGACACGTTACCTAATTGCAACTCAATAAAAACATAGATATTTAACATTTACCCAAATAAAAGTTCAATACAGTACGTTGTAAAAAGTCTTATAATTATTGTTTTAAAAAATCTGAACATTTCAATAGTTTAAAATAAAAAAAAAAGCCAATGAAAACAACATTTCAACACAATTCAAATACAAACTCTCTCATCAAGCCGTAATTATTTTATTAACTGTGCGAATTCAGAAAATGTAATTGCTGCTTAGCGACATACATGCTGTACTGCGACGCGACATAGCGGCCTGCATTCTGTAGCACGACAAAAAAGTTGTATTATAGAAAACACGGATTCGAATGTGTCGGCCGCGGAAACAGCATTTTTGTGTGTTTTAGCACGAAAACCGTGCCATAGAACGGCGTCTTTAGCTATAAGATGAGTACCCATTTTAACTTTATAATCA
Source organism: Epiperipatus broadwayi (assembly GCA_028023455.1). NCBI lineage: Eukaryota > Metazoa > Onychophora > Udeonychophora > Euonychophora > Peripatidae > Epiperipatus > Epiperipatus broadwayi. The sequence continues at coordinate 839,469 of JAQFVV010000042.1, read as the reverse complement.
AAATATTGAATATAACACTGTAACATTGTGCGTTATGAATAAACTAAATACAGTACAATTTCACAACGAAATGCACTATTTTGCTTTTGGATGAGATAACTTTAATAACTATCCAAAATAGTTGCCAAAAATATTAAAAAATTTTTTTTTACTATCATTATAGTGAATAAGTGTTAGTAAATCAAAACAATGTATACAAATTGATGATTGCTATTTTAAATCTTTACATAAAGGTTAGTCACTAAGTGGGATACAGGTACATTTGCAATTTGTTAAGAAGTAATTGTAAAAGAGAAAGTATAAAATAAATAATTTTTTATTCTTTCTCTTCATTAATTTGATCTACTAACTTTAATTTTTTTTTAAAGAAATACTAAGATAAATAATTTTTTTATTTTCAATAAGTTATTGTTTCAATTTGGAATTTTTCAAGATACTAGCAGATATATATATATGTAAACTTTTTAAAAGAAACGAAAAAGGTTTCAACATTTTTGTTAAGAAATTTGTTTTAATTAATTAGTTTTTTTTTCTTTTCTCTTTATCTCTCTCCAAAACAAGACAATGTTTTTCAAATCATTGTAATTAAAAGATTATCGTATTTTTGTTTTGGCATAAAAAAAATAAGTAAAGAGAAATTTCAAAACCTATGATTAAATTTTTTAATAAAAAAAAATAAAGGAAATAACTACCAACCTTTATGCAAAAATAGACTCAATTGGTGAGGTTTTAATTTTGTAAATTTTGAAACTAGATGTAATTGATGTATACAGGATTGTTTCAAAAACAATATGAGGGTCAATAAAAATAGTAGACTTAACTGTCTTATGAGGAACTCATTTTTGAAACAATAGAAAGTCTGTCTTCATTCAGTCATTGAAGAATACAGGAGCAACATTTTAGTAATCTGAAGTAAGACTCATCTCACTATAAGTTAAAAAGAAATTTTAAAATGGATGAGAAAAGCCATGTACTAAATTTTAACTTGAAGCTGAGCATCATCAATCTCATCATTAACTTGTATTTTAAAAAAAGGTAAAGTAATCCTAAAGTAATCTGCAACAAGCCTTGTCTCCATTCAAATGCATGATTGTCTCTTTTTATGTGTTTGCCTGATGGATCTTAGTAGATTGAAGAAAATGAATATTCATTATATGTTTTAGGCTGACCTGTAAATCAGTAGATTCATTCTCTGTATTAGCCCGACTTGCAAGTTATTACATTGAAAAATGGATAGATTCAAACCTATGTGAAAGCTGAAAATATTATTGCAAAAAATGGAGTTTAACTGTGTATATTACCTGAGGTAGGAGAAACCTATAAGAAAAACCAACATGAAAAAAATTGAAAATTACAAATACCAAAGAACTATCCATGGTAAAAAGATATTTTAATGTGCACAATTATATGTAAATTTACATGTTTATTTTTAAATATAAATGTGAATAATAATGAATAATTTTCATTAATTTAACATTTTCTTTTAAAACATGTTTTTTTTTCATTTGGTTTTCTCTCAAAAATTATAAAAAGAGTTTTTAGCTAATTTAAAATTTCCTTATCTCTTATTATTAAAAATTGTTTTCCAACTTCAGTTATTGAAAAGGAAGTAATTTAATGAAAGTAAATGTTAATTAATTTGATTACAAATCAACAATTAGTTAATTATATTTGCTATATGAAATTATATATTTTTTTGATAAAATGTATTTAACTGAGAATTAACATATACTTTTCTTAATTTACTAATTAGTATATAAAATAATTATTAAAAATAGTTTTAATATCATTATTCCTCCAGCTATCTCTATTATGAATTGGCAGAGTATGTGATTTGATTTCATAATAGCATAGAGTTTTAGGGATTTGAAAATTATCCCCAAAAATTATTTAAAGTATATTAAGTTTATACTATTATCTTTCTCTTGTTCACAGTAACAGTTCCCAAGGTCCTTGCTTCTCAAGCTAGTCATGAGCAATAATGGTTGTCATTTATATGTGGTATTTTCTTTGTGTTTGAACATTCAGGTAATTCTCTGGATAGTGCAAAGGTATAACCTTTTAAACTCATCCAGTACATTTTTTAGAGAAAATTTAGTTTATCATGAGCCTGTACACTCACTGTAACAAATGGGCATAGCATTGATGATAATCAGCATGTTTCAGGTTCCCAGAATTTTTTTGTAGTATAAAATATGTTAGCACTTAGGTATATGCATCCAAATAATTATTGCATATTATGCCCTAAGTTTGACACAGTTTATAAAGTACTTCCTTTAGATCCAGTCATAAGGAATGACTTTATTTTTGATTTAATGCTGATGATGCAGCTTATTATAGCTTATTAATATTACTTATTTGTTATTCTTTGCTATATTCCTTCTTTTACATTTCATTATTTTATATTTATTGCTTCATATTTGTGATAAATGGGGATCATGATGTTTTCCCATCTCTCCTATTTGACACATCCCATATTATTATTATGTTCACATCATTACAATATATACATATAAATTTAAATATTTTAAATTGTTTATAAATAATGTTTTAGAGAAATTATTACTTCAATATACTTCACAAAAAAGAAAAATATTCTTTACTCAAACTATTAAAAAATCCCCATTAAAAATTTTAAAATAAGAAAAATATTCTTTACTCAAACTATTAAAAAATCCCCAATAAAAATTTTAAATAAGAAAAATATTCTTTACTCAAACTATTAAAAAATCCCCATTCAAAATTTTAAAATTTCAAATCATTCTTGATTGTAATCAAATCTAAACACAACTAACTATAATTATATTGCAAAAAACATAAATCAGATATCAAACAACAGGTATTTTTCTTAAAGGCAAATTACATCATATTATTTCTCTAGATTATAAATAAAATATTTAATATAGAACATGTAATATTTAGACATTATATAAACAAGCCGCAAACTTATAATTAGAGAGCATAAAATATATACTGAAATGATGAACTCCTTGAATACCATAATTTAAAGTCTGTCTACAAAAGATAAATCTATTCTCAACTTTGGCCTATGATCTTATAAAGAAAGCAGATTTAGATAATAAATTAAGAGCGAACATACAATCGCTGAGATATTAACAGAATCCATTTAAATCAATTATATTCAAGGCAAAAAACATTATTGTTGAAATCTGCTTCCCTTATAAAATCACAGATAGTAATTGAGAATGGATTCATTTGTATCAGCTTCATAGTCATACTTTGATATTATAAGACCATGAATTTAATTTAATGGAAAATACATCATTCCAAATTATCTATTGAAATAGATATTTCATATATAGTTTATAGCCACTCATTCAGTTTCATGCATAAAAGGGTGGCTTCAAATATTAGGAAACAAAATAAAATAATAAAAGTAGTTTTAAAATATTATAAAAGGATACTAACAAAAGTACTAGTTCATTAATAAAGGAAAAGAAAAAAATGAGGGAAAGTACCCAAGAAGATAATTTATAATATTAAACATTTGAATGAATAAGTAGAATGTACATTACTTTCAGAGACATAACTAAATTATAATATTTGTCTAAATCGCATGTTAATAAATTGGTAATAATTGAAAGTTTGCTAGTCTTTCACATGCACGATTATCTCTCAGACAGCCAATCAGATTTTAAACAGCTGTCTTAAGAACTAAATTATGTAGATTAATTAAATAAAATAAACAAGTGAGTTTCTAAAGATAGATTATAGAAAATGGGGAGAGAAAAGAAAAAGAAAGATCTTAAAGTTATTAAAACAGATTAGGATTTGTTATATATTTTATGCCTTATATTTTGGACTATTATTTGGGGAGACAATAATAGTTTTAATGAATAGCTAAAATTTCCATTTCTAGTTTCTATTCCAAAAAAAAAAAAAAAAAATTCAGTTAAAAAGATATTTCAATCAATCAATAGTATTCTGTCCAATGGACAGGTCCAGAGAGTAATCACAACATCAATTCATCCATTCTTCCATTCCATTCTCTTCTTTGCCCATTTCTTCAAATCCACATAAGTCTTCCCATCTCTTATATCATCCAATAATGTCAATCTTTTCCATCCTATCTTCTTATTTCCACTCACTATTCCCTCCAAAACATCTTTCATTAAATTATAATTTCTTCTTAATATATGTCCAATCCAGTTTCTTTCTCTGATGATCTCAATCAATCTTCTTTCCTCATTTACTCTTTTCAAAACTTCTTTATTTGTTTGAGTTTAAAAAAAATTAAAAGAGGGAAAAGTTACGCAAGATAGGACTTGGATAAATTGAGACAAATGGAAAAAGAAAAATGAAAATGAATTAAAAAGGATTGTTCAGGATGAGAAATATATTAATAATCCTGATGAATATTGAATAGAATTTAAAAAGGATTCTTGAAAACAGCAAAAAAGATAATAACAACATTTTAATTAAGACTAACTATCATTTTATCTAAGATTTGAAAAAAAAAAAAGGTCATAGAGCATGTATATAGACTGTAACTTTCTTTAAGGGTAGATTACGAAAAGCTAGGAAAAGCAATCAACAGTTTGAAAATCTACATTGGAACTCATTTTTGCAACTTGAATATATCATTCTTGTTATATATCGACTAAAAACTGTGTCCTATTATTGTATAGAAATAATAAATAATGTTGCATAAGGATGTAGATAAATTTAATTAATAATAAAAGACTAAAAATTCACTCTAGAAAAAATTAATGTGCATAATAATTAAAATTTACTGATAATTGAAAATAAAAGATATGCTAATTTGTAAAGATGTAACTGGGTAAGTAATTATGCAAATTAGATAAAGCAAAACAAACTTCCAATCTAGATTTGAGTATGAACAGTACTGTGTATAGTATGCTGTTTAACAGTACTGTGACTACAGCACAGCAGTGCGAGCAGTTTAGCATGCCAAAGTGTCTGTATAGTGCAAAATAAATAGTGAAGAATTAACAGTGCAGAATAAAGTACATGGAAACAAAATGCAGCATTGTAGTTCAACACTAAATAACTGTATGCCCCTGGACTATAAATGAAAAATGTACCCATTAATACAATTGACTGTAAAATGCATAAAGGTTCCCTAATTGTAAATGCAAGTTAATTTAAGCAAAACAATCAGTATGCTGCTAGCTGAAGTATATTCAGAATAGCAAACACTTTGTTAAGTTTAAGTTTGTATCAAAAAATTTATTAAAGAGTGTATAGTTGGCTTAGGTCAATCTGACCTTATATGCATTAGTTGGCACAGTCTCAAGAATCTATGTAAAAAATTTAAGTAAGGCCATCAGTTGGTGGAATGTAAACAATATCATGACAATGTAAAATAACAAAATAACACTCTTTGATGTAAATAACTCAGAGCAATGGCAAATATATGTAGCTAATATTGAAAAATACATAATAATAATAATAAACAATACTGTGGACAATAAGCTGAAAATTGCTATCTAATGTGAATGACAAGAAAAGACATGCTTCAAATAGCTAATCATCAGTGTGAAATAAAAAATACTTAGAGATGCCCCCTACAAAGAATTACTACTAAAATTAAATGTATACTTCAAATCAACAACTTTGAAATATATAGCACAACTTCACTTCCGAAATAGAATGCAGTCCCCAAATGAAAACAAGTCAGATGTCGCATGACCTAATTTAATAAGCTTGTATTTACAAATGTTACATATAGACCTCACAAAATAAGCTCTTAACAAGCTTTGCAGAATATCCCCAACCCCAGACCGATTTCTGCTATTGGCTATTTAAGTTAGATAGCTGGATTGGAAGACATATGGATGTCGGAAAATTTCAGATTTTCTACTTAATAGTTATACATTAGATAAAGTGCTGGGCTTGTCCTGGTATTTTTAACCAAATGCTTGAATATCCTAGCACTTCACTGACGATGCCAATAGCTTGTTAAGAGCTTATTTTTGCGAGCTCTATCTATAATATCAAATACATACATATATTTCATAAAAATGCATTAGAATTATGTAGTATATATGTTTTAAACCACTACAATAAGCAGGGCATACAAAACATGTTAATGTATTTGGAAACTTGTGATAATAAATGTAGTGACAAAAAGTGGAGTAAAAAATGCATAACCAAAAAAGCTTTTAGTAAGAACAAGAGGTTAAATACAAAGTAGAATCAGAGTATAGATTTATATAAAACAAATTATTAATAAAAGAAAAAAAAAATACAAACTTTTGAAATTCGAATTTGGAAAATGTAAAATATAACTTAGAAATATATGAATAACACAGTAGAAAGGGTTAAAAAAATTAATTAATAATAAAATATATACAATTTAAATTTAATAACAATAGCATAATTTGTCTTTCTAAGAATTACTTTATCAAACTAAAATAATATAATGCATATTAAAAAAAAAAAATCAATTTATACTTCCTCTTCCAAACAATGAGTTGAGTAAAAGAAAATTTTTATTACACATATTATATAGTACCTCACAACTTTGTTTGTCTTTGAGCAGAAAATAACAATTCTTCAAAATTAAACATACTCAAACATATCACCACAAACCGTTCGCATTTTACTAAACATAAACAAAGAATTGAAAAGGCAAAAGCAAATTTAAAAAAATTATTTTGAATAATCACCAAATAGAGATCAAATTTATTAATTAATTTTAAAATTAATTTTCAGAGCAATCGGCTAATTTATTATACAACAAAATGCAAACTTGCAATTATGTTAAGCTATTTTCACTACGTAGATTATTTATATTTTTTGAAATTCAATTTTTATTTAAATTTTTCAAGTACAGTATATTAAATTGTTAATACCCTATATATTACATATATTGATACAGGTATATAATAAGCCTGTATTTCAGTTATAACAAACATTAATGTAAATTAAATTTCAATTTTGAAGTAATTTTTATATAACTTTCGATTTTAATTCTTACCTTACATTTGATATCAATAAAATAGAAGAAATATAAAGACTGAAACAATTTAAAATTATTATTACAAAACTTTCATTTTAATCTTAACAAATATATATTCTTTTTGCTTATTCAGACACAACAACTATATGAAAGTCTTCGATTACTACCATTTTGAAATTACCCATCAATCTCTTGCCAAAATGGCTAATATCGACAAAGTGAGGATCATATTACTTGGTGATTCAGGTTTGTCTAAGCGGTGACTGTATAACTTTTAAAACAATTAAAAAAAACAATTCTTAATTTATTATTTGCATAGGCAATTGAAATTCTGTTGTTGATAACTTTAAAAAAGACTTTAAGTAATATATTATTATCTAAGTAAAACATAAACACGTAGCATTAATATTTTTAGACCCTCGCTATGTGTTATTTGTTTAATTTTTTTTTGTCAATAAATTTACATAGTACGATACAATGTGTTAATTAGAATGTTAATTTTATTATATTGTTCACATATAATTTAGATATATTGTTTTTGAAAACTGCAGTCTTCAGTTATTTTGTCCAGGAAAGAAAATTACTTATTGATGTTTGACTTGCTTATTTACATTGAATTTAAACAAAGCAAAACTCTCCATATAGTAGTGCCATCTTGTGCTAACAAGAGCAAGCAATGGATGCCAGAAGGCTTGTTCATAAAATCCCTATCTAGTGCTTACTCATCCAATAACCCCAGACTAGTTTCTGGCTTGTTGCCTTCATCAATGAGGAGCCTTGGATCTGAGAGCACTGCACCTAGATCTTAGGATCTAATGCAACCCTCCACAAGATGGCACTACTATATGGAGAGTTTTGCTTTGTTTTGAATTGTTTAATAACAATTATGTGCTAGTATGAGATAGTGATCATGTGATGTTACATTGAATTTGTGTATTATTATCATTCAGAACAGTGCAATAAATAGAAAACTTGCATGATTAAATGATAATTGTTGTATTTATTACATGATTATGATGAACGCAGACGTTTAAGTATTTATTTATTAAAATTAATGTGCAAATGCTTATTTAAAATATATACATCTTCGCCTAAAGCATTACCATGAAAGCATGCCTCATATCTGATAGTTCAACAACTTCCGATTCTAATGTCAACTTGCCTCACTACTTTAATTATATAGTAGATAACTTACGTGCTTCCAATAAAATTTGATAGTAAATTGTTGTCCCTTTTTACTTCTAATTGAACTCACTGTAATGGGATCCCATCCATAATGAAGCAATCAGATTCATTGAGCATCATCACTCAGCGTGCTTCTACTATTGGATATATATTATCTATTCATATATATATTGGTTCATGATGATGAATACTCAATGCGATCAAGATAAGATGGAATCCAGACTAATCCATTAGTTGAGATATAACATTCCTTTCCCTTGGCTAAAATTAGCCCTGAAGAATGTAGTCATTCAGATGCTTCGGTGGATGTCTTCATCACTTTCTGGTTTCATCAGGTTGTGACTTCATCAGCAGGTTCTGTATTTTCATTTGTAAATGTGGTGACTTTGAATTTTATAGACTCATCAGAGCTGGCGGTTGACTTTTCAGTTTTGGCTAATGATTTCTTTCACTATTGACTGGTGACATTTCACTATTAACTGATGACTCTTCATTTGTTGACTTCACTGTTGACTGGTGATGTATATAGTTCAAGCTTAGCTGGTTTCTGTGCATGTGGTATTGCTGTTCATCATCTGTTTAAATAACTGCAATTTACAACTCTTAATGTGCTCATGATTTCTGGAAGCCATTTGGTGGTTTTACTATACATGCAAGATAGAATTTGGATGACTATCTGCACTTTAGTATTTCTATTTTTTATGGTTTTTCCTGAAATCAAACCCAGTTTATCACCAATCACATCTGAATAGACCTTTTTGTGAGCTCATTCACTTTAGTTACTATAAAGGCCAAATGATTGAAACAATTGACCTAATATCAGTAGACACATCAGGAGGCAAATATATAGTTTTAGTAATGATTGACTTGATAAATCAATAATCCCTTCTGGTAGAATCTGTTAATGATGGCCCATGTATTTTTTGACACAATGGACACTTTAGATAATAATTTTGTATTTGAAAGCCTAATCAATACCCCTTGGATTATTAATACAGGCATCGAGTTTTTTTTTTTTTTTTTGGTGTTTATACTGTTCTTTCAGCATTTTGGAAAGGATTCATTCCATTTTCTTCTGAGTGTCTTGTTTTTTCTTTTTAAAATAAATGGCTATGTGAACAACAAGCAATATCTACACACTGTATATCAGTGTGGACATTTGGTGTGTGCATGCTTTGCTTTGTTATATGTATAACAAACTTTGATAATATTATTGCAATTGTAGATTATGATCTGACTCATTTTTGATTCAGCTAGGGTTGTCAGAGAAACAGCCAAATCAAAAGTGCTATCAGGATTTATCAACAGCTTGGCTCTAAGATTGCAATCTTTTATTTCACAAATGAAATAATCTCTCAAGGCTTCGTTGAGGAAGTCTTCAACTTTACAGCTAAGAGCCCGCTTTCTGAGTTTAACACAAAGTCTCATTTTCTCTCCCTCTCTTTGTGCACAGAGATTGAAATGACATCTTTGCATTATTGTTGAGGGTTCTGGGCAGAAAAATTGTCAATAGCAATACTTTAAATTCAAGCTTAGCAGCCTGGAGGCTGCATGTGTAAGTAATATCTCATAGGTCTGAGATACAAATATTGACATTAGTATGGTCAATTTTAATTCAAACTTTTTAATTTGATTAATCTGCTCATAGGAAAGCACCCAATCTGTGTAGGGAGACTAATTTTCAGGATAGGCTGGATCAAACTCTTCTAATAAGCCAATTGTAGCCCTTTTGATTTCTTTTTTTCTCTTTCTGCTATGATAAAAAAAAATTTTCTTTAGTCTTCTTTATAGTCAATGAGTAAGCATTCTCATTTGATTTTTATGTTTCTATTGACACACTAATAATATTAGCTGCCAATTTTTAATAACACAGATTTAAACAACTATGGGTGGGTGGGGGAGGGGATTCTGTCTTTATATTTAACTATAACCACTCACATTTGATTTAAATTTTTTATTGATGTGCTAATAATGTTAGCTATCAATTTTTTATAATTAATAACCCAGATCCAAACAACCCATGGAGGAAGTTTCTATCTTGTCCAACTGTTGTGTTTATTGTGTGATTATGATAAGCACAGGCTTGTAAAATACAATTAAATATTTATTAACTAAAACAAATATATATATATGCATATTTACAATATATACAACTTATATCTTCACTTGTGCCAATGTTTCCTTTAATTTTTACTAACTATAGTGTGAATTTTTTTTTTTGTCTGCACATTTTTTATTAAATCAAAATAATTTGTGCGCCATTTGATATAATAATACTTACATATCAGAACTAATGTATCTATAATGCCTTATTGATAAGGATAAAAATATAAATGAAAACTTTATTCCCATAAAAGATATAAAGATAAAGAAAAGTGTCCATATTAAATGAATGTATGTGACATACTGGAGAAAACTATGCATTTTGCACATGCGGTATCAGCAGATCATTCTAAGGTCAAGGATTGTGGGAAATATGTACATCAAATGCAATCTGATCGTCAGTGCATCACTGCAGAAAAAAATTCTTTTTGAATTTTACTGTGTACTGATGTATCTTCTTCATGTGTTAATTTTTTAAGCGCTATGCACGCATACTAGCATACATCTTAGAAAGAACACTGCTGTTGGCTTTGAATAACATTTAGTTGTCATGAAATTAATGAAAGGGACTTCAGGTAGCCTTTTAGGTTTACCTATCACTTCCAGCTCTACTGTGACAGTTTGTCTTGTGAGTAGATAATAGTTGACACTTCCATCTGTACACTGTGGCAGCTTGTCTTGCATCTAGGTATGAAGACATAACTGTACCATGACCGCTTGCCTTATGCCTAATCTAGATTCTAGCAGCTTCCAATTTTAATATAATGTAAGGAACTTCCGGCACCCTTCTGGATTTATCTATCACTTCCAACTGTACCTTGACAGTTTACTTCATGAGTAGGTAACTGTTGACACGTTTGACTGTACTGTGACAGCTTGCTGCATATGTAAATATGATGACACTTCCAGTTGTACTGTGACTGTATTTCTCATGTCTGATGTAGATTCTAGCAGCTTCCTGTTTTAACACGAACTTGTCTCACTGCTTTAACCATATAGTGAACAATATGTGTACCGCTGTCCAGATTTGACACTGAATTGTTGTTGCTCCTTTTATCTCCAACTTGACTGGCAGTTTATGATCAGATCCCCATCCATAATGAAAGCAATCGGATTTACTGAGCATCATCACTCATTGGCCTGTTATGACTATTGGATATGTTATCTATTCATATATCTATTGCTTCATGGTGATGAATACGCAATCTAGTTGTGATAAGATGGAATCATATTGCATGTTTTTATCCTTATTTATATATCACTTCGAGTTTTTTTTTAATCCATATTTCTTATTATATATAGAATTTGTAACAATAGCTTATCTGCTTCTATGTTTTAAATAGAATAGTGATATGTTAATTTTGTGATTGCTTAGTAATATAGGACTTATTAAAGTTTAGAATATAATTCTGAAATTCGATGTTAGAATAAATTGTGTTAAGAGATTTTCAAGAAATGGTAGACAATTACTGTTGATAATTAAGTGATTTCATTGCCTGTAGTATCTATTGCCTATGTATTCTACTTGCATTTAGGGAGATAATATAAATACATTAATAAGCAAAACTTCCACAGAAAATTTTTAATGTTTTATTATTATAATCTAAATTCCATTTTTGATGTATTGAATATCAAATAAAATGCTCTTTTGCTAATTCCCTTCATTTCACTAGCTGTCTCTTTAATTAAAATATAATTACATATTTCATTTTCGATTTTTTAGGTATCGAATACCAATTAAAATTTTCTCTTACTAATTTTCTTCATTTCTTTAACTATCTCCTCACATTAGTAGAAAATTTGATAATTAAATTATATTGACATTATTTAAATTCCATTTCTCTAATTATGCAATTGTATTAGTAGAAAGTTTGATAATTAAAATATATTTATGTAATATTTACATGAAATAATTATCAACAGCAGTCTCACAAAAAGTATAACTTTTACTAAATACAATAAACAATACTTTTCAAGTAAAGTATTTTATATTTCTCACATGATAATTTTTAAAATGGTTATGAAATTTTAACATTGTGGTATATGCAAGTGAGAAATTAAATACATTGTCCAAATGAAATTTAATTATTTAAAAATATATTTACGCAATAAAGTTTTACCTTGGATACCAAAAACTAGAATCCTCTCCATATCTGTAGTACTTTTATTTCAATATTCAGGCTACAATATTTTCCAACATTTGTATTCATTTAACCAGTACTGCTCTCTCTTTGCATTTTTATGACATCATTAGCATTATTATATTGCAAATTACCAATGTTTTAAAAATAATTACCACAAAGGAAAATTCATAGCTGTAAAATTCTCCACAAAAAAGAAAGGAAATCGCGCAAGATTTATCAAGATTGGTGCAATATTTGTTGAGTTATAAAGTAAGAAGCAAATAAACTTTTAATTTATATAATAATATAGGTATAAAAATAAAGATAATAATCATGTATTAGAGCGTGTATCTAATAAAGGAAATGTGTTTAGTTTAGAAAGAATGTAAAACATGCAAAATTAAGTATGTAATTTAAATGTGTATAAATTAGCAATTAATGACTAACGAAGTCTATATTACAGTTTGGAAAACCAGATCATATATCATCACAGGAGATCAAATATGGTCATACCTGATTAAAGAATGCTAATCATCCAACTACGCTGGAAGACCAATAGGAACAAAGGAGACAAAGCCCAATGCAGGATTAAGTTTAATTGTACAGATTATCCAGTTTATTTTTATTTAATGTATGCCTTATGGCTTCCTTATATTTATCTGTAAATATGTGTATAAAGTCTATTAAAGAATTTAATTAAGTTCACCATTGTCTCTCTCTCATTCACATTTGATGCTACTTGAGCTCATGACCCCAACTGAGAGTCAAGCAGGCCTGATTGAGTCTGGATAACCCATGCCCTAGCGATAATAGATTGGTGTAGTTAATGACTGGATAGGAATCACCAAGGCTGAGTTCCAGACGATTCATGTGACAGATTCCTTTTCAAGAGAATAGGTAGAATGATGTTAATATGTAGATTAGCATTTGTGAATTCAACACTGAGAATCTGACAGATCTACTATATGTGAATTGTCTGGTACAAATTTTTGTGATTGATGGTGCCAATGATGATGATATTAAAATTGTCACTTTCCTCTCTTTCACCAGCCAGTAAGTTAAGGAAATTATGTAAACCTGAAATTTCAGTAAAACAGGCATATGAGGAGATAGTAGTGAAGTTAAATATTTTTTTTAATCCTCAGCAGTCTAAATACATCATTTGGTTTCATTTCAGAAGTAGGCAACAAACTAGGAGTGACAGAACTAGAGAATTTGACATCGCTTTATGAGACATAGCAAAACCTTTTCTTTTTAGGAGATCTCTAGAGGAAGCCCTTTTTGAACAATCATTCTATGAATTGGGGAATGATCAATTAAGGCAATAAATTTTAATCATAAATGATTTATTGTAGTACAGCAAAGCTATTTACTTGGGAATAGCTCACAAAGTAGCCTTAGAGCAAGCTAAAGAATTTAAAAAACTTGTGATGTTAGATGATTTGGAAGCAACAATTTAAAAAACCACAGGTCCAAAAAGAGGAAAGCCACCTTTCAAAGTCAATGATTTGCTATTGCTGAGGAATGATTAGTCACATTGCATATGAGTGCCAGTGGAAAAATCGGAAATTTTGAAATTGAAAAACAACTGCAACTTTGACTAAAGGAAACTGCCACTATACAAACCAAAAAATGCAGATACTGGAAACTTAAACCAATTCTTGTTAACAATCAAGATCCCCAATGATCAATTAGGATTGGATAAATTTAACACAGAATAATAGTCCCTTTCACGGAAAAACAAAAATTGCACTAGCTATCTATAGATCTGCATGAAGGAATTAGATCTGTAATCAGAAAATCTCACAAAGTGGTCTTCATGCAGCAGAAGAAAATGGAAGAACAACTAGAGGCTCTAGTATAGAAAGGTATTCTAACCCCTATTGATTGTTCAGAATGGGCTATTTCCATCATAATTGTAATGAAACCAAATAGAAAAGTCAGAATCTGCAGCGATTACTGAACAGTTGTAAATAAGAACATAAGCAAAAGACTCTATCCAATACCAAATGTATGTGAACTATTAGCATTGATGGAAAAAGTGATACCCTTTGTGAAACACTAAACAGTGCTTTTTATCACATCAAATTCTGGTAACGAAAAAGACTGCAGAAATACTAATGATCACTATTAATGTAGCCTGTTTACACTTTTATCCAGTTAATAATGAATCTTTATGTGAGGATTTTTAATAGCGATCATCGTCAATACCCACTATACTGATTTACAATCAATTATTCACTTTTATAATCTTTAAAAAATATTTGAAACTCTTTAAAAAATATGATCTATTTTTTCAAGATTGCAGACAAAAAAATAAGCAGTCATTTTGTAAAGTTGATGATATTATAGGATAGTGACTTCACTAAGCTGCATCTTCTGAAAATAAGATGTTGACATCATGCTAAAAATGTAGAGCTTATTCATTATACAGTATGCAATAATGTTTGATTATAGAATTAAAATTATGATTAATGCACTTTATTTAATTTTCACCCAATGACTTTATAAAACATCCAGTCATTTATGACATATCCAAAGTAAAGATTTTCATTTAACAATTACAAAATCAAAAAATATGCCAGTTTTATTCAGCATAGTATATCAACAAAGTTTATTAATATTTAGTTGTAAATTGTGTGTATTAACTAATCTATATTCATTCAATCAGTTTTATGGATTAAAATGATTGTAATAGTCATTGTAATTGTAAGTTATTTTGAGAAAAAAATGATTTCATATACTGTGCAGGTAGTAATTATTTTTATATGATCAAAGATTACTAAACATGACTTCAAAATACTATTTATTTTTTCAATTTTAAATCAACATGCTCATAATTTATTTGGATCTTATTTAAGATAAAAGCTGGTGTTATTATGAACTAAGATTGGCAAAAGAAAACAATACAAGATTTAATCATTCAAAAGATAACTATTTAATCATTTACATACTGTATTAAAACTATAGCAATCAATTGTACATAATATTTCCTTACCTACATTTTATTTAATTTCATTGCAATTTTGTAAAATAAAAAAATTAATAGCACTGCAAAAAAAAATTCAAAATTTTAAAAATAATTTTTTTTAGTAATTAATATAAAGGGCATGAAAAATAAATTTCAAAGTGTACATTGTGCTAAGTTAATTTTTTAATTTGATTTTAAAATGTACGTTGTTACTTTTTTTTTTTCTTCATGCTTTATTTTAATTCAATGAATTATGATTCAGGAAATATCATTCTGCGGCTATATAAGAAGCATCATGGCAATCAGCCATGAAAAAATTAACAATTTTTTTGTTTTTGTTTACAATTTTAGCTATTGAAGTGTTTTTAAAAAGTGTATTTACCCACAGATTACTATTTTTTTAAAATAATATGTTAAGTAAAGTGTTTATTCTTTAACATTTTTTTCAATTTAAACCTTTTTTTTTTTAATCAATTTTTTTTTCCATTTTGAATTTAAAATAAAAAAAATTTCCCATAGGAACTCATTATAATTGCTTAATTTTTATGCAAGATCTTACTTTATAAGGCATTTTAGGGGTTCACTTATTATCATTAACTGGGATAAAGATGTAATAATAACTATTTGCCCTTTTGGATCATCACTGCCCCAAATTTTTTTCAGGCAAAAGTAGACACATTTCTTAGAAATATGGAGTAAGTGATCCGATACTTCAATGACATACTGCTAATGTCCAATTCAGAGTATTACTAATGAAGGCCTGCAGTCACTTTTTGAAATTTGGAGTTTGACAAAATCCAAATAAGTCTTTATGGAAAGTTAATGAATTAAACTTCCCGGCATAAACATTGGGTACAATAAGAGATCCACACCAGAGTAAGTAGATCTTGCCGAAAATGCTTCATGCCTGTGTAATGTAAAGGAACTTCAAGCATTTTTGATTTTAAGTAATTATTTTGAAAGTTTTTTGTAGGGAAAGACCCACATTGTTCAATTCTTGTATGACCACTCAAAAAAGAAATTAGTGTTGGAAATGAAAGCTTGAACATAAAACAGCTTTTAAAGAAACAAAAGCCTTACTAGCGTTGAATAACCTGCTTACCCTTTACGATAGCATTGGCGACATCACCCAGCTAATGTAATTGAGTACTTAATAGAGGCTGTCCTATGCCATTCCACAAAATTAGATAAGAAGCCAATAGCTTTTGTGTCCTGGACTTTATCTAAAGGTGAGAAGAATTACAATCAGTTGGACAAAAAGCATTAGCTTTTGTGTCTGGAGTAAAAAAATTCCTCAATGCATTTATGCCAGAGCATTCCAGATCAGAAAACACTTTTAAAAATACTCACAATGATCAAATCAGCCCCAGATTATCTGAATACCAAATTGATACACTGACTGGATTATTTATCTGGTTAAAACTATAAACTACAGAAGGACAGTATAGTCTAACATGTGGATATGCTATCCTAGTATTTAGATAAGGATGAAATCCCTGATGCTGATATCTGCATAAATCACATTCTAAGTTAGATTTGAGAATAGTAACCAGTATGGTAATAGCAGATTGGACAAAAACAGATCCAGGGTACTAGCTTCTACTATGATGGATTGCTAAGAGTTGGTCTGCAAGGTCTCAGAATCACTAAACCAGTCTGCATCATCATGGATGACAGAGTATTGCTATTAAACATAAGTTGCAAAAGGGTTTTAGACATCATATGTCAAAGTGCTGGGCATAGTTAGAGCTAAGGCTGTAGCTCATGATTACATCTGGTGGCCAGGGATTAACAACAACATGAACAAGTGTACTATAAACTGTAAACTATGCCAAACCATAGCAAATCTCTTGGCTAAAAAATATGTCTTATGTAAATCTCCTGCTTAAAAAATACATCCTGTTGCCACTCATACAAAAGCCATAGTAATGAGTACATTATTGGCTCATGCCAGACTTGGGTAACTCGATATTTCAGATCTTGGGACACAATTTTCTAGTACTGGTTAACAATTATTTCCAATGAATTGAGTACAGAGTCATGTGCATACAGATGCAGATAAATCCATCACAAAACTTCAAGAAACATGTCTGCCATGGAACTCCATACATTAGTGTCAGACAGTAGAGTAGCATTCACTTCTGAAAAGTTTGAAGCCGACATAAGGGAATGGGGAATAAAAGTATTTTTGAGTATTACCTTATCACCTGGAATCGAGTGTATTCATTGAGAAAGTGGTTCAGTAGTTAAAGTTAGTTCAAGAAAATAACAGCAACTAAGATAAATTAAACCCTATATATCATAACACTTCACCAACATAGTAAATTATTGCAGTTACAGGGAAGTCCCCAGAAGAGCTATTGTTCTGCTGCTATCAATCAAAAATCTGTTCAAAATGAGTTGCATCATGGTTTTAAAATTCGAGACAGTGTTTGGGTCCAAAACAAACTGAAAAAAGAGATTGGGAAAGTGCAATCATTATGAAGTGCATAGCACTAGCGGAGGTTGAGACAAAATTGGTATTATTCTCCACAGACATTTGAATTATCCGAGAAGGCCCTATCAGGATGAGACAGCCATTGTAGAGAGAAATGTAGTGAAAGCAGATCAAGAAAGAATAAAAGAAAACATCCATCTGCAGATCCATTAGATAATGAATCAGAAACTACCCAACAAGCCACAGAGCTGTAAAAGTGATCTGGAGGTCATCCGCCCACCTGATCAATACATGTCCATGCCAAGCCACACACTGATGTCACATGTTTAACGGGTGAGCAAAGGTCAAAAAGAAATAGATGATCACTCAGTCTTCTAAAAGACTACATTCATTAATTTTATTGTTTTGTTAATTGTAGTTTTTCTTTTTTATCAATACTTCTATTTATTTTTATGATTAATAGAAAGTTTAACAAGATTAAACTAAAATAATTCAGAAAATGTGATTACTAAGAAATTGTTTAACTATTCAAGATAGTCAGTTTTAAATATGAAATAGTCATATTTGCAGGATTTGAATTGCAAAATAACACTATTAATATTATTTCTATAAATAAACTTTTCAGTATCTAAGGCAAAGAGAAAATAAGAATTATAAATGTTGTCTTCTTTGAATAAAAAGTGGCACTTCTGTGCTTTAAAAGCTTTTTTGGTTTAGATACGCATTTGAAGTAATATTTTCTTTCTCAGCTTAATAGATAAATTTGATATAGAGTTCCCACCACAAATATTAATAATTTTAAAGGCAATTTTGATGTAAGATTAATTTCCACGATCAGCTTACTTGATAAGTTTTAGTAAAACATCTCTAACACATATTTTTAATCTATTTTAGAAAGCAGAAAATGGAGAAATATTTATTAATAATGTATTTATTAATTTATTTAAATAAATGAATATATAGTTTTAATGTGTTTTCCATATATAGTGATGTTCAGGCCAGCTTGAGAATAGAGGCAGGCAAACAGGTGGTACAAAAATTTTTTTTTTCTATCATTCATAATGTAGGATCTTTAGTCAATAGAGTTACTCTTCTCTGTTGATCTGCAATTGATTTATAATATTACTTGCAACTATGTTGTTATTTTTTCTTTGTTTCAGAAAAATCTTTTAAGATTGTTTTTATAGTAAGATGTTTTGTTTACATTCATATAGGAATTTATTCTTGTTAATAATACATTAATTTTTAAATTAGTTTTACTCTAAAATAGAATAACAGATATATAGAATATAAAACACAATTTACTTCTCATGAAAGAAAATAAATTAATTTTTTTTTTGAATATATAAAAATGGTGTAAAGTTAAGCAAATTAACAAGGCTTAGTAATATAAGGAGAATTAGGGATATTAATATTATGTCTAGGAATATTAATATTGTGTCGGTTTAAAATAAGATAAATAAATAAATTAAATTATGCATAATGTGTTCCATATGAATTATTTAATTAACTTATATGTTAATTTATAGTATTTATTAAAATCTTAATCTGAGACATCAGGTAGGGGTGTGCGTATTAAACTATACAAACTATACATGCTTGTGAGTTTAAAAGTAAAAAAAACAAACATAGTAAATATCTACTTTTTTATTATTATTAAATATATGCTCACAGATATTGGTGGATCAAAAATATAATAATCTGACTTCAGTGGGGCTATTGCATTATTTGTAAATAGTAAAAGATTTATTATGTAAAATAAAGTTTGGTTTGTATATTTACATATTTTTGAAGTTTTAGTTCAAAGGGTGCATTTTTAGTATTACTAACTCTTAAAGATATTGTGTATCATTATAAATTATATTAATGGTGTAAATGCTTAAAATGTTATATATATATTTGTAAAAATTATTTATAGGCATGGAAAAAAAAAATCTTTTGTAAACAAATCAAGAAGTTTTAATTGAACAGCACGAGTAATAATATATTTATCAACAATACTTTAACTAGTGGGAAAGCTAGTATATGAGTTATGGGAAAATGTTTTTTAGTTATCAGGCAGTTTATAGAGGAAGGACGAAGAATATTTATCAGATAACTGGAATTACAGAATTGTGGCAACAGTGTTGAAAAGTGGTGATCAATTGTTACTCAGCGTTGAGGTTGAACCTAACCTCTGAGTTGAAATTCATTTGAAATTAGAAGGAGAATCCTATAACATTGAACGTAAGATTTAGCTGATTCTAATATTAAATACTTATCATGACAATAAGGATCTTGGGAAAAGCACTTTTTAGTATATTCCTTAACCAAAGGTTTCATATCCCTCTATGAAGCTGTTAGATCCGATAGCAAGGTCAGCAACCTTTTAATGGTGTCATGCCAAACTTATATTATAATGTTATTCCGCATGCTGAAAATCATTCTATCAATCTTATTATACATAATATCAAAATTGGTCCAGTTATAATGGCCTTCAAAATCATATATTATATATTTCTGAAGCCCATCATAACCAGATCTTATATTATTAGTCATTCAGTATTTTAAAATACATAGGATCATATGTGAAAAGTATGTTTTGTTAAATTATATTGTATTTGAAAGATGTGCTTAAAATTTCCTTTGGCATTGGAGAAAATTCATCCTGTTGGCGCTTTAACAAGTGTGCATTGTTTACAAATTGCCGATTAATGTACAGTAATTCAGAGTAGGGTAAAGCGCATTTAATTTTCAATGGTTTAATTTAAAAAGTTAATTATTGAACTGTAACAAAATAAAATAAGTATTTTTCTAGCATTAATCAAAAATGTTTTAAAGAAATTGATTTTTGTGATATAAAAAATCAATTTGAAATTGGAATTTTTCATATATTCTTCTTTTCTTTAAAACTATGGACATGTAAAAGACAAAAAAAAAGATTTTTACCTTCTTTAAGATCCGAATGATACTATCAAGTCTGACGGATTTGCAGACTTCATTCATGCATTAACCCCGACTATTACACTAACAGTAAACTTTTTTCCCCAAATAAATGCGCTAAAACTTAAAATGTATTATTATATAATGACGAATAGAAGTTTTTTAAATGAATTAATCAATATAATATTTTGCCTGAATATAAATTTACTCTAAATACGCAGTTGCATACAAAAGTATCAAAGATCAATCGACTGTCAAAAAAAAAATCCAGGCAAAATTAATCCTTCTGGAAAAAAAAAAAAAATTCCATCCCACTTAGCTCTTATTTTTATTGAAAATAGCAAAGATTGAGTGTACGTTTATGATAGAAAAAAAATTCGTAATTTAAATTGAATTATGGTTTCCATTTACATGTGAGTTGCATCTGCAAAGTGTAGGTAATGATGCAAATGCATGTGGTGTAATGAAAATATAATTTTCTTCTATTTCAATTCAATCAGAGTGCCATTGATAATCGTTCTGCGTGCCATTTTTGACACGCATGCCTTAGGTTGCCGACCCTGACCTATAGGATAATTGATGAGATTTCTGCAAGTGAACTGACAATTGACTTCATGCTATGCAGTTTCATAGAGGAGTTAGGCTGCCATTCTGGAAGAATTCACAAAATTAAATCTTGAAATGATATTTTACTGCCTATAGCCCTACACGCTAAATAACTTGCATGAAAGTAAAATTAAGGATCAAACATAGTGATGATTCCAGTGAACAATAAGTCTATAACCAATTAAGAAACTATAGATAACTGTTGAAAACAAATAATATTCTTCCTATTTTGGATATCATTACCAAGAAAGAAAACAAATCTTCAAGATTTGCTTTATACATCTTAAAGAGATAGCCGTATCAAGCACTTATAACTATATATGTGCATAAACATTAAGTTGATTGATTTCTAAGAATTTATATTCTATTTAATTTCTGAAAAGCATAAATTTATAATTATTGTTGTAATTAACAAATTATTTATTTATTGTCATGTTATAAAAATAAATTTATAATTTTTTTTCTTATAAAAATGTGGAAATAGGAGGTAGGTAGAACATATTTGATAAGTTATCAAAACATATTAAATGCTTTAAAATAAATATTCAAGAGTGTATTTAAATCTAGTTTTAATTAATTAAAATCTTTAAGGAATATTATCGCAATGCGTATGTACATTTTATCTTCTTAAAATATAGTCATATATGTGCAGTTCTTATAACCATCTGTGCTCTGTACTAATTTAACAACAAGAAGAAGAATAAGAAGAATGTGCAATATTTTTATTGTTCTTAGAAGGATTCAAACAGGTTTGTAAGAATAGCATTTTTGCATAAGAATTGGTACGTGTAGTTTATAGTATTTTACTGTATATTCAAAAAGCTGTCTTTATCAGACAATCCTTTAGCTCACCAAGAAAAAGTTGTAGATGAGGTAGATGGAAATGTAACCATTACCATTGAAGGAATAAACTACAAGTCACTTAAAAATCAAAGTGGAGCTTGGTTTGATTATTACTGTTATTTTTACAGGGTAATGAAGTTGGCATACCCACATAGATGGCTGCGCATCTATTATTATCAAACTTTCATCATTTCCTCTTGTTACATTTAGTACCTTCACATCCGTCAGATATATTGAGCATTAGTCAATCTTCATAATACTTCACCAATTTTAGAGTACACATATTTCTTTATATTTGTTGTCATTTGAAGTCTCGTGTACTCCTCCTCCATTTACATTTGGCTGTTCAACTCTTACACTTCAATTTATGCACTCTTTTTCCATGACAATGTATAAATTAAATAGATTTATCATCTAATTAAAAGTTAGGAATATGAGGTTTAATTAATAAAAGAAAGAATATTTCGGTCAAATTTTTCTGACAGCCAATACATGTACTATCAATATAGCATGAGGTTAAAGTGTCTCACTATATTTCTTATTAAATAGTAAAATTGAAATATTGAGTTGAAGATTACTTAATAATACTCCAGATTATTTACAAAATATTTTTTTACAAACTTAATGAATTCTCTCTCATTCCTTAGAAATATATTATCTTTCTAGATGTACAGATTGCTAAACCTAGTGATTACGTTTAGAAAATTTTAATGGTTATTTTTATTCCAGCTAAGAATAGCTAGATACTCATTTACCATACAATAACTATTAGATGGTTAGTTGGTTTGACTGTGTGATCTGACTATTTTAAAAGAAAATCCTAAGCCTATTTGGAACCTGAAACTCAAGTTTTACCAGCCTATATTTAAACCTCAAGATTGTGAATATAGCAGGCACATACACACACTCCTATATTTAGGAGTTTAATTTTATGCATCAGTTACAGTGATTGAACCAAACTACAAAAAATAGCCTTTAGAGTTTTGTTGTTATTTTGATTACAAGTTCAATATATCATTATAATCATTTAACCTACCATTAAAAATATTGTTTAATGGGAATATCATTGTTGAAGAACCAGTATATGGCCAGTCTAATTAATCAGTGCATATCTATATTACTATATGGGTAAGTTATATTGCTTGAATTATAGCTTGGTATTTTTATCAAATATATTATTTAACACTTTTTAAATGTTTATGTTTCAGTTGTATTCTGTGACTTATAATTATATTTTCTATAATATTAAGTGTTCTTATTTTTTGCATTTATGCAGATATGTAAAAACCTTTTCAACTTTATGTGTATATATATATTATTATAAAGGCTTGTGCATAAAATCCCTATCTAATGCCTACTCATCCAATATCCCCAGACTAGTTTCTCTTGTGGCATCCATTGATTACTCTGGTTGGCACAGGGTGGCACTACTGTATGGAGAGAGTTTTGCCTTGTTTATAAACAATTATGTGCTAGTATGAGATTGTGATCATGTGATGCTATTTACAAATGCTTTGCTTTTCTATAATGAAAGTTGAAAAGTTTTGACATTATCATTTATTATAAAAGTAGACAAAAAAATATTTAAAAGTTTTAATAAATGTTTTATTATAGTCTTGTGGAAAAAGTCGTAGGAGGTAATTCTTGGGTAACATTTTATACTTTTTTTTCCAGGTGTTGGGAAATCATCATTAGTTCACTTAATATGTCACAACGAACCTCTTCTAAATTCTTCGTGGACCATCGGGTGTTCTGTAGATGTCAAAGTAAGTTCTAAAGATAATATAATGTAGAATGTAGTTCTAACGACAGTATATAAAATGACAATTTAATATGCTATCATTTTAGAAAAAGAAAAAACTGTAACATTAATTATATGAAAAATGATCTGAAGTGTTTGTTTACTAAAATGAAATTGATCATAATTAAATATTATTTTAATCTTTAATATTAGCCTTTTGCTGAAGTTATACATTTATTCCATTTTTAAATGTAAAAGTTTCTGACTATTTTTTGATCTTGTAATTTAAAACTTTGTTCAAATCATTCACTCATTAGGATTTTTAGACTGCAGGGTTACTAATATGCTTCTTTTGTTAACTGCCTGAGATTTTATTTGCAAAAAAAAAATAATTTGGAAATGTAATTATCACTTGCTTTTTTGTTGAGGAATCACTGGTGATCATTTTATTTATTTATTTTAAGTATGATCACATAGCCTTTTTTCTGGCAGACTTTTTTTTAAATCCATAAATGTATTTTTTTTTTTAGAAAAGTCACTTTACCTTATGATTTATTTGGTCACACAAAATTTTAAAATGACTATAAAGTTTAGCTTATATATAGATGGTTATCCTATAAAATAATGGCCAGGTTCACATTTTTTATTATATAATTAGAAATTTATTGTTATTCAGTGAGCATCAGAAATGATACATTTTTAGGATTTGGTAAATAATAAAATTTAATCAATTAAAGGAATTTTATACTTATATATACACAGGTTATTGGTCAAATAATGAGAATATTGATCATAGTAACACAATATAATTTGGCACTATATAATCCAGAAATGAATATATGTATTTTTATTCTACAATAAAACTGTAAGAAGATGGTAACGAATATCTGAAAGGAAATTGAATTCATTTTATAAACTTTGAGAAGACGTTGAATTGTTAGTTTTAATTGGAATATCAGTGTCCAAAATTGCGGAACTAAATGGCTCAAGATCCACAGGCTAAAGAATGACAGTTGCATTAACTAAAAATGGGAAGAATGAACTTGAACCAACAGTTATTATAATCTATGATTATTGAGAAGAATTGGATTGTAAGCAAAAAATCTTAGTGAGCATATCACTGTAGAGATCAACCATAATTTTTCATGAGTTTTATAAGTCATTCATTTATAATTGAAATGGTTTTTTTTTTTAAATCACTCTTTTTTAATGTAAATTTTATAGTGTGCAATATAATGAAATTTGTAAGCATAAAAAAGAGTGTTTTGAAGTATATTAATAATTTTTATTAGTTATTCATTAGGACTAGAGATTGTCCAATAATGAATAATTCACTATATCACTATTACACAAGGTAGAGAATGGTTTGTATCCCCTTAACATATGACCAAAGATGTGAAAAAAATTATGCTCCCTAAAATTCACATTTTGTACTGAACCAGCACTCATCAGTTGGTCCACATCACACATTCTCTTATGCATATTTTTATCATATTAATATAATTTACTTTCTTTATTACTTTACAATGTTTTCATATTATAACGGTTTTGATTGCCCTGACAATTGTCTTTAGAACTGTAACAAACACAATATAAATACGTGAATGCAAATATATTTATACTGAACAATGATAAAAATATGTATAAGTGGTCTGGGCCAATTGATGAATGCTGATTCAGCACAAAATGTGTTTCTTGGGGATCATAGGTCTTTTTCACATATCTTTGGCCATATGTTTGTGATTACATTCCTCCACAAGGTGTTAAAAGTGGATAGAAACCAGTCACTACCTTGCATGAGAGTGGTATAGTGAAAATTACACTACAGAAATATTATTCTTGAAGTATATTATATGATTGTATTAATTATCATTTACACTTTTTCCGATCTCTGAAAGTGTTCATATCAGCCTATTAACTATACTGACTCTGAAATAAGATTGTGAAACTGTCATAATTTGAATAGTCATTTCAGAGTTTTCTCTTGGTTTTGTGATTACTTTGTATTGTTGTATCATGATGGCAAATTATTTGAAGGTTTTAGAAAGTCACATTTTACTCCATGATGGCAAATATTGTTGCTAGTGCTTTCTGTAGCATTTCTCTCTATTGTATTCCAGAGCCATCTATTGTAAGCTTTAGTGATTAATGAATATTAGATGGTAATACTAGTTTGCCCACATCTTCAGAATAGTTTTTACTTTTTGCTTTTAATAACGAGGACTTCGAATTTAAAACTGAAGCTATTGTACTTATGCAAAAAAAAAAAAAAAATACAACGAAGTTTTGAAATTAAATCAACTTGCTTGTATGTTTATGTAGATCTAATATTAGATTATATTATATATTTTAATGATTTCAGTTTTATGCTATCTGTAAATTTTTTTCACTCTTAAGCTGGGATAGTTTTTACTTGCAAAAAAACATCACATCTTTCTCTACTTATATTTAGCACATGTTTTCTGGATCAGTTTGTTTACCTCATGCTAGAGTCATTTATTATTATAAGTTTGAATAATCAATAGTCTAGTTAATAATGCTATTATAATCTTAACCCTATTTTCTAGCCTATGGCTTTCATCAGTGATATTATGACTTTGAAATAGAATGAATTGCTACTGAAGCAGATGTTAAGTGTAAGCAGAGAAAGTCATACGATAATGTTCCAAAACAGGCAAAACTCACTATACGTATTGCCACACACAGTAAGCTAGAGTAATCAATACATATAGTGAGTTTTGCCTGTTTTAACAACAGTTGTACACAAGCATAAGAGGTGGTGGTCATGTGATGTTTATTGGATAATGTTCCAAGCAATACCAACTCTTTCATTATGATAAATTTCAGTTATACTGCTGACATGGTCAGATATTGCTTTGCAAAATATAAATTTTATTACGCATCTATAGTTTCACCTGTTAATTGGTTTAAATATAATTGAACTTCCTTGCCCATTTTTACCAATGAATAAGAGATTAATATATCTAGTATCAAGATTTTTTTTATATGAAGAATATTGTATAATTTTGTCCAAATAGAATTTAAGCAGTTTTTTTTTTTATGCAACAGTAAACATACATTATATTATTAAAGATATATATCATAGGTATTCCTATTGTTTATCCATTTTCAGTATATTAAAGAATTTCTTTAGGTTTTTGAAAATCATGTGTTTTCATTAAAAAAAATTTACATGAATTTAAAAAGAATGGGGAAGTATGGAGGTTGTTTAATATATCTATAAAGATATTACACATGGGAAAGAGAAAGGTGAATAACTCCATGTATGTACCAAAAAAAAAAGGAACAAATATCAAATCAAAACTTGTTCATAATGTTGTCTTTGCAATGTAATATATTAAAAATAATAATTCAATAAAAAATTATTTAATAAGACAACTTTTATAATAATATATTTAATTTTACCAACCTGGATTTCGCCCCCATACTGGAGCCTTATCAAGATGTAAATACACTTAAAGTTACATTACAATTCTTCCTTTTCTACAGCAACTCCACCTACAGGCTTCATTTTACATTACAATATCAAAGATAAAACAAATCTTCTATTTCCTATTCATCACATGCATAAATAATTAACATAATATTTAAACACAAACATGATCTAAATCATAACCATACATTTACCTTATACAATCGCTCATGTATACCTTAAAATCATTCATAAAGATGATTATCATTCTAATTATGTTAGGTTTAAAATATTAAATATATTTATATAGGAATGTAAGGAGAGAAAGACTGGGAAATTTATTAATGATATTAAGGTATAAATGAGTGATTGTATAATGTAAATGTATGATTATGATTTAGATCATGTTTGTGTGTAAATATTATGTATAATTATTTATGTATGTGATGAATAGGAAATAGAAGATTTGTTTTATGTTTTATCTTTGATATTGTAATTTAAAATGAAGCCTGTAAGTAGAGTTGTTGTAGAAAAGAAAGAATTGTAATGTAACTTTAAGTGTATTTACATCTTGATAAGGTTCCAGTATGGGGGTGAAATCCGGGTTGGTTAAATTAAATATGTTATTATAAAAGTTGACTTATTAAATAATTTTTTATTGAATTATTATTTTTAATATACTCCATGTATGTGTATGTTTAAAATTAAAAGATCAGATATATTAATCTTTAACTGTAGTTTAAAGTTTATATCTGCACTAGAGATAATCTCTAGTTTAGAAAATGATTAGTAATAATCATTATTGTATTTATCTGAGGTGAATGATGTTAAAGTTGTGAGTGGAGTGTTTGGCAATGATAAATAAAAGTGTAACAATCTACTATAGATAAATACTCTTCATATAATAGAGATATATATGAGAGATAGTGACCTGGGCCAACTGATGTGTGCTGGTTCAGCACAAAATGCATCTTGGGGGCATTTATCTTTTATTATATCTTTATTTATATGAATTTAAAAACAATATGGAAGTATGGAGGTTATTTAATATATCAAAGATATTACACGTGGGAAAGAGAAAGGTAAATAATTCCATGTGTCTGTATGTTTAAAATTAAAAAATCAGATATATTAATCTTTAACTACGGTTTAAAGTTTATATCTGCACAAGAGATAATGATTAGTAATAATCATTATTGTATTTATCTGAGGTGGATGGTGTCAAAGTTGTGAGTGGAGTGAGTTTGACAATGATAAATAAAAATGTAACAATAAAAAACTTTTGTATGCTGTTATTTGTTTTTGAATTGAGACATGTGCACATATTTCACTGTTTATAATATTAGTGCTTATAGCTGTTTTAAAAGTTCCTGCATATTTTAAATGAACTTTTCTTTTAATAACATAATTCCTAAAATGAGATATATTCTTTGGTGTATCTGATGTTATGGGATATTATAATCAAAAGAAAAAATCTAATGGTAAAACTGATGACATTAATATGCAATAGAGAATTATATATGTTTGGATTTTATAAGTGTTCTCTTATAAAAACTGATATTCTATTGACATTGAAATTATATAATTAATAAAAAGTAAATAAATATTCATATAAATTACTCAATATACTTAAGTATGATGATGGCTTATAGCACTTTTAACTTTAGTAATAAGCTATAAATTTTGCCTATATTGATAAAATTTGAGGCATTAAGTAAAGTTTCTTATGTATTGAATAAATTTATACTACTTAAGTTCTACCACCTATGAGAGCTTAAGTAGTCACTGGATGCTAGATAATAGTGCTTAATAATTTTTTATCCAGTTCTGTCCTATTCACACTGCCCTACTAGTTTCTGGGTTATGGCTTCTATCGATAAGAAGTTATGGGTTTAGATTTAGATGCATCAGCTACAAATCTAAAACTTCTCACTGATGAAGTCCATAAGTCATAATCTAATACGTTGATATTGATAAGATAGTATTGGATGAGGATTTAATAAGGATTAGTATTTATTAATTACTCAGTCTTATAAAATGGCGGCAGAATTGAAAATCAATGTATAAGCTGGGTCAGTTGTTTTAAAGGGGTTTTTGTTAAGGGATAGTTTCGGGTATAATTTATCAGTAGAAGCCTACTTAAAAATAAAAACATTTCAAATTATAAATTTTTATAATTTCATTAAATATATTGCAATGTAAAGATACAACAATTATTTTTACTGAGCTTTTTCTTGGAAATATCAAATTTTATTAACTGAAAACTTCAAACATCGTGTATCCATCCTATCCATATATCTATTAAATTATGGGCCTTAACCCTTTGCCTGATTCTCAAACAGTTCCATATTGATAAGCATTAATGAACTTCCTTTACCAGAGTGCTGATGATATTTATAAATACTGTTTTTAACTACATATAAAATGATAATCACCTCTTTGACTAAAATGATAATTTTTTCAACTAAATGATTTATTTATTAGAAAATGATTGCTCCATCATCCAGCATTTTATGTAATAAATGCTTTTGAATTTCTCGTCTTTGTAAAACATAATTTAATTATACTTAAATCTATTATCTATTTAATACATAATATGTAGGAAATAACTTTTTCTCTTTTTATATCTGGGCAGCTCAAGGATAAAAGTTTAATAACTGTTACATACGCATTTCTCCATCAATCTTCCATCAATATCTAGCTTATTTAACCAGCTTAATCAGGATATTAGGATTGAGAGTAAAATGTGAAACTAAAGCAAGTCTTACGACAATTTAAAAGGTCCGTAAGATATGAATTAAATAAACAAATTCAGTTTATTTACAAAATAAAAATAAATCATAACAGTGTTAATGATAAGACAGTAAAATAATTAAATCTTTTAAAATATTTCACCAATCTTAGAAGGCTTATTTTAAAATCATTAAAGTTTTATTAATATGATTAGTAATTATTAAAGAAGTTGAAATAAAATACTAAGCTATCTAAAAAAGCTTACTGTTGGATTAGATGTGTTTTCACTAGTATTATAAAATGTATAAATAAAATATATATTTTAAAATTTTATCATTTTTATAAGTGCATCTCTTACCTTGGCTCTATCATATTGCAACCATCAATCAGCATAGATGCCGGATCAACCCCTCTCACTATGGATGTATTTTGAAACATCCTTTACTTTTCAAGTAGGTACGATATGCATAACATATTTGAACTTCATATATATTTAGTTATATTTCAAACTTTCTATCCATCACACATTTCTGAAACATATGCTTAAAGATATATGGAAAAGATAAATGTTTCTCAGATATAGAATTTCATGTTGTACCAGCACTCATCTGTTGACCCAGATCGCAGTCTCTTTTATATATACTGTAACATTACAGTTACACTGGAAATTGGCTATTTTGGATTTAAAGACTATAAAAACATTATTGGTTTTGATTAATTTGAATTTAGTTTTTTATAATTAAGCCCATGAATTTATCACTTTCATTTGGTTAAAGAGTATAAAATTTAGTCATTATTATAGTCAAATAGTCTCTCAAACTAATGTTTATAAGAAATATAATAATTATAAAGTATTTTTGAATAGATTTATAAACTGATTTTTAAATTAACTTTTTAATTTTGTATGATATGTTTTTTCATTGCTGTTTTTATTAAGAAATAAAATTGACGATTATATAAAGCAAAAGAAATGCTACACGCATACTACTAGTAATTCAAAAATAGAAATAAATAATAAGATCATAAAGTACAACATTACATTTTAATCATATGTAAAATAAACAGTTATTACATTCTATATGTTGTTGACATGTGTGTGTAAATGCTTACATATTTTAATGTAATAAAAATTAATTTTCATTTTTAATTGACAAAGATTAGTCTGACTTATTAAAAATACATTTAAGTAATGAATTATTTATTAAAAGTCAATTTGAAATGTGAAAAAAACAAATATCTGAGAAATTTAAGGTTTATGAGTTATTTATTCTGAATTAAAAGTCTTTGTAAAAATGTTTTGGCTCAAAGTCAGGAAGTGAAAGTCTTTACCGCTTAACTTTAATGTTTTGAGCACCAGAAACTATAGCAACCATTTCCAATATTTGATTGATAACCCAGAAAACCCAGTGCATGATAGAGAATATTAAATCATCTAGACATTATGTGATCATCAGTACAAAAGGGAAATCAGAGGGGTCTACAAAAATTTTCATTGCTTATAGGACCTCAATCACTCCTAAATTTTAAATAATATTTTGTTTTTCATCAACCTGATGATAAGCTGAGATTTTAACTAAGTAGGTGCTTGGTTGGGCATCTGATTTCTTATCATTGTTCCAGAGGAGAGATGGACCACAACAAAATAACCAGAAAGAATGATTGTTTTAATTCATAAAATTTTCATTAAACATCACATGATCACCATTTTTTATGTTTGCTCATAACTGTTTGCCTGTTTTAAAATTTTTATTTCAAGAAATTTCATTTATTATAGTAAATTGCTAATATAAAATAGAGATTGACTGGTGGAATTGCTGACTCTCCATTAACAAATCACTGGATTTTCTTCAATTGAATAATAATTATTAATAACTGATATATTTTGAAAGAACTGTATTTCTTAATTTAAAACAAGTTGCTGGACATATTTTTCATAAAATATTATAAAAACAGTTGGCCTCTTCACTACACAAAAGAATATTTCTAAGTCTCAATGAAATGGATTAATCTCATCTTCAGTTATAAACAGAAACTTAGTTTTAAATAATAGTATTTTTAAAAAAAAAAATCAAATATGTTTCATACAAACTTGCTATTACAGAAACGAATTTTGATTTTAAAGTGAACGATCATTCTGGCTAATGGATAATAAATTTTGCTTTATCAGTGATCGATCTTAATTATAAAACTATGATTAAAGATCAAAAATGAATGAATTAATCTTAAACTTTGAATTAATAAAGTGCTGAATACCCATGATTTTTGGATAAAATAAAGTCTGTTTAAGGAATTAAAACCACTACTTACAACAAAACTACAAATATGAAAATAATATTCAAGAGGATATTGGATCATAAAGAAATATGTAAATGCTATTTATAAATTATGGATCCTCCAAACAAATATAAGATCTAATGAAGGACCAAGTTATCAGTGATTTTTAAAAAATGGATTATCTTGGATTAATAATCATACTAAAATGTAATTTCATATTTTTATGCTATTCCAGAATAGATAATATTTTAAAAGTGAAATGAATAATTCCATAAATCAAATGGATTATTTGATATTTTTTCTACTTTATTAATTAAA
This sequence comes from Epiperipatus broadwayi, assembly GCA_028023455.1. Taxonomy (NCBI): domain Eukaryota; kingdom Metazoa; phylum Onychophora; class Udeonychophora; order Euonychophora; family Peripatidae; genus Epiperipatus; species Epiperipatus broadwayi. Next base: position 806,834 of record JAQFVV010000042.1, on the reverse strand, counting down.
TTATATTATAATGTTTTACATTCAAAGATCAGCCTTTCAAGCTAATTGTGCCTGCATCTTCTGCGAGTGTTAAATAATAAATGAATACTTCACACTACAATACAAGATATAGTATTGTAGTGTGAAGTATTCATTTATTATTTAACACTCGCAGAAGACGCATGCACAATTAGCTTGAAAGGCTGATCTTTGACTGTATACAATTGTATGCATAGCGTCATATAAAAATAAATGCTTATTTAATTATAATGTTTTGCAAATGTAAATAAAGATTTTCTCAGATATTTCATTATTTACATAAAAGGTAATATTTTATTTGGTAATATGATTAATGTTAAGATATTAAATGTAATTTATGTGAGGATTGGGTTGTACAAATGTTAGTACTTTTTAAACTTATATTAAATCTATTTATATACTGGACTATTTCCATCATCTAATATGGGTATTGAGTGTCTTTAGAAAAATTTATCTTTATTTAAATATTCCAAATACATTCAACTGTTAGTAATAGTACACAGGTTATATGCACAATGTTTCAAGAGATATTATTCTCCCCTCTTCTTCAGGTGTTGCTGGCCTGACCAATGACACCTACTAACATGGGAATTGAACCTAGATCCTTAGATTCTTAAGTATTGAATTTTAAGGTAATGCTCTAACCAACTGAGCCATTTTGCCAAAGGCAACAGTTCGTAGAAATTTCATATACTTATCGATGAGGTTTCTCCTGATTTCTCTTTTTTTTCCTATGAGCAAAGTTGATTAGTGGTTTCCATATATTACCATGGAATTGTTTGTCATTGTCATGTGAGCAGCTTCTTTAAATTTTCTTTGTACCTTTTGTCAATCCATGTGAATATGGAACAACGTACATTGGTGAAATTAGTTGTCCCATTGAAAATCGCTTGCTAAAACACAAACTGATGATTAGAAGAGAGAAAACAGATGTGTCTAAGGTAGCAGACTATGTATGTACCAATGAACATATGCTCAATTGGGAAAATACAAAAATATTGGATAAAGAAGAAGAGATACAAAAAAGAAAATTTAAAGAAGCTGCTCACGTGATAATGGCAAACAATCCCAAAAGTCAACCTAGTATGATTATACATGATGTATGGAAACAACTAATCAACTTTGCTTTTTAGAAAAAAGTGAAGAAATCAGGAAGAAATTCATAGATAAATATATGAAATTTTTACTGACTGTTTCCTTTGGCAGGATGGCTCAGTTGGTTAGAGCATTGCATTAAAATTTAATACTCAAGAATCTAAGGGTTCAGGTTCGATTCCCATACTAGTACTGTCACTAGTCAGGCCAGCAACACCTGAAGAAGAGGGGAGAATAATACTTCTCGAAATGTGTGCTGTTACTAACAGTAGAATGTATTTGGAATATTTAGATAAAGTTAAATTTTTCTAAAGACATTCAATACTCATATTAGATGATGGAAATAGTCCAATATATATATACAACTAAAACACCATCATCCCAAACCTTCAGAAAAACATTATATTAGATGGTTATTGCCAAATTATAAATTCTCAAATTATGTGGCGATACCTAGATGTGTAAGGAATATTTTAGAGATCACTCATACTTGAATTTTTTTGTCTGATAAGCAGGCAGATGATTTTCTTGTACTGTGATGATGAGGAAATAGCATCTTCTTGAAGTTAAAATCTGAAATTGAATCCAGAAAAAGGATCTTAAGGCAAGAATAAATAAGCCCAATTTGGTAAATTATCATTTAGGTCTGCAAAACAATGAATTATACTTGCTTATTTTAAAAGTGTAAAAATTTCTTCCTTGTTTTGTAAATGAGGTTTATAAATAATTGATTGGATGGTAAAATAAACCAATTATGAATATTCATAAGACTTAACTTTTATTATTATAATAATCACTATCCTCCAATATGAAATTGAGGACTGTTTTATGAGATATTGATGCAACCTATTCCTATAAATGTGATTGTTTCATAGCACAGTATGATAAACATTTGACAGATCCCAAGTTCAAAATAGTTTGGAAAGAGATAGCAATATATATAAATTTTAAATGTGTTTTATAGTTCTTATTGTTGTTATTTGTTCTTGTTATTGATTTTTGTGTTATGCAATAAAATAATTATTAATTTTAAATATTTCTCTTTGTCATCATTAAAAAAGCATTGTCATTTCATTTCACACTTACTATATTAAAAGTCATATTAGAAGCACAAACGTAGTTGTAAAAACTCTGCTGGATTAAATACATCATTGTTGTGGTGATGCTGCGTGAAACATGGTGAAACATGAAATATTAATGGCTAAGATATACATAAAACCCCTTTTACATTATCATATCTAGGAATGAGTAAACATGGTTATATCCATGCATTTATTAGTTTAGCCTTGAAATAAATTGTTATTCAACCTTTTTACTTAATTTTTCTAGCTATATTTTATCACATATATTAAATTATTTTTAGTTAAAGTTTGAAATAAGAAACAATAGTTGTAAAGATTTTTTTTGTTAGAGAGAACAAGAGTATACAAATTATTATTTATTATAAAATGAATTCACAGATTATTATTTATATAATAATATCCTGAGAAATTTATTATCTTTATTAAATATTTATGATTTTATTATAATTTTAGAATCATAATTCATATGAGATATTTATTTTATATAGCGTGATGTTTTTATAAACTGTAATAGTAATAATCAGCCATTAAGCTAATGCACATGCGCTTTATGGATTTTTAACTATAAATGAATACTCTCACTTCCAAACACAAGATAAAGTCTTTGTGAAAAGATAGAATGAATCCATTTATCCTTTCTACCCAAACGTTTATGTATGGGCAAATCTTAAGCATTTGGCAAAGAGAGCATGAAGATGTTTATCAATCTCTTTAAATTACCTTTACTATGCCTGAATGAATGACGCTTGCGAAATTATCTAGAATTTACGATAAGTCATTCTTAGTTAAAATTAAACATATGTAAATGAGATATTTATTTTATATAGCACGATGTTTTTATAAACTGTTTAAACATCACACTATATAAAATATCTCATTTACATATGTTTAATTTCAACTAAGAATGACATATCGTAAATTCTAGATAATTTCGCAAGTGTCATTCATTCAGGCATAGTAAAGGTAATTTAAAGTGACTGCTTAACATCTTCACGCTCTCTTTCCCAAATGCTTAAGATTTGCCCATACATAAACGTTTGGGTAGAAAGGATAGATGGATTCATTCTATCTTTTCACAATGACTTTATCTTGTGTTTGGAAATGAGAGTATTCATTTGTAGGTAAAAATCCGCAAAGCGCATGTGCATTTAGCTTAATGGCTGATTATTACTATTACATAATTCATATGAAAGTAGATAAAAGTTTTGTGCATCATAATTTGCAAGTTGAAGTAATATAGTGTAAATACACTTTCTTGGCTCAACCAGAAATCGCAACAGTGAGTGCTTTTGTATATTTTCTTAGTATTTTATGATTATTATTGTAATGGATGATTATGAGTGTGTGTTACAATATCTTCAACAATTTGTTTAATATTTATAGATAGGAAATTACTATAGTTTGATTTACAACAGTCAAACTTTCTGCACTCACAATCTTGATACAAATGATTTTATGTAAATATATTACTGATTATTACTAATCATTTATTAAACTAGAGATTATTTTTAACCCAAATATACATTTCGCTATATACAGGGGTGAGATTTATGTTTACCAGCTGTATATGCTACAATAATTTAATCAAACGAAACATTATTAACCATTTCATTGACTCCTACAACAATTAGCATGCACATTACATTTTTCTGCTTACAAGATTACACAATTGCTGCTCACGATTGTATACAACACTGCTCTGCCCCACTAGAATGTATCCAGTTATATTTATGTAATTCAGAATATATAATAGGGCTCATTTAAATATATTGAGTTTGCTTCATATTTATGGTAATTTTCTCGAGTACTTTTATACCAATAATAATTTTATGTATTGCCTGGACATATAATACAAGATTTTATTAAACTTTATTTACTCTAAATATACATATATACGCACAAAACAGTCCATTACTCTCCCACTTTAGAAAACAGTTCTTCCTGGTTGTAAAAAAATAACCTTTCAATCTTGTTGATTGTTGTCAAACTCTGGTGGGAGGTAAATCTTTCTTCTTGATTATCCACTACATCCACCAGTTCTGGTTGCATAATCCGATCAAATGCTTGTGTACTTTGTCCTGCTAAATCTGGTTGATCAGCTCGATTAGCTATGGGTATTATTCCCTTGTTTTGTAATTCTGAAGAGATAACAGCATACTCGTCTTCTTCATTAGAAGTCTACAGTTCATTGGGTAATGTTATTTGGGCATTAACTGCATCTATTATTTCACTTTACCAAAATCATAAATGATTGACATGTCTCTTCAGATTTTTTCCATTAATTTAACTACTCAAATATTCTTAGAGGAACTTCCACGACAACAACAGAAAACCATCTCCTTTTTAAAATATCACGATTTTACCCTAGTTCCCCTATTTTAAACTTTTCAATGTCAAAATTATTATTCCCAATAACTTTTTTATCCGGTAACATCTTCGTTACTTGCAACACAACAACAGTTCAGCTGATGTTTTCATTGTTGGCACCCTAGGGGTGAAATGTTGATAAAACGTCAAGTCAATCAAAGCTTTGTGCATGTCTTTGTGAGTTGTTTTATTCAGTCACTTTCAAATGTTGCACAACCTTTTGTTTCCAAATGATAAGGAGTGGTGAGTATGTGTTTTATTCCTTTATTGGATAAAAACTCCTGGTCCTTTTGCGATATAAATCCTGTCCCATTGTCCGATACTATTTTTTCAAGAAAACTTTGGCCTGCAAAGGTCATTTTAGGATGATGATACCCTCTGCACCCATGTTTTTAATAAGAATCAATTGCAACTAGGAAAATATATCTGTTCATTGGACCCACATAATTTAAATGTGTTGCCTTTGCACACAAATCAGAAGTCTTTGGTGGCAAATCAGCAGTAGATTAGCATTAAACACAGTTCTTAATCATTTTTTTAATGTCTTGATTCAAATTAGGTCATCAAACATGAACTAGTCATGACTCGCTTGAACTAAGCCTGGATGTCCTTGGTGTAACTGACATAGTACTTGCTTCTAACCTGATGGTATGAGCACTTGATCCATCATTGGAATACAGCTACTATAAGTAGATAGGCTTTCATAAGCATTCCACTTAGGTCTTGCAACATAATTTGGCTTACTTTTAGGCCATCCAAATTGAGTCCAATTTCTCAAGCTTTTATATCCAGGATCATTATTAGTCTGCTTTTCAACCTTAAAAGCTATTTACAGTTTTTGCTTCCAAGTATCAATGTAATTTATTTCTATACATTTTTTCTGAATTCACAAGCATCTGGAAAATGTGATAAAGCATTGGCATAAGTAATTTCTTTTCCAGGCTTATAAATAAGTAATCATATGCTGCTAAAAAATTTATCCAATGAATCGTATGTTGGCTGGCATGTTAATTGTTGGGAGTTTTCTTATCGTGTTCAAAAATTCCCAGTAATGGACAATGATCTTTATAAATAAAGAATTTATGTTCATACATGTATTGATGATACTTTTTAACAGCAAATATTATACCAGCACTTCTTTGTCAAGTTGTCTATAATTTTTTCAGCAATTGTGAGAATCCTTCAGGTATATGCAATAGGGTTTTTCCATATGCGAAATAACAATTCCAACTCCGAAATCTGAAGCATCAATTGTAATAATCACTTCCTAGTTGCTGTTATAATGTACAAGAAGCTGCTTAGACTTCAGTAAATCTTTTGCTTTCTGGAAAGCAAAATCATGCTCTTTAGTCCATTTCCAGTGATGTGCTTTATGCAGAAGCTCATGCAATGATGTAAGGTCATGTGACTTCCCTTTCATGAAACAAAAATGTTGAGCAATCCTAGAAAAACCTGCAAATTTTATGTTTGTAGATTTTGGAACATTTTTGACAACTCTAACTTTTTTCTGAATTAGGGTATTTTCCTTTCTTGTTTATAACTTGACCCAGAAATTTAATTTCACATTTAGCCCAGATACATTTAGAAAGATTAATTCTAGCTTTAACTTTGTTCAGTTTCGCACAAACATTCAACACACTTGTTTCCAATTTACTTTCTGTTTGAGCAATTATTAAAATGTCATCTAAATAAGGAATAACCCCTTCCATGCCCTGAAATAAACCATCCATTTTGCTTGAAACACGTTTGGAGCAACTGTAATCCTGTAAGGCAACTTGTTGCACTTTTAAAGTCCCAAATCAGTATTGATCATTAGCAATTCAATAGTTCTATTTGTAATATTTGATGAAAAGCTGGCTTTCCTAAATCGATTTTTAAGAAGAATGCTGCCTTCTAAAGCACTGCTTAAACTTTGCGTACACTTGGTACTGGATACGATCCTTTATCAATTTATTAAGTGTATAACATGATAATCTCTGCACATTCGAATGCTCCCATCCGGTTTTATAGCTGCAACTACTGGTATAACCCTGGAGACCAAACACATTTATTGACCATATCTTTAATAATCTGTTCAACTTTGGATTTTAAGACAAATGGAACATTATGCGGTTTGCATACTATAAGCTGAGCATCACAATTCCAATATGCATCAGCCATGTTTTTGATTCAGCTAATTCTGGCTTAATAAATAAATGGGGAAACATCTTTTTGACTTCTGTTTCCAACTGAACTCTCTTAATTGTTTTAAGATGAATTTTCAATGGACAAAACCAATTTCTTCCTAGTAGAGGACTTATTTTACTTCTCACAATGTGTATTGGTAAAATAATAGCTTTAGCATTAATATTCATAGATATATTAACTTTCCCACATGTGTCGATTGCCATTCACATCTGTGACTAATGACTGCATATTTTGAAGTTATATTTCCTTTTATTAATTTTTATCTAGTCTTTATATGACAATAAAGAAAGGCCAGCACTATTGTCCAACTTTCATTGTAATTTTACTTTCACAGATAGTAATGTCTAACACAATGTGGCCATCATCTGTGTCATCTGCCTCCCCATAATTTAAAGTCCGGATTTAACTGCATTTTACAACTCTTATCTTTGTTTGTGCAAACACAAGCTAAATGTTCCTTAATTTTACAAACATTACATTTCTCTGTTTTAAATTTGCAAAATTTCTTAATATGGGCTTTTACACCTCAGTAATAACAGATCAAAAGTTTGTTTGTTGTCTTCAAAATCCTAGCTACAACTTGTGCTTTATTTACAGGAATAATTCTGATGCTTCTTCTAACATTATTTCCTGTGCCAAACATTTTCCAAGGTCTATCTTATAATTCAGATTTCAGCAAAGTTTTTCTCAGGCTATTGTCAGACATTCCAAACAATAGTTGGTCAAGCAATATGTCTTCTAACTCTGAGGCAAATTGTTTTGTGAGTGTATGAAGTGCTATATCATAAAACTATAATACTTGTAAGGTAATTGGCTTCTCATCCTAAAACGCAGATGAGATACCCATTTCGAAGTTGTCGACTGGAAATATGCATTTAATTTCTCTTTTATCTTTTCATATAGAATGTCCTCGGGGAGTTTTCAAATCTCATAATTTGTTTTGTGATGTGTAAAACATCCTTGCCAGAAAATAATAAAAGCTCTTCATCAATTTTATTCTTTAGCATACAACACTATGTGCTCGAGGTAAACTTTCCATGCCTATGTATTGTTAATATCAAACTCACGAATCCTATTCAACATTGTCATTCTTTATCAACAATAACCTAAACAGGTTCTTACTTCATTAACTGATGACTACAACCATTCAATTTTTGACTCTCACTATTCTACCGTCGTTTTACACCATTCTACTGTCAACCTATGCCATTCTGCTATATGCAGGGGTGAGATTTATGTTTACCAGTTGTATATGCATCTGCAATAATTTAATCAAACAAAACATTAACTAAAGTAATAAAAACAAGTTTATTCACTTATTAATAATAAAAAGAATAATAAAGTAAAATGAATGAAACCACTTTAGCTTCTTTAAGCAATTCTAATAATTAGCCACATAATAAACTGCTCATATGCACAAGCATTATATAGAAGTCCAATTATCTGTGTGTATCCATTTACTTTGGTTTTACGACAGATATTCTAATCTTATTTATAATATCAGTTTTTATCTATTTCAATGATTTCTACAATGATTAACACACACATTGCACTTTTCTGTTTACAAGGTTGCACTGTTACTGCTCACATGATTGTATAAAACTGCCCTGTTAAAATGTATCCTGTTATATTTATGCAGGTCAGAATCTGTATTATTAAGGCTCATTTAAATATATTGACCTTGTTCAATATCAAATTCAGATTTTCAGCCTTATGCTAATTTTCTAGAGGACATTTATACCAATAATAATTTTAATGTACTGCCTGTAAATATAATACAAGATTTCATTAAACTTTATTTATTCTAAATATACATATATTTGCACAGAACAGGCCACACTTTACATCTCAGTTAGTGAATAATATATCTATATGATTATAGAGATAACTCTCCATGCCATATTGACAGTTCGATAATTTTCAATACACCACTCTCATTCAAGGTATGGACTTGTTTCTAGTTTCTTTTAACATCTTGCAGAGGAATGTGCAATAATTGCACTATAATATATATTTTAAATCGTTGCATCTTTGATTTTAGTTCTACTGTATTGCAGCTATCCATCGACACAGAAGTCAGATCAACAAAGTTTGACCCTTGTAATATTGAACAAAAATTATGAAGATATATGTAAGAGATTTGGACTAGCTGATGACTGCTGGTTCAGCACGAAATCTTTATCTTGGGACTCATTTATCTTTTTTACTGTCAAACCCATAAACATCACATGATCACCATCTCTTATACTAGCACATAATTTTTATCAAACAAGGCAAAACTCTCCATACAGTAGTGCCACCCTGTGCCAACCATATTGGGTTTTCAATTTCATTCTCAAAGTTTTGTAGTTAAGTAGGAATAAAAGGTGGCTGCTGGAGGGTTGCATTAGATCCCAAGATCTAGGTGCAGTGCTCTCAGATCCAAGGCTCCTCATTGAAGATGGCCACAAGCCAGAAACTAGTCTGGGGATATTGGATGAGTAGGCACTAGATAGGGATTTTATGCACAAGTCTTCTGGCATCCATTGATTACTCTGGTTGGCACAGGGTGTATGGAGAGTTTTGCCTTGTTTTTTTACTATCTTTGGCATGTTTGAATTAAACAAAATTTATTTTTAAAAAAGTAAATAAAAATAAATTATAACAATGATAATGATAAGGCGAGAAAATAATTAAGAAATGTTTTACAGTGTCTTTACTATTCTACAAAGAAATTGAAATAAAATACTTATCTATCTAAAAAAATTATTGTTGGATTCATTGTGTTTTCACTGGAATTATTTTGTAAGCACACAAGTGTTTGCCAACGAAAAATAAAATATATATATATAAATAACTTTCCTTATATTTTCATTATGCACGTGTTTTTAGCTTATTCTGTATAATAATCTGAATATTTATATTATGAGCAGGTCATTTATAATAATGCAGGCAACAGAAAACCAGTTGTCATTATATAATTATGCTGAAGAATTTCTCTGAGCAGCATAAATTTCTTTAAAGCATTTTATCTGTTTATGCACATACTAACATAAAATAATTTTGAAATGCTGTACGAATGCCAGTAGTCCTTGAAGAATATGTAACTCAAAAGGCAGTAATGCTCTATCAATGCAATTAATGAAAGTCTACTATTATTAAACAAGTCTCATGTATATTCTTTTATATTTGTGCTTTTATCACTGGAACTATACCATTGAGAACTAATACTTGGTCATAATCACGATTCTCTTTTCTACTTTAGTGTCTCGCATATGTTAGTAGCCTTAATTTTTAGAAAAGTCTTCTAAATTTGTATTTAATAAACAAATAGCAATAATTAAAATATATTTAATACTAGCATTACTTTAAATAATATGTTCATATAATGGATCTGCTCATGTATTAATTCTCATTTATAATATTTTTTTTGGCATAGTTCTAAAATAAAATTTAAAAGACGTCAGTTATTGTCTAAATCTAAAATTATATTCGTTAGTAAATGCCATTACCTATAAAATTCATTTATACACACACCCATACATTAACTATACTCTTAAGATTCATATGAGTTATGTATTATTAATCATAATAGCTTTTATAAATTAACAAAATAAAACCTTAACACATGATATCAGAAGGATATTAGATACTTTTAAATCAAAATAATTGTAAAAAAAAATAAAACTTAATTTGATACTAAAAATTATCCTTTCTTTTTGAAAGTTTGAAGGAGAAACTATTCTAATTAATTTTTTTTTTTTTTTGAAAATCTGGATAAAGATGATAGATATTGATAACAATGTTTCAAGACAATAGCAAACATTATAGACAGAATTATAGATGGGCATGAAATATTGTGAATTCTTCATTCAACATATATGTGTAATAGACTTTGATAGAAATGAAAAACATATATGACTATTATCTTAACATTAGAATATTTTTTTAGATATAGTGAAGAGCAGACAGTTACGCAGTTCAAACCATGGCATTGGAAAGCTAGCATTATCTAGATTTTAGCCAAATATTTGAAACTATAGTTTAATATCGTGTGGCTACTTGATTTTAGCATCAAAAATCACCTTTTATTTTCTCTCCTTTTTGGAAGTTTGAAAGAAATGATAGTAATTAAAGTTGTTCTTTTTCCTCCCCTCTGTAAGAGTCTCTTATTCTAAATAGATGTTGAAAAAGTATCTTCAAGACATAGACTAACTTTATAAACAGTACTATAGAGTGGCATAAGAGAATATTAATAATGAAAATTCTGTAGTAGGCTTTGGTACATTAAATGGAAACATAATTTTTATGTTAGGATATTTTTTTTAGCTATTGCAAATGGTACAGGCAATTTTGGAAATTTCTTTACAAGCAATTGTATTGGATGGCCAGTCTTATCTAGATTTTTTAATATTGTATGTTCCTTGATTCGATTGTCTCACACTTTTGCACTGCATTTACTTTTATGCTTACTATTAATTGTTATTCTTTTCTTTAAATATTTGAATGTAACATTTTCAGAATTGATTTCTTTGAAAATTGCCTATGACTCTGTTAATTAATATTTTGGAAAATGAAATAATTTATTCCATTGACAGGAAGAAGAAAATGTTCAATATTGATGATACCAATCACAGTATTGAATATAATATTTCAAATATTTAAGAACATCATTTATCATCATCATTGTAAAACAAATCACAAAAAATTAATACTACCTTTTGTTTTTTTGAAATGTCAAATCTCTAAAATTCCATACCTCTTTCATCAGTACTTTTCCACGTAGGTGTGACACATGCAATGCACAACCAATCATATATCAGATATGTTTTGCAAAATAACAAATGACGAATATTACTAAGCAATATCTAATGGAAAAATATATTTTATTTAAATGAAAACAATTCTATAATAGTGTAAAACCTGGCATAAATGTATACTTTAGATAACCGAATATATATTTATATTCCTCTATACATTCTCTTCCCAAAATGTCAACAGAAAAACTTATACAATAAAATATTTAATTTATTTTTAAATGTCGTGATCACCATCTCTTATACTAGCACATAATTGTTTATAAACAAGGCAAAACTCCATACAGTAGTGCCACCCTGTGACAACTAGAGTAATCAATGGATGCCAGAAGGCTTGTGCATAAAATCCCTATCTAATGCCTACTCATCCAATATCCCCAGACTAGTTTCGTCAGTGAGGAGCTTTGGATCTGAGAGCACTGCACCTAGATCTTAGGATCTAATGCAATTCTCCAGCAACCACCCTTATATAAGCTATTGAGCTTAGATTGAAAATATTTTTGTGTTTTCAATTTCATTCTCATAGTTTTATAGTTAAGTAGAGATAAAAGGTGGTTGGTGGAGGGTTGCATTAGATCCTAAGATCTAGGTGCAGTGCTCTCAGATACAAAGCTCCTCACTGACGAAAGCCACAAGCCAGAAACTAGTCTGGGGATATTGGATGAGTAGTCATTAGATAGGGATTTTAGGCACAAGCCTTCTGGCATCCATTGATTACTCTGGTTGGCACAGGATGGCACTACTGTATGGAGAGTTTTGCCTTGTTTATTTTTAAATGATATTAGTTATGACATAAGTGCACAATGGAATAAAAAAAAACAGAATTCTATTTTATATATATATGTCAAAGCATTGACCAGAAGTGAACCTGGGCTGGCTGCTTGGAAGGCAGCTATGCTAACCGCTAGGCCACCAATGCTTGACAAGAATTCTATTTTGAATAAAAGAAAATAGTAGCAAAGCCGTATTTCATATACATTTTTTTTTCTGCACCAAAATCATCTCATCTCTGATTATCATAATACAGTATATACTTTCATTTATTATATAGATTTAAAATGAGGAATTGAGAAGAAAAAAACAATACTCAGAAAGCTAGTTATCTGCTGGATGATGGCATTTTTGATTTATTTTCTAGTTATAATAACTTGGTACTCATTTATTGACTAAACCTACAGCTACAGAGTTCATTATTGGCCAACTACCTGAAAGAAAAATATTATGTTTGTTTGGATATTCTCAACTAACTGAAAAAAAAAAAACTTTTACCAATTTAAACCCAGATTATAGTCATGGCAGGCAGATGCACTAACTATTAATGCATCTGTTGTGGCATGCTTATAATTTGGGGCATAAGATAAAAAGATTTAAAAAAACATATATTTTTTTTAATTTTAAAAACATAACACATAAATATAAAATTATATTTGTATCTATATGTATAATATTTTATTTAATTTTAATACATTTGTAATAAAAGTAGAGGAATTGCTTTGTATTTCCGCTCTTTAAAAATAATATTTTGTTTCTGATATAGTTACATGAGTATAAAGAAGGCACACCAGCAGAGAAAACATATTTTATAGAATTATGGGATATCGGTGGTTCAAACAGTCACAGTAATAGTCGATCAATATTCTATAATCCCATTCACGGTAAATTAATTTCCATTTAATTTTATTTAAATTTTTTTTATTAAGGTTAATGAGAATAAAATTAATGAGTTGCTATTATTTCTACCAATAATGCTTTTGCTATACATTTTAAAAAATTAGAAAACTATTTATGTCCGTGCTTAAGCACATTTATATTAAACATTGCCCACAATTCCATTTACTTTCCATTCACCCTTAATATTAAAAGAACTTTTTTAAATAAGTTAATTGCTCCAGAATCATACATTTTTAATAATAAAGATTTCTTTAATTCTTTTTATTTCATTTCTCTCAAGAAAAACAATCTTAGCTTCCTCAAAATTAATAGTGTGGTCTGTATCTTTTTCATATTATTTCTAACCCCACTTCTACGTACCTTTATTTCATTTATGCTCAAAATACTCTGACCTATATAAATTTTCTTACAAAAATAAGAGCTAATATACACTACTCCAGCAATAGTCTTCCTATCAAAAATTTCCTTTGTATTATTTAATAAATTATTCAATGTAATACTCCTTTTCCAAACAATTTTCTTATTTCCAAACAAATTCCTATTTTTACTTACAATTTTGTAAGACAATTTAAATGGCAAAGAAATAAAATCATATTTGTTAAAAGTATTTTATTTAATAGTAATATTTGTAATGATGTAAAGGATAAAGAAAATGTTATATATAGAGCTCGCAAAACAAGCTCTTAACAAGCCTTGAGAATATCCTCAACCCAGACTGGTTTCTGCTTCTGGCGTCATCAGTGAAGTGACAGGGTATTTTTAATCTAATGAATACCCTGTCACTTCACTGATGACGCCAGAAGCAGAAACCAGTCTGGGGTTGAGGATATTCTCAAAGCTTGTTAAGAGCTTGTTTTGCGAGCTCTATATATAACATTTGTAAATACAAGCTTTATTAAAATTAAGTCATGTGACATCTGACTTGATTTTTTTATCATTTTAGGGTAAAGAAAAATATGATTTTATTTCTTTGCCATTTAAATTGTCTTTTTATAAAATTATATGCTTATTATGAGGTAATGGACTTTTTAATGTGGTCTTTATTATGATTTTGAAATATTAGGACATATGTGATTTTATCTATTAAGGAGAAATATTTGATTCTTTTAATTTATTTTAGATGACATACTTAATATCCAATACCTGTATTGTATTAAATCATTATTATCATTTGTTAATAATGTCTTCATAAATTGATCCTTGTATATAAGAATTTTTTTGGCTATAAGACTGTCATTGATAATTATATATATATAATACTGTGATGTACTATATAATTTGGAATTTTGTTATTAAGTAAGACATGTCCATCATCAAATTATTTGATTTTTTTTTCCTCCCTGATCTATCACTGCTATGAAATTGTGCATATATTTGAGAAGTAAATGAATAATGAACTTACTGTTATTCTGTCATTTTAAAGATCATTCAGGTATATCAGGTGATGCATTATTATGTGCTTAGATTAATATTGACATTGTATAGTGCTCTTTATATATTGTAACATTGTGTTATGCCTAAAATATTTTGTTTTTGTATAGAAAATCATCTTTCATTGTGGTAACTTCAGTAATTAGAATATTTCATAGATTTGACTATCGTAATCAAGAAGTATATATATATCATCCTGCCTACATGGATGATGACTGTTAAAAATAAAAACTTTAAAATACTTGGGAATTTAATGGATTTTTATGTGTTTTAAGAAGAGAAGTTTTAATTTGAGACCATTTAGTATTATTGTTTAATGACCATGTTATTGCCTGTTTTTTTTTTTTTCAAAGTTTTTATTATATTATTTATTATACATTTGACTAGTGGCAATGTTTAGTTTTCATTTGATAATATCGATTTCTGTTTGGTAAATATTTTGCTGTGACTAGTTTGATATTGTATATTATATTGCATTTTCGTAACTTATAATATTTTATATATATATATATATGCAAAAGCTAAACGAATCAGAATAGTAAATAAAGTATGTTAATTCGTAATTAAATCATTAGCCAAAATTAAATTACAAATACACTACCAGTAGTCATCCTGCCAAGACTGATTTCTTAAGCGCAAACTTAACACAAAACAAATATTTATTATATTACTTTTCTATAATTCCATTTCATATTCCAGTTACCTTTAATATAAAAAGAACTTTTAAATAATTTAATAGCTTCAATATTATAAATATTTATTAAATGAGAATCTATAATTTTTCTCTTCATTATTTTTAAAGATAACCTTAGCCTACTCAAACATAATTTTATGGCCTATATTTCTTTTTAAGAAGGCTAAGGTTATTTTTGAAAAGAGTGAAAAAAGGAACAAAATTTGGGAAATTCTTTTAATAAAGATTTGTGATTCTGAAGCTATTAATTTATTTAAAAGTTATTTTGTTTTAAAAGTATTTCAAATGTTAGTTTGAATTATGGGAAACTAGGATAGTATACATTTTTTTGTGTGTTTTATCAACTTTGCACTTGAGAAGTCTGCTTCAGCAGGGAAATCATTGATTTAATTTTGGCTAGTAATTTAACTGTAAATTGGTGTACTTTGTTATATATGTATATGTATTGAGTAGGTATATGTTTAAAAGGTGTCAAAAGGAAAAATTGTTTATTCTGCCTTTAGTGTTTTAATTTAGACCATTTCATTTGGCTTATTAATTATGTCTTGATTAATTTAAATTTTGTTCTTATTTACAGTTATTTAAATATATAAAATTTTTATATTTCTTGAAAACTAGAATAAAGTTGGACCATTCTTATTCTAGCTAATTCTAAGCAATTGTAAATAAGTAATGTATTTTTACTTAATTGTTTTAATGATAGGTAAGTAAGTATTTTCTTATATATACTGTGAGTGAATATGTATAATAATGGAATTATGCCCACTATGCTTATATTCTACCATCATAACTCTAGGGAATGATTATTTGGCCATTCACATATCCTATTCAGTCATAGTCACAGATGATTGTCAGACTGAAGCCCATGTCAAGCACAAATCTTAAGGTAAATCATAGTCATATTTGCTGATCATCATCTACCCTCATATATGTTAATCCAATAAATATGTGTTTTAATTAGCCTTACCAGAACAGTTATATCATAACTTATTTTAAGTCTTAAGCATAAATCCAATACTTGTCTGACAGATGAGAATTTAAATGAGGCTTTTTTAAAAAAAATAAAAAAATTTATTAATAACAATAAAAAAACTAAGTAAAGCAAATTAACTTTCTCTAGTCCCTTATATTTACAAATTTACTTAATCAGTAAAAAAAAGATTCTAGAATAGATCGATGAAATGGATCATTTTACTTAAATTCTTTAATCCCTCATCTTGATTAATTTTTTAGCTAGGATTAAAATTATGAAAATCATAATCTTATAATTCATAAAAAAAAAACATGTTTTTTTTAATAAATGAAAAAAAAAAGTCTCTTTACAAAATTAGGTCAATTTGGTTGATTATTAGAAAAATTAATAATTATTCAATTATGAATCAATGGAAACAATCTTATCAAATTTTGTTGAGCTCAACTTTAAACCATTTTTTTTCTTCCAACATTTAAGACTATGACGTCTCAATTTAATGTTCAAGAGATCTCCATTGCTGAGACTACTAGAGTTTGTTTCATTCTCATGACTTTATGTAATTTTCACTTTACTTAAGAATTATCAAGTAGATGTTTTAATGTTTTTTCTATTTAGAACAGTCTAATTTTTGGTCCACGGTTCATTTGTTCTCCGATGTTTTCAATAAGCATTACAGGCAATTAATGATAGTGACAGCAAACAATCCCAACAATGATAGGTATTAACTAGGCATTTCTTTTAACAGTTCTTTGGACATTTCACTGTATCTTAGCCACACCATGGAAATCCTGAATAATCGCTCCTATAGATTTCTACTCAAACATGGTAGATATAATGGGTTACAGTTGATTAGAATTCATCCTTACATTGACTTACAGGATAGTGGGAAATGCCTTTTTTTGTAGTTAACTTGCAACAGTCAAAATTTCAATAGCAAATGATTAAAACAATAAAAAAAAAAAATCTTTTCTTCCAACTCTTCAATTGTTTGTGGATCTAATATTCGAATTTGAAAATAATTAATTTTTATTTTCAAATTGTAACAACAACCAAAAATTTTGCTTCATTTTCTTACATTGTATAAATAACATAATAGAGGAAAACAGATAAAATGAAATATATTTTAAAACTGATATTCAGGACCAAAGATCTTAATCTGTTCTAGTTTATCTCAGTAATCCTCTCATTTATAATTAATTAAACTAAAATTTATTCTAAACATTTTTCTGTTTTAATAAAATTTCATTTCCTTAAGTTTTACTTTTTTAAAAAAAAAATTATTTTCTTATCAAAAGTTGCTAAAAATAAAATGATATTTTTATTAAAGTTAACCTTATTATCTTTTTGGTTTCTTTTTAATTATTTTTATTTTATAGTTTAAACATTTAAAATTTAAAGTATACAACAAACACTTTTTTTTCTTTTTAGATATTAAAATTAGCTAAGCTATTATTAAAATATTAATCTTACTTATCTTTTACATTTATTTATCGGCTTGTACATGTAACTCATGTCAGAGAGGTTATAATATATATGGAACAAAATTTAATTGCAATAATGATAGACATTAAACAGTAATAATACATAAACTGAGCAGAAATAACTGTTGATTATATTGTAATCATTATCATCTGAAGTCATGTAGATAAAAAAAAAAATGCATAATTTTCCAAGAATTGTGTATATCGATATTAGCTGATTATCTATTTATTGTACAATTTTTAAATTGGTTTATAAAAATCGCCTCTTTAATTTTTTTTTTTCTTATGATGTCTTTTTTTATTTCATATTCTTATGTGATTTAGATTAAAGGTAAATTTAAAATTGGAAAATTTTTCATGGTCAAAGAAAACTGAGGTAATAATAGAATCATTATTTATAGCATTTTTTTATATGATTGTATAGTAATTAGTGACTAACATAGCTGCCTGTCAATCTTATAGATTGAGATTTAAATTTAACTGAATCCCTGAAATTTTTTCAAATTCCAAGCTAATTCAGGATTTTTATTTATTTCAAATAGCTGACCTAGCTAAAAAGTAAAATAAAGAAAGCAAAATATAAAGCCTTATTATGGTGCACTTGTGGATTGTCATTTTCTTCGTTAATTTTTCTGAAAGACCATTGGATTGTAGTGGCTATTTAGAACCAATTTATCTTTTATCTATATATAAAAAAGTGTATATATATATTTGTAGTAAAGTCTAAATTTTCACGCAGATAATTAAATTTTTAGATTGTATTATCACATCAAAACCGCTATCAAATATTTATTTATATTGATTAGTGTGAATTTTTGTCACAAGTTTAATAATAAAATCTGATGTTTGATTACTTAAGCTTTAGTAAAATGTAGGATTATAATTTGTTTAAACAATTTGTATAAAATTCTCATATTTGCTGAATAGAATTCTAACTCTAAATGATTCTCTAAATAATTATAATCTTATTTACAAATCTTTCATTATGTATACATACATGTTTAATTTTTATATATTCATAATTTAGGTGTAATTCTAGTCCATGATTTAACTAATAGAAAATCTCATCAAAACTTAAGCAAATGGTTGGCAGAGATTTTAAATAAAGATAAGAAGTGTAATGGGTAAGTATATTTATGTTTTTTTATTTTAAATAATTAAGAAATATTTAATGTAGGAAGTCAGTTTATAACTATAGAAAAGCAGTGAAAAATAGTTTATTTATTCATACCAGTAACCCAGTATTCAAATTTTTTGAACTTAAATTTTTTTTCAAATGGCTTAGTATTTTTTTCAAATAGTCACAGGCATAGATAACTCAACTTATTATTTAAGTAAATGAACAGCTAGTTATTTTTTAAAACAGAGAATTAAAAATATAAATCTTCATCATGTGATTGTTTGAACAAGTAGATGTTGGAAGATTTTTTGCTCTACACTGGGCCATTAGAAAGCTGTTTTAACTACTTATTTGTATATATAAATAATACCACACAATAGTTAATGATTTTTATTGAAATTAGTAAATATTACTTACGTAATCAATGTGCGTAGAATAAATTTATAATATCATCATATATAAATCTAAATATATAATTTTAACAGGTAAATATAAATTTAGATCTCCTAACTATATAAGCTAATACAGATAAACATAAATTTCATGTCACATTTTAGTAAATGATATCATCATATATAGATCCACATATGACTATATATGATGATATCATTTACTAAAATGTGACATGAAATTTATGTTTATCTGTATTAGCTTATATAGTTAGGAGATCTAAATTTATATTTACCTGTTAAACTTATATATTTAGATTTATATATGCTGATATTATAAATTTATTCAACGCACATTGATTACGTAAGTAATATTTACTAAGGCAATAAACCTAAAGCATGTGCGGTTGAAAATGCGAAGGTAGGGACCTCTGCAGGTCTTAATTACAAGCTTATGCATTGGAAGAAAAGAGGGGAACAATGCGTAAGCTTGTGATTAAGACCCGTAGAAGTCCCTACCTTCGCATTTTCAACCGCACATGCTTTAGGTTTATTGCCTTAGTAAATATTGCTTACGTAATCAATGTGCATTAAATAAATTTATAATTACAACTTTAAATTATCGTAATAGATTTCTAACTATAAGATCTTTCCATTGACTCGTTGTAAATCAGAAAGATTTCGTGAGAACTAATGTATAATAGGAATTATGGTTTTGGGTTCCCCTCTTTTCTTCCAATGCGTAAGTTTGTGGTTAAGACCTGTAGAGGCCCTACCTTCGCATTTTCAACTGCACATGCTTTAGGTTTATTGCCTTAGTAAATATATGATGATATTGTATATATATAAAAAGACATTAAATTTATATACAATTTGTTGGGTTTGGCTAAAATTACAGCTTCGGTTCCAAACCAACAAACAAATGATAACACTACTCAACAATTAATATGTATAATTTATTAGTGACAAAAATATACACACATGTTAGTTAATAAAACATATAAATATGGTCTATACCAGGGGTCCCCAACCCTATGCCCGCGGACCATTTTATGTGTGCCCGCCGTTATCCGACACGATAAAAAATTATTTATCTAATATAAATAAATTTAATTTTTAAAATTTCTTATAAACTATTGTATTATATTGTAATCAAATTGTAGGGCATACTATACTTTTACAGCGTAAAAATATAAATGTTAATTATATGTTAAAATTTTATTTTTGAAATAAATATTTTTTTGTACATTATGTGTATTATTAACAATATCCAACTATAAATTTACATTGAAAAAATAAATGGTGTCCGCCATCTGGTTGAAAAAAATAAATGGTGCCCGCCACCTGGCCAGTATTATAGAATGTGCTCTTAAGTGCAAAAAGATTGAGGACCCCTGGTCTATACAATTTAATGCTGAAATAGTTGTACTGAGTAATGGAACTCACTTCCAGCTATATAAATAGCCTTCCTCGTAAGTTCAAGTACAATCAGTACAGGACAGGTTGCCTTGAGTTGGCTGCCAGAGGCGGACCTGCCTCACTGCATTGATATCATAATAGTGGCTAGAGAAAATACCTTTGCTGATGATAGAGGATTTATTGGAGAGCATTATCAGTCATTTAGGTTGACAGAAATAATTGCTCTCTGCCTTGCTTCCAAAAAGGCTGACTATTTAATGGCAGATCCCTTATCTTACTGCAAACACTCAGATTATGTGCGCGAACCCCAACAAAGGATTTATCCCTATTGGATAGCGACTGGGTGCTAGCCAATCAGACAAGAAATCTAGAATAATCCATTTCTAAAGGCACAGTCAGATATGACATTCCTCCCGCTGTCTAAAATTAGCCCTGGAGGACATAGTTATTGAGATGCGCTGGATGACATATTGTCCACTTTGTTGGTGGCTTCCATTCATCGCTGTCCTTGGCTTCTTCTTTTCGCTTGATGAAGTTGTTCCTGGATGTTTGCTGCCACCTTGACTTTGAAGTTCATCTTTCCTGCTTGGTGTACTTGTCCCAGGTTGGTTACTGTTTTTGTCAGTTTCTATTGGGTGGTTGAGTTTTAGCTGGTTGAGATGGCGATGATGTTGATGACCATCTTCTGTTTGCACATTGACAGTATAGAGACCTTTTAATTGAGTCATGACTGCTGGTATCCATTTTGTGGACCCATAGTACATACAGTATAGTACTTATGTACTTATTTGAAGTTTTATTTTGTTTTTCTCTTCTTGTTCAAGTTTGGCATCAGGCTTCAGGGTTGATAGGATAATTCTTCAGGGTCTGTTGAATAACAGTTCTGCTCAAGTCTTCCCTAATGCTGTTCTAGCAGAATCCTGGCAATTCTGCTGTTCCAACTTCCCATATCCATTTTTTGTTATCAGCTTCTTAGCTTCTTGCACCAATCTCTCTGCTTGACCATTACTTTCAGGGTGGAATGGAGGACCGTCTGCTCAAGTCTTCCCTAATGCTGTTCTAGCAGAATCCTGGAAATTCTGCTGTTCCAACTTCCCATATTCATTTTTTGTTATCAGCTTCTTAGCTTCTTGCACCAATCTCTCTGCTTGACCATTACTTTCAGGGTGGAATGGAGGACTGTTCACAAGTTCAATGTTGTTACTAGTACAGAAGCCTTTGAATGCACCAGCTGAAAAAACTGTGTCATTGTCAGTCCCTACTAGTATTTTAGGAAGACCATGTGTAGCAAAAAGCCTTCTCAGAGCTTCTATCATGGCTGTGGAGTGAAGAGATGGTACCTCCACGACCTCCAGCCACTTGAAGAATGAATCCACCACTATCAACAGCAGTTTGCCTTTCAATGGAGCAGCATGATCCAGATGGATCTAGACCAGGACCCTTCAGATTTGGGCCACTTGACTCTTTTTGTCTTTTGCTGGCATGTTCTGATTCATTTTAAATTTTTGTTCTGATTTACAATTCTTCATTTTTAATTTTACAACTACATTGTAGTAACTAACTTTATGAAGCTTTTAAACCACAAGGGCAAGCTTTTGTCACTGTGTTGTGAGTAAAGTTCTCATGAGTGGTTGTAGCTTCAGATTGACACACCTTTACATTTGACAGTTTTACGTGGTTTTAAAAAATCACCATAAAAGAATTATAGTGAATGAAATTTTTCAAAAAAAATAAATAAAACAAATATGTAACCTAAGAACACATGTATTTCTATAATGAGTTCAACTATAATTTTTCCAGCCATAAGGGAAAATTTTTTTGTCCAACTCCGCCAAATCTATTGTGTATTTGGAGAGATGTAAGTGATAGTACTTTATCACTATTTTGTAAATATGAGAATTTGCTTTACATCTCGTATTTTTTCCAAACTATGAATCTGATTTTTATTTAGGCAGAGTTGGATTTTAATATGCCGAATGTCTTTAAAAGCATCCTCGTTTACTCAATTTCCCAGTCAATGGGAAAAATACTCTGTCTGACTTCCCAGATCTGTAGTGTTTGGCTAAATTTACAAGTTCAATTCCAAACCAACAGATAAATGATGATACTACTCAACAATTAATATGTATCATTTATTACTGACAATAATATACACACATGTTAGTTAATAAAACATATAAAGATGGTCTATACAATTTAATGCTGAGGTTGTCGTGCCGAGTAATGGAACTCGCTTCCAGCTATATAAATAGCCTGCCTCGCAGGTTCAAGTATGACTCTTCCGGCTGTGTAGGACAGCTTGCCTTGAGTCAGCTGCAGATATAGCAGTTTCCAGTCCTTAGGTGGACCTGCCTCACTGCTTGGACATCGCGACAATGACTAGAGAAAATACCTTTGCTGATGGCAGAGGGTTTATTGGAGAGCACGTTCAGTCATTCAGGTTGACAGAAGTAATTGCTGTTTGCCTTGCCTCCAAAAAGACTGACTATTTAATGGCAGATCCCCTACCTCACTGAGAACACTGATTGTGTGTGCAAACCCCAGCGAAGGATTTGCCCCCCTTGGATAGCAGCTGGGTGCTAGAGAATCAGGCAAGGAATCTGGAATAGTTCACTTCTAAAGGCAAGGTCAGATATGTCACAACTGTTAGCTTATATATGTGGAAATATGTAAATTATGTATGTTGATATTTTTATTATATATATATAGAATAATAATAATAAATTGATTATGCACTTGATAAATATCAATAACCAATCAAATCTTTCAGGC
Source organism: Epiperipatus broadwayi (assembly GCA_028023455.1). Taxonomy (NCBI): domain Eukaryota; kingdom Metazoa; phylum Onychophora; class Udeonychophora; order Euonychophora; family Peripatidae; genus Epiperipatus; species Epiperipatus broadwayi. The sequence continues at coordinate 783,339 of JAQFVV010000042.1, read as the reverse complement.
CTCCTTCAAAATTTACTTTAAATTATTCAGTATAAAATTTCCCAGATCAATCTTTTTCATTAGATATGCATTTTATAAAAAAAAAAAAACTCATTTGCGGGTAAACTAGAATCTTATAATCTTTGAACATCTATGCAAAACAATAATCATGTTACTTATTTTCATGTCCTTATTATGACCAATTTTATACTAATTAATATGTATCAAGGATGAAAGTATCTGAAATTAGTTTCTTTGATCCGTAGCTTTTCTCTTCCACATTACTTCACTAAACTTTTATATCCACTCTTTTCATGTATATAGTCTCTTTGTAAGTTTTACAGTCTTTTGTGATTGAACTTGTCTTAACCACTTTTTTAGCAGCATGTCCAGCCTAGCTTCATTTCAGCCTTTTAATTCTTTCACTTCATATCAATATTTTTTTGATCTTTCAATCATACATTTTCTTGTTATCCCTCTTTATTAATGTTAATATTCACTCTTCAGACTTTGCATTGTAATTTTCAATCTCTGTTTTACTCTTCTATTAGGTACCAGAATCTCACATTCACAAGTAAAATATTAGTAAAACTTATTAAAAAATTTTTTTTTTCAAGCACATAAGCATATTTATAAAAAAAAACAATTAATTATTTCTAGTTAGCTAGTTACTTCTAGGATTAATATTATCCATTATGTTTGCAATTGTTAACTTTCTTCTAATTCATTATTATCAAATTTTATTTTCTCATTTCTTAAAAAGCTATTGAGTATTATTTTAATATTTTTAATAAATAGCAAAGAAGTAAGTAAGTGTAGTGTATATATAATGTAGTATATATAAAAAAAGAGAGATGGATAAATGAAAGGAAAATGTTATTGTTTTTTTATGATAGGGATAGAGGCATTTTTGTGTTTTTATTTTATTTTTAATTGTATGGATAATTATAAAAATATAATATTTATTTTGTAAATCCTTGAAAATGACTACAAATAAGGTGGTTGAAATATTAAATGTGGTAAACAAGTAAATGTATATATATATGGTGATGACAAAATAAAGTTTTTGGAAAGAAAAAATGAGAGTGTTTTGATTGGTTTTAATGTGAAAAGAACATTATATATTTTGATTCTATAGGTATTTTGAAAGTGATTAAAGCTTTGGAATATCACATATAGATATCAAAAAATATCAAATTATAAAGTATATTTATTATAATTTAAGATGAGAATATATAACAGATGATTTCATCTTCTCTAAACCTTTTACAATAGTTTTATGGGAAAGGGAAATTTAAGGAAATAAAAACAAAAGATGAATATTAAAGTCATTTACATTTCACAAACAATATTCTGTTTTCACAAATAATGCTTTTAAGCTTCAGACTATATTCCAAAATCTAGTAGATAAAAAAAAAAAGATAAATACTAAAAAAGCTATTGAGTATTATTTTAATATTTTTAATAATTATATTTATAAAGCGCATATTTGTTACTTAATAAATATTACGTTTAATATTTTTAGTATTTATCTTTTTTTTTTATCTACTAGATTTTGGAATATAGTCTGAAGCTTAAAAGCATTATTTGTGAAAACAGAATATTGTTTGTGAAATGTAAATGACTTTAATATTCATCTTTTGTTTTTATTTCCTTAAATTTCCCTTTCCCATAAAACTATTGTAAAAGGTTTAGAGAAGATGAAATCATCTGTTATATATTCTCATCTTAAATTATAATAAATATACTTTATAATTTGATATTTTTTGATATCTATATGTGATATTCCAAAGCTTTAATCACTTTCAAAATACCTATAGAATCAAAATATATAATGTTCTTTTCACATTAAAACCAATCAAAACACTCTCATTTTTTCTTTCCAAAAACTTTATTTTGTCATCACCATATATATATACATTTACTTGTTTACCACATTTAATATTTCAACCACCTTATTTGTAGTCATTTTCAAGGATTTACAAAATAAATATTATATTTTTATAATTATCCATACAATTAAAAATAAAATAAAAACACAAATGCATCTATCCCTATCATAAGAAAACAATAACATTTTCCTTTCATTTATCCATACCTCTTTTTTAAAAAAACCTTATATATACACTATACTTACTTACTTCTTTGCTCTCCAAACTTTTTCCTTATTTATTTTCTTTTTTCAAAAAAACTAATCACAAATATATTTTCTTTTCCTTTTTATACCTCTTAAATCAGGATCTCCAACCTTTTTCTTAGACTTTTATAATATGCTCCGGGCGGCCTTTTTTTTTTGGGGGGGGGGGGCTTTTTTTTTTTTAAATTTATAGTGGGGGGTAAAAAAGAAAATAATTACTTAAAAACAATATTTTTAACATATAATTAACGCTTTATTTTTTTACTGTTAAAGTATAGTATTCCCCACAATTTGATTACAAAAATAAAACAAAATTTTTAATAAATTTTAAAAAAAAAATTTATTTTTTTATAATAAAAAAATTTTTTTTTATTATGTCATAGAGAGAGAACAGCAAATTGGGTTGGGGGGTTAGGGGGGGTTAATTTTTCTTAAAAACAATACCCTTACATACAAATTTATTCTTTACTTAAAATATATCATTTATATAATTTATTCTCTTCAGAACAGATTTATTTTTTATATATATAAATTCATCTTTACCATTCTCTTTCTATATAATCTTACTTTCTCCAACATTTTTATCTTAAAATCTATATGCCAAATTCCTTACTGTGTATAGTTTTTTTTTTTTTTATAGAATCAATACTTTTCTTAATCTATAATTTCAAAGCATAATGGCAACTTTTATTCATTGGTCCTTTATTTAATTTCTCTTAATACTTACATTGTGATTTACTGTACTATAGTCATTACAGTTTGTTGATTTTTATAATTCTTTTGAGTTCAGCATTTTTTGTAGATGGGTTGTAATAGTCTTAATAAAGATCTTAGTACAGAACTGATAGAAGATTAACATCAATACTATTATTGTATTTTCCCTATTATTTGATATATTTTTATCATTTTGATATTTGGGTTGGTCTGACTTCTGGGCTGATGGATAGCTGTGATTGGTTTGCAAACATGATATAACTCATTGGAAGTTTCAGCTACTTCCTGTTCAATTATTTTACGTATTTTTGTTTTTGTTTTGATAACTTAACTATTATAGCCATAGATTCAATAATCATTAACTTTATAGTTCATGATTTGTGCATAACCATAGTTATATAGGTTAGTAACTATTTCATTTATGAAGCAGATGAGCATAATGTCCTGAACCTGTTGCCAGCTAAATTTGATCTTCCTAGATATTACTGAAATATCTATAATTATTGCATTATTTCAAGGAGGTTTTCATTATTTGGCATTCAAATTGCAGGGCACGATAAATTATTATGAGTAACAGGTTATCATAATAGGGAAAGAATTGAAAATAAATTTTTAGATCTTGTTCAAAAAATTCACTTAATAGATTTATTTGCAGGCACTTTTCTAAAATAGATTAAGTATAATACTAACCTTTATCATGAAAACCTAAGTGTAAGCTATTGATCAATCCAGGCATATGAATTTTCTAGTAGTCCTAATGAAATTAATTCATAGTGCTTGTATAAATTTTGACTGGATCTGAATTTTTCAATTTTTTTCTGCATTTTGTCAGAATAGTAGCGAAGAGTCATGAAACAAAGGGTGGTTGTAACATATATCGATTTTGCACGTTTATCTTTATAAATCAAATAATTTATCTATATTGTCTAAAAAAAAAATTCCAACTTTTTATATTATATGAGCGATATAATTACAATTTCTTTATTCATTGCATTTTACCATGCAGAGTGCTTGGAAATTTTTGAAGTATAAAAATGTCTAGAAATTTTCATATTCAGGCTTATAGATCAACTTTTAACACTTGTGTAAGTCTCAGGCTGGAACCAAATTTTTCAAACTTATGTATATCACTTCTCTCGATCAACAGACATGAAATAGACTATTGTGAGGTTGAAAAAATATAATGTTTGGTTTGATTTTATATTTTATTTTTCATAGTAAAGCTTAATGTATTATACCTTCACATATACATAAGTAATAAAAAGAACATATAGAAGTATCTGTAATTAATTACAAAAAATTATTAATTTAAGTTTATGTTAGACAATTGTACGAATTGCCTTTCTCTGAAGATGTTCATACAGAATTGAATTAAATAAAATTATTTTTTGATATAAATATTATTTAATCCATTGTAAAGTATTAAAGTGTTTTTTATTATTATTAATATAAAGTATTCTTAGCAGTTATATAATTTTTTTTTATTTTTAGAATGGATTATGATCCAGAACAGTTTGCCGGTAATCAAATTCCTATACTTGTAGTAGGGACCAAGTTAGATTTGTCTCAAGAAGTTCGTAATAGTTCTCCCAAAAGAACATCATCTTTAGCAGAAGAATGTGGAGCTAATGAAATTAATGTGGTATGTAGTCGTAGGAATAAATCTGATAGATTATTACGCAAAAAAAAGTTATACTATTATTTGATAATTAATGTGATTATTATACTATTTAATACTTATATTCATTGTGGTGCTGACAAAGATTTTGAAAATATAGTTCTCAGCACAGAAAACAAATAATTAATTAATTATATCAGACCTGGAATTTTGCTTGAACTATCTGCCTCAGATTGAAATTGTCCTAGTTTTATGAATTTATGAAGTGATTTGATTTATTAGCGAAGTGTATTAAGATTGATGTGAATGAAGATAACAAGCAATGAAGTGAGCAGTCTTCATTATTATAATAAAGAGTATATCTTTAAATAGTCTTAAAACCAAACAAATGATAGGGAATTCAGTAAAAAGCGCTATTCATATTATCTTCAGGCGTTAATGTTGAATTAATGGCTAATAATAATAATGAAAATTGAAGGATTTTGGAAATGAGTTGTATAAATAACATCAAACGTTTGCTGATAGAATATGAACTAATTGTTCTTTATTTTAATATTCTTCATGATTTCCAGTGACTGACTGCCTTGCAAGGCTGTATGAAGGATTGTTTCACTTTTATCTAGTAGTCCAGATAATTTTAAGGATATAAATCAATAGGGCCAATAAAGCTAGGCTCAAAAAAAAAGAGAGAGGATTTGGGACACGACATTGTTGTGTGCGGTTGATATATAATGATATATTGGAAAATTTATAAAATGCAAAAATGTTTTGCTCTCTTTTCTTGACTATTTTTATATTTGCATGTGATATATTCATAATATTTAAAATGTAAACGATTTAGATTATTTCTTAGATTAAATCTGTACATTAAGATAAAAACATTATCCTATAGCTACTGCAGATTCCTCCACATGAGAATGTAAAGAAGGCATTACTCACCAGATTAATCACATGACCAGATTTTGAGAATTTATACAAATTTTTTAGATCCTGATTTGTAAACTAGTGATTGGTTGGCTACCTGGGTATCTAAAAGAAAAATCCTAAGTTGGTTAGTATTTCTCAACTGCCAAAAAGAGTTTAACTTGAATTCAAATTTACAAATCCATAGGCTTGGCAAACACTACTATAAGAAGCTCTTTTAACTGTATATATTTATATAATTATATTAATATGGTGAATATTGCTTTATAATGAACATTAAACATAATATTGTATTTTTTCTTGTTAAGAGTTAATCAGAAATTTTCTATTGCTGGTGCTTTAAATATTTATTTATTTTTTTTTTTTCTATGCCTTTTGCCAAAAGACTTGTGGAATAGCAGATCACTTAATATTCTTGTAAATACAAATGCATCTGTATTAAAAAGACATCTTTTTTTTTTTTTATCATTTCAAATCAAATTTTACTAACTTTGTTTTAAATAACTAATAAAGCCTGATTTTTTTTAAATTTTATTATTGCTGCTTTTTGTTATTCAAATGTATGTAGGTGTCTATATATTAGTGGTTTAAAAAAAATGTATATACTTGTATGTATGTGTGTATATGTTGACTTCCTGTATAAAGATAGGTTGCAATAATTAGATAATGGGATACTATGATCAAATTGTAAAACCTGATTTTTGTTGTGATAGTTGGCCAAAGGATCACTATTTTTTTAAATGTATTTATCAACATATTTTAAACCTTTCTCTCTATATATTATACTTTCTGCTAAATTTTTTTTAAAAAATCAACAAGGCAGATTTTAACAGGGATTATTAATAACTAATCTTCAGATTATCTATATATGTAGTTTTGCAACAGATAAAATCACATCAAGCATAATAATTGTTTTTATAAATATTATATGTATGGGCTAGCACTTTAAATTTACTTTTCCTTTCATTTTTGATTTCAGTTATAACATAACTGAAAAAATTTTAATCAATTTTAGTTTTACAACCCATTTAATAACCATTTCAATATTTGACTTACAATTAATATTGCAACATTTTAATTCTAAAAAAAATTGTGTGCACTCGATAACTTTCTTGATTTACAAAATATAGTATCAAGGTTTTCATTTTCAAGTCACTTGGGATATTGACAACTCATATAATAATAGCATTAATAGCATTGCTATAATCAATGTGATGAAAAAATTTTCTCTTATACTTAAACATAATTGTTGTAAGCCAATAAACATCACATGACCACCACCTCTTATGCTTGTGTATAACTGTTGTTAAAACAGGGAAAACTCATCTATATTGCCACACACAACAAGCTAGAGTAATCAGTGGATTCCAGAAGGCTTGTGCATAAAATCCCCATGTAGTGCCTACTCATCCAATATCCCCAGACTAGTTTCTGGCTTGTGGCCTTCGTCAGTGAGGAGCCTTGATCTGAGAGCACTGCACCATCCTAAGATCTAGGTGCAGTGCTTTCAGATCCAAGGCTCCTCACTGATGAAGGCCACAAGCCAGAAACTAGTCTGAGGATATTGAATGAGTAGGCACTAGATGGGGATTTTATGCACAAGCCTTCTGGCATCCATTGATTACTCTAGCTTGCTGTGTGTGGCAATACGTATAGTGAGTTTTGCCTGTTTTAATAATTGTTGTAAGTTGAACTAATGAATAATAATAAGTCAAAATGAAATGAAAAAGTAAATTTAAAGCAAAAAAATCTAGAATACTTAAGAAGATTTGTGAAAACAAAAAGTCTTTTCCCATTTGTAAAGGCTGTTTCTAAATTAGACTGGAATGATTGAGACAGAATTATGAGTTCCTCATTATTCAAGAATTGGAGTGTAAAAGACTTTTATTGCAAATATTCTAGTGACTGGTGTTAATGAGAAACTGCAAATATTAATTTAACCATTAGGAGAGAACAGAATCTGTCTAATGCATAAGAAATTATCAAAAAGTGGAACATGAAAAGGTGAATTCTTCAATCTTTTATTGATCTGAATGTTAACTAAGATTTTACTTAGTATAAGCCTTGTTTGTGAGATAAAACCTGATAAGGTTAAAGGTTAATAGCCGGTGGTAGGAGGTCCCAAATATATGAGGCAGCTTGTAGCTTTAATTGCAAATTAGGGTCTATCACAGATGGATAATTCAGCAGGTTTTAGTAATATTAACATGATTGTGTTTCGTTCACAAATCATAATTTCTTCCATCATATTTACTTATTTTAATGCGTACTGGAGGAGTTCTTTTAACATTAATCCAAAACCAAGTCTTTGAATTTTTTTTTTCATTCAAGGTTGTAGATAATGGTACTGATGTATTCTCACTTGTTGGGCTATCATGCTTTTTTTAACATGAGATTAACTGAGAAGACTGGATTGAAAGAGCAAGTAGACACAGATTCGTTATTTTTAGGAAAAAACAATCCACATTTTATGTGAAGGTGAGAATTATATATTTGAATGTTGGGTTTTGTAAATTATATTTTTAAGGAGTCACAGTATGCACCTCATGGAAGTATGCCATTATGCTTTACATAAAAATCCTTCAGGAAAAAACATAAATTATACTTGATAATTCACTTAAGTTTAAGTTTAATCTCATTGTTGAGGATGTATCTCAGAAGATGATAAGTTTTTGTTTTCATGTTTATTATATAAGGAAGATGTTTAATCTTCTATAAAGATGATTTTCTGCTACTTGTTCTATGGATAATTTGATAGAACTCTTGTCATAATCTCAGAAAAGCAGGAGTATCACAGTAGAAAGTATAGTAAGCTATTATTTGGCATTCATTTAAATTATATAATATATTAGATACAAGAAGAGAAAGACAATACTATAAAACTAAAAGCTATTTTTCTTTCCTTGTTATTTTTACAGTTAACATTGGCTTTGTAATAAACTAGAGATAAATGTATAAAAGATCCATTTGTTTAAATAAAAAAGACATTGGTGGTCGAGAGGTCAGCGCGACTACCTTCACTTGCAGGCAGTTGCCCGGGTTGTGAGTTCGCGTCCCGGCCGATGCTATGACATTTAAAAAAAAAAAGAGACACTTTAAATTTATTTAATATTTGAAAATCACTCTTCACTTATAGAATTATGGGGTGATTCCTGCCAATGTATTATATTTTTGTCTTATTTTATTTTTTTCTTCATTAGTTTTTTTGAAATTGTAACATTTTTAAAAATTTAACATTATAAATTTGGACCCTCTTTTGTAAAAACAATCTAGTATTTTTGCACAGATTCCTTTCCAGAGTGCTGTTAAATTGCTAGTGGTTATCCTATGTAATATTTTTCTATTAGTATTTTTAATGGATGAATTCAGATTTTTTCTTCTTCAAAACTCTTAACTATAGTTTTTTTATTTAGCGTTATGAAGATGATGTTAATATGTGTAATATCTAATGTAAGAAGAGTAGCCAGCATTATATTTTTATTTTTAAATGATGAAACAGTTATAAAATTCAGTTTTAAGAAATTACAATTTTTCGAAATCAATAATTATTTCAGTTATCATCCGAATTTAACATAATCATTTCAGACCTTTGAGTTTATATTATATCTGAAATTGAAGAAACAGTAACATATAATTGAATATTCCCTAGGATAGTTGATAATTGAAATTTACTCATAATAAATAAAATCACTTCTGTTAATTGTGTAAATGCAGAAATTATTATTAAAAATGAGTGTATTTATGTTGTTTATTGCATCTACTTCCTGAATCCATTATCTGCTATTTGAATCCAGATGAAATTTGGAAACTATTTGTAGTAGCCGATGACTTTTAAGCAAGTCTCGTATTATTATTTTTTAGTTAGTATTGATTGATAAATAAATATCTAGCTATTTTTTTTTAGCGGAAAAAATAAAGGTCCTAAGTTAATCTAAATAAGTCATTGCAAGCAATTTTGGGGCAAGTACCATATATTTATGGATGCTTAGCTTAATGTTTGCCATTATCTTTTTTTAGTGTGTGTGTGTCTATGACATTATTTTTGTAAAATAGTATTGCATATATCTGGGTTATTTTATACTTCAGTGTAATCATAATCTTTCATTACAATTTTGCGTCCATGGTGAAAGAAATATCACAAACCAAATGTTCAGGGAAATTTTAACATGTCTGCTAACTTTTGTTTGGATTTATTTTTACCCCCAGCTAATAACATCATTTGAAAATTGTTGTAGATTAGCATTACTTTTATGAAATTCATCATGTTCCGAATACTGTAAATGGTACATTTTTTTAAATTGATGTTATTTTAAAAAAAAGCAAAATTTCTATAAAAATTAATTATAATATTACCATTTTATTTATTATTATTTTTTTGTATGAAGTCAACTTATTAATATAAAAATAAAAAATATATAAGAAATGTAAAGAATCACATTGTGCTATTAACACAGACTTTTCAGGAGGGCAGAATTCTGTATCTTTGCAAATACTCCATTGCATGCTGTTCTGTCAAAGGAAGGTCCTAAACTTTCATCATTTTTCCAAAATCTTAGTGACAAAAATAAAGACGCTGAATGTAAACAAATTACAGCAATGTTAAGAGCGTGCATTATAATATAAATATAAAAAAAATTTGAAATAAAGTTTCTGAAAGGAAATTTATAATCAATTTATTAATTTTTTTAAACTTTTTAACAACCAACACATATTCAGTAAAATAAAATTGAAAAAAAAACAACAAAATACTTGTATACCCTGAAACTATATATTTAAAAAAAAAAATGGCTGCTGTGTTTGGAAGACAGAATAACACAAAAGTACCATGCTACATTTCAGCAAGAAATATTTATCTTACAGTTTCTTGTTCAAATAAAAATAGATAATGAGTAACTAGAAAGTTTTGCCAATGAATTTTTACTTCTATTTAAAATTTTCTCTCTCAGAACTGCAGGATTTGGATTCACACAAGATTCACAAAATTATTTTTATCATCCCAAAATCATTATTATTATTATTATAAACCTTTTGCATCTCAGTGCATATGAGCTTCTACTCAGAACATTGACCAAATGATTAAATATAGAACTACCACCACACTTCCCTGGAACATTTTTTACTTCTGATAGGTTTGACTATGATTTTTTACCAGGCATATTTTTCTTGAATATGCTAAAAAGCAATGAACTCTCCACATCATTTTTCCACTTAACATGAATTAAGATATGTTTGTTTTTATATCTTTTGAAGCTGGCATGTAGTTGATTATTTGTTTTGATAAACAATTGATTTATTTGATATTTGAGCACCCGTATATAAATCAATAAACAGATGTATTTTGGATTACATAATTAAACTAATATTTTTTTCCACTTAACTTGTGGACAGGTATAATCATAAACACATGGCCAAAGACTTGTGAATAAGATGTATGATTTCTAAGATGCACATTTTGTACTGGATAAGCACTCATCAATTGGCCCAGATCACAATCTCTTATACATAACTTTGTCATTGTTCAATATGGATGGATGGGTGGGTGGATGGATGGATCAATGGGTGGGTTGGTGAATGGGTGGACGGACAGAGTGGATGGATGGCCAATTAATACAGTTTAATCGATGTGTCAAACTCATCTGACACAAACCATTTAATGGAAATATTAATAACTTTTATTAGTCATTCATTAGACTAGAGATAATCTATTTAATGAATAATATTTATGTAGTGTAATTTTCATTACATCAATCTCATGCAAGGTAGGGACTGTTTTTATTCACTTTTAAAAGTTTTGGTAGATGTGTACTCATAGACACATGATCCAAGATGTGAAAAAGATGTATGATCCTCAAGATGCACAAGGTGTTAATTATACTTCAGAAATATTATTCAAAACAGGCAAAACTCACTATATGTATGCCATACACAGCAAGCTAGAGTAATCAATGGATGCCAGAAGGCTTGTGTATAAAATCCCCATCTAGTGCCTACTCATCCAATATCCCCAGACTAGTTTCTGGCTTGTGATCTTCGTCAGTGAAGAGCCAGAAACTAGTCTGGAGACATTGGATGAGTAAGCACTAGATGGGGATTTTATGCACAAGCCTTCAGGCATCCATTGATTACTCTAGCTTGCCATGTGTGGCAATAAATATAGTGAGTTTTGCCTGTTTTAACAACAGTTATACGCAAGCATAAGAGGTGGTGGTCATGTGATATTTATTGGCTTAAAATATTATTCATTAAGTGGATAAGCTCTAGTTTAATGAATGACTAATAAAAATTATGTGAGGGTGGTAAGTTTGATGCTTATCACTTAAACTGTAGTAATTGGCTATCCATATATATTGAACAATGATAAAGATATGGGTAAGAGTTGTGATCTGGGCCAATGAATGCTGGGTCAGCATGAAATGTGCATCTTAGAGATCTTGCATCTTTTCCACATGTCTTTAGTCATATGTTTATGATTACACCCCTCCACAAGGTGTTAAAAGTGGACAGAAATCAGTACCTACTTTGTGTGAAAGTGGTGTAGTGAAAATTACACAAGAGAAAAATTATGAATAGAACGTTAGTTTTGATAACTTATCTTTATATATTTGACTAGCCTGCTGTCTGCTTCAAACAACTGCTTATTGCTCCATTATATTATAACGGGACGATCCTTTTCAGGACTCGAGGAAGTCGCATCTAACTATATTCGGACTTTGAGTCTTCTTATAGAATGCCATGGATGATGTGATTTAAAATATAATCCAATCCACTCCTCTATTAATAACCTCGTTACTCTCGGAATTTGAGCTCAGAGTAGAAATCGCAATCGACTCTCTTCAGGCATTTCCACAAATATCCCATAGTAATGATAAATTTAGTATAAGCTATATATAACTTTTTTATAGATGTTAAATCACTAAGTTGATTCAATATATATATGCGTGAATATGTATATTTATAATTATTGGTTTTATATAACCCTAAATAAAATAAACAAACAAGACCTGTTTAATTTGAAAAATCAAGTTTAACACATTTTAATCCGTAATTGAAACAAAAATATTGTCACATCAATAATAAAAATATTAAAATTTAGAATTATAATCTGTGCTTATATATATATAAAATAATAGACTATTTAACATTCAGAAAAAAAAACATAATGTAATTATTTACATATATATAATTCAAAATCATATGTATAATAGTAAATACCACCATACATTATAAATCTACCTATTGTGTCATTAAAATGATTTAATGTGTGTTGTATGTCTATATAAGATAACATCCATTCACACTAGATTAATAATAGAATGTATTCTGATATTAATTATGTATGTTTAAAAAGAAATTATGATAATTGTCAAGTAAGATTCAATTTGGAATATCATAAAACTTACTTCCAAATTGAAATAATTTAAAAGCGTTTACCTTAGTCAGCCGTCATTTTCATCAGAGCATATATCAAAATATCAACATCTAAATTTTATTAAATAAATAAAAATAAAACGTTCATCTTATCAGTTCACTTATTCTGCTAAAATCAATTTAATATATGAAATAATTTCTCCACGTAAATATAGTTATCCACAAAGGAAATAAAGTTTAAGGGTTATTAAAATACACAATGAAGTAATCCAAGACGAGAAAGAATAACGGTTTTATATCCCTCCTTAGACGAAATAAAATGACGATGAATGTTGAAACATAAAGTTCATTGATCATCCTTTGAAGAGGCAATCCAGATATTCATTCTTTAAATATTTGCGTAGTAAAATATTTAACATCTTCTTCAATATAATACTCCAATATTAAGGCAGCTTTTTAAATGAGAATTACAACGATTATACTTTAGGCATTAAGTAGAAATAAATTTACATGTTCAGGTTTAAAACATCAGCAGAAATCCCTAGCATAAATTGTCTAGCCAAAGAACATCTTTATAAATTTTTTCTTCTTAAATATATATTTTGAAAGCTCATTTCGAAGACGTTGATAACTTTTATAACCTTGTCAATTTCAATGATTATATTTTAGTTCTTTATAAAACTAAAAGGCAGTAAATTAATTACTTGAAGACAGTTTTAAAAATAGTGAATCTTCTTTTTTTCTTAAATGTGTTCTAAATTCGAACACATTTAAATTTACAGACATAGTTCTTGCCTTGATAACTAAATAGAAGATTATTGTTATAACAATATTAGTTTGTTTTTATACTTGGATCAATTTCTGACAGCATATCACATAATCATGCCCACGCTCTCTATTGTTTAAAATATACAATTTGTAATGAACCTTAAACGTTTATTTCCTTTGTTTCAACTGATAAAAATGCAATGTTGACTTAAGGCTTTGTCAAATGTCAAGTTTTATATTAATAAAAAAAAATACTATTAGTTAGAAACATTTATTTATGTGTGTGTATAAATAAACTAGAATTATTCATTTTTAGAATTATTCTTTTAATACTAACTAGTTTATTTATCTGATATATGAAAAGCTTAAGATAGGTGTATGTTATTTATATCTATTGATTTGATATAGGCACAGTTAAATTCACCAAGAAACAAATTGTTTTAGATGAGGCTCATGTGGTACTCTCACAATATATTTGTTAACTCTTATCTCACTTACTTTTTTTAACTAATGATTACTGTTTACCTTAGTTGGACTAAGCATCCCTTCTTCTTAATCTAGTTAAGAAAAATATATTTTGAAATAATGGCTAGATGCTTTTCTTTAATTATCTTATTTTCATCCATATACCATATGCATTTTTTAAAATTTTAGAACGAAAACATGAGATACATGCTATATACATTTAGTGCAGAGAAAATTAAAATAATTACATGATATCAAATTGTTATGATTTAACATCAACAGAGAAAATAAATAATTGCAGAATTAGTCAAAATCTTTCAAGAAGACTGGTATATTGAATGACATTGATAGTACAGAAGATGAGGCAAATAAGGAAGAAAATAGTGATGAGCCAGGTGTGTAAGATAGTATCTATATGAAAGCAATGAGAATTTTTTAGGTTTCTGTGATTAAAATGATTAATAAAGTAACTTACTTCATAGTATTATTCTTATTTTATAAATAATATTCTTTAACATTTTTATAATAATTAAAAAAAAAAAAATTGAAATTTTTATTGAAAAAAAATTGGATGAGTATTATATATGTATATGTGCAAAAATATGGTTATTAGATTAGTCAAATGTTATTTCTTAACATTTTTAAATAATGATCTTTTCCCTTATCACTAGATTAGGGAGCTGCTCTTATTATATTGCATACACACCCATTCATCTGTGTGTGTGTATATATATATATATATAGCTATCTGGTTTGTAAAGCTGGATTTGAAGACATTTACGTGTCTGAAAAATTCAGGTTTTCAAATTGATAAGTGCTGACTTTTGAGTTGGTATTTTAGATCTAGTGTCTGGAGTCCTAACTCCTCACTGAGGTAAGCCATAAGCTTGAAACCAATTGGTCTGGGGATGAGGACTTTCCGATAGAGATTTTGAATTCTTTCTCTTTCAGCACTTATAAATTAAAGCTTGATTGAAGCTATTGGTAAGCTCCCTCTAGTGAACATTTTAATACAAGCTTAAAAGCAAGTTACACAATTTGTTTCTTGTTTTATGAATTATTATATATATATAATTAATATCAACAAAAAGTCATAATAAAATTAAATTGAGAATAAGAATGTAAATGAAATGTGGACAATCCAAACATTAATGAAATGCAACTAAATGCATACTGAAATATATATATATCAATATAAGTGTTTTGCTTCTTAATTTCCAAATTTATAGGTCTTTCACTCATGTGGGCTCATAAGCATGACTGGCTTTGCAATTTGATCTTTCTGGTGCTATGATCACATCATACAGTAGATTTTTAATTACTATGATTTGAATGTAATCTGTGAATTTGTGTACATGAATTTTTTTTTAATTAAAAAAGAATCTGTGTATATATATTTTTAAGGATTGTCATCAGATGAAATATCTCGCTCCTGGGTCAACAAATGCTGTAAGACTGAGCAGGTTTTTTGATAAGGTATTTATTTTAATTCTTACAAGTTATATGCTGATAATATGTCAAGTAAATAAAGCTAAATATTTTTAAATAACGTAAACTTAAAAAATGTAGAATAGCATGCACTATTATAATTGCATTCTAAAGATTATATTGTTTAATTAAAATTTTAGTTATATTCATAAAAATGAATTAAATATATACACAAAATGTAAACTAAAGATGTATTTTTAAAAAAATCAAGTCAGAGGTCACATGATCTAATTAAAACAAGCTTGTATTACAAATGTTATATAAAGAGTTCGCAAATAAGCTCTTAACAAACTTTGCGGAAACCAGAAGCAGAAACCGGTCTGGGGTTAGGATATTCTGCAAAGCTTATTAAGAGCTTATTTGCGAGTTCTTTATATAACTAAAGATATATATATATATTATATATTCAAGTGGAACAAAATAATGGGAATATTAGTGCTAATTAATATAATGTAGGCCTATTATTTTTATAAGAATGGCTTGCATTTTATATAGAATATCATCATATAATATTTGAACAAGATCTAAAAAAATATAGAGAAAAACAGATATTGATGAAGAATATCACTTGATTAGAAACTCGATAATATTAAATCAGGTGATTGGTAAGTTTGTTGGAGAAGTGTAGCATAATTTTCTTATTCATTAAACTAACATTTAATTGCATACATGTTTTTCTCTTGATTCTCAAAATGCTTTATATAGTTTGAAGTTTTGATGCAACTGCATAAAGTAGTACATAAACCAAGTGAATACCATACGATTGTCCAAATTGATGACTTCCACTTGTGTTACCGTTGAAAGAATGCTGTTTGATTGATTGATGGTTATTTTTTTAAAATCAAATTCCAAGTATAAATTCTTTCAGTTGTGCCGAGAAAAGATTAAGTGGTAATTTTTTTCAACTACATACTATAGTTTCAATTATCTTCAATATCATTTTTATGCTTATGACACCAGGGCTTCCATTTCATAGCATTCACATGATAAAGCAATAACTTTTAAATGTCTGTTGTTCCATATATAAGTGTTCTTTTCCTTTAGTTGATAATCTGTAGAGTATTCAGGTGAGTATTGACTTCCATAACGATTTATTCTGTAGAAATTTTGACTAAAATTCTTCACATATTTTTTTCAGTCAGCATTCATTTCTGAATACTTTTGCTTTTATCAGCTTTTGCTTTGGTTTTTAGTAAATACAATCTTGAAATATCAATCCGTTCAGAGATTTTGGATACCTCTATGTTAGATAATTAGTTAACGGTGTGATCCTTTTTAAATTCAGTTTGATATTTTTTCTCTCAGTTATGAAAGTAATATTGATTTTCTGTCAGTTATTTTTTGTCACCTTATTAGGATCTATATGTAGAAAGGAAAAAATATTGCATTGGTATCTATTTCAATTCTCATGTGTACATTATCAAAGACATAATAATAATAATAATAATATGCCCAATATTCTTGTTATTTTGTTGATCTCCTGCATATATTTGAAACAGTTGGAGTTTGGAAGAGGGCTCTAAATCTTAGCTGAGAGAAGAGTTCTCATTAAAATAAATAAAAGCGATTTATTGACCAATAACAAAGATTTATAAATGATATCAAGTATCCATCTATACATAATGGGAAAGATGAACAATAAATATACTTATTACATTTCTATAATAAAAGACTGACGGAATATCTAAGTATTATTCGAGTGACATCAAGCGTTTTATAACTTGCTTTATATCGTAACTTGACAACAGTAGGGTCCCATATGGTTTGTGCAATGGTAGTATAACGGACTACTGGAACTCAAGATCTACAGATCATGAGCTCTATCCTTTCAGTTGTTGAACAATTCGATTCATTATGCAGCAGTTTACTCTTTATAAAAAACCTGAGTTATAGATCTTAATGGAGGCAGTTATTAGATAATTTTGATTGCTGCATTCATAAGCTATTGGAATAATTTATAAGGATTTGCTTTAGCTTTCACATAAATCTATAACATTTCTTTTGCTTCTCAATATTTTCAGATTTCTTAAAGAAAAAATCCCTGGTTAATATTTTATATTTTTTATAATTAGAACAGAGCAATGCAAAGTGATGTGTGTTAACTGGAAATTATGATAACATAGTTAAACTTACTCAATTGATTATAGATACAGTATTAGAAAGTTTATATCAAATTTTATAGAGTAATAGTTTATAATAACAACATAGCTTAAACCATGGCACATGCGCTTTACAGATGGAACGATATTTATAATGAATACTCTCCTTTCCAAACACAAGATAAAGTCTTTTTATCTTTTATTAACAGTTTTCAAAAAAATTATTAATCAAATCACACTTTAATCATAATATCAAAGATAAGAAACAAAAAAACCAACACAACATCATTCGATCCTGTGAACAGACTGCTGCTATTGTAGCAGCATCTATTGTAAGTATGAGTATTCTGATTAAATTGTATTACCATCTGGAAAACACTAATTATTCAACTTGCAATAGCCAGCTATGTAACCTTAAGAGAAGAGATTGCTCCAATGTAAACATAAAAATTAAATTGTAAATAGGTTGAGTCATGATAG
The DNA here is from genome assembly GCA_028023455.1 of Epiperipatus broadwayi. Classification (NCBI taxonomy): domain Eukaryota; kingdom Metazoa; phylum Onychophora; class Udeonychophora; order Euonychophora; family Peripatidae; genus Epiperipatus; species Epiperipatus broadwayi. The sequence goes on along the minus strand of JAQFVV010000042.1, from coordinate 765,299 downwards.
TAGAGAGAAAACTTAATATCAGCTTCTATGGTGTCCATTTTTATCGATGTAACTTCTACCAAGTTAGTGGTAGGGCACTTGTGCAACAGTACAGAATATAGTTGAGAGCAGATAAAAAAATCAATGATGTGGTCATGTCATTATTTTCTTCCCAATAAAATCCCCATTGAATTGAAAGGAGAGACATTCAGACAAATTATTAGAGTACTAATTAAGTGAATTAAAGAACATTCATTTCAAGTTATGGTTATAATAATAATGCAAACTTTGAAATAATTGAATTATATGATTTTACCACACGTGACAAGAATCATGAATCAAATGATGATACAATTTATATTAATAGACAAGCAATATTTGTTGTTAAAAAAAAAGATTGGACTATTGCAGTGTAAATCGGCATATATGGTTTTATGTTATCGGTTAAAAAGTACAACTTGCTCTGTTTGAATTAAATGCTATTCTCAACAAAAGCTATATTCAACTTCTTGGGAAATACTTGAATTTGAATCTAGAGATATGATTGGTTAGAGAACTGTAAGGCATATTATAAGCTATATTTATTATACAAAGACGATCTATGATAAGCAGAAAATTAGAATAGGTTCTTTCTTATTCTCAATCCATTTTTATAAAAGTGTGATGTGAATGATGGAGTATCAGAGTTCCATAGGTTTAGTTAAGATATATTTCAATTCTTTTAGTCATACTTTGAAGTAAAGCTATTGTTGGAACTTCTTTTCACAGATCACACACCCAATCTCCGAACAGCTGTAGGAATTTGTAATGAGACATCTTTATGAGATGGTTTTTTTTCTGATCAAAGACCCTCCCCCCCCTATTGTTAACATTTTCACAAGGAGTTTGTTGGTGTTTTTTATTGAGATTGATTTCTCTCGTTTCCACTTAAGGTCACTAAAATTTTACTAATTGATTTAGTATTAACTTTCTGATTTGCTTGATTTCCAGATCTTAAAGGATTTAACATTTTCAAAACTATTAGCCTATAATATTTCAAGACTCTTAGATGTTTAAATTTTTCAAATGATTAGCCTGTAATAAATGATAAGTGTAAAAAATGGCCTTTAGACTGATCAATGTAAATATGCTTTCTTTCAGGTAGCAATTATTGATTTTATTTTCGATTACATTTTAGACTCTAGAGAAAGAAACCGTCTCATCTCAGATTCTAGCTTTTTGCTTTCAGCCCTTCTAAATTTAAGATCTAACCCTTGCTCAATTCTGTCTTGCTTCACTTTATATTTTTTTTTGTTTTTGATTTCATATCTTTAAAAAAAATTATGTTAAAATTATATGTAATGGATACTATCAGAAGAACTCTGAATCTTGATTAGAATTGGTGTCGCTTATCTTGTATTGTAATTCACTAATTTGAATATTTAAATTATCTTTGTATTGGCTTTCAGGATAACAATCCATAATCTCGAGTAGTAGCACATCCTTATTATTTTGCCAGATAAATTGACTTCCATAAATTTGAAATATCTTTTAAAGGTAATTGATTAATAAAATATGCAAACATTTACAAATTAGGAAATGCATGTAAACCATCATTCCAAGATTAAATCAATCGCAGCTAGAATTTGATTTTTCTTGTAATGGTTTACATAAACCTTCACCGTCTGAAAAAAGAACTATAGACCTTAAAAATCAATCTTCTGTTCATCTTGTTTCACATCAAAATGTACTCTAATTGAGACTGAAAAAAGTTTTTAATGTTCATAAATAATTATAATATTCAAATACAACTTTATATTAACTAAATGTCCTACAACAAGAGCTGCATTAACTCATCTCATTTAGACTATAGCACTTCTCAGTAAAAATATTTTTCATGACTAACAACATTGTTATTATACCTGCCAATGTAAATGTTTATAGAACATGTATAATTATCTTTTACACTTTCACTAGTAAAGTACCTTATTCTGAAGAAGACCATTAAACAGTCTACTGTTTAGATGTGTGAAATAATGAGATATGTATGCATTGTGCAAAATGTATAGAGTATGTTAATATTATTTGTTTATATAATGTTATATTTTAATCCAAGAATTACATTATGTAACTATAACTGTATATAATTGTCTCTTCACTATTATATAATTCATTCTGGCACAATATTTTTTCTGCACAATTATATATACCATTTTACTTCCTTAATAATGGTCAAACATTAATAAATAAATGCATCCATAATGTTACCATATAATTCTAAATTGTCCATTCGCTTTACTACTGTTACACAATGCATTATTATCATCCTTTTTTACAATTCACAGTTTCGATTGCCCCAGCAATCTTATTTTAAAATTTGAATTAAGAATTGAGGCTAGGAGATATAAAGTTCTGAAGAAGATTGCTGGAGCAATTGAAACTGTAAACTGTAAAAAGGATGGTAAATAAAGCATTGTGTAACAGTAACAAAGTGAATGGACAATTTAGTATTATATGGTATACATTCGGCAATGTAATAAAAAAGAGTAGTTATTATACTTCTTGAAGTTTATCCATAATGTTGTTTCCAAAGTATTAAAAATTATTTCAATTGAGTTGAAATAATTTTTAATATTTTATTCATACAAATATCTTATTGCTCACGTACTAGGTTATTGGATTATTAATATAAAGGAATAAAGCGGTGTATATTCATACTGTTTTTTTATTATTGTTTATTAAAACTTTAGCTTTGAACTTTCACTTAATATTGATTAATCTGTGTCATTATATTTACTTCTTATAAATTTTTATAAATCTGCTTAACAATTGGATGGGTTTCTAACAATATAATATATAAGATTGTTCCAAAATTATGACCAAACTGTAATACTTGGTCATTGTTGGTAATAGTTTATCTTTTTCATAGCAGTTTATCTCCGCATTTTAATCTAAAAGTTGCTCAAAACTCAACTCATCACCCTACAACATCCTTTATAAACATTCAAAATAGCATTTGTGGAAAACTATATTTTTAATTATAGTATAATATTTTAACATGCCATCATTCATTGCACCTTAAAAAGCAAATTATGCGTACAAACCAGTGCAACTTTTATTTTTTAATTATCTTATGCTCAACCCAATTGCATTATTCAACTTCTTTCTTTTAACTATCTCTTTTTCTTTTATCTCTGTCTAAATTGCAATTAGCTTTGTTTTACATTTTGTACATTATAAAATTGTTCTGTTTGATCAATAATATTGTTATGTTTATGTGTTTCAGTATCCATTATCATCAAGTTATCGCCATGTAATTATCACACAGCAGAAATTAATCTGTTTTAATAACTAGCCACATTTGTTTGAGAACCACACTAAACTTCTAATTACTTATCTAAATATTATCGTGAGAAATGTTAATGGCTTATTCAAACCTACTCCTTTTCAATGGTTACCTGTCTATCTGTTTATCCATGAAATATTTAAAATAAATTGTTCACAGATAATTGATAAAAAAAAAACGGTTAAATAGGTCAGATTTGTCTGTAACTCAAGATATACTTTCACTATCTAATATTCATATTAAATGAAGAAACATTTTTCTGAATGTTTAACCAAAGATCTTTTCAAACAGAAGAACTATGGCTTTAAAAATGTATTTCTTATTGGATTTCTTTTTTTTTTTTTTCAAAATCCAACCATAAAGCCAGTTGGATTTGATCTTTGTAAATATTACTGGAGTCCCATCAATAGATTCAGAACAAACCATGATCATTGCATTCATTTGCTTCATAAATAGAGTTTACTAGCCACTGATCTTTGTAAATATGTTCAAATATAAACCATGAATCATGTAGCTAATGTTTGTCAAATTTATGGATACAGGGCAGAATTAAAGAAGTTAATAAAACTGCTATTAAATTTATTATCGAATTGTAATCTCTATGGGTTCTTTTATTAATAGTTAAGCTGTCTAAACAAAATAAAAAATTCATATGCCATATGAATATATAAATTTGTCACAAGTTTTGATATTTTCAAAAAACTTGATCATATTTATTCTGTTTATTATATATAATTTACCAAATTATAGTATGAATTCTCATTTAATGATTCCTTTATCTTACTGCATTATAAAGAGACATATTCCTGATATATATATATATATATATATATATATTTTTTATATATATATATATATATATATATATATATATATATATATTATTATTATTATTATTATTATTATTATTATTAAAGATTAAATGTATGAATGTATAAGCATTTAATGTTGATATCTAGAATACTCCAGAAATAAAATGTAATAAAATAAGAAATTAATTATACAGAAAGAGAAAACTTACTGGAAAAGTTTCATTATTCTAATTATAAAAAGTCTGCAGAAAAATTAAGAAGAGGGAAGTGAAATAAAGTTGTATGTAAAAACTAGTGGCAAGATAAACTAATGAAAGTAAAGTCGTTCTGGATATTAATAAAGAAGACCTCTAGGCAAAAATCTAATTGGACTATCTCTGAATTAATGTGTGTAGCAGTAAGGTGCTTCCAGAAATATAAAGTTACAAAACTACTGGATTAAAGACTTTATTGATATTAACTCTCTAAGGGATATGAATTTTTAAGAGATCTATGTGATCTTGTTCTCAACTGACAAATAGTGAGTTGAATTACTAATCCTACCTTACTAATTATTATTAGAGTAAATAAACACTTGAAATTTTATTTAAATTTTTATTATTTATTTCTTATTTAATAAAATATAGTTATCCAGCTGCCAACTGATTGCATGGTCCTGGATATATTAATCCCTTTCCATACAGTAGTGCCACTCAGTGCAAGCCAGAGAGTTGTGTTTGTCTTAATAGCAGTTATGAGCAAGCATAAGAAATGGTGATCATGTGATATATTAATCCCCATATCACTTTTAAGGATTTATGCATAGTTTACTTTATAGCATTAATTTAAGCTGAGTGCTTTTTTTTTTTTTTTTTTTTACAAAATATAATATTTTTTACACCTCTTTGATCTGGTAATAAAATACAAAATTTCAAAATAATAATAAAGAAATGAAGGATTAAAATAACAAAACAATTTTAATTAAATAATATATTTATTCTGTGGATTAATGAAATGAAAGAAAACAACTAGTAAATGCTTACTCAAAAATTAATAGAAGTAAAAGATGGATAATTTGGAAACTTTTGAAATATGAAATAGGGAGATAATTAAAGAAATTTTGAGAAAAGTTAAAGAGAAAATTACTAAATTAAATTAGCTAGTTATGAAGTTATTTTTAAAAATGGTAGTGTAATATATATATAACCATTAGAAACCAGTCAACCCTTAGACAATCCCAATATAGATAACAATCAACAATCTCAAACTGTTGTCAAGGCAACCTCCTTTTAACATATATATATATAAAGAAGCTATATGAAAAAATTATGTTAAGGAAGGGAATAGTTATATGAATTTGAAAAAAAAAAGTTATTATTAAAGTAGGATGGCTTTAGATATGTAGTTTTTATAATAAGACTCTCTTTGGGGCTATTTTTGAATACAAGTAGCCTACTATGAGAAGCTACTCTTCAAGACAGTACTCACAAAGCATGCTAATTGCTAGATAATGAAGTTCGAGTAATTTTGGAAAGTTTATTGAGCAATATAATGAGCTACTTGCTTGAGTCCCTTGAAAAGAATTAATTAGAATCTATTTGGCCTGGATTTAAATTCGGATCGTAAGCAGATGCAGTATTTTCCAATAATAAGAAGTGGTGCTAATTATAGTGTTTATTGGACAGAATAAATTGCATCAGTCAGATTTAAAAAAAATGTGGATAGAAGATTATGGAATATTTAACATGAGATATGTATATTATATTAATATATTATAATTTTTTGTGTTGGAATCATTATTATATATTATTATTTAGATAGTTTTTTTAAAAAAATTTTTAGGTTATAGAGAGAAGATTTTTCAGCCGGGATTCTGCTATGGTGTGTGAGTTTTCCTTTTTTTTTTTTTTTGAAAATTATAAATGTTATTCAGATTGTTATAATTATTTGTGATATTTTTATATATTTACAGTAATATAAAGTTGAATGTGTATATATTTATATACAGAAAAAGATAGAATAATTTTGTGTATTCAAATTATTTTATTTTTAAGAATAGGTAATCTTTTTTATTATTTTTTTTTTTAATTAAAGGCATTATTTTTGTGCTCATTTTTACAATTGGTCCCAAGTTTTTTTGATACTATCTTTATAGATTCTTAACATTATTATAGCAAAAAATTTTCAAAATTAATTTTTACTGAGTAACAAGTTTATATAATTTGCATTTAAATTACCTCTCATAAATTCTATATGTTTAACGGATGTTTTGCTCGGTTTATGTAATTGATAGCTACATGTTTCTACATTAAAAAGCTTTATTTGATTGATATGGGGATTGCATTTCAGTTATATATTATATTCTCCAAAACTTGTAGAAGTATTTGTGGAAACATTTTAACAACAAACAATTTATAAGGCAAGAATTTTTCTGAATATGTTATTTCCCAATTTTTTAGAGTTATTCGACATTATTTAATTTTTCTGTTTTCAGTAATCAATGCCTTTCTTACTTTGCTATCCAAAATATAAATTTAAATTGAAGAGAAAATCAATGAAAAAAAAAAAGGTATTATTAAAAAAAAACATGTGATGTGTGTGTGTGTAAGTGTATGCGTACTCACAGTTCTCTGGAATAGATGAAATAATATTTGCAGGATATAAAGATAGGATTCTTTTAAATCCTGAAAGACCTTGGATTATGTCTCTTCATTTCTAAATAAGTACATGACAAAAAGGCTATTGTGGGCTACTAGAGGAAATAATTTGGCTTAAAGGGCTAATAATAATTGTCGAGAAACACCACTTCTAATATATTTCTTTGATTAATAGATACAAATATCTTCATTCATTACTTTGTTTATTTTGTAATTTATCCAATGTAAAGAGAAGATGAGATTTGTCTTAAGTCCTCATTCTTATAAAAATATTTGTCTGGGTTTAAATCTACTTAAGACCTTGAGTTAGAAATAAAAGAGAGAGCCTTCATTTGTTTCTAAATAAACTCAAGACAAAAATAATATGTGCTAGTAAGAAATAGTTTAAGTTTAAGGACATCAACAGTAATTGATAGTTACATGGCAACATCACTGCTACAATATTTCTTTAGTCATTATATAGAAATATCTCCACTCATTTCTTTGTTTTCATCATAACTAATCTATGAAAATATTTAATTTAGCATACATGTGTGGATAACTTTAAATAGATCTGAAGAGATGTCAGCTCTTTTCATCATCATGTGCAATAAATTTTTATTAATATTGCCATACTGTTGAAAATATTGACCAATCACTTAGCAGTATACATTCAGTCTTTATTAAAATGTATTGCTTACTATGATTGCAGCTATTATGCTCTGATAGACATTATTAACAAGTAGATGTTCAAAAACAAAAAAGTATTTACAATTTCTATTTTTTAAGAAATTTTGTAAATAGAACAAGTATGTTTAAAAATATATATTTTCAGAGCAAAGGATGTGACATTCTTTATCAGATTAAGAATAACCAGATATTCAATTACTGAGCAGTTTTGATTGGTTAAGAGATGACTGTTGAGCGAAAGATTCCAAATAATTGTAAAACTTTAAAAAAAATGTTCAAGTTTAAATTGACTCATATTCAAAGCTAAATTGGAAGTATGGCAGATTAATGTGCTTCCTCATGAAATTCTGTCAAATATGATTTTTTCTATATATATATATATGTATAATATTTGAAATACAGCCATTCTTTATATACCTGGAGTTTAATTGTAAATATAGGGGATTTGAACACAGACTTTCAAGCACCCTTCAACTATCCACACTATCTCATAGCGCTTATACACATGACCACACACATGTAGAAGATAAATAATCACCAAAGGGTGCTTGAAAGTCTGTGTTCAAATCCCCTATGTATAAACATATAAATATGCACAAAAATATTTTGTAAGTAATATAATGTTGCAATTTACAGGGTGTCCATAAATTATTCAGCTTACTTTGCTATTTTGAAACACTTTGCAGAAATTTGTATTACAACATAAAAAATTTTATGCTTATGTTTAATAGTGTATAATCTTGTATTCTTACTATATATTTCTGAATAAATATTTGTTTATACTTTTCAGATGAGTGCTCATCCTGATCGTCGACACAACTTTGTCACATCTTCTAAAGCTTTCCATGCTGATTAAAAATGTTTATGAATAAAAATTTTATTTTTTTAAAATGTTTTTTTTTTTCTTGACTATTTGAATGATTATTTATTTTTACCTTATGAACAGTCAAAGTAATTTAAAATGTTATTGCTAAAAATAAAAATCGATAGTTGTCACTCAGGAGATTATATGATTTTTAAGCACTGGAAATGCCAGATTGAGTTACGATCCATGAACTTTGACCTCCTGATTCAGCCATTGTACCACTGAACTTAATCACTCAGAACACCAAAAATAATAAGAATGTCATTCTTGTATGTTAGTTTATACTTTTAAGTTCTTATTTATTTTTATCTATTACAAAAGTTATTTTCATTTCTCATTTTTAAAAATTTTTTGATAGTTTTTTTTAAAAATGAAAAACAGATTTCTCTGATTACAAAATTTCAAAAATAAAATATATAATTTTTTCAAGAATTTTGGAAAATATGAAATTCTAAACAAAACATTTAAAAATTTTATCTAGAATCTCACTTATCTACATTCGCCAGCTATATAATATCTAGTAATATCATTGTTATTCTTTATATATATATGAATATTAATATTTAATTAGTTAAATACAAAAATGTCAATGAAAGTCATTTCTTTACTGAATATAATGAAAATATTCAAATATGTTTATTAAAAAAACAGTCAAAAGCCTCGAAAGCCTACCAAATAATAGTTGACAAGAGTTTGTGAAATGTCTCATCATTGGGTTTTTTAGTCTCTAGCTAAGAATTGCACAGTACTCATTTGAAATTGAAAAAGTTTTATCCAGTCCAGGTTTGAATCTAGGCTCTAGACTGGCAAGTGGATGTGCTATTATTTTATCAAAATGTATTTAAATACGTATATATATATTGATGTACATTTAAGCATAATATCATTAAATATTAAGTAAATAAAGTGTTTAGGATTTTTGAATGTAGATACAGATATGAGTGAACAAAAATAAGTTAATGATAAAGTTTGAAATATCGTGTAGAGAGAGAGAGAGAGGAATCATATTTTAGAGATAACTGTGAGGAAAAAAAAGTTGTTTTTTAAAAAATAAATAAGTACATAATATAATGGAAAATTCATTGCTTTGAAATGAATTTAAACTTGAGATGATATAAGAATTTTGTTAAAAGTTATTTAAGTGATCTTTGATTGGAAATTTTTGTTTTATAAAATCTATTTTTCAACAGATCCACAGATTAAATAGATTTTTTTGGCGAGATGATGAGGATTGAAAGAAGTTAGACGCAGTAAGAAAATTAATCATTTTAATAAGCTGATCTCAAGAAAAACGTAAATAGAAAAGAATAAAGAAAACTGTTTGGAAAAACAAGAATATAAGATGTCCATACTAAAAAGTTTTATTAAATTATTGTTAAAATATTTCATTTTTTACAAAGCATTAATAATATGTAAATATATATATACATCAGTGACGAAGCGTGACTTTTTTAGAAACTGAAGCACACTACATAACCTTTTTTTTTATGTTTTTATTTTACTTGTCACAATAATTTTATGTAATTGTTAATATACATGTATTTCATACATCCAGATTATCTGTAAATCAGACTGTGACTGGTTAAGTATAGAGAATTCATTATCAAGATATTTTTATTTTCTAAATACTTTGAACATTGTTAAGTTTTAACTATTAATTACATTTTAGCATTGCTTGAACTTCTTATAATCAATGAATAATGTGATGGTCAAACTCATTATTTGCCTTATATAAAAACAGTTCAACTGTTGGTAAAAAAATTGAAAGTTACAGAAATTCCATACAAAAAATAATGAGTTTGAATTGTTCATTCTTTTTTTTTATGTTTAGTAAAATACTTTAGAGAATTTTTTTTTTACGTTTGGCAAAATAGTTTATATACACTAATGTACTTATTGTTCTTACTACACTATTATATGTGCAACTTGTTGGATTGATTTTGTGAGGTTGAATATGTACATATTTTAGTGAATTTTTAAAATTGAATTTTAGTGAAAGCTTTTGAATTTTTTAGTGAATTATTCTATGAAAGTACTCATTCTGTTCAATACATGAAGCTCCCAATATATATATATTTATAGCTGAATTATAGCAAACTCAACTAAATCATTCAATATTGTTTAACAAATGAATTTCTTAATATTTTTAATTAGAGAGTAAAACAAAGATGGAAAACTGTTTAAAGTCTCACCATATGGAAAATGGAAAGTCTCTTCCTCCATGGAGCATTGAAGATTTTATCCTGCACTAGGTTATTTAAATGCTGATTTAACTAAATGAATATTATAACATTAATTTTATAATCTGTATTCTACTCAACTGCATAAAGACATTTGAAAAAGGCAAATGTCATCAGTTGTGCGTTTAATAGTAATTGATCTATTTTCTTGTAATTGAAGTTTAAAGTGCAATTTGGATTAAAAATGATAAAATTCTAGCCAAAAATGATTAATATTTATTATTAAGATTTTTCTGGTAAGGATGGTGTCATAGTTGTGAGTGTAGTAAGTTTGGCCATCTTCATAATAAATTGTAGTAATATGAATATTAATATATGTATTTAATTACTTAATGTTGACAAAATTCAGTTTATTGAATATAATCTTTTTTTAAATAAGCATTTAAGTAATTTTATTATATCCAATAAAGAACTGACTTTTGTTAACATTTTTTTTTTTGTATTTAAATAATTAAATACATAACTCATTTTCAGATATATGTATGCTTTTAGTTAAACCAATATTTAAATAGCCCAAAGTCTTCTTTAACAAGGCTCCTTAGAACAGTGAAGACTACATTTATTTACTATATTTGTCATTTTCCAATTATTGGTGAAGGATTTGAACAGTTTTCTTTGTTTTATTCTCTAACTAAGAATATCCAGATATATATCAACCAGTATTGAATGATTAGCTGAGTTAGCTATAATTCATTTATATATATTGCACATTATGTTTTGTAAAAAAACGAAGATATGTGCTGTGAAGATTATTTATCACAATATTACATACTCAAGCATATATTTATTTTTATTTGAAATATACAAGGTAATTTTGTTTCCATATATATATACAGTGGTTTTCTTAAAACAAAGTCAAATTGGATACTTGTATCTATTAATGTAGATATTTTAAAAGTTTTTAAAATTTTGCATAAAGTGTAAATGTGTGTGTGTACAAAACAGTTGAATATAATGCAAATACAGTATTTATCCACTTGAGAATCGTGTAATAAAAAAATATTTAATTAACAACTCAGACATAGGGATTCAATTGTTGATAATTCTAGTTCACTTAACAAGTAAAGATTATTCACAAAATGAATTTATAATGAGAGAGTGATTTAAATTTCTGCACTTGTGTGCACACTATGGTGAAGATAGAATGAGACATGGATAAAAAAACAAAAATTGAAAATACAATTATCTAGATAGTCTTTTAATTAAAGATTAAAACGGAAAAAAATCTCAACAACTAATAATTGACTAGCCCAGAGAGTAATGTCTTGTTCCCTGTTTCTTTGTAGAGTGTTAAGGAGCTCTTTACACAGAAGTGTACCCCCCTCCCCCAATCTTATTCCTAATGCCTCACATTTTCACCAATCAAATTTTTACTAATAGTTTTCTCTTTTGTTCAATTTCATGTGATTTTCTGTGACGTTCCTAAATATATGTAATTCTATGATGTTATTTTCATGATTATAAAATGTTTATAGTATTCATACTCTCTTTACTTTTCTGTTACTTGTAAAATTATTCAACCTTCTTGCTTTGAATATATTTGTTCTTAAAATTATATTAAAAAATTAAAATATAATTTTTAAATAGAATACGTTTTAAGTTTGAATACTTTTTTTTTTTCGTGATTGAAGTAATTTAATATAATTTTTATGCTTTAATATGCAGTCATAATGGATCCTAAATATGGAGTATTTTTTTTTAGTTTTATTTACAGTATTTATTCTTCGAGAAGTATAATAACTATTCTTTGATATTGCATTGCCAAATGTATACCATATAATACTAAATCATCCATGCACTTCACTACCATTACACAATGCTTTATTTACCATCCTCTTTTACAGTTTCGATTACCCCAACAACCTTCAGAACTTTTATATATCTCCTAACTTCAACTGCTAAATAGGGTGGTAAATAAAGCATTGTGTAACGGTAGTAAAATGCATGGATGATTTAGTATTATATAGTATTTATTCTTATGGGATTTTTTCCTCTGGATACTGCACTCTGTTTCACATTTGCCTGTTAAAATAAATCTGCAAACCAAATAGCTATACTTCAACATTCTTCAATTATCAATTAGTAACTTAGATCCCAAATTTTAAATTAATCTGTTGTAATACAAGAGAATATTGTGAGCGTTTTGGTCAAAGTTAAAAAAGTTAATTTGAAATCATAATCATATTTGAAAGTTTAGATAAGATTATTCATTGATTAAAGATAACACATAAATGGCTTTTCACAGCATCACTAAAAGTCTATTTTAAAAAGAAAATGATAGTAACTAAAATCATCTGATTCATCATGAATAAATACAATATTTTTCAATGACAATCAAAAGGCGGCAATTTTAATAACAAAATCCTAACATAATAATTACAAAACTGTTCAACTATGTTAGAATTTTCATATCTTCATTATGTCTACTATATTTCCACAACATTATATTTGCTAATGTTCACATTAATATTCTATTAGAATGTTAATTTGAAGGGGAATAGTATGTAATTTCGATACAAATAATTAGACTAAAAGCTATAATATTATATATCTTAATATTTTTAAACTTCACTGTCAATATTCTACTGTATATTACCAGTAGAATACAATTTCTCTTATCATCATCATTTTCAAACATTATTGATCCACTGTAGGATGAAGGTCTCAATTCAATCTATCTTCTCCAATTTCTAACCTCTCTTCTTCATATTATACCAGTACACTTTCTTATTTCATCCATCCATCTCACATGTGGTCTCTTTCTAAGTCTTTTACAATCTCATGAAATCCAGTTTAAGATTTCTATTGTCCATCTATTATCTATGTTTAGACCAACTCCACTCCAGTCTCTTAATTCTTTCAATGATATCAGTAGCACCTGTTTATTCTCTCACCCCTGTATTTCGTTTTTGATCTAAGTTACTCCTAACTTGCATTTATTTTTAATTATCAAATATTTTGTCATATCTCTTCATAAATTTCCACAGAAAATCATAGTTTTCTTAAATAATTCTGACATATCAATATTGTAACGATATATAAATATGTCGTTACATTAATTTAAAATAAAAACTTAAAAGTTCGCAAATAAAAGTAAAAAAAAAAACTAAACGCTAAAATTAAAATGTTTGTTAAATTCGCACAGATGCTAAACTTTAAAAATATTTTTTTTTTAATAAATAAAAAAAGGTATTTGAATGTATTTTTTTTATAAAAAAAGATTTAAATATAAAAATCGTTTAAAAAAGAAATAACGTAAGTAAAAGTAAAAACAGGTATTAATTAATTCCTGTAATCTGTAAATGGAAATGATTGTTTATTAATTATCCAAAAGCTGTCTAATTAAAAAGTCAGAGAGTAAATTAGATAAGAGAATAAAGAGATTTTAGCTTGACCAATGGAAGCACTAAGCCTTGGCTCGGACCCTAACGAAAGTGATGGATTAGTGACGTTTTGTTGATTGAATCCGTGTGGATTAATATAAAAAGGGAAATACAGTTTTTTCTGACAGTTCCAGCATTGTGTGTTTGAGAGTTGTGGTAGGATGCACATACCACACTCTCTATTTAAAAAAGAAAAAGGAAAAGACTGTGATACCTTGAACCAGCTATTGCCATCTCCAGAACATTATCTTCCAATGGAGGCATCACGGGAATTAAAAACAGGAACCTGGACTCTTCTACCATAAGCTATATGAAATGAACAATTATTAAAATCAATTAAGAACTTTCGTCAAGTTTTATAAATTGATAAACAAGCCAACTTAAATGTTAAAAACGGACTCTTATCTGACTTTTGTAAGTTTTTAAATCAAATTAATAATGTTTAATTTTATATGTTTTCCGATTGATAAAAATCATTTCCATTTTTTTTTCTCTTATTGTATAAATTATTTGTTGTTTAAATTTTAAATGATGAAATTTAAGGTTGGGTATAGACGTTGCATAGATTCGTTAGCGGTTGATAATGTTGTGGTTTTCACATTCGATTAGAATATATGTCAACGATATCACTGTAAGCATCTTACGATGAATGCTAATGGGATTTGTATATTCCCTATGCAAGTGACGTTTATCGATGATTTTGTATTTTGATCGATTGTGTTTAATTTGGATGTTTTTGACCGTGGAATCTGTGCAGCCGATCTATACTCAACATTTTAAAAGCAAATTTATAAAAATAATTTGTGCAAACGTATTTAAATGTTAAATTTAAGTCGGGCGTGAATGGCTATATAGTTTTGTAAAGTTATATTAAGGGAGGGTAATGTTAGGTTATTCATTTCGTAGTTGAATTGGTTCAATGGATTGGATATATTTGTGTAATTGTAGATGTAGTATGAGGTCCACTACGGGCAGGATTATAGATATACGCCCCACACCCTCTATTTGCCTATGGATGGGTTTGTAAGTCGGCAGAAGACTGCAGTCCATTCCTATGGAGTTTTTTGTTTATTGTTCTACTTGCCAACAGATGTAACATTCCTGTTGGTGGAGAGTCAATGTCTTCTCTATTTCTACTTATTGTTCAGATGTACATTCCTGACAGTATAGTATTTTGTGTTGTCGTATCATGCTACATTGAATACATGAATGTATCAGATGGATTGGCGCCAGTTTGGTTGCGAAATTTGTTGCCTAAGGTTAAATCAGGGAAGAATATTTTCTTTTCAAATGCAGATCTATGTAGTCTATTCATACTTGACTATCTAAATAAAATATTAAACTCATTGAAACTTAGTTAAATGTAAAATTAAAAGTTAATATAAAAATCTAAAATGTTAAACTTATTCCTCAAAATTTAAATGTTATTTTATATGTGCGTAAATAAATATTTTTATGTGTTAATTTCTGGCAGTGACTTTTATTTATTGATATTTAAGATATAAATTAAGATATAGATTTTTATCTCTGCGTCTCCGCTGAGCTAGTGACTTGGGCTAACGATCGGAATATTTAAATAAAGTGGAATCTTAACAGCGCGTATCTGCCTACTCTATAAATTTTTCTAGGTTTAAATGCCTAGATGGCGCCTTGTAGAGCAGATACCGTTTTGCGGTTAAATTCGATCTTCACTTACATTTCGATCGTTATAATATAAAATTGGAAGAACAAAGAAATTTAAAAGACTATGCATAATTAAGTATATAAAGACATTAAATTTATTGAATATATAATTAAAATTTTCGTACTATGAATAACAATCCATTCTGTTTATTATTTCTCAAGTCATTAATTATAAACTTGGGTAACACCATATCATCAACCCAACAAAATACTATACTAGTCTCTATTAGCTTTAACCAGTAACGAACATTGAATTTGCACTCACCTCTACTGCTTTTACACTATCTAATATATTAATTAGAAATTCAAAATACCCTATGGACCTCAGCCTAAAATACCAAACTTGTCACATATAATCAAACATGTTAAGTATAGCCATTCACCTCTGTCAAAAATGTAAGCTGATACAATCTTATGATGTTTTGTTTAGTAATTAAAATGAAAGTTTAAAAACAAATACACAGCTTAAGACAGTAAACAAGAATTAATCAAATGGAGCTTCTAAAAACCATTTTTGGCAATTTATTTAAAATATTGAAAATTAGTGTTAAATTATAAATGAAAAATAAAATATGAGCTCAATGACAATAATATGACACTTTTCATCAGTTATGAAATTACACCATGTTACAAACGTGTTTTTGTTTTCTTATCGGTTATTAAGACATCTGACTAAACCTTTCCTCAATATAGAATGGATAGTTTTGTTGCATTTTATTATTATAGTTCCCTATAGAAAAAGTTTTAATGGAGACGCAAACTGTTATCCTAATGAAATCTTATCTTCATTTATAGTTTTATTATTATCTTCTTGTTATAACTATTCAATTAAGTTTTTATTAATTAATATATGATTTTTTTCCTGCTTTAAATAATCTCTTCATTATTTATCTCAATATTGCATATTAGGTTTCTATTAAGATTGATCAAATTATGTAGTTTCCTATGATTTTCTGTGGTTGTGAAAATTGAAAAAGGATAGAGGTAATATGTTTTTGAATTGTGATGATGATGAAGTTTTGAGAATTCCAGACGCAGCAAAAAACTTAAATTTTACCTGCAGCACAAATGACCCGAGTTGAAATTTTCTTATTTCAGTCATGGTATGAGACTATATAATTCATTAAAAAAGCATACGTTTGGAAAGATTGCTAGTGAAAACAAAGAATGACTGACAAATGAAATGGATGAACTATATTTTTATAATAATAAATATTTCTTTGAGCAGCCTAAAAAAAGAGCAGATAGAATATTTCGGAAAAACGGTATTTATATGATTGAATGTTTATGTCAATTTTATGCACTTAATGATGATAAATAGCTATCATTAATGATTAAATGTTATCGCTTGGTTATTGCATTATATTAACCTAATAATATCATACATACATAAAAGGATTTTATACACTATTTAAAACTTGGTATCTGTATTTTAACATATGTTAGATGCTTTATTTTATATACATTATCCTACCATTACATAAAATATATAGATAAAGAGAGATGATTACAAGCCAACCACAAGATAGTGTTTGAGTGAGTATATAACATAGTCAAAATATCAAACAATTTTTCTCTAGAACATGGCAATCTATTGACATTTCTAGTATTGCAAAATATAGATAGTATGTATATATATATATTTATAAGGGGGACCCAAAAATAACTGGAATCATTCTCTGCTTGCACACCTGTTATAGTATATACTTCTGCTGTTGCGTACTTTTTGCAGGAACCCTCCTGCATCAATCTTTCAAATGACATCACTGTGGGGCCACATGACACATTTTTTTGTAAAGTGCATTTCGCGTATTTGACAATTTTTTTATAATGGTTGAAATGTTTGAACAATGTGCAATCTGTTTTCGTTTACAGAAAACAGCAAAGAAAAAAGTTCTATTTCTTGAAACGAATTATAAGCAAGATGATTTCATAAAAATACAAGTTTTTGAGTTATTTACATGTTAAATTTACTACAGCCCTAAAAAGCATCGCAAGTGAAGTCCAAAGTCAAAACAACTCTGATTCTTTTTTTTGATGCAAACGACATTTTTCTCTCAAATTTAGTTTTTACCTGTAATTTCTGAAACATTTACATGACGTGATAGAATATAAAGATCCTGTTTTGTGGCAAAGAAGAAAGCAAGCTCCACCCCAACAAAGTGTCATCTCTCAAAGCCTTGAATGTGAAAATCTTTTTTAATTAAATTCAGCAGACCCAGTTTATCTATCAACTGCATTCGCTCAATCTTGCTTTGTGCAAATTTTTTTTTATTCCCTTGAATGAAAAAAATGTTTTTTTTTTTTGCAGACTTAAAATTGGAAGTTGGGGATGATGGAGGTGTTAAAGTGCACCACTTTGCAAGTATTTCCGAACTACTTTGAAAATTGACAAACAAGTTTAGAATGGTGCATTGCATTAAATAAACTGCACTTTTTTAAAGCGATTCAATTTGCAACATCTAAAAATAAATATACAATGTTTTATTACAAAATTCCTGTTATTTTTCGGTTCCCCTTTGTATATCCTTGTGATACTTTATTAAAAAGCAGCCAGTGATAATACTTTCAAGTCCAAAAATTCCAAGTAAACATTTCCATACAACAAATGATGGCCTGTTTAGGTAATAGGTTCAAGCATTACCAGTGATGGGTGGGTACGGTGCATTTCTACATTCAATAATATAAACTGAATTATTTTTTGAATTCTTCTTAGATCCTGATTTAACATCACACGATCACCATTTCTTATGCTTTCTTATAACTGTTATTAAAACAGGCAAAACTCTCCATACAGTATTACCACTCAGTGCAAGCCAGAGTAATCAATGGATGTCAGAAGGCTTGTGCATAAAATCCCCATCTAGTACCTACTCATCCAATATCCTCAGACTCGTGCACAAGCCTTCTTACTCTGGTTTGCACTCAGTAGCAATACTGTATGAAAAGTTTTGCCTGTTTTTTTAGCTCCTAGTTTATTGACTACTTTAAAAACAATGTGTACTATCCAATATTTAATGATTATAACCAAAAAGCCATCATTTAATGAAATATAAGCATATTTATAATTGGAAATTCTAGTATGGTAGCATTTCATCACAACAATAGTAGAATGGGGACCAGACTCCTTGTTTTTTAAGTGAATTAGGCCTTTTTTCATACTATAATGTTATATGTATATAGCTATTGGACCAAAAATTATTTTTTAAAAGTTATATTTCATTAAGTTATTCATATTTCATTAATCATTTTATTAATACAAAAAAAATATTAACGAATAATATTAGGGTAAGTAAAGTAACTTCAAGCAGAAATCTGTTGTACGTTTTCCATAATTCTGATTTATGCAAAAAATATAAATCCATTACTGAAATAGAGTGAAGTGTATCTTCTTTCAATGGTCATATTTGCTATGTCACAATGAAAAGTTTTATAAAGCCTATATTATTAATTTGAAATAAAAAAATTTATTATTTGAAATATTTCTAATAGCATAAAAATGATGTGTTTCCTATATTTAATAATTTTATAGTTAATAAAGTTAACTTTTTTATATCCTCTTTTTCATTTAAATGGTATATCAAAAAAAATAAAATTAATTATACAGATAAAATTAAATAAATGAGTTTCTGCTACATAACAGGTATTTTCCTAATAAAATGTATTTTTAACAATTATTTGCAAAATTTCTGTATATATAATGTATGCTTATATATAGAGCTAGCAAAATAAGCTCTTAACAAGCTTTAAGAATTGTTAAGAGGTTATTTTGCGAGCTCTATATATAACATTTATAAATACGAACTTATTAAATTAGGTCATGTGACATCTGACTTGATTTTTTTTTTGTAAATGTATGCTTTAAAGTTACAAGAATAATAGTTTAGCAATTAAAACATTTATTATGACATAAAAATACTACATAGTTAACAGTATGTGTGAATACTGTGTAACCACAATGATGCTTTGAAAACAATTATTGGATTCATATATAAATTAACTACTATTGGAAAGTACATGTATGCATAATTCAAAAGCAGTACTATTACAGTGAAAAGTGGTTGTGAGATGCTATTATACATTAATTAAACCATTATTGATGTAATATAAATTTCTATTTTTTAAAGTTTTTCAGACGATTGATTTAAAAATGTAAAAAGTATTGTGAGGGAGGGGAATCTGTGATAGTTTAATGTGTATAAACAATTATATTTTATAACTATTTCTGCAAAATATAAAAATTATATTTTACAATTATTCTTGTAAGTTATTAAAAGCAGTACCATATATGTATTATTATTTTTAATGAACTAAGAGTTTATGAACACGAACAATTTTCAGATGATATCAACAATTTTTTGGACATACCCATTTATTAGTTTGCATGAAGCAATTTCTAAATAATAATAATACTTTACCTTTTTCTTAATAGTTTAATCATTTTAATAAATATGTACAAACTTTCAAATATAAGCTATATTGAATAGATATATTACTTCGCAAGAAAATCTACATATTAAAAAATAAAATGTATAAAAAACAAAAATTTATAAAATAAAAAGCAATCCTAAATCGATTGAGCATAAGTTTTTTTTTATAGTAACTTCATTTACAGTCATGGTTTTGTGATAAATCACTGGAAGATTAACTCTTAGAAGTAAAAACAAAATAAAAAGCTATTCCTTTTACTTATGATTTTCTGTACTTGCTATTTTCAAATCAAATTACAAATAGCATTTTATACTATATTTTCCATTTATAAAACATTATCACTTCAGTCGGTTTTAGCTGCCTTCATTTTTTTTTCTTTTACGATTTGTTGACGATATCTTGCCCGTACTTGAAAATAAATAATTAGACGACAAATTAACATTAACGAGAACACTATAGGAGGAACTACTTTCTCCAAACTCTCTTCTAGAATCCAATGGATATAAAGTTCAAAAATCATCAAAATTAATAAAACAATATTAACTATTTGCTTCAGCATGGCCAATCTTGCAAAACGTTCTATAATGAAAAAAGAAATAAATGTACGTATAAATTATGCATGCAGAAAAATTCAGATAAACATAGTGACATAAAAATAATGCAATATAATGTACATAATAATACAACTATTTACATAACATCAAATATAAACATAAATACATATGTTAATGATGTAAGGTCATTGCTTAAAATATACTTCCAAATATCTTTGCAGCTCATTAAGAGACATACTATGATAAGCAATAGCAGTCAGTGATAATGAAATAGTGTTTTCTCTTAATTAACTATCTTAGTCTGATTTTAGGTTAAACATATATTCGAACTCACTTCTATAATATCATCAGCTTTATGAATGTTTTTTTACCCTACTCATGTATTCTTAGAAGAGCACTATAAGTGAACCATTAAAGACAATTATGTGTGAAACAATTTATCATTAACATGCTATAAGGCTATTCATTATCAGTCTTGGTTATCTCACCTTTAACAATTGGAGATACAAATCTTTTTCACACTTACGAAGAAATCATAGCAATGCCCATAAAATTAAACTGAATTCTTAATTTATTTACAAAGAAATAATAAATAAATAGGCCAATCAAAATTAACTAATCTTTTTTAAAACCTACATATTATACACGATACATATATCTTGTTTAAATTTCACTACAAATCCAAATTTTATTTGAAGATTGTATTAATTAAATAACACCCAAGTTCTTAACAATGATTGTATCATTATATACTCAAAACCTTACGTTTTTAGTACGTACATCAAACTTAACTGGCTACTGCATCAATTATGAACCAATTAGCTTCATGTTAGAAATCCAAATGACACAGCAATACAATTAACTTAATTAGATTATAACAAACTTTAAAAAATTATTCAAATATTACTAAAATTATTACCACTTTTTATTAAAAGACTTGTTTTGCTTTTTTTTTTTTTTTTTTACTATTCTCTCATTGTATAACCCAATATATAGAAAATACACTCTGAAAGGTAACTAATTTTTTTTTTAGATATAATTAAAACTTCCAATCCACCACACATTCTTAAAATAGACAAATAAAGACATCTTTGAAACCAGAGTTTCAAGCTTTCTTCAATCATACACTCCATCTTACACATCCGATACACATGCCCACATACAAGTGAAAAAGATAATTGATCAATATATGTATTTTGTGCTGAACCAGCACTCATCAGAATAACTAAAAGAGTTTGAACTATAAATTATTATTTTTTCACATGTTTATTTACAAAACATATAAATGAATCATAAAATTTTGGTGTACGTAATAAATATTATTTTTCAATGGAATTATAATTTGACAGACATTCCTTGTAGATATAAAAGCGAAGTTAATCAGGTATATTTTTTATATATTCTTTGATTTAAGAATGCATTTGTTTAGTATACAAGAAAATATATCATTACCAAAAGAAAAAGGTTAAAATAAATAGTAAAAAAAAACAATATCTTTCTTAATGATAATTTTAGTTTGTTTAAATAAAAGTATATTTGTTTGTTTTCTTCATTTATATTTAAAAAGGAAATAGATTTTTATATACATATTCTTATTATGATAAGAAAAATAGTAAACAAATTAAACACACTAATTAAATTTTGTAAAATATATTTTTATGTATTTATTTAACAATATTTATGCTAATATATTTTCTTTTTGTTTTTCTTAGTATATTGTTCACAACAGGCATAATAGATAAATAGGAATTAATTCAGGTGTAAACTATTTGACAAAAAATATTTTACTTGCTTTTTAATTATATATATATTTTATTGTTATTATTTATATTAATAAATTTTTATTTTTAATAATTAAACTGGTCTTCTGTGATGAAGAGTAATTATTACATTCCACATTGATTTAAACTTTGAAAGTCTCTATTATTTTTTTATTCATATATTATAATATTAGCTACCCAGAATATTATAAAAGAATTTTATGTTTTGTTTTAATATCATTATATTTGGCAATCCAAGTAGTCTGAATAAGACCTTTTATCAGAGGTAATCACTATTATATTTGGTGCTCTTAAATGTGAGGTTTGATTATTATAATTTTTATTTATTTTATACTATTACATTTGGTGTTGAATGTTTTTAGGTAATTTTTATATTATTATAATATGTATATTTATTAAGGCTATAACCTTAAGACTATGCGCCTGAAAAAACGACAGTAGGGACCTCTGCAAATCTTTAACAAAGGATTTATTTAAAAGATTTGCAGAGGTCCCTACTGTCATTTTTTCAGGTGCATAGTCTTAAGGTTATAGCCTTAATAAATATTACTTTAAGTAATGAGTATGCACTTTCTAAATATAATTATTATAATATGTATAGTAGAGTACTTCATGCATATCTTGAATCTATATTGAATTATTAAGTAAAAGTATATATACTATAGTGGTACATAATAAGAGGAAGTAAGGGAGATGAAAATTAAGATCATAAGCAAATGAAATGCTATCACTGTTTTTACTATTATCAGTGAGTATATAAAATGAGTAAAAATTAGCATCTGAAGCTATTATAAGTAATAAACAGACCATCACCGGCAATTATCATGAAAAATTAACAATCATTCTCTATGACTGGAATTAAAAGAAGGATACTACAAAATTCAGGCTACTTATTATTTAATTTAGTCAATACCAAATTTAGGAGTTTAACATAAAAGTGATCATCAATATTTGATCTGCTTGCACATACTTAAGTGCTAAAATAACTACCATAATAAACATATCAAAAAATTCTGGGATTATTATATCAATGCTAATCATCATCAATGCCCTGGGCCTTGCAGTACTTTTGATTGTACTGGTCATGAATAAACAAGTTATCATCACAAAATCTATAAAATCAGTGGACTTTAAAGATAACTTTTATGACCATAGAATCATCCAAATATTCTTAAAAAACCATACAGATGTTTAAACACATACCACACATCTATCGCAAATAATGCCATGTCCAAACTAACTTTCAGATTGCAAACAAGAGAAAATAAATATATGTAAAACTTAATCTATTCTAGTATTATCTAACTTCATTGGAATAACATAAAATAATTATTAATAAATTTAATAACTAGAAAAAATAAAATAAAATGAAACTAAAGATCTGACAAATACTATACATTACAAAGCCACCATTCTGATTTTGACTATTTATAAATATTAAAAAATATTTTAATAGATTCAAAACATAGCAGTAACATTTAGAGATATAAATAACTAGTTTACATAATAGACACATATATAAACACACAGATGTGTATATATGGTAACAAAATATTCTAATCATTAAAAAGCTAATAAATACTATTCCATTTTAGCAATCACAAATTAAATGATAAATGTATACATAATACACACACACACACATATATATATATATATATAGTTGTTTTAATATAAATGAAATATTTCCAATTATTAATTATTAATTTGCATTTTTTTAAACAATATCTTGTTTATTTAAAATCTAGAGTTTCATCTGACATACTTTTCTAAGTCTAAAAAAGTCTTTTATAAATGACATAATGAAAAGAATACTTAGAGATCCTATTTTCTGGCCACTCTTAATCCTTATCCAGAAGATTAACTTGTCCATTATTTTTTGTTGTTGAGTATTTTTTTCTCATTATTGGTAATTTATTCAATTTATTTAAAAGTTTTTTTGAACCAAATTGATAAAATAGAGAATAATCAACAGGAAATAATCAAATATTTTTTTCTGTATGAGAGCAAACTGAAATAAATCTTATTAATTTGCAAAGTTAAAATTTGAAATAATATACCAATATCTATTTACTTACTAGCACATTTCTTGTTTGTAGCCCATATATTGGTAAAATAGATTTCACACATGCACAGTACATATATGGCTCAGGTAATTTCTTTTATCTGTGCTTCCATGCATGTATAAAGCAATGTATATAAAATATAACAGTGGAGTCTCAAGGCAAATAAGCTGGCTTTTTATTGTCATGTTCAGGATATAGATAGTTAATCTCTTCATTTCTTATTTATTTATGCAATAATTTTTATATACCTATATACCATTTAAATCTTTTTTAATCACTTTTACAATGCAATCAAATAAAATGTATTACTTGATATTTTCTTATGGTTTCAACTGACCAGAAATCTTAATCAGTTACAATATTCAAATATATAGAACCATACATTTGGTATATATTTATGCATAAACAGATATAATTATATAACACATTACTTATAATACTTTAAATTATTGATTTTACAGAATATAATGAACCTAATCATTATATGTCTTTACACATTTTAAATAGTATTATGAATATTAACCTTAATTGTATTTGATTTTTTTTGTATAAATTGTTTTATATCTTTAATATATATATATATTGTAATTATAATTGAAATAATATTTTTAACGGTTTACAAACAATTACAAACAATCCTTAAATCCGCAGAAGTAATTTTGGTTACTTTCTAACCTGCTTCAACTGCCATTAAATTCAAAAACCAAAAGCGGGAGCAAACGTCATCAAAAAGTGCTAAAAATAAAGTTTTAAATAATAATGTATACTATATGATATATCCTTCTTGTTTTGTATATGTCCTCGTATTTTTGCAAATATAAAATTACATAAAGAAGGTAATCCTTTGCGAGTTATGATAGATTTTGGTGGTTCCTTCATATATCAGACTTCTAAATATATTGGTAAACTTTTACAAGACTTTTTAGGATTTGGGGAAAATACTATTGCTTCATCGTTTGACTTTGTAAATAGTATTAAAAATTTAATGATTGATGAAAATGATGTTATTGCTTCATTGGATGTTACAGAAATGTATGGATCTATTGATAGAATGAATTCCATAAAAATAATTGAACATGCATTAAAAAGTAAAAATATTTGTAAATATATGATAAAATTTATCATTGATTCTTTAAAAAATTTTAATGATAACATTATTGCATCTTTTGAAGGTCAATATTATAAAATGACTAAAGGTTGGCCTATGGGTTTGCCTGTAGTTGCACAAGTTTGCAATTTCGTTTTATCTACATATGAGAGTAGTATTTTAAATATGTGTATTTTTGGAGATATTAAAATTTACAATAGATATGTGGATGATGTTTTTGTTTGTGGAAATACTAATAGTATAAATTTACTTATAGAGGAATTAAATAAGTTGAATGGCTTGAAATGGACTATTGAAAAAGAACGGACAATAAGATTAACTATTTAGATTTAATGATCACAAGAGATAACAATATATTAAATTATAAACTAATAATTAAGCCACTGCAAAAAAGAGGATATATAAATTGTAAATCAAAAGTACCAATGATGCATAAGATGGCAAGTTTTAAATCTTTTTTGTTTCGGAATGAAAAATTATGTCGTTACCAAAATGATAAACTGAAAAATATTGAGATATTTGCCAAGGAATTGCTTGGTGTTGGTTATAAAATGCAACAAATAAACAATACTTTATGTCAATTTAAAAAAAATTATTATAATTTAAAAGAAATGAAGATTAATAGTAAAAAATGGATATTTATTCCATTTATTTCAAATCCACAAGTAAAATTTTTTAAGGATTTATATAAGAATGTGTTTAATGTTTCATTCTACGTTCCAAACAATATTAATAAATTAGTCAATAATTCTAAGGATGTCATACCTGTCAAGCAAAAAAGTAATGCCATATATCAAATTTTTTGTGATTGTATGCTATCATATATAGGTGAATCTAGGTGCAGTATTGAGAAAAGATTGAAGGAACATGAATTGTTATATAAGCGTGTAAAAAATAAAAATAATGGTGATTTAATATCTCCTTCAGTTTTCTTTGATCACGAAAAAACATGTAAATATAAATTTAAATTTAATTTTGAAAATGTAAAAATTCTTCACGAAGAGAGAAACCATAGTAAAAGAAAAATTAAAGAGGCAATTTTTATAAACAGGAATAAAACACATTTAATAAATCGACAAGCTTCTAACCTTAAAATACGAGATTCGTGGAATTTGAATTGATGACGTTTGCTTCTGCTTTTGGTTTTTGAATTTAATGGCAGTTGAGGCAGGTTAGAAAGTAACCGAAAGTACTTCTGCGGATTTAAGGATTGTTTGTAAACCGTTAAAAATATTATTTCAATTATAATTACAATATTGTTTTTAATTAATGGATATTTTATTTATTTTACATATATATATAACTTTTAAACTTTTTAATAATTTATTTTTTCCATTTTAATGATTCCATTACAGTTTTAATCATGTATTACTTAATTATATATTTCTACTTTTTCCAAAGTTTTTTTAATTCTTTTTTGTAACCGTATTTCTTTTCAACTTTAAAAACTGACAAAAATTTAAATTATCTTATATAATGAAGCCACAAAGTAAGCTATATTCTGTTCTAAGCCCCCCTCTTGTTCAAATTTATATAGTGTATAATAGCACATTTTGTTGATAAACAATGATTCAAATAGAAAATGTATTTATTGAATTGCAATTGTACAGTACTTTCAACATGCACACACACACATATAACACTTTTTAAATGTATATTGTGCAAATAAAAACAAAATTTTCTAAAAAATAATAATTATTAATAATAAATTGAGAGGACATATATATATATTTTATGAAGCATGTGATCACTCATGCATTGAATGAAATATTAAGAAAAAAAAACTATAGTATTTTATTTTTTAAATAATTAGCAAAATGTCTGACTTCCATCATTATTAAATACATTTTAGACAATATTCTTTTTTTTTCAACAGAAACATAATATATTAGTCTATCAAAAAATTATGATTTCTCTAATTATTTTAATGTTTTTAAATCAGTATTAACTTTAAATATATTGTAAATTTTTGTAAAACTTTTTGCAATTACTCTTTGTAAATATTTTATTGCACACATCAAAGGTACAAAAGATAATAAAGAAAGAATAAAATATATGTACTTTCAACATAAACTAAAGAAATTTTGTTACTATATATTCACGAATGACAATCCAAGACAGAAAAATGGCAATTGGCTTATAAAATTTACTTACAAATTTTATTCTTTTTTTAAATGTAACTGTGTAGAGCGTTCAGAGAAAAAAAAAAAACTGCTGAATCTTAAAAATTTGAGATTTTACTGGTTTTTTCTTTAGATAGAGTATAACTGAATTTTAGTTCTTGTTCCATTATATTTAATATATTAATTTTCTCTATGACCATTTTTAAAACTATTTCTTATCCTATTTTTACTCTTTGTATTTATTTAATAAACTATATTATAAAAGTAATATTTTCTAGCTCAAATCTTTATTTAAAGTTGATGTAATATTTTTAATTATGATAATTTCTTTAATTTTCCTATTCCTTTTATAATGAATCATTTTAAAAATATTTTTTCAAATTTATTTCCTGTCTCTAGTGAATATAAATAAGTAGGTGATCTTTTATCATACATATATTGGGTTAATATTGAATAAATTGAATTCTTTGTCACACACAAATAATATCAACAGTATTGTGTAAGTGAAACAAAGAATTCAATTTATTCAAAATTAATCCAATACAAATAACTATGATAAAAAAACCACTTATTTATTTAATTTACTAGACCAGCGTTTCCCAACCTGTGGTACGCATACCACTGGTGGTACGCGAGTTGCTGGTTGGTGGTACATGAAAAATAATCAATAATGGCGGACATAAAAAAAAAAAAAATTAAATCATAAAAATATATAGAAACGTTTTTTCCTATAATTCATAAAAATTATTTTAATGAATAATATTGTACAGTAAAGTTGTTAATATGTACAGTCGATGATCGAAAATCCAACAATTGATATACTTTTTTTTTTTTTTTTTTTTGGAGTGCACTTTTAAATTTAGCCGTTAGCCACCAGTAACTTGAGGTGTCGCCGCCACTGTTGTGATAGTGCTGCACTCTCATTCACTTCACCGCATGGCTTACAAGTGACAGGTTATTGTTTGTGATTGTATCGTCTTTGTTTATTAAAATTCATTGATCCCTATATAACCTGCTTATTCGAACTTAGACAAGAAGCACAGGTTTTTTTTTAAGACAATCCTTTTGATCTCTCTTCGAAATTGTATGATTTTGATTGGCTTCAGGTGCTTGCATATTTATCTGATATTTTTTGCAAATAAATGAACTTAAATTTGACACTTCAGAATAACTCGATAACGATGTTTAATGTTAATGATAAAATTGAAAGTATGATTAAGAAATCAGATTTTTGGAAACAGTGTATTGAAAACAATCAACCGGAAGAATTCGAAACTCTACATATTTTTTTGTTTGAAAATAAGGTTAGTCTGTCTCAAGATATACAGAAAATATAATAGCACATTTAACAGGATTAAAATTGTCTTTCATGGAATATTTTCCAAAACCCGAAAACACAAATGATAAGTGGATTTCAAATCCCTTCTATGAAGAAAATTTAGAAAAAGATACATCATTATCAATAAAAGAGAAAGAAAATTTAATTAAATTATCGACACAATCTAATTAATTTTGGTTAAACATTAAAGAATATGAACAGTTTTCTGAGAAAGCTCTTAAATTATTATTACCATTTACTAGTATGGAATTAGTAGAAAGAGCTTTTTCTTCATATATTTTTTTTTTAAAAAAAGTATTGAAACAGATTGAATGTAGCTGTAGACTTAAGAATATATCTTGCATCTTCTGAACCAAATTTCAAAAAATTATGTTTTCGAAACAAGCACAAGGATCTCATTAAATTTATTTTATAAAAACATTTGATTATGATAAAATATATTAATTGGGTTTTTATAATTTTGTGTTTTTATTAAAGCCATTTATTAATAAATGAAATATGATAAAATAGTAGATAAATATGATACTTTGAACAAACACATACATATATGTTACAGTGAGTTTATAATTTCAGTGAGTTTATAATCCAGCATGACGTTTAGGCATGTTACAATGTAATTTGTCTCATTATGTGATGTGAATACATGGTCACTTTATAATATGTATAATGCAAATAAAATAACACACTCGCAATAACAAATTTCACAAAATACAATCATTTTTATGAAGTGGTACAATTTAGCATGATGTACTACCAAATGGTACGCGAGCCAAAAAAGATTGGGAAACGCTGTACTAGACAAAAGATGTAAATTTGAAAAAGATAGCATTAAAATAATTTGTTATACTAACAACAAAAAGAATAGATCATCAATAAGATTAGGCGAGCTTAAAATAAAGATTTGGACTTGAAAATACTATTTTTATAAGAATATAATTTATTAAATATATAAATTAAAAAATAGGATAAAATAGTTTTAAAAATGCTCACAGAGGAAGTTAGTATATTAAATATAAGACAATTTAAATTTTTGTCAGTTTTTAAAGTTGAAGGCATATAAGATTTTAAAAAAGAATTAAAAAATTTTGGAAAAAGGAAAAATTCATCATTATATTACAATTAAATTAAGCATGATTAAAACTATAATGGAATAATTAAAGTAATAAAAATAAATTAAATTATTAAAAATAAATTAAATTATTAAAAATTTAAGTTATATAAATGTAAAATAAAAAAAATAAATATAGATAAGTTATATAAATGTAACTCACAGTACCGCTATGAATATGAGGCAAAAGGCCTCGAAAGCGCTTAGCGTGTAATAATTTCTGTGTATCTTTATAGCTTCTCATTCAAGTGTGTCATACGCTTTGTTAATTTTGTATATTAAATTATCAAATGAGAAGTCTTAAAATCTTTAATATTTTATAAATATAAAATAAAAATAAATAAATATAGATATTAAAAATATAAAACAATTAATACAAAAGTAATCAAATAAAAATAAGAATGAAATATAAAAAGTTAATATTTATAATACTTTTAAAAATATATAAAGATATATAATTATTATGTTCATTAGAATATTTCTATCCTGTAAAATCTATGATGTAAATTATTATATATAATGTGTTATATAATTGTATCTATATATATATATATATATATATATATACATAAATATGTATTAATTGTATAATCTTATATTCAAATATTATAGCTCTGAATGAAGACTGCTGGTCATTTGAAACTGTATGATAACATAAAGGAATAAATTTTATTTCATTGCATTGCAAAAAGTGGTTAAAGAAGGTTGTTAAAAATAGTATTATAAAAATGGATAATTAGTGATCCTCAATTTAATTACCCTTTTCTATAATTTCATCCAAGCCACAGAAAAGGAGTCCCTTACTTTTCTAGTAATTCAAACTCGACCAACATACAAACTAACAATAATTGTCATTTCTTCAAAGCTGCTTTGCCACTCTCTATATATACTCTTTAATTCTGAATCTCTACTTATAATATACAGTGAGATTTAAAAATAAGGCAATTACAATAAATTATTTTCATATTGATTACTAAAAATAAGATAGTTATCATTGTTCTAATCTTGTATATATTCTTTGGTATTATTCTTGATATGATGTATTAGTCTGGTAATATATTATTCTAAGTTTGTGATATGCTTATAATAAGACTTCCAATGAATGTGTGGACAAACTTAATCGATGAAGTTTGTCTGGAGATCCCGTGAAGGTATTATTTTAAAGATATCACAAGCTTAAAATAATATATCACTGGGAGTAAAAAAAAAAAAAAGGAGATATATTCAGTATGAAAAAAGAAAAAAAAACACATTACGATACTAAATAAAACAAGTAGTTGTGATTTTTTAATATGGCACTTTTTGTGAATTTTTATTACGACATTTCATGCCGTCAAAACCATCCTTCCCCCTCCTAGCATGCACTTTGTACTTTCATAACCACCCAGATCTGTAATAACAAACTTTAAATCTAAAAAAAATCTTACTTCCAATGATTAAGAGATATTCATTTTGGAAAAAAAAATGAAATATGAAAAAGAACCCTGAAAAGTTTTTTAATTGATGAGCTGTAACAAAGTTTTAGTTGTAAGTTTAACGCTATATTTTAAATATGTTTTTTTTTAAAAAAAAAAATATGTAAAGTTTTAGCAAAAAAAAAAAACACAAATATATAAAGTTTTAATTGTAAATGTATTTTTAAAATATAAAACCGTATTATTTTCAAATGATGCAAAAGATGTATTTTATTGTTGGGAAAATAAAAAGTCACTGTAGAGAACTGAACTGTTTAATATCTTCTAAAATGGAAAGAAAAGGGTCAGTTTATTTGACATGGATTAATAATGCCAGGATTCTTAATTGCCATAACATCATAAACAAAAACTTTGAATAAATATTACCAGATATAAACATCACCAGAATAATACGTCATAGCAGGAGTAATACTAAAATACCATTAAAACTAATTAGTTAAAAAAATTTCTTAATTCTTCAACTAAAAACAGATTATAGAATTAATTACATTTACAAAAAAAAAAATCTTTGTTTCATCCAAAATGTTTTTCTTTCTTTGTTACATTAAATTATTATATATTTTTATCAGTCAAGTAAAATAAATTGTATTAAATAGAAATTTTTATATTTGATTTTTAAATAATTTACTATACTTTAAAAATATCACATAAATATTACTACTTAATCAATATTTAAGTTATTTTAGACTGCATATTTTAAATACTGTGAATCTGTTTGCATTCATTTCTACTTTTTCTTCCAAACCTTAAATATATATGTGCACACACACTACAATGTGTGCATGAGATAATTCTGTTTTAATACAGTGAATAGCCATTGTAAGGCAAAATTAATCAATCTTCTCAATGCTTTCTTAAAAGAATAGTGAAAAAACATTACTTTTTTTTTTGCATTCTAGATTTATCCTTTAGCTAAGAATAATTAGATATCTAATTACTTATAAGTATTGAATGGCTAGCTAGGTTTTGCTACAGGCTTAAAAGAAAAATCCTAGGACTACAATTTAACAAATTTTTGTTTTACCTTATCTGAATTAAAATCTTAAATTTTGGGCATTCATGAAAATGATATATTTATACTGCTTAACTTCAATATATCTATCTACACATAAAAAACACTAAACAAAATTAAAAATAATGAAAAAGCAATCTAAATAATTTTACCTGGAATAAAACACAGACATAATCCAGACAGAATTTCCAACCAACCAATCAATTTCCTATAGAGTTTTGGGGATACTTTGAAACCAAATGTCCTTGCAAGCGGAAATACTTTGGCATATTTAATAAAACTTTTTCTCTATGAGAAAAACAAAGGAATTACAAATTTAGATAGTATATTAATACTTTTTTTTTTTCAATGTGTGTGACTGTGATAAATTGAATAATACACCTGAGAAGAATGTCACAAATATTATAAAATGGAAATAATTATAATCCATTGTTGTTTTGTTTCTTTTGCATATAAATAAATAGTATCATCATTTTTAATAATTATTGAATCACTGCAGGGTGGTCTATTGAAATGTAGTCCAGTCTCGCTGATCTTAGCCTCTTCACAAATCATCAGTAAATTCCTTATTTCTTCCATCCCACATATGATATCTTTCTAAGTCTTTTAAATTTTTTAGGATCCAGTTTATGATTTCATCTGTCTATCTGTAATCATCTTTTCAAGTAATATGTCCAGCCAGTTCCACATCAGTGTTTTAATTCTTTTAATAATATCAGTAATATATGTGTTTTCTCACGAAGTATTTCATTTTAGATATCTTCGTGCTAATACTAATACACACATTTCTATACTTCATTGAGCAATCTGAATTCTTTGTCCTTCCCTTTCAAACACATAGGCATGTTTTGTTTGATATTAAGCTATTTCTAACAAAAGCACTCCACTCAAATTCAATTCTATGATTAATTTCATCCATTATGTTTCCATCTGTATTAATAATCTAACCTAAATATTTGTAAAATTCATTCAAATTACTTCAGTCTTTTTAGCATTTATCCTTGGTCCCACTTCCTAACTTTCATCTAATTATTTCAGTCTTTTTAGCATTTATCCTTGGTCCCACTTCCGAACTTTCATCTGATAATTCTTGCAACATTTCTTGAAGCCCTTAAGTATTATTTGAAAAAAAACAACAACAACAACATCTTCCAAATCTAGATGACTGATACATGATGATGAACAGCCCATCTGTCTTTGTATATTATATAAATAATCATATAGTAAAAACAGCTGCAACAACAAGAATTTTTGGAATATTAGGAATTGGCCTTGCTAAGGTATCAAAAGGCCTCCTTTCAGTTAACAGCAAACTTCTTTCTGCAGCAATAATTAACAGTAAATATATTAGTTTAATACAAAATAATTTCATTTGATAATATTTTGTTATTCTACTCAGGGTTATAAGTATATACAAGAATGTTATTAACGTGGTATTATATAAATAGTTATATCTAATTTTTGTTTTTTTGAATTATGATTTTTTTAAATTAACTATACAATATGTGTACACATATAAAGAATTGCAATTCAAAAAACAAAATTTAAATATCACTATACAATATTGAAGGGTAATGATATTTCTGAAAGTTTTTTTTGTATTAAAATAATCTCATTTGTTGTCAAATAATCTATTGGGCATTATTTGTGAGTGTGTGTACAAAAAATATAAAAATAAAATAAAAATACTATATCTAAAATAAAATCAACTATTTTTATTTTTAAATGTATATCATATTCAACTGAAAGATAAACTGAAATTTGCAATAAAAAAGATATCAAATTATACTTTTACATTATGACACAATTTTACTTTCTTAAAATGTTTTACTTCATTTCTCATTAGGTATAAGTTGGATATTTAATAACCAATATTGTCTCAAATCATTTACAGTTGGTTATTTAATGTTTTATTTCAATCATTTATGCATAACTGATTTCTACCTCATATATAATGAAACCAATAATGGGGATGATTGTGTTATCACCAGTTATGTCAAAGCTGTCATTTATATAACATATATTAATAGATATCTCAGAGTAATTTTTCCAATCGCAGATGATTTGTGCAATTTAAGTGAGTTTAGATTTAGTTATGCACATATCGGGGATGGTGTAATTTTCCATCATTTATTGAATAATGTTTTACATGTAATATTAGACTTTATATATTACAATTATACTATTCAAACAATTCATACTCATTCTTTTTACATAGCATTTTATTATTCAATGTTATGTAACACACGTACCCTTCACACCTAGTATTTGCTCTGTATCAATTATTATAATGATTCTGTTGATATGACTCTTGGTTTGTATATGAATAGCATTCTGTCCATTTATAAAGTTTTCAACATATAAATAGTTTATGATAGCTTACACTTTTGCATTTTGAAATGCTTTGCTATATGTTCAAATGTCATCAGCAGCACATTCTGCAGCTGCTCTTAAATATAAATATTAATACTAAATATAGGGGATTTGAACTCAGACTTTTCAAGGTCCTTCACTATCCACACTATCTCATACTACTGATACACATGGACCACACACATGCTGAAAAGACAAATAATCACCAATATACGTATGTCATGCTAAACCAGCACTCATCAATTGGTCCAGATTACCATCTCTCATATATATATATAATCAGTGCTCAGTTTTACATCAAGATAGAAAATCCGTACACTTTAAAGGACAGGCTTCAACCTATTCCAACCTCCAACTCTTCAGCCATCCATACCATTGAAAGTCTGATGATAGAATTCCCAAATCCCATGCTGATGCCAATATTGTTGTGGATAGTGAAGGGGCTTGAAAGTCTGAGTTCAAATCCCCTATATTTACAATTAGGCTCCAGGTATGAGTGTCTGGTATTTCAAAGCTTACATATTAATACTAAGAAAATAAAAGAAACAAATAAAAGAAAGCTGAAGTACAGTTATGAATATGAAACGTAGAATTTTCATGTCTTGCAAACACAGACTGCTTTCATCAACTTTTTCCAGAGATGATGAACTTTCACCACAAATTTCTCAGATGCCTTCATTGTTTTTAAAGTTTTCATTAGACAACTGAAGTCTTCTATGATGGTTTGCTTAATCAAATATATGCTAGCAGAGACAATCTACTATTGAGCAGCTGATTTTAAACCAAATGAAATGGTTTCAGGAAATGGATTTTTACTCTGCTAACATCACAATAGCAGATTGATAGTGCTTTGCTTAGATTGAATATCCAATATTCATATTATGTTAAGATGTTCAATAACAGAATTGACTAACCACTGTGGGTTAATTTACCTCTCTAACTCAAATAACTTTGGAAGTATTGAGGAAGTTTCTATGTAAATAAAATTATCATGGCCAGTTTTTTTAAAGAATTTAAAACTCTTAAAAGAATTGTTTAAACAGGTGAATTCTTTTTTCCAAAAATTATTAAAAAAAAGTTTTTAAAATTATCATAATCTTTTATTGCATACACAATGTCTTTCAGCACTGCCAATCTATGTTTCTAAAATTACACTGGCTTCAATATTTCTAAAACTATATTGATTTCTTTAAGGATGTGGGTTTGAATTAAGTTTCAGATATGAACATTAAATACATTCGTGTTGCTAATTAAACTTTCAGTTGTTGCAATGCCTATTAATTTTCTTGGTTTATAGTCTCCTTAAAGAGAAGACAAATAACTGTAATGGACAAATGTCCAATACAATTTATTTATCCATAATATTGTCACAAATACATAAATAAGTAATCAATCAAAATACAATTGAAATAAACAACTATTAATGACTATATTATCGAACCAGCTTTCAATGGAGATGAAAGCCAGTTCGATAAATATGATAATATAATTATTAATAGTTGTTTATTTGAATCTTATTTTGATTGATTATTTATATAGAAGACAAATAGCATACCGTCACAATTCCACCTCATAATTTTTCATAAGTTATTGGGTATTTGTTTTTTATGGTTAAATCATATTTAATAAGAGATGATGATCTATGGATAAATATGAATGGAATTTTTTGAATTTATAAGTTAAAAGAAATCTTTTGGCAATTTATGTAATTTTTTTTCCCATTTTAGATAATAATCTATAAATAAATAGCCCAATTTTATACCATCGGATGATGAGTTAATTGTGATCCATAAAAGTTTCTCTGAATCAAAATAAATTAAAAATCGATCTGAAAATAAAATTTCTTTAATTTCGAAAAACTTTTTTTATCAAATGTTTGTCCAACAAATGAAAAAAAAAAAGAAGCTGCTATGTGAGCATTTAGAGAATAAAAATTTTCATAAAAATTTACTACTCCAAGAAATGTTTGAAGTTGCTTTATTTTAGATAAGGTGTCTATGTATATCTTTCTTACATCTTAAAAATTTTACTTGGAATAGACTGGTGTATCAGCTTTGTAAATAATATTAGTTTTTCTGTCTTTAGATAGAATTTTTTTTTTATCTATTTACTTTTATTCCAATATCTTTCACTTGATTATATACTAGATGTTGTTCTTTGTATCGTTGAGGCATGATATTGCTTCCTGGAAGAAACACAAAGAAAACGAACATCATTTGGTGAAAACAGTGAAGCTGGTATTTTTTCAGTGACTAGAGTTAAGGAACAAAGAAATCTCATCAGTCAGTAGTCAATAAGAAAGCTAATGGAAAAGGATTAATAACTAAAATATTTGTTTATCATAATCCAGTAATCTTGACAAATATGTATATCTCCATTAGAAGAGTTTATAATAACAAATGAGCAGAGTTACATGGCTTTAAAGTTTTCAATATACCGAATTTTTTTGGTGACTTTCTGTGTGTTTCATCAAGAATAAATTTTAGATGGTAGGCATTTGATTTGATGTCAATATTAAGCTAAATCAAGATTCCAATAATTTGAAGGATGTTTGTAAATCATCAAGTAACCTAGTAGCGTTAATTTAGCAAGTGTTGACTCTACTTTTTAAAATTGTAAATATTAGCGGTTTTAATCATATTGCACTGCTCATTGACATTCAATTCCGATTTGATTAATAATAATCTAATTTCAAAAAATTTTCTTTGTAATAAATTTCCACAGAACTTTCCTGCCACTGAAATATGTTTCCTGTTATAAACAAATAAACTGAAAGCATTCATATTTTGATTATTTAAAGCTTATTTTGGAAACATTAGACTCAGAAGTCACTGAATACCGCTAAAGCCTTCATCAATGTTATGAAAAATGGATGTCAAGCAATAAAAGAACTACCCATGTCTACTTAACATTTAAATAATTACTTCCCAGTATGATTTCCATAAATAACATAAAATATACATGTTTTCTGATTCAAAGTAATTTCCACTTAGATAGGCAATCCACAAATTTCTGTTGTGTTTTTTTTAAGGCAGGATTGAAACCATACTGTAGATATAAAGTTATTATAATAATAATTTTCACTTTTTTTCCATTTCTCTAATCCTTTATGTTGTTCAATTTAAATTTGAATTAGCAAAAGCCTTTATAAAACAATAGCCAACTCTCCATATAGTAGTACCATTCAATGCAAGTCTTGGTAATCAATGGCTGCAATAAGATTTGTGCATAAAATCCCTATCTATTGCATACCCAACCAATATCCCCAGACTACTTTCTAGCTTGTGACTTTTATCAGTGAGGAGTCTTCGATCTGAGAGCACTGAACCTAGATCTTAGGGTCTAATGCACCTGCCAATAGCCACCTTTAACATATTTAGCCAATTATAAAGTTATGAGCCTCCAATGAAAATACAATAATGTTTTCATTTCAAGTTATGCACAAACCTTTTTGTATCCATGGACTACCAAGGCTTGCACTGGATAGTACTACTGTATGGAGAGTTTGCTACAGTTAAACAACTTGCGTAAGCATAGGGAATAATGATCATGGGATGTTTTAGTGGTTTTATGTCAATCCCCTGCCTATAAGTTTATGGTGGCTGTGGTTTTTAAAAATGAAAGACACCAAAATGATTAGATACTGAACTGTTTTCAGATCTCATATGACTATATAAATGAATTAGCTTACATTGAAAACATTATTGTTTTCATCTTGGTGCCATAACTTTATAGTTAACTAAATAGGTAAAAAGGAGGATTGCATTATATCCTAAGATCTAGGCGCAATGCTATTTGATCCAAGGCTCTTCACTGATGAAAGCTACAAGTTAAAAACTAGTATGAGGATATTAGATGAGTAGGCACTAGATAAGGATTTTATGCACAGACCTGTTTGCATTCATTGTTTACCAAGGCTTGCTCTAGGTGGTACTACTGTATGACAAGTTTGCTACTATTTTAGCAGCTTGTATAAGCATAGAAAATGATGATATATGATGTTTTAGTGGTTTTATATTAAAAGCCTTTATACTGAACAGATATAGATAATATAATTAATGCTTTTAATATAATGGGCATATTGTTTTGATGTGTTTGTAATTGACTACAGTATGCTTTATATAATTATCAAAAACATTATTCTAAAGCAAAATCTTGCATTTTTTCATTTCCATTGCATTTGTCTGACAAAAATTTTATCATTAGGTGATGCCATTTTCTTTGCAAGTTTTTTAAAGAGGTCATTGAAATGTAAAGTGAGATCATTTACAATTGTCATGAATCCCAATTGCGAAGTGGTGATAAAGTTTTCTTTCAAAAAAATTAATTACACAAAAGAAGTTGCATTGGTATTTCTTTACTAATTTGTCTACACATATAGAAATCTTAAATAAGGCATTCTTTCATATGATTATTGGGTGACCGATTATTGTAAAAGTCATTGGTTATAAAAAAAAAAGCTATTAAATATTTAACTAAAGCAATTATATTAGATTCTAGCATTAAAAAAATGTTATATGTTTTCATGATGTATCATAATGTGATTGCACTTATCTAAGTATAGGATTATTTTATACAGATAAGCAGGCCAATTCTTAAAAAGCTCTAAATTCAAGCCAATTTCACAGAAATCCTGCCAATCATGCCAGGTGCAATGACTAGGAAACTGAAGCAAAGCAGTAAAGTGATAACTGGTAATGTAATTTACTTCAAGAGAGGAAAATATATTTAAATAATGACAAATGTAATTAACCTTTATTATTATAGTTTTTTATTATTTTACAGTAGCAGCATCAATGTTGGTTTATGTAATAAGGCAGTTTTTACCTTAGACATTGAGCTAGTTTTTGGTAACTATCCTATAGAATAGATTTGAGAATTAAAATATATAGGGACAACTGTTTTGCATAGAGGACATACAGCTTCTTTATTTGATAGCTGATCTTGATAGCACTGATTCTTTAGCTGCGCTGAACATTTTCTGAGTGTAATGACTCCCAAATGAATTTCAAATTATCAGATAAAGCTGACTTAAAAATTAGGCAAATCTGATGGCTTCTGAGAGTACTAGTCTTAATTAGAAAGCCATGGTCTTCGCAATGCTCATAAACTTTAATTGAAAACTAAGTTTTACTGGAAGGTTAGACTTCTACTGGAGCTGTTAAACTTCATCTGATAGAATCTCTAACTGAAAATTTTCACTGGTATGAGAATATTTTACTGGAAACAACAAACTTCTATCACAGGAGTCTGAGTCTTCATTGGGAAATGAAATTTTCTCTAGGAACTGTGAAAATTTGTTTAATGTATTTCAACCAATATATATTTACAACTTAGGCAGAAATGGCTTCTTTATTGAGCAGCTACCTTTGAAACTAACTACTGAAGTTGCTGCAGAAACAGAAAATTTTAAAATTGTGATATTGTAGAGAAGTTGAGAGTGTTTTAATTACATGCCATTAAAAAGTGTCTATAAATACACAAAGAATTAACGAATCACTTAAGAGTAAATCAATGTTTCTTCAGTAACAGGTCTATTTGTTTAGATATATTTTATATTACAACTATTCTAAATGGGAAGGGGAGGGGAGGGGGGGATCAGCACTGACTTAACATATTTAGTAGCATATTTCTAACCCAAGTAATTTTTTTAAAGAATTTGACACTTAAATTTATAAGAAATGTTTCTACACAGCAGAAATGCATTTTTCTAGAAAGTCTTTTAAAATCTTTTTAAGCAATCATAATTTGCTGTTATATGCAACACATTATTTTGTTAAGTTACTAAATATGTTAAATATATGACGAACCAATCATCATAAAATAATTATCAAAATTTAACACATGGAATATTAAAATAGTCTCTGAGTGAGAAAAGTAAAACTCTAGGCGAACGTATGGTTCTTATCAGAACTACACTTTTTTTCCCCAGTATTTTTAAATATATTTATACTAAGTAATAAATAGACTTCACATTTTCTCTTTCTCTTCATCACTGAAAATAATAAAAATAAGTAATAACTTATAATATTAACAGTTATTTAGTTATAAAGAATCGTAACATAATATTTGTTTATAAATGTCAAATAATTCAATGTATTATAATATAGTATTTTTAATTTTTATTATAATTATTATTATTAATGATTACTCTCTTCTATTGTGATGAACATTATAATCACTTCCTTGCTATTTCATTTAAAATGATTTTCCTAGTTTAAAAATATATGCACTATACCTACCAAATCTCGATGTAAATCAAAATTAAGAACGGGAGTAAGTTTTAAAGCACCAAGTAAACAAAAAAATAAACCCAAACCTATTGATAAAGTAGTAATTACTACTGAAGATGAGGAGGCCATATTAAAGTCAAAGGTATTATTTTTTGTAATTGGTTAAAATTGTACCACTTAAAAAACTGAAATATATGCTGAAATATTTGTAAATTTATCATCAAAAATTAAAAAAATAAATAAATAAATCTATCCAATCATTTATTTAAAATATTTTATTCCGCCGAATAGCAATATTTATTCTTGTGCGGAATAGTTAAGTGCGGATTCCTTTTGTGTTTTTACGCGCTATAAAGAATCCGTCTAAGTTACTAATATTTTTGTTTATAGTATTTCCTTTACTAATGAATGTTACTTAATTCCGAGCGTTTATCTTTCATTTCTAAAATCAATAGAATAGTTTCAATTAAAGTTGCTATAAATTCGCAGTATTATTTTTTTAGACAATTTAAATCGACTATGCCATTTCCCAAGCGATATTTTCTTAATAAAATGCCAGATTTTGATGGCAACTATTCTCCACTTTCTAAAAGCAGTTACATCAAACAGATTACTGAGTTAATAGAAAGAATAACAAGTAAGCAGAAAACTAGTGGAGATGCTTCTGACGGTGGTTTGTATGTTGGTCTGGGTGGAATAGCTTACATGTTTTATCGTTTAGCCGAATCAAAACACTTTGAAAATAGAAAAGAAGAATTTCTGAACAAAGCTTTAAATTATTTAAAAATAACATTATCTTATGCTGAAAGTCCAAAAGTACTTGGAGATCGTCATTATAAAGACATGCAAGCTTCTTTTTTATTAGGTAAGCAAAGAACATCACATGACCACCTCATGCTTGTGTATAACTGTTATGTTGCTGTGTGGCAATATATTTATTTAGTGAGTTTTGCCTGTTTTAAATAGTTAAGCAAAGTTGAATTATGAACATTTTCTCAAGCTTAAGACAATGTAAATCGATCTTTTAATTATATATTCATTTCCTTTAAACAATTGTAATGCCATTTAATCCTGATCGTTATTACAAAGCTGCTTTAAGTAAACAGAGCAAAACTCTCCATACAGTATTGTTTATCAACAATTAATGTGCTAATATAGGAAATGTGATCATATGATACTTAATGGTTTAACTGCTTTAAGTAATTAAAAAAAAGGAAACATTTCCAACCTATCCCCTGATCTGTCTTGTTCCATTAAAAAAAATATAACTTTAAATGCAGTAATACCACAATTGCCTTCCTTCTTGGTTGTTGATTATTATAGTATGATTCTTTTTTACAGAATCAGTACTATTTTTTTAAAAAAAAATTCTCGTTATATTCAAATATAATGTGACTTCATTTTTTATACCTTTTGAAAAGTATAGTCAGGCAGGGGTCTTCAAAATATGGCACGTTAGATTTTTATCCGATCTGTGCGTGAATGCACAATTGAATATAAAGCTATAGGGATATTGTTAAAAATTCATATATGTGTGATGCGATTTTATATTTTTTACTAATATTCATCAACTACATCAGAATTTATATTTAATTCTTTAATGTTTTGGAAAATGTATGTATAAAAATGTGTTTAGTTTGTGAGTAAATTGTATTATTTAAATATATATATTATTTAAACTTTTATTTGTCCCGTATTTTCTGTTTTAATTCTTAAGACCGCAAGAATGAGTAATTTAGCCGTCATTTGAAAAAGTTGGAAATTTTTGCTCTTAAAACATTGCTTTCACCATAAAATAAATCAACACATCAGTTGAAATCATTAAATATTTTTCTTTTAATCTTATTGATACATATAATTATAAAAAAATTTGAAGCCATCAAGATTTAAAAATAAACTATAAAAATTAACTGATAATTTATAGCACTAAATAACTGAAGTAGAAAAGCACCAATTTTAATTGTGAATTAACTCTTATCCAACGTGGAAATTTAATAGTTTATTAAGATCCAAATATTCTCTTTTTTTTAAGTGTTATATATAGATGCAAAACTTATGTAAGTATTATCATTTGATATACTGTTATATAGAAATGCATGTATGTTGATTGGAATATTGTGGGGAAAAAATAAGGAAGGAAAAATTGTTGGAATTATGTTATTGGAAAAAGAATGAAAAATGTCTGCTTATGGAATTTTGTAAAGAGAATAATTTTTTGGTTTAAAAATCATCCAAGAAAATAGTATACATGGAAAGCTTCAAGTGATAGAGAAAGGTGTCAAATAGATTACATATTGTTACAAAATAGTAAAAATGCTAGTAAGGATTTCAATATTTTGTTTGGAGCTGATATAATCTGATCATAATATGGCTATGGCTAAATTAAAATTGAATTTTAAAAAAATAAAAAGAGAGAAAAGATATGTAATTGAGAAGAATGGAGAAAGATTTGGACTTCATATGTGAAAACATAATAAAGTTAATGGATAAAGATGAATATATGATTAATTCTAATAAATGTTGAAATAGGATTGATGAGGGAATATTAAAAATGTCAAAAAATGGTGTAGGAACTGTTTGATTTACAAAAACTAAATAACACTGGATAATGGGAAATATGTTGAAAAAAATGAAAGTCCGGCGATGGAAGAATGTCGATATTGAGGAAGGACAAATAACATATTAATAATGAATTAAGGAGAGAAACAGATTT
Source organism: Epiperipatus broadwayi (assembly GCA_028023455.1). NCBI lineage: Eukaryota > Metazoa > Onychophora > Udeonychophora > Euonychophora > Peripatidae > Epiperipatus > Epiperipatus broadwayi. The sequence goes on along the minus strand of JAQFVV010000042.1, from coordinate 721,391 downwards.
AGCAAAAGGAAAATAATTGGAACAAGATTGTAGAGAGATAGAAGTGCTTAAATAGGCAAAAAGATATCTGGTAGGTGATAAAATTAGAAATGTTACTTGGGAGATGGGGGTATAGTTAATGAATATAAAATAGTTGATAAGAATGGAAAGAGATTAACTGATAGGGATGATATATTGAAAAGATGTAAAGAATATCTTCAAAATCTATTTAGAAAAGAAAATGATGCAATTAATTATGTTCTTGAAAGTGAAGATGTTGAGGTCGATAATAAAGGTATGGATATATTGACAGAAGAAGTAATAATGTCAATTAAAGAAATGAAATTTGACCTGAAGATTTCTTGAGGACTACAATGCTTTGAATTATTAAAAAGAAGAAAGCTGTTAGATGTGAAGAATATAGATAATAAGTTTGTTATGTTTCAAAAATATTTATTGATAATTTTTAACTCCAAGAATTTACAGGAAAGTAAAATATATTGGAGAGGAATAGTTTGATTTTCAGAGAGATGCTATTGATGTTATTAGAATGATTGCTGAGATATGTATTGAAAAAGATAAAGGAATTAGTATATACTTTGATTTGGAAAAATTTGTTAGAGTAATCTGGAATCAACTTATGACCATTTTGAAAATAAATATTTTGCTAAGAGAGAAGATTGATTTGGAATATATATATATATACTGGACAAAGGATAATCAGATTGAAGAATAATGAGACTGAAGAAATGAGTATAGAAAGAGGAGCTAGACAGTGATTCTATATGTTATTTGCGCTTTTTAATATTTATTTAGCTGATAAATATTTAGATTGCAAAAAAGCTAATATTGTAGGTAGAATAATAAAATGTATAAGATTTGCAAATGATATAGATCTTATAATTGAGGATAGCAGGAATCTTACAAAATATGTTGAATAAATTGGAGGATGGCTATATGGAATATGGAAGGAAGATTAATGTAGAGAAGACCATGTACTTATGAATAGAAAGGAATATATAAAGATAAGTTGATATTTACGATAATATAGTTCAACAAGTGAATAGATTTAGATATTTGGGTAGTTGGCTGATTGAGGATTGAAGAAATGAAGTAAAAAGAAAAATAGTATTAACAAAAAAAAAAGTTTTTATTAAGAGAAATAAAATAGTTTGCAGATCTTTGAAGAGAGAAAGAAAAGTTAAAATGCTGTGTGTGAAGAGTATTAGACAATGATTATGAAACATGGACAATGAGTAAAAAAAAATGGTTACAGATTGGAAAAGCCTTGGTCATGTTGAAGGATGGAAAAATTTGATTGGATGAATAAAATGACAAATAATGAAGTTTTGGAAAGAGTAAATAAAGAAGATTGATTGATTAAAAATTAGAGATAAAAAAGAAAAAATGGATCAGGCATATACTAAAAAGAAACAACAAATTAATAAAGGATATTTTAGAGTTAATGGAAACAAAAAGAAAAAGGATTGATCTTTCTGGGACAGAAAAAAATGAGGATAAAGTAAAAAAGAAAAATAGTATTGGCAAAAAAGATTAAGAGAAAAAAATATTCTGTGGACCTTTAAAGAGAGAATTAAGGAAATCATTAAAATGGTACGTGTGAAGGGTATTAGATTATGGTTATAAAACATGGACAATGAGTAAAAAAATTAGATATAGATTGAAAGCCTTGGTCATGTAGCAGAATGGAAAAATGAATAAAATGATGAAATTTGGAAAAAGTAAATGAAAAAAGTTGATTGAGTAAAAATTAGAGATAGAAAGAGAAACTGGATTGGGTATATACTAAGAAGAAAGAATAGATTAATGAAGTATGTTTTGGAATTGATGGTGAATTGAAACAAGAATAAGGGACGAAAAGATTGATCTTACTGGATGATATAAAAAATGGAAAAGATATATGGAATTAAAGATCTGAGCAATGAACAGAATAGATTGCCCATAAGACAGAGGATACTGTTAGCTGAAAATTCAAATGTCAAATCACTTCACCAAGTGATATGTTTTATCAGCAATGCTACCTTGTGAATAAAAATAAAAAGTCTAAATTTCAAACAGCATGACCAAGAGATAGCTCTTGATTGTTTGCAGCAAGGTTATTATGAGCAATTTAAGATCATTGCTAATTTAAATTTCATGTTCTGTTTGAATAAGTCAGCATTTCAATATACTTAACAATATTGCAGCAAATGATCAAGATGTAGCCTCTTGGTCATGCTGTTTGAAATTCAGACTTTATTCACAATATAGAGATGTTGAAAAAACATTTGGGAGGATGATTTGACATTTTAAATACATTTATCTACAAAAAAAAATGAAGCAATTGTTTCTAATCATAATATACTAAAAATCTTATAAAATTATAATCTAATTAAAAAATAATTGAAAAAATATACAAAATATTTTCCATTTAAATATATATTAACTAATGCTGTATGTAGTTAATAAAAAAATTAATTTTATTTTATGTATTGTCAAGAGCTTTTTGACAGATTATTTTTATATATAAATACAATTATGAAGTATTTACGATTTATATTAAAAAGTTAATTTTGTATATATATATTGTAACTATATATTTGGTCTTGTGGGCTAAATATACTATAATCTGTTGATTTTTTTTTTTTTAGATTGTAATTAATAAATTTCTTTATTATTAAACTATAAATTCTTCAGTTAAATGTTCTGATATTATTTATTAAAATAATTTGTTTGACCTATTTAACTCTTAGCTACTTAGGAAATACTTAGATTGTCTAATATTTGCTTAAATTAGTAATTTGAATCTTAAGAAGAAATAATTTAAAGCTTGCCATGTTTTAAGTAGCTGTAATAGATAAAGTTGTTTTACTTTGTATAAAATATGGTTATTTAATTTAGTTAGGATCTTTGTTAGTTTTTAAAATAAATGATTTTAAAATAATAATGTATAAAACATTAGTTTATGTGAGAATGTTTAAAGTTAGAATTTAGAGATGTTAAGTTTAAACCTAAATAATTGGGATAAATTTCAATTTAAATAAGTTTTAAATTAAGTAAGTTAAACAGATAAAAAGCTAGCTTTATTACTTTTAGAGTAATGGTTATCTAATATATGTGTGAATGTTGGTACATGTGTTTGAATAAATGAAACATTAAAAAAAAAGGATTTATTAAAAGCTATATTTTATCAAAAGGATACATTAAATAATTACATTAAAAACTTTTAAATAAAGTAAAATAAAGAAGATACTTTGAGTTAAAGGCATGTAATTTAAAAATATAAGTAAACAATTTTAAATTGGTTAAATAAATCATTTATTTAATCAATTTAAAATTCAATTAATAAAATTCATTTGTATATTAATTGTCTATCTAGATGTCACATGACTTAATAGTCTTAATTAAGTAAAAAGTTGAAGGTCAGGTCAATTATGAAACATAAAAATGTGCTAATTTAAATATCCTACCTCTCTATTTAAATTGGGTTGGTTTATAGGAAATACGTACATGTATAAAAGTAACCCACTATTATTATTAAGCATACTTCACTCTTATTTTACTTTAAATTGATGTTTTGTTAAATTATTTTCACATTTTATTTTGAGTGAGTTTAAAAGTTTTAAATTTTTTATCGTTCAAATATCTGAATAGAAAGTTTTAAAAGTTATCCATCAGTATTACTTCTAAAGCATATGTTCAGCTGCCTATCAGACAGCAAAATCCTGGAAAGATGCTAAAAATATTTATTTTTAAGAGGAAATCAACCGGCATTGAAAGCGTATGTTTATTTTTATTATTATATTAAACAGCCAAATTCGAACTTTAGCTGTAACAATTGCCTTCGACATTTTGAATAATCTTTTAATTAGTTATTAACATGAATAATAATAATTACTAATGAAGTATTTCTTAGGTCTCCACAAAACTCTAACCTAAAGATAAATAATTAATAAATCATTTCTGAAGACAATCACTCTTAGTTTGTTTTGGAGATACATGAAAAAGTGATTATGTCAAACTAAGTGTATGGTATTGATAAACTATTGTAACAGTATTTAGCATATTAAAAGTAGAAGAAATTATAATGATTTTGACTTGTATTATAACATTTTAAAAAAGAAAGTCATAAAAAAATCAACCTTTTAAATATTTTAATAAAAAAAAGACTTTATTCAACTATTTTCATATTAAGACATTGGATTAATCTAATTATCTGTTCCAAGTTCATCTGTCTTTCGAATAGTTTTTTAAATTGCTTCATTGTTTTTCTGAAATATATTACTTGGCATTAAATAAAAAAAGGAAATTTGGATTGACATTATACTTAATATTATAAAATATATAAACTTATAATATGGAACTTTATAAAGAACTTTTATTAATTAATAACCTCTTTCTGCTCATTTCTCCAATTTGTATTACAATTAGGAATGTTGTTACAGAGGAACTGTATATTATTTAAAGTATCTATTATCAGCTCTTGTCATTAAAGTTGGTAAATTTTATGTTGCAAACATTTTCTCAAAAAAATTTTGCTATAAATTTTCATATATGTATCCTCTGCCTGCCTAAGTGAAAGACTATGCTGCTAAAAGGACTTGAATAAAAGAGATAAAGATAGAAAGAACTTTAGTCTAAAAAATGGTGAAACAAATAGCATGTATATATTGTATTTATATATTGGATTATTTCCATCATCTAATATGAGTATTGAATGTCTTTAGAAAAATTTAACTTTATTTAAATATTCCAAATACATTCAACTGTTAGTAATAGCACATCAAACAGGTTAGCCATTTAATTGTTTCTAGGGCTCTAGTATCTTTTACTATATGGCATGTGTGCCATTTTGTTATGTATTGACTCACGACTTTCGAAGAGGCAAACCACATTTAAATAAAAACTAAAACTAAATTTAGTACCACAAAACTAGACTATATATATATAAGCTTAAATATAATTAATAAAGAGACAAATAAATGATCACAGAATTCTTAAATTCTTTAACATTCTTTCAATATATCCCGACAATTATTGTGTTATTTAATGGATTGACACTTTTCTACAACTATGCTAAATAACTACAAATTAAAACCTAAGAGCCCTTTAGGCTTATATAAACCAAAATAAGATCAGGACTATCTGCTTTAAATACTAGTCAGATTTTTAAACCTTCAGATTCCGAACATCTGGGTTTATTACCTCGCAGACATTGATTGGTTACTGACGATACTCATTGCGAGCCTAATAGCACTTCACCAATAAAAAGGAGAAAAAAGCACTTAAATCTACAATCCTGAGTTTTTATAGTCTCCCGTTTAATTATTCTCTTATCATAAATTTCCATTCCTTAAAATTCCTTTGTGAAAACAATTAATTTCACTTTTCAGATTTACTATTTTTGTAAAATTTTATCTTTACTTTAATCAGTTCAAAATTTGCTTTTCCGTTCTTTTCATTCAGTCTGTGGAAACCTTTTAATTATGTAACTTTTCATTTTCTTATATCTATAACTCATTCCTAAAACAGTTTTCATTGTCATTAATTAGTACATTTAAATTTAACTTCTGGAATATTCTTATCGATATTTTTTATACTAAAATATTTATTGAAATTAAAATACTACAGTTTATTGTAAAAAAAAAAAAACAACTTATTACACATAATTACAGTAATTAAACAAATTTATTATGATTTCAAAATATATTTATTATACTTTATAAATTGTTTCTTCTGGTTTTCATAAAGCTAGCAGAATAAGAATATTCTGCAGGATAATGATAACTAATTTTTTTAATGGACATAATAATAGGTTACAGCTTTTTAAAATTTTTATTTATATTGCTTTGCACAGTTTTACAGTTCATAATGCGCCTCTTTTGAAGTTAATTAATTTTTTATTTATTCATATTAGTTCTCTTTAAACAAGATATTTGAAAAATAATTTTGGATGAGGTTTAGTGTAGGTCTCTACAGCTCATTGGAAACATGCCTAATTTTGTGTTTGTTTTTTCAAAACAATTATCAAACTTTATCTGAAAGTGAATTTGCAGATCTCGGTTGATAGTAAATGAAGATATGAATAAATCATGGAGATTTAAATTATGTTAATTGCTGAGATATTTTGTAATCTAGGTATTAATTGAGCTACCTTTGGGCAAAAGCACTTACAACCATAATAATTAGGGCCACCTTTCAGATTCTAGTACATAATTCTAACTGGTTGTTAAATTAGGATACCCCCCAAATCTAGTCATACATGAAAAAAGCAGTAGCAAGACAGTATGCACAATCGTGGTCAAATGCCAATGTTTGTGCAAGTAGATATTCAAGAAAGGGACTATTAAGTGATATTCAAAGACAGATTTAATCTGGTATTTATCAAACACAGAGGAAGTTACATACACTTTCCTATAGTATTATTATTCTTGTGTGAAGGCGAACTCAAACTATATGATTCTTCAGTTTTATAAATGCTAGTAACAAGCCACTCAGCTATTTAAGTGTATGACAATATAAAGACTATCTATAAAGTCTCTAACCCTTTTAAATGTAGGATAATCAATTTTTATGTTATATTTACTCTAAATAAATTAATTTCACAGATCGTTCATTTGAAGTGGTTAAGCAAAGGCAACCATGATCATTCTCAAGAAATTGTATCATGGCTAACTTTGATAGAATAACTACTTCTCCTTTATTGATGTTTTTTTCTCTTGTTGCAATGTAGATCATAGTTATTTACACTTGATTAATTTCACTTCAATCAAATTGGTGTGATGTCAAATACCATCAAAGATTTTGCAATGAATTGGATATGTTTCAAGTTGAAGAAAAACTTTTAGAAAGATGGGTCTCTGAATATTTTGTTTTTTAATCTCTCGTATGATGTTTTTATTTATTTTTGTGTATTTGTGAAAAATTAGTTGTATTGCAGTGAATAAAATATGTTATATGTTTGAAATTGTCCATTTTATAAATATTTGCAGAAAACAGATTAAGAAAATTGAAATAATACTAATCAAAAGCTATAAACTCTTTGTGTAAGGTTTTTATCTACATGTAAAAACTAAATTTATTAGAGAATGTCAGTGAAGAAAGTTTGTTTAGACGTAAATCTACAATAGAACATGAAACTGCAATTTTAGGCTAGAAGGATTTACCATTGTATAATTTAATCAGTTAGTCAATATGATACAAATACTACATTTCTAACTTTATATAATGAGAAGATCACAGATAACTATTTAAAATATATGTATTGAATACTATTGAATTAGATTTTACTTAAGTATTTTCTATTCGTACTAAATATTAAATTTACTCTGCTTTTTTTTTTAAGGATATGGTGGTATTCATACTATTGCTTGTCTGATCTACCACGCCCTCCGCCAAGAAGACCTGGCAAAGAAGTATTTGAAAAAATATGCAGATGCCGCTGACATATGCATACCCCATAATTTTCTTCGTTGTGGTTCTGATGAACTGTTTGTTGGAAGAGCAGGATATTTATGTGGACTTTTAACATTAAGAACTAAACTGAATAAAGAGGTATTTGCTTTTTTTTATTATTTCCATATGAAATAAATATTAAACACTGTTCATTATTATATGGTCATATCATTTCTAGATCTAAGAATGTATGTAAAGTTTACATGAAGGTGATTGGGGTATATAAATAATAGTCAGATTATTTGCCATTGCTTGTTACTTCGTAATTCAGTTTATTCTAGTAATTTAAATTTAGAGCTTTGCCATAAAATAATGAAACTCTTTATTATTAAGATGCATATCTTTAAGATATGCATTTTTAAAAATAATGGCATTTAATGTCTTTTCAAAATTTGATAGTATCAATAATTCTGTGCTAACATGCTTAGGTTATCTGCGCTAAGCGCTTTTGAAGTTCCTGGACTTCACATTCATAGCCGAGTGCAGACGATAGTAATGGGGAGACGTATTCATGGGAAATCATGGAAATTTAGTACTTTGATTAAGTACTTTATCTCTGTTGTAATCTTTTCGGAGAAAATGATCAAAGCTGCAGCAGTAGTAAATAAGCATTTGAAGATCACGTGTCTTGTATAGCAAGACTAAATAAGATTTCACACAAGTGAATAAAAGATGTAATGCTCATTGATCAATGAATGTTTTTTATTCTACTTTCAGACCAATAAATTTATTGGATAACATATTTTAAACCATGAAAGCAGTGAAGAGAAATATATCAGAAGATATTTTAAACTAAGAAACGTAAGTCAAAATCTGATATTTTTTTTTACAAAAGAAAGCAGCAGGTCTTTTTAGCTTTCAAATGTACTCAAAATTAGTAATTGTGATAATAAATTCTATATATTTAGACTAATGGTATCTCAACTAAAGATTCAGGAAATTTTAATTTATTTATTTCAGTGGAGAGGATTCATGTAAGAGTTTTTGAAGTTTGTTTTTTATTTCATCAGAAGTGATTAAGATATTTTATTGCCCAGTGGAAATGGTTCAATTTTATAATTGAAAATTAAATGCTTATAATTAATCTCTTTATAAGATATTTATCATTAATGCAAGGACATGTCAACCATATGTCTCTACTGGAATAGTTATAATTATTCCATATCAGATATATTAAGGTGACTATCCTAGGAAATGTACTAGTTAAATAAATGTGTGGTATTTGTAAGGATATGTAGGATTTTATTCAGGGTGTAATTAAATACCAGGGGTTTACTCTATGGAAAATGTACTTTATCATAAAACTGTATTAGTATTATAAAGTGTAATGGAAGATTAATGTTTAAAATCAATCAAAGGAAACCTTGGACACAATGCTTGTGAACTAAAACAATAGTATGCAAGAGTGAAGAAATGGCTTATTTAGGGTAAAAGAAAGTTATATTTTGATTGACCAATTGTATTTTGTAAGTAAACTATTGTGGTATTTGTTTAAATAATGTGTTAACTTCTCTATATGTAATATTGTTTATTCTGCATATTTATTCCATGTTTATTACAAAATGTAATTTGTTAATCAAAATATAACTTATGTGTTAAGTGATCTAGCCATGTATTGCAAATAGGGGCTGTGTAATGATCATCATCATCCTATTAAAGATATATATATGTGCTGGTCTATTTCCTGATGTTTAATGTCTGGTGATGCTCATATAAATTAAAATGAGTTCAAATAATTTAAACATGCCTAGTGTGACCATTACATAGTAATATCATTTATTTATAAATTTTTGCCCACCCTGGTAGTGCTTTGCATAAATTGATATTGTAAACATCCATTTGTCTGATTATATGAATTGCATGATTTACCAGGCAATTTTTTTCTTTCTCTATAATTATATTATAAAAACAAATTAAAGTTGAAATTGTGGACAGAAAATAGCATCCAAGTAATTGTGAGATTCCAAGATGATCCAGGAACAATGTCATGCAGTTGGTAGTGAATTCAGTTATAATTATATTAATAATAATGAGTTTACTGCACATTAATTAAAGAAAATTTGTAGATCAAGAAAATATAAAAATAAAATAAAAAGATGAATAAAGATTAGGAAATGATTGCTGAAGACAGTTTGGAAACAAGCTGTGAAGAAGATAGCATAAAAAAAGATGGTGATATAAAAATTTCTGATATAGACATTATTGATCCAGATAATGACATATATAAACAACTGGAGCAGAAATAAATTAATGAAAACATGAAAATTCCTGAGAAGAATAATGTAATATCATCACAAGTAGACATGCTGCAGATAATCAGCACATTGGAATTGAGGATGGAAGATGGACAAAAATTAAATGATACATCTCAATCAACAAATGGAAAATAATCAAAAGCAGATGGAAAATAATCAAAAGCAGATGAATTTGCAATTTGTGCATATGAATCTGAAAATAGACAAAGGACACTTGCAGTTTTAGTTACTTAACCAAAAACTTGAAGAAGAAATAAATGAGATGAAGAAAGTGATCCTAAAGATGGAGTGGCAGATGGAGCAAATAAACAGAAGTATAAATAAAGTATATCCAGGATGAAATTTCTGAAAGATAAAGACAGACAAAAAGCTTAAAAAATGCATTAAGCCATGGTAACCAAATTCCTGTAGTTCGAAGATGAAATGACTAAATCTCAGGAAAACAGAAGTAAACAAATGAAAGAAATGAATGAGATACTAGAAGTGGTGACAAAAGAATTCACGATTGCTGTTCCAGAGTATATATGTGAGTCATGTCTGACAGTAAGAAAATAAAGCATTATTGGTGTGATGGATGATGCATCAAATAGATCAGTACAAGTCAGATATAGAGTGTGTTAAAACTATACAAACAAGTGATACAGGTCAATCTGGACAAACAAATTAAAAACTTCAAGACTGACATGATGGAAGATGTTAAAGAAAGAACAAAAGTTAGAAGAGCTCATGCATGCATTATCTTTAAATTTTGAAAACAAGGAACCAAAGATAATTGTTGAGATGAAGCATGGTCCTGAGACTACTATTACTCAAAATGGAAATAGAGAATAAAGTCAACCCTATATGGCTAACCCAGGGGTCCCCAACCCTATGCCCGCGGGCACCATGGCACCCGCAGATCATTTTATATGTGCCCGTCGCTAACCGAACATGATAAAAAATTATTTATCTGATACAAATAAATTTAATTTTTAAAATTTCTTATAAATTATTGTATTATATTGTAATCAAATTGTAGGGCATACTATACTTTTACAGCGTAAAAATATAAACGTTAATTATATATTAAAATTTTATTTTTGAAATAAATATTTTTTTGTACATTATGTGTATTATTAAAATAAATGGTGCCCGCCACCTGGCCGGTATTATAGAAGGTTCTCTTAAGTGCAAAAAGGTTGGGGACCCCTGGGCTAACCAGATATTAGATTTCAACAAGGCAGTGAATAAAGAGATATTAAATAATATATCAACAAACACAAGGCAGTAGTTTCTTGTCCAAATTAGTAAGAGTAATGACCTTCAATGAGTTATCATGTGAAAATTCACTCAACTATTTGAATGGACTTGCAGCATTTCAGAGTTTAACAGATAATGACTAATTAACCTAGCCACAAATTATCTGACTGGTGGAGCTGAGTATTGATGGAACTCAAGGTATTATCTTGATACCTATAATGAGTATGAAGAGGCAATAATACAACATTTTTGGAGTGAGGAGTATCAACATAATGTGATACAACAGGTATCTGAAGAAAGCTACAAGGCAAGCACTGAAGAAAGCTTATCACAATTCATTTTGAGACAGGGGGCAAAATTACATGCATTTATCTGCAAATATTCAACATATGTTGACTACAATGGTTGAGTTTTGAAAGGTGGCAGATGTACTAGATGCTATAGTCCTGGAAATGCCTCATCCAGATCATCACTTGTACAGTAAATTTCAATAGAACTGACCAGCAGATATTTTGGCCACACACCTGAAAATAGATATTATGCAACATTAGAAAAAAAGTAAGAAAAACACTCCCATTTGAGATAAACGTTATTTTCGAAAGCCATGGAGATAAGAAACACTAGGTTAACATCAGTTCCAAACAGTGGTGAAACAACACTGCCAGAGTGATCAATCGAGTTTTCAGGAAAACTAATGAGAACTTCAATGGGATGTTTCTCCCTTCGGAGTTCATCAGAAAAAGTAGGAACATTGAATATGATAAGGGAATAATATCTTTTCAATATAATCTTTGTTGATCATAATGATTTTCCATTTCTAATGAAGTTAACCTGTCCAATGTTGGTAATGAAGGTAAAGAAAAGCAATACTGGAAGCCAGGTGTCTTATCATGTTAGAGGTGATATTACGAAAATTTGAAGCTGTTGGGATAAAAACACTTATTCTACCATTGTCCCATACACATGGCAGTTCAGTTAATGAAAAACATGTTAAGCTGGAAACCAAGCAAATATGAGTGAGCCTACAAATTATTAATTTATCTGCAGAACATATGTTTTTGATTATGCTGCCAGTTTGATATATGAAACTGTCCTGGGATTGGAGTTTTTATCTCAGTGCCACAAGCTAGAAACTAGTGTGCAGATGTTGGATGAGTAGGCACTAGATAGGAATTTTATGCATAAACCATTCTATATTCATTGATTGCAAAAGATTGTATTTGGTGGCATTATTCTATAGAGAGTTTGGTATTCTTATTAACAGCATGTGTAAGCATATGAAATGGTGATCATGTGATATTTTGATGGTTACTGAGTATTCTAATAACCATATAAAATAATTGCATTGAAATCCCAGAGATAGACATTGAAAGTAAGTTAAAAGAGTCAGGTGTGTTATCCTCAACATATTATGGAAACGCAGAGAAAATTTTTAAGACTTATCCAGACATTTTTTCAAACCAGCCACATGTTATTAGTTGATGTGTTCATAGAATATGAGTAAAAGAAACATTTTCAGACTAGGTCATTTCTATATCATACCAATATAGAAAAGAAGTTGAAGTATAAGTACAGCATGGTGAAGTGGGGTTTTATAGAGAAGTGTCCATCCCCTATAACAGTCTGCTGGTTATTGTAAAAAAACAAGATGAGTCTGTGAGATTGTGTATCAATGCAAGAAAATGAAATGCCATCATTGTGCCAAGAGAGATATGTGCCTCCATTTGTTAATGATTTTTTGATATGGTTTAAAGATAAACCAATCTTCTCAATAATTTGATTTGATTTCCAGCTACTGACAGATATTATTGCACCCTGCAGATTGAAAATACATTACTTTTAGATATTAGGGTTATACATATTTATCTAAGGCATGCCCATTCTTCTTATTAATAGTAGTGCCAATCCTCTAAGATGCCTTGTGTACTGTCAGAGAAAGTGAAGAGCATGATAGTCTTTTACATGAATGATGTAGTGATCGGCTCAGAAAATCTGGAGCAGCACCTTCATTATTTACAGCTATTTATGGAAGAATGTTATGTGACGAATATCAAGATCAACCTGAAAAAGAATACTGTCATAACTCATGAAGTCACCTTTTTGGAGGTATCTGGTAGGACTAGAAGGAATCTGTCATCAATTTGATAAACTTCTCAACACCTACATCCAGAAAACAATTGCGGTCCTTTTTAAGACTATAATTTTTGCCATGCGAGAATTTTTCACAATATACGAAGTCTCATCGCAAATTACTTAGTAAAGTTTGTTGGTGGAATTGGTCCAAAAAACATGAACAAGAATTTCAAAGTATCAAAATGGAAGTTTTAAAATCAGATTATATTATCCTATCCTGATTGTTCCAGGACCTTTTACATCCAGACAGATAGTAATTGGTCTGGTTTGAGGATGTTATTATTTCAAAGTAGTGATACTCAACAGTTTCAAGTTTTATACTTCATTAGCCATGCACTAAAAGGAACTGAGTTTAACTATTCAGTAACTGAAAAAGAAACTCTTGCAATAGTGTGGACATGTTTGAAGTGATCATTATTACTGATCACAAGTACTTGGAGTTTCTGAATAGATGTTACTTGAATAATAGTCATCTTATCAGTTGGAGCTTATTCGTGCAAAAATTTCAATGTAAGTTAAGTATTGCTCAAGAAAAGATATTGTAGTAGCTGGTGTTCTAAGTCATCACTCAGTTAAAATGTCTTCTCAACATGTAGGTATAGATCATTTAGTTCCTACAGTTGTGGCATTAAGTGTGGATGAAATAGTAGAGGAAGATATAAAATGTCTAAATAAACTACAGGAGGTTGATCCCCAGTATCACAATATTATTTTATATTAAAACAGGCAAAACTCTCCATACAGTAGTGCCATTCCATGCCAGCCAGAGTAATCAATGGATGCCAGAAGGCTTGTGCATAAAATCCCTATCTAGTGCCTACTCATCCAATATCCCCAGACTAGTTTTTGGTTTGTGGCCTTCTTCAGTAAGGAGTTTTGGATCTGAAAGTACTGCACCTAGATCTTAGGATCTAATGCAACCCTCCAGCAGCCACCTTTTTATCTCTACTTAACTACTAAACTATGAGAATAAAATTGAAAACAGTAATATTTTCAATCTAACCTCAATAGCTTTGGTGTCTTTGGCTCTTTAACAACCATAGCCACCACTATCCTATTAGGCAGGATTGGTGTTAAACCACTAAACATCACATAATCACTATTTCTTAAGCTAGCACAGTACTGTTATTAAAACAGGAAAAACTTTTCATACAGTAGTGCCAACCAGAGTAATCAATGGATGCCAGAAGGCTTGTGCATAAGTGCCTATTCATCTAATGTCCCCAGACTTCACCAATCCTGGCTAATATGATAGTGGTGGCTATGGTTGTTAAAGAGCCAAAGACACCAAAATGTATGGGTACTGAACTATGTTCAGACCCATATGACTATATAAGCTATTGAGCTTAGATTTAAAATATTATTGTGTTTTTAATTTTATTCTTATAATTTAGTAGTTATTAGAGATAAAAAGGTGGCTGCTGGAGGGTTGCATTAGATCCTAAGATCTAAGAGCAGCGCTCTCAAATCCAAGGCTCTTCACTGACAAAGGCCACAAGCCCGAAACTATTCTGGGATATTGGATGAGTAGACACTAGATAAGCCTTCTGGCATCCATTGATTACTCGGGTTGGCTCTGAGTGGCACTGCTATATGGAGAGTTTTGCCTGTTTTAATAACAGTAATGTGCTAGCTTAAGAAATAGTGATCATGTGATGTTTAATGGTTTAAATTATTTTATATCTTAGATAACAGCTATCATGCCATTCATTATATTATAAAATTTAAAAAAATATATATGCTTGTATAAAATTGTTAATATATTATTATAGAAAACTAATTACAAAGAAAACCCATGGAAAGTACTAACGCCAGCAGGCATCAGGAATATGGATTATGTATGAGCATTGCCTGTATGGTCATTACAATCCCAAAAAAGGTACAAAATGATTTGCATAGGTTATTTCACTGGCTGGGGATATATGTGTAGATCATCTCATCATTTTCAATCATTGTCAATACATTGCAGGATGAAAGTCTTTTCAAGTTCATTCCATCTTTTCTGATCTCTAGTCTTTCTTCCTCACCTCACTTCAGCTCACTTTATTTTTTAATCAATTCATCTCACATATGGTCTCTTTTTAGATCTTTTACAATCTCTTGGAATCCTGTTTAAGATTTCAACTGTCTATCTATTATCTCTTCTAACAATATGTCCAGGCCAATTTGACTTCAATCTCTTAATTCTTTCAATGATGTCAATAACATCTGTTTGTTTTCTCTCATGTATTTCAGTTTTGATCTCTTCTTGTTACTCCTAACATACATTTCTCCATACTTCACTGAGTGGTATGAAATTTCTATGTTGCTCTTCCATTAACTGTCCAAGTCTCAGATCCATAAATAAGAATTGGTAACACACATTTATTAAAAACCTTCCTTTTCAAACACATAGGCATATTTCCTTTTAATATTAATTTATTTCTACCAAAAGTGTTCCAACCAAATTTAATTCTATGATTAATTTCATTCATTATGTTTCCATTTGTAGTAATAATCTGACACAAGATATTTGTAGTTAACTTTTTGTTCACTTCTTCTAAATCATCATTATCTATCTTTATATTCATCTTTTGAGAAATTCCATTGAACATCACTTTAGTCTTTTTAACATTTACCTTTAATCATACTTTCTTACTTTCATCTGGTAACTCTTGCAACATTTTCTGAAGCTCTAAAGCATTATTTGCAAAAACAACTACATCTTCTGCAAAATCTAGATGACTTAAATAATCTCCATTTATTTTTATTCCATTTTAATTCACAAAATATTTCTTGAAAACTACTATAAAAAGTTTTGGGGATATGTTAATCTTTTTAGAATCATTATGTAATCTAATTATTGTTGTTGCATTTTTATAAATATTCTTTAGAATATGACAATACCCATTCAATGCTTTATTCATTGAAGAAATGCTTATGGAATCAAATGCCTTTTCATAATCTACTAATCCAAAGTTTCTATAACTTCACTATACTAAAACCACTTTTAAATCCAGCTTGTCCTTCTGTTTGGTTAATTTGGTTAAAATCCAAAGTTTATTGTAGATGAGTTGTAATTATTTTGGATTTTGTATAGAATTGATAAAAGACTGATAGGTTTCTAATATCTTCTTTATCATCTTTTTTAAATATTAATATTGCATTCTTCCA
Source organism: Epiperipatus broadwayi (assembly GCA_028023455.1). Lineage (NCBI taxonomy): Eukaryota > Metazoa > Onychophora > Udeonychophora > Euonychophora > Peripatidae > Epiperipatus > Epiperipatus broadwayi. The sequence continues at coordinate 705,177 of JAQFVV010000042.1, read as the reverse complement.
ATCTAGATATTTGGTATATAACTTGCCAAAAATTTTTCTATTCTTTTAAGATATTGATTATAATTCCATCATTATCTAGAGCTTTTCCCTTCTTCACAAATTTAATTGCACGTCTCACTTTTTCATTTAAAATCCTGGGCAATTCAGAAGCCATAGTAGTTGTAGGAGATACTTTTCCTTGTTCTTTATTGCTATATATGATATATTTTCCAAATATGTCACTGCATATCCTATCAGGAAAGCAGATGCTAAAACAACTTGTAGTACAAGATCAACAAATTTAAAAAAAAAAAAATTACAGAAGCATATTGATTTAAAAATGTACAAATATCTGAATACTTCATTTCTACAACAATAATTTGTTATATAGAGTTTTACAAACAAATTTATTTATGACCAAGTTGCTGTTGCAAAGCTATTGGCCTTTGATAATAATGGTATAATACAAAAGCAGTGCTCTGTGACTATAAGAACCGAATGCTTGATGAATGGAAATATTTAATATAGCTCATGCCAGATGTGCCATTTTTTATAGTTGTATTAAAGTTGGAAGACTACTCAAAATTGTACTTGAAAAAGTAAATAATATTTGTAAAGCAGTAAAGTTTTTATAAATACAATGTTTATCCAGAAAATATTGTAGCTAATTTTTGATTTATTATTGTAATTATATGTATATGGGCTCATTGTTTTAGAAGTATAACAACTCCCTTCCATTAAGCCACATTATATTATAGTCATATTTTTTATTTTCACATTGTCACTTGATCTTTACCTTCTAGATGCCCTTGTACTGACTAATACTGGAAGGCTAGGTGATATATTTATTTAAAAGTAAAATTTTCATTCTGCTTATGATTTGACATGAAAAAAATTCCAAGATTTTATTCAGCTTGGTCTCACATTCAAGTTCAAAGGTAGGCAGATATGCTAACTGCTTTGCCATGGGATCCTTAGTATATAATGTATGCATGCTAAGAATATTATTTTTAAAGTTAAAAGCTTATTAGTTTAATTGATTCTTTCTTTTAATTTTTTGTTGTAGGTAGTTTCTCAAGACATTATTAACAAAATATGTTCTAGTATCGTAACATCAGGAAAGGATTATGCACAAAAGTTCAGATCTCCTGCACCGTTGATGTTTGCTTATTATGAAACCGAATATCTTGGTTTGTGTGTGTTTGTTTTTTATTTATTGATTTATTTATTTTAAGTTTAACATATAAATAGTTAAGTTATATAATACTTGTGTGAATTAGTAAGTTAATTAATATGTCAACATATTATAGATCTTAAACAGAAAATTTTAATAAAACTAGTAATGTTAGAATGAATGAAACTTAAAAAAGAGGTAAGAAAAAAAAATTATTGCTGCTTTAGACAGCAGTTGATTATTTGATAAAGTGCATTTGAATACTGAAATATTTTCATCAAAAGATAATAAACTCTGATTGAAATACAAGCTAAGATCATTTTTTTGGTATGTTTTATCATAATTTGTAATTTTTTAAAATTCTTTCTTTATAATCTAATCTAATGTACTGTTGAATCTGTTTTAACATGAAATTACTTTGCACAAAGTACTATTTTACATAAAAGAGAACAGATCCAGAAATAATTTTTAACTAATATATTTTATCTAACTAAAAAGATAAGATTGTGGCTAAAGATAAAGATTGGCTCAACATTTAAACTGTGATATTTCCTGTGATTATTTTTTGAGTATGAAAGTTGGGCACAAGAAAAAAAATAGTGCTTGCAGAATTGTCTGGATGACATGTAACTCATTTTAAAAAATACTGTATATAATGTTCAGGGAGATTAGTAACAAAAGGACAACCAGAAATGAAATGGATAGATTCTATCATCATAATAATAAATGTGCCTTTGAGCTCATTTGATAAATTACATAGATGATAAGTTTTACTTCAGAAATGCTATTGATATGGTCACCCCAATATTCAATATCAAAGTACTGGCATCTTGAACAATCATAATTACCCAAAATACTTTAACATGAAATATCAATAAAGTTATCTGTAACTTGTAACATATATATAGGTAAATGTAAAATGGCCATTAAATAATCCACTGCACGGAAAAGATCTCTATTAGACTCTTATCGAGGAACAGGTAAGGAGAAGGTATGAGTCACCAAACTTTCCAAGTGATTGTTTTCTATCCTTATATTACCCCCTACTTAAGAATTATTGAACGTCTATCTAGATTGTTTAAGAACCAAATATATGAAAGAAAAATTCTAAGCCTTTGTAGAACCTAAAAAAAAATTTCTGAGTTTTTATCTGGCCCAAACTTGAACTCCAGGTTGTAGGTATTGTAGCCAAATAAGCTAATTATGACACACACACATAATATTGGTTTGAAGTTAGCCTCTTTTTTTTTTGACACAAAAAATGCCACTATTCTTATTTAGAGTGGAGAAAGTTGAATCATTTTAGATGTATCCAAAGCTTTTATAGTGTAGCTATTTTTTTTTTGCCCCAGAATCACAGATGCTAACTTCATTAATTCAAGAATCATGGTCAGATTATTAATATAGATGGAAAGATAATGGATGAAATTAATCGTAGATGTAACTTGGGTGGAATGATTTTGTTTGAAGTAACTTAATATTAAAAAAAAAAATTCCTTTTTTTTAAAAAAAATTTTTTTATTGATGTGTTTTTTTAAGTTTTTTTTATTTAAAGTGCACACAAAAAAAGAAAAAAACAAGATTCCCATCCTTGGATGGGTATGGGGAAGTTATGTAAGAGAAAAAAAAAAGAATTGACCTGGGTGAGAGAATGAACAAGTGTTACTGATATTATTGAAAAAATTAAGAGATTGAAATGATAAACCACTAAACATCACATGATCACCATGTCCTATGCTAGCACATAACTTATTAAACAGGCAAAACTCTCCATACTGTAGTGCCACCGTGTGCCAACTAGAGTAATCAATGGATGCCAGAAGGCTTGTGCATAAAATCCCCATCTAGTGCCTACTCATCCAATATTCCCAGACTAGTGATGTTGGGCTGAACATATTGCTAGAAAAGATGATGCTAGATTGATAGTTGAAATCTTAAACTGGATTCCAAGAGATTGTCAAAGACCTAGGAAGTTGATCCCATATGAGATGGATGGATGAAATAAGTGAGTATACTAGGTTGATATGGAGAAGACAGCTAGAGATCAGAGAAACTAAATTTTCATTTGAAAAGATCATCCTGTAGTGGATCGATAATGGTTGAAAATGATTTCTTTTTAAGCACAATTTTTTTTCCTATACTATTTTTAAAAATTTTTTTTTTCTTTATTATTTATTTAGTATAGGAATTTTTTTTTTTATTAGACAACTATTAACAAAATATCATACAGGAACCTGTACATATTCTCACCAGGAGGTGCAATCATATTGGCTTTATTAACTCCTTTAATTTGGCCATTGTAGCCATCAATCATTAATCATGCAGTTTGTTTTTGTTCATATCTCTATAAGTCAATGACTTTTAAATTTCATCTAAGAAATATAAAAGTTGCATTAATCATGGATTGTCCTTAATCTATTGGTGAGATTCAGTAACATCTAGAAAAATCAAATCAATTGCATTTATTGTTAAAACTAAAAAATGGAAATTGTTTGGAACCTCATAATAAATCCATCTTTTTATGCCATAAATTTTTCAGCTATAGATTGTTTACTGAACATCCTAAATGAGGATCTTGGTTTGAGTGAGATATGTCCTAGATGATGAAACCATATCATGAATTATTGAGAAGCATAAATTTCCTTAACTTTTCTTACATTTTCTGCGAGACAATTTTAGAAAGTCACTGCAGAAGAGTAGATCTGAGTATATCAGTAATATTTAATTGAGTATCCATAAGTTTAGTCAGCTGTTTTTCTCTAAATAGGGGCATAATATTTATCAATTCAATATGCTAATGTTAAAGAAGCTGTACCTAAAATATTTGCACTACAACCAGAATTTCTTTACTAGTTTGTTTCAACGGAACAAACAAAAAAATTAAAGTGATAAATTACACATTTTTTAAATTTTGAAAAAAAATTTTTTCTTTTTCTATCAATAATTAATACTTTTTTTCTAAGTTTAATTCAAGTAATTATTCTGGCAAGCACTTTTTTTTTTTAAAAAAGCTGATAAAAAAAACAAGTTGATAATTGAACCAATTAAACCCAAATTCTCACTTGAAGTATAAATGATCACCTATTGAAATTGTCCTGTTTTGGTTATTTACAAGACTGTCTAATTGATTAAAAGAATGTATAAAACTCAGAAATATCTTAAAATATTAAAAGTAAAACAAAACTTTTGTAAAAATAAGGTTTGTTCTTATCTGATTAATTTATATAGATAGTATGTATGAGTTATCTCTATTTTTTTTATTAATGTAATATACATATATTGAAATGGGCCTAAGGTTTTACTTCCCTTTTAGATTTATACAATTTATATAAGAATGTATGAATATTTAAATCCTGGACTTAATGAATGTTAGGAATAACAACATTGACTATCTTTGGACTGAATATATTAACTAATGATGGTCAGACTAAGTATCCAACCATATTTTTTGACCATCACTCCCATCAATCATATCCAAGTATAGACAGAGTCTATGTCTTGCCACTGTAGATGTTATTTATTTATTTATTTAAAACATATCTGCCATAGGGCAGATTAGGGGGGCATCTCTAAAACGAGAACATCTAGAGATAAGGTTCAAATCCTTCCTAGCTTCTTAGATGTTAACTTGTCAATTTATCCACTACTAGCTCAGAAAAAGAGAGCATACGATGCATTACAAGATGTGTATAATAATAACTATATTTAACTAGATCTGGAATGAGAGAGAAATGGGTAACTAGACTTAAAAATAATATAAATATAATAAAACAAAAAAAAATTATTTACACAGTACACTCTTTATATGATACTTAGGGATTAAATCAACACAAGGAAAAAAGTATACATATTTATTAAGGTGGATATGTATTCATGTCAGAGAAAATCCATTTAATTAGACTGAGAATTCAACTTTAAGAGTTCTGATATGCTTACATCAATATAAAACAATCATAATTATGATTATTCAACTATAACTTTATAATACAAATAAAGATTGGAAAAAATATAAATCAATCAATAAACAGACATATACAAACTAAAATAAATATTAAATACATATTTAAGAAAAAAAAAATGTTAAAATTACTCAGAGAAAATTAATATTAATTTTAATATTTGCTATAAATTATATTATTATTATTATTATTAAAACTAAACACCACATGATCGCCATACTTTATGCTTATACACCTTGCATCCATTGATTACTCTGGTTTGCACTGAGCGGTGCTACTGTATGGAGAGTTTTGCCTCTGTATATGATTATTATTTTTTATAAAGTTCTTTTATTTTAAATAAAAATTTATCTTAACATTAGAATTTTGATTTTACCCTCTAATCTACTAAAGATAAGTTTGAACCCTTTTTAAAAATTGATCTGTAGGATAGTTTTTATTGGGAAAGGTGGTATTTTATGCATTTATCATGAATAGAGTGATAAAAATCACGTGAAAGACAACAGGTACTGCTAATTATAGTTTCCCAACAGGTGTTGCAGGTAGGAATAACACACTTTTAAAACTGACATCTGCAGTAGACTGCATAATTACCTGCAGGTTTATTTTGAACAATGTTCTAATAAGATTTTTTTGCTCCAGCATAGTCAGATTTTCAGCTATTGTACTGCTCTCCATAATACCTGCAGTTAAATAATTTGCAAATTAGCTGCTTCTTAGTTAAGTGAAAATGCTGTTCTAATCTCAGTTTAACTTTCAGGAATATTGTTAAAGAAAGTTTTTGCTGGTTAAGATGATCCAAAAGTCCTTGACAATAATGATATTATAACTTTCTTAGAGGAAGAAAACTTTCTCTCTAAACACAAAAACTAAAAAATTGTCATTTCTCCCAACTTTTTTTATCCCAATGCTATTCAAGATTGCACTAATAAATCCAGATACTTTATTGTTACAAATGAGTTGTTGTTTTTTTTAAAAAAAATGTCTTTTGCATTTATGACTAAGAATGAAAAAAATAAATAGCTTGGAACTTTTAGAGAGAGGAAAAAAAATTGCAATTTAGATATTTCTACTCTTAAATTAAGCTCTTAAAAGGCTTTATTTATTTATTTCTCTCTCTATTTTAGTATGAGATTGAAAAGCCTAAACCAATACAATATATACATGAATGCAGTCCACAGCTAAACAATGTCAATCAAGAATCTTAATCTGATGTCAAGATGACCTTTTTAAATAAAGGTAGATATCTATGCTCTAGTATGTTTATGTAAACACTAAAGATTGCAACTCGACTAAAGAGAGAGAGAGAGATTATTAATTTAAATAAATTTAAATAAATATCAAACAAGGCAAAACTCTCCATGCAGTAGTGCCACCCTGTGCCAACCAGAGTAATCACTGGATGCCAGAAGGCTTGTGCATAAAATCCCTATCTAGTACCTACTCATCCAATATCCCCAGACTGGTTTCTGGTTTGTGGCCTTCATCAGTGAGGAGCCTTGGATCTGAGAGCACTGCACCTTGACAGGAATTTTATGCACAAGCCTTCTGGCATCCATTGATTACTCTGTTTGGTACAGGGTGGCACTACTGTATGGAGAGTTTTGCCTTGTTTAATAATAATTATGTGCTACTATAAGAGATGGTGATCATGTGATGTTTAGTGGTTTAAATAAATATCATTAAACTGGCAAATATCTTCTGAAAACAGACGAACAAATTATCAACTTTAACTTTCAAACTGCACTGAAACTATGTATTACTTTGACAATAAAGTTAATAATGCTCAAGGCTTAGATTGATTTATAAATGTAGATATATGAAAGCAGTCCACACTTAAATAATATTAAACAATATCAATCTGATGTCAAGACAACCTTTTTTTTAATAAAGGTAGATATCTTTATTTATGGACTAATATGTTTATGTAGACACTAAAGATTGAAACTTGATTAAAGAGACTATAGATTAAACCACTAAACATCACATGATCACCATTTCTTGGGCTTGCTCATAACTGTTAATTAAAACAGGCAAAACTATCCATATAGTAGCGCCACTCAGTGTAAGCCAGAGTAATGAATGGATGCCGGAAGGCTTGTGCATAAAATCCCTATCTAATGCCTACTCATCCAATATCCCCAGACTAGTTTCTAGCTTTCATCTGTGAGGAGCCTTGGATCTGAGAGCACTGCACCTAGATCTTAGGATCTAATACAACCCCCCAGCAGCCACCTTTTATCTCTATTTAACTACAAAACTATGAGAATAAAATTGAAAATACAATAATATTTTCAATCCAAGCTCAGCGTATATAGTCATTTAGGTCTGAACTCAGTTCAGTACCCATACATTTTGGTGTCTGTGGTTTTTTAACAACCATAGCCACCACTATTCTATTAGGCATGATTGGTATTAAACCACTAAATATCACATGATCACCATTATGTTTGCTCATAGCTGTTATTAAAACAGGCAAAACTCTCCATACAGTAGTGTCACTCAGTGTAAGCCACTCATCCAATATCACCAGACTAGTTTCTAGCTTGAGAGCACTGCACTGCTAACTGATAAAAGCCACAAGCTAGAAACTAGTCTGGAGATATTGGATGAGTAGGCACTAGATAGGGATTTTATGCACAAACCTTCTGGCATCCATTAATTACTCTGACTTGCACTGAGTGGCATTACTATATGGAGAGTCTTGCCTGTTTTAATAGAGACTATAGATAAAGGTGGACATCCATCTTCATTAAAAAAAGGTAGCCCTGACATAAGATGGAGATTCTTGATTGATATTGTTTGGTGTATATATATTGAAAGATTCTATTACTAAGTTTTAATAAGGTTTTACTTGTATTTTTAATGATGTTTTGATGATAATACTCTATTCAGCATTATACATTTGCTTTGTATCAAATATGTGAGTTCTCTTATACAGTGTTTAAGCTGTAAATTTATATTAATTGAATGCACAGTTTTCTAATTTGTAACCAGTCATTGTGGATTGATTTATTTTTTTGATTTTTTTTTTTCTTTGATAAATAGAAGATAATATATTTTACTGCTACTACTGGTTAAAATAATAGCAAAATTGAATAAACTATTACTTTTACAGGTAATACAATAACAAAATATTCTAGTGTTAAAGGATGACAAATAGCTCATCTTCATTCTAATCATAACAATTGTTTGCAAGACAACTTATTTTGGAATTTAGAAGGAAAAAAAAAGGACCATTTAATGAAAAAATACAAGAATTAATGATCCTACTTTTGATGGTGGTCTTTTTTGAATACCGGCTACAATGTTTAGAAATAATAGTGATTATAATTAGCTGCCCCCTTAAAAAAGCCAGTGTTTGATTTATCAAGTGTGGATTCTGATTTCTTATACTTTCATATTTGGCAATAATTCTGTGAACATTTCTCCATATTATTATCTCACAGTCTTGATCAATCTATTAAGTTTTGTATTTGATTTTCTGGCCCATAAAAATACAAAAATATATGTTAATACTATGCCATGCTAGATCAGCCATGTCAAACTCATTCATGACAAAGGGCTATAGTAAGAATTATAGATCAAGTGGCAGACCACATTACAAAAAACTTAGAAGAATCAGATTTTTTATTATTTATAATTATATATATATAATAACATATGAAACAAAGTACAATCATGTTACAGAAATACATTTGAAGTACGAAAATTTTTTTTTTTTTTCAAGTTTATGTTTTTTAAATAAAATTATATCCTTTTTTTAAAAAGAAACGGCAATATTTTTCATTAAACAAATCTTCAAAATTTGATTCAATTTGTTGAATTGTAGCTATTTTGAAAATTGATTATACATATTGATCTGCTAATTTTAATCTTGCAACAGTTTTAATATTTTTTAAAGTTGAAAATAATTGTCTGCATGAATATGTGTTACATGTTGTAGCTAAAGTATGTTTAATTGCACATAACACACAGAGAAATGGGTCAAACTGATAAATACTTATAGAAATGTGGAATTCCAACATTCATATATGTTTGTTTCACTACAAAATCACACTGAATTATGCCAGTTATAAATTTTCATCGACATTCAATAAATATAGTAAAAGTAAATAGTGAAATTGATTTTCACATTTTTTGAAATTGAAAAATCTTTATTCAAATTTATTTTTTAATAATTTAATTGGATTTGCATATCTGAAAATTTGCATATTTTGAAAATTTCAATTCTAGTGATTTAGCAATTTCCAGAATAGCTTTAAAACTATGATTAGACTGATGTATTCACTTCCTCAATCTTTTAAAAACTAACTAAATTGGTGGTGATTAAGCCCATGTGCACAAATATAATTTACAATTTTAGTGACATTTTTTATGATTATTTAAAACTTTGGAGCATAATGTTTGCTGCTGAATAATGCAACGAAAATGTTGAATAGAAGTATTATCTACATTTTACTGTTTATTTGTGTGATAACTCTTTTAATAACACCAGTGATGGAAGGAGCACAAGAGAAATTAATTTTTTCCTACGCTAAATTGTATTCCTTCAAAACTTTCATAAGTGCATTAAAAATATCAACTCCAATGATAGTATCATGCATTGAAATAATTTCCAGAAGCTCTTCACTTTGAGTTAGCTGAATTTTATCTTATATGTCTATATTTTTATTAGTTGCAATGGATTAGATTTCTGATGTTGTAATTAATACCTGTTTGTATCGTCAATTCTATTGGCAATGATATTTTGAGTCAGGCTATCAGATTTCTTTAATTATTCTAAACACAACATATCCACTGCTTTAATAGTACATTTGCGAATAAATTCCCCTTTAGCGAATGGTTTAGATTTATTTGCAATTGAATGTGATATTAAATAATTAGTTTTTGTAGCAGCTGTATTGCCTTCAATAAGTTTGGTAAATATGTTTTAAGTGTCAGTGTTAATTTTGACCATTTATTCTCATGAAGTTTTTCAACATATTTGTCATAGTTTTCTTTATGAATTGTAGTGTCTTTTAATATTATATTCTTTGCAAACTGCAGTGGAGTTTTTATATGTTAGATATACAAAAATATTTTAATTCCCATTTTTCTTGAAAAGTTTGATATTCTTTTTCAATTAACCATTTTTTATTCATACTCATAGAAGGCTTTGACGTTATTTTAATAAATTTTTAATTAATTATAAAGAAAACTACACTTTCTAATGTAAGAATATTTTGAAAGAAGTGATGATTAGAATCTGAAGTTGAAAATAATAATAAATTTTTTAAAATAATAGTAATGAGAATGGATGGATAAAATAATATTTTCTCACGGAATATAGCTCACTGGTTATGCCATGTTCTTGTTCACTATACTCAATACATGCGCATAAAAATTGTGCCATATATTAGCATATAGTATAACTCTTAATGGAAATATTAATTTTTTGGAATATGTTTATATTTATTTAATTTATGTGTGTATTTATAACTTTAATTATAAGAAGATATAGTATTATTAAACGTTAATTATTATATTGATTTCCATTTTTATCAGGCTGCAGACCACTTATTAGTGGATTGCATGTTGCCCATGTCCTCAAGTTGTTGACCGGCTGTAATAGTTTTTCATCATCTATGATAGTTGGTCACTTTTTTAACACTTTATAATTATACATATGCGATTTTTTCGCATGCATTAGTGAAGCTGTAATTATACTGTAATGTTTAATATGCCTGCTTAGGCTTTCGAGATTTAGTATTTAATCTCATACTCTAGCTTTACTGAATGAAGACTGTTGTAATTTATTGTACACATATGCAAATGAGTTTGAATTTTTAATTAGTTAGTCCATTGTTTGGAGAGAGCAAAGCATGCTTCTCTTCTATTAATGGCACTGAGGTCATTTGCTATGTAAAAAGCTTCTTTGATCTTTCTTTTGGCATCACTCTTCTCTGTGCAAATTATTTGGGCAGAATTGGGTTCGAATACAAAATCACATATGTATAATTACAATTTTTATTGGTGAAGAGAAAAACAATTTATAACACTATTTATGTATCTTGAAATATTTAGGGCTCTCTATAGATTTTTATGGGATATTAATATTATGAAGATATTGAAATTTTATTATTATTTGACGGTTTCTATATATAATTTAAGTATAATCTATTGTTTTAATAAATTTTATATAATATAATTTTGATTTTGATCTTTATAGGAGCTGCTCATGGTTTATGTGCTATTTTACAAATGCTACTTAGTTTTCCACAATATTTGCGAAGTGATTCAAAAACAGAAAAACTGGTAAAGGAAGCAGTTGAATTTTTTTTAAGTTTAGAACAGGAAAATGGTAATTTTCCTTGTTCCATGGATGAAATTAAACATCGTCGTGCAGATGAAGATGAATTGATTCATTGGTGTCATGGAGCTCCAGGTAAAATTCTGTTGTTGTTTTTTTATATTAATCTGTAATTAAGTTTAAATAAATTTACCCCATGTATTAACTATATTAAGTCAATTAATTTTAACTAATTAACTTTTTAATTAGATTATACAGGTGAGTATAATAACTTCCATACCTGTGGACCAAGGTTTGAATCCAGGCTCAATCGCAATCAAATTTAGGGTTTTTCTTCCAGATAGTCTGTTCATAACCAGCCTATTTAAGAAGTCAATGTAGTTAATGGAAAGAAAAATTGGTATTTAGCTATTTTTAATATAAAAATAAAACAATATATAAAACTGTTCAAACCCTCACCATTTAGCAATTGAAAAGGCTGCTAATGCTCTCTTCTTCAATGGTATTTTATGATAGTCTATTGAAGAGCTTGGTTTACCATTTAAAAGCTGTTTTATCTTTTATTAGATTACGAAGTTATAAATTATAAGTAGTAACTTAAAAAAATATTTATTTCAAGAAAAAAAACAAGGTCATTTTGAATCAAAGCATAATTTGTCATTTCTGGAGGTTGAAGGTTCCATGATTTCCTATGCAGCTTATCATTTCATTTGTTCATTATAGACTATAGTTAATAATAAATTTGAATCGAATTGTAGTTTTGAAAATTTAGACAAGATAACCACCTCTATTTATATATATATGAAATTGAAATGCTATAATAAGTTTTTTATGTCAACAGTAGCAACTATGTTTAAATGTTAGATTATGAGGATTTAGAATTTAACATTAAGAAAGGTTAAAGGGGTAACAAATTCTCTAATACTATCTATATTCCAGAAGTTGTTATAATAATTATAGCAATAATCTTTAACAAACTTGTAAAAAGCCTCCTTTTGAGGTGTCAACATTCCTAAGATCTATATCTTGAACCTTACAGAATACTAAGAAGAAAACAGGTGAACTGATTGTGTTATGATCAGCATGTTAATGTATCTGCATATGATGGTTGGAATCAGTGTGATAGACAGACAGTTTCCCATAAAAGCTATATTTGTCACAGAGGAAAGGAAGTGATAGTATTTATTTATTTAGCATATGATTCCCCCCCCCCCCCATTCCAAATTGAAATCTGTAGATACTTCGTCCAGAAGATGAGATTATTAATGATTTCATTAAACCTTTTATTCCATCTATTATAAAAATATTAAACAGTTATTAACTTTGTGGTTATGTTTTGTGTTTGCTCACAATTATGTAAATGGGAGATTATCAAATTCTGTTTCTGAAGCATTTAAGTGCTTTGATCATAGTTAGACCTGGATCCATTGATGAAAATAAATTAGATTAAATTCATCTCGTTTTATCGTAGCTTTTAAAAATGAAATTTGTTTGGGACTATTTCTTTACCATAATTCTTCTGTTGTTTTTTGTCAGGGTTTGGTTGATCGTTCATGTTAATAGTATGTCTGATCTGCTTATTAGAATCACTTTTTTTTTTAATAAGAATATTTTTTTTTTGATATCTGTTTGTGAAAGGATGAATAAGATATTGCAAAGAAGTGGACTTCAGTATGCTAGTAAGATTTCTCCTGATAACATTTAATTGCTTATTCAGAAATTTTCTTCATTGTTTTTTTTCAAATGAGAGTTAGAATATGCGATTGCTAAGAAGATTATTCTTATGAATATTTGCATCAAATTCTCTCTTAGTGACAACAGCTTTTCATAAAGTTTATGTTTTGGAAACAATGTTAGATTTAACCTTTTATAAATGAGAAAAATAATTTAGACTAGTCCAAGGTCATTTCTCCATACATGAAAGAAAATCTTGTTGACCGTTTTACCCATAGAAAACTGTGTTAAAGTTTATGAGGTGTTTTTTATTGTTTAAATGGAATAATGAAACACTCATAGAATTTGGGATAAGCTCCAATTTTTGGAAAAAGTTTTTAGATTGAATCTAAATAGTATGATGCATTTATTTACTAATACTGTTAACTTATATAAAAGGAAATTCTTAAATGAAAACTATCTTCTAGTGAAAGATCTTTAATAAATCCCTCTTTTACAATTAAATTCCAATCTTTTGAACGTGAATTTTGCATTTTACTTCTTGTCACAGTGTGCAATAAGTTTTGTTTATGATTCAAATTGCACAGGCAAAAGATCATTGATAACATTAAATAAAATTAAGATAAGCAAGAGCACTTTGGACAGTTATAGGTTTCTTATATTTATTCTTTAGTCATTTGAATTTTTTTATTGAAAAGCTTATTTGTCATTTAAATTAATAATTTTTCTGTATTTCAGAATTTTAAAAAGTGTTAAATGGTATACTATTTTCTCAAGCAGTCATTAGCTGAAGTCAGATTAATAAAAACAATACCGATCTTTAGTTTATTGTGGAAGCTTTAGATGATGTTAGAAGTTCAAAATAGAATTTGTTCATAGCAGCTTTGTTTTTGCTTATCCATCAAGGTCTGAATTTACACAGCTTTTATCTATCAGTATAATTCTTAATAGGATGATTTATTTAAAAAGCTTGTAGAGTTTAATAATAATGGTAATGATTTCTTAGGTTTAAGATTGATATAGTTTGGTCTTCATTCCAAGTTTTTGAGATTGTATTTATATAGATAATGTTAGTGAATAATTTAATCAGCTTTACTGTGATTTTAAGTCCTAAATTTTTTAGAAACTTTAAAAACCTATTATCCACTTCTGGGATCTTTTCTGGTTTGAGATAATAAGAGCCAGTTGTATTTTTTTACGTTTGAGTTACAGAACATTGTATAGAAGAAATCTGCTCTTCTCCTTCAAAGTTTTTTGGTTTTTTTAGGATTGAACTTTGATATATGATATTGGAAAATAGTTCTTTTAATGACTTTTACATGATAATCAAATCTGCATTTTTCACCCGGATCTAATAAAATCTTATTTTTCATGATTTTGCTTCAACTTTTCTCTTGCATCATCAAGAGATAAATTTAAAACAGGCAAAACTCTCCATACAGTAATGCCACTCAGTGAAAGGCAGAGTAATCAATGGATGCCAGAAGATTTATGCATCAAATCCTTTCTAGTGCTTACTTATCCAATATCCCCAGACTCGTTTCTAGCTTGTGGCTTTCATCAATGAGGAGCTTTGGATCTGCACCAAGTGGCAATACTGTATGGAGAGTTTTGCCTGTTTTAATAATAGTTATGAGGAAGTATAAGAAATGATGATCATGAGATAAATTTATTAGCAATTTGTGGATGATAAAGCATTGTTGATTCATTTTATTTCAACCTGGAATGAATTTTTTCTGGATCCTTGAAAGATAGATTGTGTGACAAATATTGCTTTAACTTATCTTTTATAAAAATAGAGGATAGTTGGAATTTTATTAATATTCAAGTTAGTGATTGCCTTTGCTCAATATCATGAAATATGTGCATGTTATTTAATGCCATCAATTCTAAAAATTAAAAACTTGTTTTATCCATGAAATATATTATGGGAAACAATTATCACTTAATAGAATAGGAAAATAAATTGATAGATCTATAAATAATACCTAAAAAAAAGTAGAAAAACTATAATCATAGATGCAAAAAATGGAGCTTCTAACTGGGCTCAGATAGTTGCTTTCTTTTAATAAAATTACATTTATTACTATAATGAAATAAATTAGATTTTATTTATCACAAGCATTATTTACAATAGGTATTATAATATTTGTATATATAAAAAATATAACCATATATCACAAATAATGGAGAAATAAAATTACTTTCGTTTATATCGTGCTCCTAATTGGGGTATTTTGATTGTTTTTTTTTTTAGTAAAATTACGATTTGCTATTACATTGAAATAAATTTGATTTTATTTATTACAAGCATTATTAACAACAAATATTATAAAATTTGTATAAAAACTTAAAAAAAAAAAAAAAACCCATAGAAAGCAAATAATGGAGAAAAAAAAATTGTTTTCACTTATACTGCTCCTAACTAAGATTTGTTGTTGCTTTCCTTTAGTATAATTACAATGTTATTTATAATGAAATAAATTTGTTCTTGTTTACATTGTTTGCAATAAATACTATAACATTCATATTAATAAAAAGTACAAGAATTGCAAAAGAGAAAATTACTTATATTCAGCTGTATGAGAAATTGCTAAATCATCAAAAAGTGGCATAAAATTTATACTATTGAGCAAAATTTTAAACTAATTTGATTTTTCAAAATAGATATTCCTGTAAAGATTACTGAGATGGTCTCCTGATCAATTTATAAATTCTATAAAATTAAGACATATGAATATTTCTAGTGATATCACATACTGCTTGTAGCCATTGATGGTTAACTATTTTCAGTAGATATTCTTTTCTAGATGGTGTGAAATAATGAATGCCATAGCTATATCCTGGGGTAACCCGACTGCTATCAGTTGAATAAACATCAAATGTTCCAATCAAAAAAAGCACTTAACACAGCAGTGAAACTTAAAAAAAAGATATATTTATCCATATTTACAACTAGCTTACTAGACATTCCTTTTGTATTTTCACACATTTATAACTTATATATGATACTGTTGTGTTTGTGTGTGTATTATTTATATTCAATTACATTTTTTTGAGAAAAGTTTAAATCTCTTGGAATTATATTATAATGAATTTATATATAAACACACTTGTGTACATATGTTTTAAAATATATTAATAATATATGAAAACAAATATTTTACAATGGTTATGCTCCCCTGCTATCATTGGCAGTGTAAAGCTCCTAGTTCTAGGGTGAATTACAGAAGAACGGACTATACATGCTCTTATAGATTTCCTACCACTTCCAACTGTCCTGTAACATCCTGTCTCATGAGTAAGTCTGGTGACACTTATGCTTTAATTGACACCTTGTCTCATGTCAATTTGATTCTAGCAGCTTCCAGTCGTGAAAGTTGACTTGCTTCACTACGTCAACCATTTTGCTTAACAGCCATTGTAATGTAGAATTCTGCCTTTCAGCTCTGTAACAATAGTTCTCTGACCCTACCTTCAAAAAGTTCGACTATTTATTGCACCCCCATTCCTAATGGAAACATTTGGTTTTAATGAGCATCATAGCCTATTGGCCCGTTTTTGCTATTGGTTATGCATTATCTATTTGTGTATGCATTGGTTCGAGACGATGAATGCTCAAACCGATCTACATAAGACAGGATCTGACTAGTTCATTATTTAAAGGCAAGATGAGATATGACAGATGCAAATATTTTTCATAAGATATAGCACTAAAGTCAAATCTCTGCATACAACTGAAAAATCTGCAAAATCTTTTGGTATTTTTATATCCTTGAGATTAATTCTTTAGAATACATAATAGGGAGATTATTTAATTTTCTATCTGACTATTTTTTATATACAACATTTTATACCAACACAATAATATTATTTTACATTAATTTAAAATACTTATACAAGCACAGGCTTGTAATATTATTTTATTATTCAGACAAAGCATTCCTTCAATTATCGGAATGTTTAATCACATGCAGTCCTTAAATTGTTCCAATCTTTTTCAGTTTCTTGCCCATCTCAATGCTATAATAGGTCATTCTTCCTCCATTGCATTTTTTCTCCATCTTCACCAGTCTGCTCTGCACTGAATAGTTCCTCCACTGGTGTCTCTGACAATTCATCAGGATGGTTATTCATTCTTAAGGAATCAGTTTCTATCTGCTCAACCTTGGGTCTTTCTTCCTCTCATACTTTCAGTGATGCACCAACATAGTCAGTCATTCTCTATTATGGAATCCACTTTTTTTTCCTAATGGAGAACATGTTCTCTCATTATATAATTTGAGTGACTCTCATTGGTGCTTTTTAAATGATTTATGTGTATTGGACTTCATTTACATTACCCAGCCATATTATTCTTAGTTGTCTCAACAGTATTTTCAACATAATGCAGGTTGCCACTGTATTTTCATTGTGATACATAACCATATTGTTTTACCTATATTATATTTTGGTTCTAATTTATTCTCTTTTTTGTTGATGTGATTAGGGACCAATTCTGATACATGATTCCAAAATTTTTGCCTTATCATCATTTCCGCAGACATTTTCCTAATAGATGTGCTTGGCTTAAAATGTTGGAAAAACATGGAGGCTATTAAAGCTTCATAAATAGCTTTTTATATTTGGTTTTTATTTATAGTCTGCTTCTAATACTGCATTGCTTTCTTGGCTAATCCATTTGACTCTGGGTGATACAAAGGTATTAAAATGTACCTGCTTCCTTTACTAGCTAGCAGTGAAACAAATCCAGCTTCATTGTTTGAAATAATTGGTTCTGGAAACTTGTGGAATATAAATGGTTCATTTAATACTCCTAAACTGTCCACAAATGCTCTTACTTTTAGCTACTCTATGTTCTATCCATGTAGGATAACAGTCGGTGACTAACAAAAAAATACTGTTGTTGAAAGACCTAGCATGATCCATATGTACTCACTGCCATGGTTTGATGGTTTGTGCCTATAACTCCAATTCCTTTGAGGGTAACTTATCTATAATTTGATAAGCTTTGCAGTGCATAATTGCCTGTTAAATATTGCTACTCACACCAAGCCACCACGCACATAATCTTGCAAATTTTTTTGTTCTGAGAATGCCTGGATATCCTTTGTGCAGTATTTTTTGATACTTGCTTTCTTTCATCTAAGAATTCAGAATGCATCCTTTATACATTGACAAACTATCATGAATATTCCAAATTGGTTCAACTATATAACTTGGTCAACTTCAAAGCAATCCTTTTTTAATCAACTTTTTAACCAGTTGATAACTAGGATCATCTTTAGTTTATATGGCCACAACTGCACTATTTAAAACATTCTATTTCATAGAGACTATATAATTTATTTCAGTGACCAGGGCTTATAATCGCACACATCCACATTCTTGCACACATCCACATTCTAGACGACACATCAGCATGGCCAATTTCTTTTTCCAGCTTATACTTGAGTTCAAATCATAAGATACTTGTATGTTTATTCACCTGATCATCCACTTACCTGCATGATCTGGAGTATGCTTCAGATATCCTAATATTTTTAATGGAGAACTATGGTTGTTACAGATCTTGGAAGCACACCCATATACATACTGGGAAACTTTTTACTCCAAATACTATTGCCAGGGGTTCCTTATTCAGCTGAGTATAGTTCTTTTCGGATTTTGATTAAGTTCTGGAAACATACACAATTGGATGTTCTCCTTCATAGATCTGATACAAATTCAGAAGCAGCTATGATCAGAATAACTAATAGATCATCTCTATGATGAATGAGGAATTGACCTTACATCAACAACTCTTGTTTTATTAAAAGCCATATCTTGTTCAACTCCCCAATTCCTACCACTAGTCTTTTTTTAGTAAATCATGTAGCTGAGTTGCTACATGAGATATTTCTTTTTAAAAACTCAAAAAAGTTTAGCAATCCTAAAAACACTTGAAAGATTTATATGCATTTTTTGTTAGTTCTTTTTCTGATTTGAGATATTTCCCTTTGTTGTTAATCACATGCCCTTGAAACTCGAACACCATATACTTTTTGTGGCATTTAGCCATACTCCAAATTTCTCTAATTTTTCACATATTTTACTTACACATGCACCTAATTTGGTCTCTGTTTCTGTGGTTATTAAATATCATCAAGATAGGAAATAACTCCTTCCATCTCCTGTGGCAGCCTATCCATCTTAGTTTAAGACACAATCAGGGTACAATCCGAAATATGTATTTATTTCTGAAGGACCCAACTGAAGCAGCTGTGAAAATTTTCATGAACTTCTGATTCCAACTTTACTCATTTAATTATTTTTATTCTAATGCCAAAGGGCCTAAATGAGTTTCTGCCTAGAAACAGATTTAAATCTTTTGTAACTATATATAAAGGTAGTTTTTAACTCTCTTATTTACATTCTTCATAGGGTTTCCATTTACATCAGTTGCTGTTAAATCAATTTTAACTATTGTTAAATTCCTCTTACTTCTCTTTGTAATATTTAACCAATCTCTTTGTAACAACAGAGACACACCTGCCCCATTATCAGACTCCATTTTGACTTTTTGTTCTTAAATACAAGCATCTAGTATGATGTGATTATTATCATTATCCTTTGTCTTTTTACAATTTCCTCCCCTAGATTTATAATCCAGTTATAAATTGTCTTTATTTATTTTATTTTTGTTTTTTAAAACAAACTTAAGACAAATGACTCTCATTTCGCAAATATGATAACAGTCATTTTTATATTTGCTCTTAATTTTAATATGTCGCTGTCTATCACAATAACAACATGTCCAAATGCTAACAGCCATTTTTTTTCTTTTGTTTTCTCTATTTGCACTTTATTCACACCTATTTTAGTTTCATTGCTTCAATATTATTATGAAACTGTTACATTTTCCAACACAGCTTCATAAGCTATAATTTTTTCAATAATGCATGTATATGTCAGTTCGGTTTCATTCAACAACAATTGTCTGAGGTTACTATTGATCATTCCTCACAATACCTGATTGAAAAAGTACATTTTCAAATTGAGTACGGGAATTACATTCTTTGACAGGCATAGGCAATCTCAAATCATTATCCTGCATCTTTTCACATGCTGCCTGGCATCTATTTTTAAACCACAGAAGCATTAGGCTTTTAATTCGTGCCTAACTTCTTTTTTAATTCTTTGTACGATACATCTTCTGGGACTTTTGCCAACTATATTATTGATTAGCATTTATTTTTCCACACGTGTGAAGTAAATTTACCCTCCTGCTTCATCATTTACATCAAATTCATTGATAGAGCTATTTTGCAATATCATCATTATTCCATTGTTTATTATTCCCAAATGACAACCACTTTCATTGCTCTTCTCTCATTTTATTTTCTCTTTTTTCATGGACTCTCACTGGCATATTGGGCCATTGAGGTATAAGCACCATACAATTTTCTTTTTACTATTACCCAGCTTCTCTCCCAGTACTGGACTGCACCAAACTACTATTTCTTAGATAATCTGACAGCTATCAGCTGAATTAGCATCAAATCTTCAAATAAAAAAAAAAACACAATATGGCGATGAAATTGAACAAATCTGGGTTTATTACATTGTATAGATGAATGGCCATAATTATCCATCTTTACAAATAGCTTAATAGACAATCCTTTTGCAATTTCACAAATTTATATCTCACAAATAATAGACACTGTTTCTCACTAGATACAGTATTACAATCAGATCTCTACATATTTCTGCATACATCTGATTAATCTGCACAATCTTTTGTTGGTTTTTATATCCTTGAGATTAGATAGTCACTGGAGAGATTATTTAATTTGCTGTCTGCCTATTTTTTATATACAATATTTTTATACAAACACAATAATAATATTAACAGAGCAGCCATATCGTTTAGTACATGTTTCATTAATGTGAAGCCAGGAATTTCAAGAAGGTGAAGATTATTAGAGGGAAGATGACATCCTATAGTTGAATTACTTCAATTTATACAGAATCTCTATTTTTGACTTTGATATATTCTCATTATTTAATTGAAGTAATTGTATAGTATTTCTTAATTGTGAAAAGATCTTAATGTAAATGTTATAGCAAAAAAATAAATGATTTATTTTGTGGCAAATAGAACAAGCTAATCTTCGGAAACTTAAAAATGCTAATATCTTTTTATTATTGAAATGTTCAATGCCTTTATGAATAAAAATATTTTAGAGATTAATATGTTTTTATTAATAAAATGTCTTTTGATTTATAGTAGATATAAAACATATGGATTACTATCTTGGTAGAAGACTTAATTATTGAACTCAGATTGTACAATAGGCAAGTTTTGTAAGTGACGTTGGATTGATGACTGTTTGCCCTAATTTTTGGGTAAAACCCAGATTTATTGCTATACCTCTTGAGGTTTATCAGAAAACAATTAGGATCCACATCTGATGACTTTTCTCAAATTTTAAATTATGTTGTAAATGACTGTAATTATTACAGTGATGATTATAGATAAAGATAATTTCAAGAATATAATGTCAGACTGAAGTTCTTACATATTATTAAGAATAATAATTTTTGATCTATGAAAAGTTGACTGTCTTCCCAAACTGAACAAAATTACCCATTGCCTATCTAAACAATCAAATGTATATCCAGAATTGCTCATCTATATCTCATTATTAATCATAACTAGTATTATTGCTTATGATTAATAATGTGCTCAAGAATTCAAGAAATGATTATCTATTTTTATTGAATAAGTTTTAAAGGTTGTAACATTAAATGTCAGAGACTTTAGTTCTTTATATAAAGTTGGAAGGCTTTTTAGCTTTTTATTAATAACATAACAGACACTGTGAGTGCTGATTATGATATACAAATAATCATTTGTTTGGAGGAAAGAGGGGAGATTGTAATATATTTAGCAAAGTACTGAGAAAATATTTAACACCATCTTATAATCCACTTAAAAAATATTATTTTGAAGTTTGTATAATATTTAACTAAACATATCAACTATGAAAAACAAAGACATACTCCACTAGTTTAGCATAACAGTTGCATCTAGAAATGTATATAATTATTTTGATTGTTGGCTATTATGTTATAGATCTAGAATGGCTGATGAGGGACATTACCTAGAAACAACAATGGGTCTATGGTACATTCAATTGTTGCTATTTTAAATCTTAGATTCATTTCAAATCAAAATCCACTTTCTAGATATTTGACCAAGAATCTTAACTGAAGAATTATAACATTAATGAGGTTCAAAAAGATTCAGGATAATCTATGCTCATTGTGTTCATCTACTTCATTCATAGATCTATATAGATGTGACTAAACGTAACGCATTGAATCATATAATTAATGACTGTTAAATCTATAGCTGTAGTAGCAGAATTGAATGACTTAACGAAGTTATTAAGGATCCTAACTCTTGGTTGGAAATTCTACAGATTCCTTTACGATATTTTGATAGTAGATATGTATCCTAAAAAACCACTCATGTACTAAATAGTAAATAAATTGTTATTGTTTAAATATTCCCATGACAAAGTTTTTCATATTGTGATAATATGAATTCATGCATGATGACCTTATTCAAAGCCACAAGGAACTCATTGGAGTTTAAAATAATTGAAAACTTTAAATTAAATAATTCAGAAATAAATATCTAAATAAAGTAAAATAATTGGGAATCTTAACATCAAACCAAAAGTTATCCTACTGATGATATTTACACATGGTTATATAGTTAATAGGCGTTTGAGTCAAATATATTGAGTTCACAATGAATAAAATTAATAATTTTTTTTAGTAATAAATACACAATTATTGTATGTAATTGCTATATTTAATACATGGAATTATTGTATCTTAAGATCTTAGGGAATCTTGTATCAATGCTCTTCTATATTATATTTAAAAAATTTATACTTTTAAATAAAGTAGAGAAAAGGAAAATTATAATTAAAAAAATTAACTGTAACAGTGTAAAATTAGTTAAATTATTTAAATGGCACATATATTTTTTAAAAAAAGAACCTGAAAAATTCATTTCACAAAAATATATGCTAGTTAAAGAAAAATACAATTATAAGCAAGGGCTCGCATGTTTTTGTAAAGCTTCAGGAAGACTATATATAAAGAATTAAGACTAATAATTGATGCATTCTTTAATTGTTATTTATTCACAGTTATTGGTAGATTCAGAAATTCATTTTTTCATATTCTTAGAATAATGCTTTTCAGACTTTGGTTCATAGAAATCTTAAGATTATATTTTGTGTGTGTGTGGATGATCTATTTTAATTTTTCATAGAAGTAAATTGCATTATCTCAAGGTGCTTGCTTGTAGTTTTGAATACATGACTAAATTTTATTATTTACATCTGATTGCATGGGTTGTAATGTATAATCATAAATATTAATTTTATTTTATAAATATAATTTTATTGCATAATAATAAATAATAATAGGTATTTATAGAAATAAAAAGAAATTTTTGTGAATTAACTATTTTGAATTTTAGCTTTTTAGGTTTTAGAGAAAATTATTTTGAATTTGTTTGACTTTGACTTGTGAAACTCCTGAAGTGGTTGTATGGAATCCTAGAGTTCCATGGAATATAGTTTGAAAAGAATGCCTGAAACTGTAGTGCAATGCAAAGCTTGGGTTCTAGAAGAACAGAAATGATCACAGGGGATGACAAGTCAAAGTAGCTTGATAATATTGAAATTTAAAACTTTTTAGATCTTGCATCAAATATAGTTGATTTATTTACTTTATTTTGCAAGTTATTATATATTATTAGCTGTCTGCAGTTAATTTTACTGTCTATTGTGTATGTGTTTAATGGAATTTATCTTTTGCGGACTGTTAAATTGCCAAATGCATGCAGCGAACTCAATTGATGACTTAAAAACATGCCATATATAGAATTGTTACAAGTTTTCTTATGATGAGATAATTAAAATAATGACAACTATAAACATCAAGTACTATTTTCTTTTTGGAAGTTTAACCAAAAGTTGCTAACTTGCTAAAACTTTACATTCTCATGGAACAGTATGATTTCTCATACATCCAATATTAGTCATATCGAACTCCAATTTAAAAATCATTATCACTATAATGCCAATCTGCTTATAATTACTAAATCTCATTTATTATCAAGCAATTCCCATTTTAGGCTGGATTTTTTTATTCTAACAAATCTGATAACTAATCAAAGCAACAAGGAAACCCCAAAATCACTCATCAGAAATATATTGGGTCCTTTGAAGATTCATAATGTAATCCTCAAACTGGGAAATCATTTTGACTCTAATAATCATGACCATGGTCACGGAAACAGCAGGGTCACTGATCAGCTGATGAGAAATATTCTCATTAAACCATTGCAGTCCAAAAAAAAATTAATACATACCCATTTCTTGTCAGAAATGTTCTATACTATAACTGGAGGATTTTACTCGTATCAAATTACTAACTACAGCAGGGATGGTATGATCAAACTTTACTGGCCATGGCCTACATGGACTTCTATAAACTTTCTATTAAGTCCCATACAAAAAAAAACTTTTTTTATTTTTGGCTCATGAAATACCTATCCATAGTAAAGTATCTTGATCCTGCTGGAAACGAATTTTCAACGTTCAAATTATTATATTAAGACAGGCCCATAATCATTATTTAACTACAGGGTTTAATGGAAGGGGAGTTTGTTTTTTTTGAGGAGGAGTTGGGGAACTTGATTTTGATGGGGATGAGGTTCTTAATGCAATTATAACCTCCATTTTATACTCAGCTGTATATTACCTAAATTGATTTAAAGACTTGTCATATGCTACCAAGATGTATCACTTTTTTATATAATTTAATATTTTTGTGAAAAAAATTTTAAATACCTTACACTTGTATACAGTTTGTTTATCCTTGAACTAAAACACCAGTGATGTATTTTATCATATTTTGTAATTTTAAACTTTTTTAACTCCTCAAATAATAAATATATGCTTCCATTATCTCTAAATCTGATTTTTTTTTTTCTGCAAACAATTAAAATAAACCATGTTAAACAATAAACAATGATTATCTTGAACCAAAAAGTTAACAAAACTTTTTTTTTTTTTTACATGTTTAGAAATTTGATTGAAATAGATTTTTTTGTGTGTGTGTGTGATATCTTTTTTATTTTTTTTGAAAATCAATATTGACATTTTTCTTTTACTTGTGGGAAGCAATTTTTGATAGCTATTTGGTAGCAGTCAACTAACAAGTCTGAGAAGAGTTGTTTTCACATTCAGTAGTTAATGTAATTCTATTCAGACTCAAAAAGCTATTTGTTTTTACTAATCATATCAGTTTTTTAAATGCAATTTTATTTTATGCTTAATGTTTAATGTTCTATTAATATTATAAAGTATACTATCTTTCATCCATTGAAAACTTGTCTTATTATTTTTTCTTTAAATGAATAATCCTGAAAATGTCATGCCATCAGCTATCTATTATAAGAAGAAATTATTTTAAACATGCATTTGAATTTTAAAAAAAAGAATTAATTAATTTAAATTCTATATGTAGTCACTGCTTGTCCCAAGACATTTTTTTTGTTTGTTTATCCTCAGACTTAGCATCATCTTAATTAATTAGTTTTTATCAATTTTTTTTTCTAATTTACTTCAAGTATTTAAAGTAATTTTTTTTTTTAAACATAACTGATTATGTATCAGATCAGCTAAAACAGTCTATTGTTTTCAAAAAAATCGAGAATAATAATAATAAAAACTGTAATTTTTATATATATCAAACAAGCTTTCAGGGAATGCTTGAATATAGATAGATTGATTGGATATTACTTATTAAAATCTCCTTCCACTTCTCCTTCTTATTTGCATTGCTGAATTATTCATAACATAATATAGCATATACACCTCAATTTACACTCTACAATGCAGTTTAATATATGATTTATTTTATCTCCTCTTGCCAACAGTTTCAATTGTCCAGAGTGATGAGATTTATAAAAGCTCTGATATGACTGCTGGACAATTGAAACTGTTAGCAAAATCATATGTTAAACTGCATTATAGAGAGTAAATTGAGATGTATACGGTATATTATATATTGTATTGTATTATATACTATTTATTATATGATATATTGAGAATTGTATAATCAAATCTTATTCATTATCGGGTAATTCATTATCTTCTTTATCAAATGATATTTCATTTATGTATGAGACATTGTTTAAAATCGTAAAAAGAGATGGAAATTTTGATAAATTAAAACTTTTAATGATAAACCTAAAAAGACTGATGGGTGTGTTATAAAAGTTGAGTATGGTATAATAATATATTGGTAATTACTATTTTATAGACTTTCCATTTGTATCACTAGTCACTTTTCTTTGGTATTATTTAGATCCAGTAAAACATTTATTCAATTTTGGCTTAAAACATAACAGAAAAATTATTGTGCTCATTTCCGCTGAAGATCCAAATTCCTTTTTCTAGATGCTTCAGAAATAGAATTTTATCTGGTTTTTTTCTTTGCATACATGGTTAAGTATATTTTTAAATTTTATTATACACAAGATGACATTACGAAATTGTTTCTTTATTGTTTAAATCAGCTACTAGTAATCTCTTTATATTATCACAACCTACTTTTATATAGTATGAAGTTTAGAGAATGCCATTAATTATAGCTCAACATAGAAGCAGAAATGGAAAAACTTGGTCATTTAGAGATTTGATAGTTGCATTTGAGAAAAAATATGTGTTTTGTGATTCAAAAAAAATATGTAGAAAATCATATATTCAGTTAGCATACAATCATCATTGTAATAAAGGCCTTCTTTTTGTTAATATTCTAATAGAAATACTGACATTAAGATATTATTAAAAGTTTATTGCTGAAAATTGATTTCCATTAGCAGGATTTATAAGCCAGTTGATGATTTAATTCCTTTTCATTACTGTGTTTTGCTCAAACATTTGGGCTTTGTTGACAGTAATGTTTTCCTTGCTGTTTTTCCAAATATGATTAATTGAGCTTATAATCTATGATTTTGATCACTTTTTTCCTCTTTAAAAATTTTTGTTTTTTATATTTTTGCATATGCTTTAAATTATTTAGTTTTTGTTTTGTTATTCCATCTTTTACTCCAAACACTATTAATATAAACAATTGAGCTATCTCTAATTGCCATAATCCAATTAACTTTTCACAGTAAGGAAACGATTGCTTCTTCCTGCATATTAAATATCATCTGGGATATTTAACATTTACTGTTCTAGGTGTTATAGTGCAAGTTAATTATTCACATAAAGTCTTGAAATACACAGTAAGAACCTGCCATTTTGTTATTATAAAAAGTTGACTGGATTTTAAAAACTAGAGGGCAGCTCAATCGTTTATATTAACAGTAATTGGAGTGCCTTGTTTTGATTGTTTATAATTGACATAATAATTATCTTATTTTATATTAATTAATGGGGGTTTGAACCCAGACTTTCAAGCTCCCTGCAATCATCCACTTTATCCAATATAAACGATACATATGACCACATACATGCGAAAAAAATAAATGATCTCCAATATACTTATTTCATGCTGAAATGTATGTGGTCATGTGTATCGGTTATATTTGATAGAGTGGATGACTGTAGATAGCTTGAAAGTCTGGGTTCAAATCCCCTTTAATTACATCTAGATTAAGTGTATATATTATACTTGTATTTCAATAGTATTTTATTACGAAAAAATAAATTGTCCAGAAATTTTAATTTGATTTTCTTGTTATTTTTTTTTATTAAAACCTTATTATATTTACAAAAGCTGTGTCTGTTGTATGAAGATAATTAATTGTAGTCATCTTATTCTACCTTATTCTATTTATTATATATATAATATGATAAACAAATATTATAAATCATAGAAAGAAGTTGTTTTTTTTTCATCTGATTAAAATTTTACAAATGTGGTTTATAATAAACTAAGGATTAGTCTTTCAAACTAACGAACATGCGCTTTTTACGAATGTTAATAATAATAAATGAATACTTTCACCTCCAACACAAGATAAAGTCTTTGCGAATGAATAAAATGAATCCACTTATTCATTCAACCCAAATGCTTATATATGGGCAAATCTTAAGTATTGGATATGAAAGCGTGAGGATAAATCAATCACTTTAAATCACTGTTTACTATGTCTGAATGAATGACGTCAACAAATGTATAATTAATTCCATTCTTCAAGGACAGAAAAATTTGATTATTCTAAACCATTCTAAAATCTATATAAAATTATAAAAGCCATATGTGCGAAAAATATCATTTGTTCTATAATTCTTGCACTGTACCTATTAAAATAGTACTGTACTATAGATTTGAGAGTTGTGCTTATTGTTATGTTTAATTATAGCTTTAGAGATAACATAGAATCACAAGAGAAAATTAAAACGATGAGGTGATTTGATTTTGGAAAAAATTAGAAAAATGTTTCCTGTGACCCATCAAGAATTAATGAATTTTATACCATTAAATATTTTTTATATCGGTATTTAAAATCTTTTCAAATACACAGTTTAATTTTATTATTCAATAAACATTTTATAAATAACTTTTATTTTTACTAATCATTTCCTTTTGGAAAGAATTTAGAATATTTTCTAATAAATATTTTAATTTCATTATACTCATAAAGTAATAAACATTTTTACAGTTTATATATTTATTGATAGGGAATACATTAGTTAACAAATCTTTTCAAAAATGTATATGTATGTAAAGACAAGAATGGGTTATAGAAAAAGAAAAATATGTGAAGATTAAGTTAAAGCATATAAATTAATATTACAATAATTTTATCTGTTATAAAGCATTAGGAATAAATTAAATAACTTTAAATTATAAACATTGTTGGAGGAGATTAAAGAATAGAATTATTAGGTAGTATCTAGTTGATAACTTATCAATTAATTAAAAAAACAACCTTTTTTTCTGTTTATCATGATAATTTTTTTAAAAAAAGCAAGTACTACAAATGGTTAATTAAACTAGCACTATTTATAGAAAAAAGCTAGAATATAGAGGTAATCATGAACAACTCTTCTGATTACCAAAGATTCCAAAAAAAGACTAGGGATTATGTGTAGAGGTTATTTGTGTTTATTTTTTGTTAAGTAACACTGCAATAGTTTATTAAACTTTTAAAAATATTTTTCTTATATATGTCTGCATGTTTTCGCTTCATCATTTATTTGCCAAAAGGCAAATCAAACATCTCTAAACCTTTTTGTCTTGTATTTTTTAAATAGCTATGAATATTTGTCAAATACTCTCATATTTTCTATTTTAGATCATTAATATTTTTTACTTTTTCATATGTCTTATGCCTTTTTCTGACTAATCTTTCATATTTCTTTAAAGAACATTATTTTTTCATCTATCCATCTAAAACTCCAATTTTTTTCCATCACTTTCCCTAATAGTTGTATGTTTCTGCTTATATTGAATCAATAATCCAATGAAAACATTTAATAATCCTTTGATTCTATTTTACTGGTCTGCAATATATCTTTTTACCCTAGATGTGTAAATATTTGAAAACCAGGTACTCTTCACAAACCTGGAGCTTAATTGTAAGTATAGGGGATTTGAACTCAGATTTTCAAGTACCCATCATCTATTCACACTATCTCATACAACTGATACACATGACCACACACATGTAGAAAAGATAAATAATCATCAATATACGTATTTTGTGCTAAACCAGCACTCATCAGTTGTTCCAGATTATCATCTCCACACATATATATAATCAGTGCTCAGTTTATATTAAGATAGCAAATCTTCATACTTTAATGGACAGGCTTCAATTCACTGCAACTTTTCAGCCATCCATAGACTTGAGGTCAACATGGGCATGGCAATAATATTGGCATCAGCATGGGATTTGGGTTTTCATTATCAGATTTTCAATGATATAGCTGGCTGAAAAGTTGGACATTGGAATGGATTGAAGCCCGTCCATTAAAGTATGAAGATTTGCTATCTTAATATAAACTGAGCACTGATTATATATATGTGTGGGAGATGATAATCTGGACCAACTGATGAGTGCTGGTCTAGCACAAAATATGTATATTGGTGATTATTTATCTTTTCTACATGTGTGTGTTCATGTGTATCAGTTGTATGAGATAGTGTGGATAGATGAAGGGTGCTTGAAAATCTGTGTTCAAATCCCCTATACTTACTTTCTATTCTAGTTAAAATCTTTTTTAATCATTATAATTCTTTTTTTTTTATTATTACCAATTATCCAACTTTATAAATATTCAAAAACACCAATCTTCTCTATTACTTTTTGCCTAATGCTTTCTCTTAATCTTTTATTTTTTTTATTGTTCACTTTTATTTAAGTTTGTCACAAGTTGCAACAATTCTACACAACCTTTTATTGATCTCATTTTCACGATTTACCAGTTTTTCCTTATCATAAACAAATCTAATATCCTTCTATCTCCAATGCTAATTTCATCTACATCAAAATAATATTTTTTTATTAATCCATTTAGATATATATTAAATAACAGGAGGCAAATAATATCATGTTTTAAACTTTTTTCTACATTTTTTCTTTCATAAGATTGTTAAATTGTTTATGTATTCTGCTTCTTAAAAAGTATATCTTTTTTTCTTTTTCAAAGTGTGATAAAATAATCCAATCCGCTTTATAAAATGCCTTTTCAAGATTAGTAAACAAATATTATATTTTTTCCCCACACTATCTATTTAATAATTGCTGTTTCTTTACAGTTATTAAAATTATTAGAATTAATAATTTATAAAGCGCATATTCATTATATAAGTAATATATATTAAGGCTATAATCTTAAGACTATGCACCTAAAATGCAACAGTAGGGACCTCTACAAATCTAAACACAAGATTAATGACTTTAAAAGACAAGAGCTGCCACTCTTATCTTAGACCTAATTTCTAAATATATAGGTGAATCTAAAGCATTTTGATTTGAGAGCGTGAAGCTATTAACTACTTCACTGATTAAGTCCACAAGTTCTATACAAACTAATATATGCGAAATCTTTCGATTTATGAGTCAGTATGAATATCTTATAATTAAAAATCTTTTAAAACAATTTTAAAGTTGTAATTAATAATTTATAAAGTGTATATATATATTGCTTATAGCACTTTTTTCATATACACTTTAATGCAAACAAATTTTCTTAAAAACTTCCTTTATTTTCCTTACAGTTTCGACTGTCCAGCAGTCTTCATCAGAGCTCTAATCTTCTTCCCTGTTTTAATTAATTTATAAAGTGCATACTCATTACATAAGTAATATATATTAAGGCCATAACCTTAAGACTATGCACATAAATGCGACAATAGTGACCTCTACAAATCTAAACACAAGATTAACAACTTTAAAAGACAAGAGTAGAGATCCCTACTGTCGCATTTTAGGCGCATAGTCTTAAGGTTATGGCCTTAATATATATTACTTTAAATTATTAGAATATATATATAATTATTATTCACAATTCTTGTTAAAAGAAAATAAATTGTTTACACCCAATAATCAATGAATTTTTATTTCATACAAAAATAATTTGTATCAGGAAAGATTAAAATACATGCAGCACTTTCATCTCAATGAATTAATTATGAATTTAATTTTATTTATGTTATTTTAAATTAATAATTGCCTGCATGGTTTAATGCAGCGGTAGAATGTCAGATTCTGGAGTGTAAAGTTCTCGGATTGATTCCAGTTCAAGCATTCGAGTCCTTGAACTTATAATGAAATCCCAAACAATAAAGCCATTTGATTATTCTTATTTGTAAACTTCCAAAATTTTTGAAACTATTATTTAATGACTTTTTTAAATCTAACAAAATTATATTTCCAAATATATATATATCATTATTACTTTCAATCATTGTTAATCTTTATATGATGAAACCTCTTGAGTTTAATTCAATTTTCCATCTCCAAAGCTTCTTTTTTTTCACGTCATTGTAGCAAATTTTTAAATTATTTTGTCTATCCATGTTTCATGTGCTTCTCTTCTAGGTATTCTACAATCATTTGGGATCCAGTTTAAGATTTCAGCAATTTACTGGAATCTTTACTAATACCCATTGTCTGTATATTGTCTCACTTATGCACACATATTTTATTTTTGATTCCTTCTTATTATTCCCAAAATATATTTCACCATATTTTGTAGCATAATTTGAAGTATTTATATTTCTTTTGTTTATGTGTCAAAGTATCAGATTTATAAATAAGTAATCATAATCATCATTGTCAACCATTATCAATCCACTGCAGAATGAAGATCTCTCCAAATTCAATCCATCTTCTCTGATCTCTAGCCTCTCTTTTCCACATCACACCTACACACTTTCTTATTTCACCCATCCATCTCACCTGTGGTCTCTTTCTGGGTCTTTTACAATCTCTTGGAATCCACTTTAAGATTTCAATTGTTCATCTATTATTATCTTTTCTAGTAATATATCCAGCCCAACTTCTCTTCAGTCTTAATTTTTTCAGTTATCAGTAAGATCTGTTTGTTCTCTTACTCATATATTATATTTTCGATCTCTTGCTGTTACTTCCAACATGCATCTCTCCATACTTCTTTGAGTGATCTGAAGTCTTTGTATTGCTCTTCTAGTAAGTGTCCAAATTTCAGATTCATAAGTAAGAATTGGTAAAACACATTTATTAAAAACCTTTCTTTTTAAACGCATTGGCATATTTCCTTTTAGTATCAAGTTATTTCTACCAAAAGCACTCTAACCAAGTTTAATTATATTATTAATTTCATCCATTATGTTTCCATCTGTATTAATAATCTGACCAACTATTTGTAGCTGTTAATTTCTTCTAACTCATCATAATCAATCTTTATTTTCATCTTTTGAGAAAATCCATTGAACGTTACTTTAGTCTTTTTAACATTTACCTTTAGTCTTACTTTCATCTGATAATTCTTGCAACATTTCCTGAAGCTCTGAAGTATCATTTGCAAAAACAACTATATCATCTGTAACATCTAGATGTCTTAAATATTTTCCATTTGATTTTATTTCCTTAGCTTCCCATTTTAATCCACAAAATTCTTCTTGCAGTACTGATGTTATAAGTTTTGGAGATATGGAGTAACTCTGTCTTATATGCTTCTCACTGTTAATCTTCCTAGTATAAATTATGTAATGTAATTGTTGTTGTTGCATTTTCTTAAATATTCTTCATAATATAACAATATCCTGAGTCTATATCTTGATGATCCAATGGTTTAATCTCTGAAGAAATGCTTGTGGAATCAAATGCCTTTTCATTATTTTTTAATAATTATGTTTTATTATTACTTATATTTTTTCTGTCTTTAAAATAACTAATAATAAAACATAATTATTGAAAAAATATTTTCAAGTATATAAGCATAACTTTTAATACTGTTATTTCTACTACAAGCATTCCACTCAAGTTTAATACTATAATTAATTTTATGTTATGTTTCCATCTGAATTTATAATCTAACCAAGCATATATATAATTGTTAATTTTTAGTTCATCATTATAAATTTTTTATTCTCTTTAGTTTTGAAAAGCAATTGTATATTACTTTTGTTTTTTAGTCTTTATATTTAATCCTATTTTTTTGTTTCCATCTAATGATTTTTGTAACTTTATCTGGAAATCAAGCATTATTTTCAAAAACGAAGCATGTCATCTGCAAATTCTAAATGATTTAAATCTCTATTTCTTATAATCTTAACTTCTCATTGTAATCCATAAAATATATCCCATAAATCATTTTGGAAAAAAGGAATTACCCTTGTCATACATTCTTAACTTCTTATCACCATTTGGTTAATTCACTGATTTGATGGAAATTCTTTGGAATTTGACAATAATCTGAATCTACATCTTGATATTCCATAGCTTTAATCATTGTAGAAGTTCTTATAGAATGAAATTTCTTTTAATCTTTGGATGTGTTGCAACCAGTTTTAAATTTAATTATTCTTTTGGTTGTTTTTTTTTTTAATTTAAAATGTTGTGTAGATCAGTTGTAATCATAATAAAATACATAAAACAGGTATAAAGTGATAAGTATGTAATTTCCAATATTTTCTCTTTCTCTTTTTTCAAATATTAATATCACAACTGTATTCTTTCACTCATCTAGTATATTTTATCATTTAGATATTTGATCTATAGTTTTGCTAATTGTTTTGCTCTTTTACTATATATATATATATTTTAAAAAATCTCTAATGGTTTCATTATTTCCTGGATTTTTCCATTTTTCATAGCTTTATTTATATGTTTTATTACTTAATTGTATTTTATTTTTTCATGTATTATTATTATTATGTGATCCTTTGTAAAATCCTTTTATATTCTTTATTTCATAAAGCCATTTTTTTACTGTTAAAACATCTTTTCTTTCAATTTCAAAATGTTTTGTGTTTTTGATTATTTTTTCTACAATATTCTTTGTCATGCCATTATTATATTTTTGCTGTTATAGTTGTTTTTATCTCATTGTATAGTATTTCAGATATTCATTTCATCTAAATGGATCATTTAAAATTTTCTTTTCATCATGTCAATTGAAAATTTAATTGATAAAATGCTGCTTTTTCAACTTCTAATCTAAGTAACTTCCCTTAATAGACTATAATTTATCTATTTGAAATTTGTTGTCATCAAAGTCTCAATATTTTGAAATGATTTTCAAGTTTTTGTTGACATTCATTGGAGTAATTTGAAAGTTAGAGATATCAACTCTGCTGTATCTTTTCTTGGATGCTTTGGTATACATTTCCACTTTAAATTTTTTTCAAAAAAGATATTCATTATATTATACAGTTTTTCTTTTCCCCACGTTCATGTCAATGTCCTTTCATTTCTGTTTCCATACACAAATTCCTTTTATCTTTCATTTGTTTTTTGTTTATAACATTAAATTTTTCAATGACTAAAAATATTTAATCTTATCAAAATTATTTATTCAAATATATAAAACTTCTTTATTTCTTTCTCACAATGAGAATTTGTTGACTCATAAACCTGAATTATCTGCATTTAGTATCTTTCTCTTGGATGCAGTAATTAATCTTACCACTTAATCTCTACACTGTTGTTCTTGCATCTTTATAAAAAAAAAAAGTATACTTCTCTTGGGCTTTCAATATTTATGTCTTTAAAGTAAAATACATATTCAGTCTTCAGATAACATTTCTTCAAGCTTCATAAAGTCTAATAGCATTCAACTAATATTAGACAGTTCTTCCAATTTGTGCAGTCTTCTTAATCCGTAGTTATTGAGAGCTAAAAAACTCAAATATTTAATGGAAAATTAAAATCAGGAACTTATTAGCTTATGCCTTCAGTTGATAACTGTTGCCTTTCTAATGATGAATTTACCACTTCCAGGAAATAGAGACCATAATTTATTTATTTTCCTGACAGTTTCAACTGTCCTGCAGTCTTCATCAGAGCGATCTTTATTTTCCTGACAGTTTCAACTGTCCTGCAGTCTTCATCAGAGCGATCTTAATTTTCTCTACCCTTTAATCATTAAAACATTTTTGCATTAAAGTGTATATGAAGAAATGCAAAGAAAGCAAAAGGAGAAAAATAAGAATAAAAAGTTAGAAAATAGGGTGTGTGCGTGTGTAAATAGAATTGTTGTGTGTGTATAATTATACACACAATCCCATTATCCTAGAGATGACTAATGCTTTGAGAAGTTTACAATGATTTTTTTTTTGTATTAACTTTAATAACTGACATCACTAGGTTAAAAACAATGAAGAGAGACTAAGTGACAGAATAATGGCTATTAATTTAGTTTAAATATTAATATAATTATCACTGAATCAAATTAAGAAGATGGTAAATTCCACTTTATCTTTTCAGTCGTGTATTGTTTTGTCACATATACAGTTTCAAAATTAAATACTTTTACCTATCATTGTAACATATTAGAAATAATAAAAGAATAAGAAAATTGAATTATTTCGTGTACTATATTGTAAGAAAAGTAAATGTACCAGAAATATTCTTAATCTGCATGTCCAACAATCCCATTCAAATAGCATTATGGTATATGTACCCTTGTTACCATTTGTACAATATTTTGTAGCTTTTGCAAATTTACTTAAATGCATAGACAAATACTTTTGTCAGAGGAATGATGTGGACTCTAAATACAAAATCCATTTTACTTTATCCGACCATTTATGGCATTTTATTGCTAATCAATGGTTTTTTTTAACTATCTCATTTGTTGGACAAGTTATTTGATGGAAGAGTATATATTAAATATTTATTTGTTTGGATATATTTCCAAAATATATATCATAATGATATTTGATGATCTTGCTTAGTAATAATTCCTGTTTATAGTTATTTAAATGTTTCTTTGATATTGGAACATTCTAGTAAGTAAAATCTGTAATTCTGCTGGCACTATTATTGCTGTTGCTATATCATTCCCATACTACTCATCATTTCCATGCACAGCTGTGACATCGTACATTCCCATAAGCAATCTGCCTGCATTAGAAGTGAGAATCGGTGTTAGGGTACTCACATGTACATTCAATTTGAGAGTTCAAAATAACATCTGGATTAATATTATGCACCAGGTATTCTACTATAGCTGTAGCTTCAATTAAAAAAAAAATCAGGAATGCTCAACTGGTATATATAGATAGCCCCATGACATCTCAACCGAGGTTGTGTCCAACAGAGGCATAAACATTCTTTTATCCACAAGTGCAATAAATAAGACGTGAATAAAAATAATACAGTAAGAATATCCACATAATTTCTCTATCCTGCACAGACAATATACTCGAGAAATGCACCATGATGTCATTTACACTCATCTTCCAGATAATCACAGATGCGGAAAACCAATTATATTGTTTCATTAATTTATTTTTTAGTAGAGAAAGATTTTAATATATTACCTTTATTTCTAGGCATTATATTCCTTTTATTACTTACAAGGAATAAATTGAGGACATGTTAGGCAACCTCACTATCCCTAATATTCAATGAGTTTCCTTTCCTCAAGATGCTAAAATTACATTCCATATAGTTGTTTTTATTTAATGCTTCTCAGATAAGATTTTATTCAGCTCTGGGATGGTATCATGATCTTTGAATCATTTTATTATTTCGTAATTTATTTATTTTTTACATTTAGTGATTACTTTTGCATTTTTTTTAACAATCTTGTATTATCTCAGTTTTTAACTGAGTGTTTTTATATCCGTTTTGGGTTGCCACTTTCAGTCTTTGTCATTTTTTAATTTTCGAAATGGTATATGTATTTATGTAGTTTGTTTTTTTATTATAAATGCAGTGATCAACAAAATAGAATAGGCCATCCATCTAAGAGTCAACTTTAACATCTGTCCAGGAAAATGTTCAGCAATGATTTTGAATATTTTCTGCCATTTTCTGAATCACTATTTATTTCTTCATGAAGGATTCAATTTTCTTTTCATTTTCTGGCTCTACTTGTTTCCCTTATCTATCCTAGTACAAGTACTTGGCTATGGCACTTCATCTGATATTGTTGTCTTGGATGTAACTTCATTAATGCTTCACTATTCACTACCCCATAGTTTTTTTCTTTTTGTATTTCCTCTATATGGACAGAATCTATAGATGTCATTCATGTTCACACACTCAATGTCCATTTCATTTCTACTCTTATTTGGGATTTACTCTATTAGTCAAACCACCTTCTTTATAATAGAAACATTCTGCCGATTGACTGCTCAAATCCAGCATATTTTAGCAACTCAGCTACCTGCTCAGTGGTTCAGTGATCAGTGCCAATAAGCATTTGATCTATTTGAGAGGCAAATTTATTCTAACTCAGATGATCTGTTCTTTAGTTAAGGGATGTTCAGTTAGATCTCTCAATCTGGCTACTTGTCTTTTGAAGAAAGTGATACATGTTTCACCAGGTCAGTCCGATAACTTTCTAATAACTTCATAGTTTTGAAATGTATTTGGCTTAATGAACAAAGAATTTCACCATGCTTTATAAGATGTTCTCTGTAAATGGCT
This sequence comes from Epiperipatus broadwayi, assembly GCA_028023455.1. NCBI lineage: Eukaryota > Metazoa > Onychophora > Udeonychophora > Euonychophora > Peripatidae > Epiperipatus > Epiperipatus broadwayi. Next base: position 666,919 of record JAQFVV010000042.1, on the reverse strand, counting down.
GCAAGCTGTAATCATCTTACTTTCTTCTGATATTGTGTTTAAGTTAAAATATCTTCCTGGGCTGCTCGAGTGGTCCACAGGTGCTTCACCATCCTGGCACTGATTCACTGTTCTATTATTAAGTAGAAGAGAGCTCAGTCTTGACTCTTCTTTAATGATATTTTTGAATTCAGTTCTATTTGCTTCTATAGGATTTGCTATTATTTGAATCCTTTTTTGCAGTCTCGAGTCTCACTCCAAACTACCTATTTATTTTGCATTCATTAGCATAGAGACTTTCATATTCTACTATTGGCGCACCAATTTATATATCTATAATTTTTTCAGGTTATACAAACAATACCGCAGTTTTCAATATGGCTATGATTATGAGGCACAGAACCTCGAAAGCACTCAGCCTTAACTAAGTGATTAAAATTTTTCAGGCGTATAGCTTCTGCAACTTGCATATCATATATGCTGCGTAGATTATATATATATTAATTGAGTTCCATATTGGGTGCTATTTTGTAAGGGGAACCCTTTTTGCTGCTACTGCTGTTGGTAATTATAATAATGACTCATATATCTATACATAAATAATGCTTCCAATGTATATATGAATTATTTTAAAGCAATACGTATCTAATCATTTTAAATAAAGTTTGATTGACATTTAATTAAAAATGGATCTTGATAATGATTATCAAACTTTCAGCACCTTACATAAATGCTTATATCAAGTACCTGGTGATATTTTCTGGTCATTATACACCAAATCTTATCTCAGAGAGTCTCATTCAACATTTTTTCATGAAGCGTTTTTTGAACTTCATTAATCCTTCTAGCATCATTGTTGCAGTTTTCATGATAACAATCCTGCTTTTTTCAGTTCAGAGTTAGCACTCAGGATCAGTGGAGAATTGACTTATATGCATGGGAGGTGAAACAACATGAAAGAATGGTGCACAGGCCATTAAATAAGCTAAATAATAGTAATGTTTACTCAAGATACTCTCAATTGATTTTAGCAATTACCTATAGGCATTATTATTTAATATTAAAAATAATAAATTAATAAATACCATATTAAAAAAATATCAAAGATTAATTATAAATATACATACACATTTAACTAACATATGTGTTAAATATAAATGAGGGAAAAAATAATCTAAATAATGTATATCTTAAACAAGGCAAAACTCTCCATACAGTAGTGCCACCCTGTGTCAACCAGAGTAATCAATGGATGCCAGAAGGCTTGCCAAAGACACCACAATGTATGGGTGCTGACCTCAGTTCAGACCCATATGACCATATAAGCTATTGAGCTTAGATTGAAAATATTATTGTGTTTTCAATTTCATTCTCATAGTTTTATAGTTAAGTAGAGATAAAAGGTGTTTGCTGGAGGGTTGCATTAGATCCTAAGATCTAGGTGCAGTGCTCTCAGATACAAAGCTCCTCACTGACGAAGGCCACAAGCCAGAAACTAGTCTGGGGATATTGGATGAGTAGGCATTAGATAGGGATTTTATGCACAAGCCTTCTGGCATCCATTGATTACTCTGGTTGGCACAGGGTGGCACTACTGTATGGAGAGTTTTGCCTTGTTTATAAACAATTATGTGCTAGTATAAGAGATGGTGATCATGTGATGCTTAATGTATATCTTCTTAAAAAAAGATTACAATATGTATTATATTTATATTGTAAGAAGGCTTTTAATAGCTTTAAATTCTTACAGCACGTTTCCTGCATAGTTTAATAATTTAACAACCAATGGGTAAATTCGGATCTGAATTATGATTAAATCTCTTTTGGTTGATTCTTTGTTGGATTTTTTTACTTGGTTCTGATTAGTCTATTGCATTAATATGAGGGCAGTATAAATACAGGCTGTTGAAAACAGTTTTTCATTGGTAAAAGTTATGTTTCAGCTTGTTCATTTCTGGGCTTCTCCTAGGCACTTCTTCAAAGTTTGAAAGATCATGTCACTCGGGCACAGATTGGAACACATCAGTTGAATTTAGTCAATCACATTTGTATTTGTTACTTCAAATAATTTTGACATTCTAACTGGGTTAGAAGTCCTCTTAGCCAAATCAGCTGCTAGAATTGAAATTCTTTTTGTAATGTTCCATGCTTTGGCTCTCCATGGATGTTTTTTTTTCTCCCCTTCTTTCTCTTTTATAACATTTTTCCCAGGAAGGGCAACCCTTTCCAAAAAAGTCTTTGCTTGTTTTCATTTTTATCTTTAATCCTGTTTTTCATTTTTAAATAATATGCCAATAATTGTTTTTCTTTTTTCTAAAGTCTTTAATTGCCCATAAATAGAAGTTGTTGTTTGAATTTAACCTTAATTAAACTTTATTATTAATCTTAATTAGTTATTATTTGATTTTCTTTTTTAAACTTTAATTAAATTTTAAGTAGAGTTACAAAATATAAGACTATAACTCAGCAGATTAAACATACACACAGTTTTACAAATCTCTTCTTTATGGATACACATTTATTATATTTATATAACTCCAAAATGTAATTCTCACTGTTTATAACTACAAATATAGTTTAAATTATACATAATCAAATAGATATATGATATCAATTTAAAGAATCTTTTTATTACATTAATTTTATTTTCATATTATTCAAGAGTATTTAGTTTATCCCTTATTTTAACCTTACTTGATTGAGAAGGTTTGTAATACACTACTTGGCTAAAGCTGGCTAGTCCACAACATTATAATATATAGAAAAGAAATTAAAATATCAGATTATTTCTAGGGAGTAACATAAGTTTTTTTTTTCAGCTGTTAATTGTATTTTGAGATTTGTTTTTATATTAAATTTATTTATATATTTAATATTATGTTTATACTTATGAAGGTCAGTGAAGTTTTATACTTTAAAAGATTTATTGCATGAAGTTTCATAAATAAATGAAATCTTAATGCAGAATTAATATTATTTGTTATAATTTCACTAATAAATTATTTTACAAATCAAAATTACAACTATATATATTGTAATAGTCAAAATAGACTGCAGATAGGATCAACATTGATCACTAGAAGGCGCCACTAGATTTACCATCTAGAATTTTTTAATTTATGTTTGTAAATAGTGTTATTCTGTTACCCAGCAGAATCAGACCTCATTAGATGTTTATACTATAATTCCAAATGGAAATTTAGGTTTACTTGTGAAGATATATAACCACAAACTGCATAGACTAAGCAATTAACACCAATATTTACTATGTTCACTAGATCATGGAGAATTATTAGAGATTTTGAATTAAGACATTAACTATTATTATCTATGATAGTACCTTAGATCTTGTAACAATTAAAAAGCAAAATTCTAGACTCAATAGATGAAAATATATAATTATCAATTTAATATTATACTATCAGTCATATTTTTAATTCTATATTACTATTCTATAAATTGTATTTATAATATTATCAGTTTAATCATTCTTATAAGTCAAACAAATACATTATAAATGTATTTGGCAAATAACCCCTTATGGATATTTATAAAGTAAAATAATATTTTTTTTATATATTATTTTGGATCTTTACATAATTTCTTACTAATTTATATAAATAAACTTAACACTGGTAGTCATACTTCTTAAAACTACACTATGGATGTGTGTATAAATACTTCAAACATCAATCTCATTATATTCAAAATTCACATGATTGTGCCCAAACAGGCTTATAATAATTACTATGGGAGTTTTTTTTATTTAATAATCCTATTACCCATTTGTTTGCAATGCTGGGTGATCATCATCATTTGAGGAAAATACAAAAAAAGTATATGCTAATATCTTTAACAAAATTTTTATAAAAATAAGGTGTACGTATGTATTAAACAATCCAAAACAAAGCAAAACTCTCCATATAGTAGTGCCATCTTGCTTTGTTTTGGATTGTTTAATAACAATTATTGTGCTAGTATGAGATAGTGATCATGTGATGTTTAGTGGTTTAACACCAATCCTGCCTAATAGGATAGTGGTGGCTATGGTTGTTAAAGAGCCAAAGACACCAAAATGTATGGGTACTGAATTGAGTTCAGACCCATATGACTATATAAGCTATTGAGCTTGGATTGAAAATATTAATAGTGTTTTCAATTTCATTCTCATAGTTTTGTAGTTAAATAGAGTTAAAAGGTGGGTGCTGGAGGGTTGCATTAGATCCTAAGATCTAGGTGCAGTGCTCTCAGATCCAAGGCTGCTCACTGATGAAGGACACAAGCCAGAAACTAGTCTGGGGATATTGGATGAGTAGGCACTAGATAGGGATTTTATGCACAAGCCTTCTGGCATCCATTGATTGCTCTTGTTAGCACAAGACGGCACTACTATATGAAGAGTTTTGCTTTGTTTTGGATTGTTTAATAACAATTATTGTGCTAGTATGAGATAGTGATCATGTGATGTTTAGTGTACGTATGTAATTAAGATTCATCTTATGCTATACAATATATACATATGTATCTAACTTATAATGCGAGTAATCTTATTAAATGCATCACAAATCTTTAAATGATTTCTGTATGTATAAACCAGTACAATAGAGATATATGCTAGCATCTTTAACAAATATTTTATATTTATATTATATTATCCAGCACCACATATATTAGTAATCAAAATTTTTATAAAAATAAGAACATGTGAATATATAATTAAGATTTATCCTGTGCTGTACAGTATATATATATATATAATGATATTCTTATTCAATATCTGTATTTCTTCGAAGTTATATACGCAATCTTGTAATCAAGTATTAATAAATACAGTAACATGAATATATACAACAAAGCTAGCCGAAAGAGCTCCTAGACAGAAAAAAGTTTTTAAAGTTGTATTTTATATATATTTATGTTACTGTTTTTATTAATATTTGATTACAAGATTACATATATATGTAACTAATGTAAGTAATCTAATGAATCACAAACATTTAAACAATTTCTGTACATACAAACCATATATAATATCAAAATTGATTTCTGATTAACAAACTTTAACAAGTTCTACCAGGTTTTAATTAAACAAAGGCAAAACTCCCCATACAGTAGTGCCACCCTGTGCCAAACAGAGTAATCAATGGATGCCAGAAGGCTTGTGCATAAAATCCCTATCTAGTGCCTACTCATCCAATATCCCCAGACTAGTTTCTGGCTTGTGGCCATCATCAGTGAGGAGCCTTGGATCTGAGAGCACTGCACCTAGATCTTAGGATCTAATGCAACCCTCCAGCAGCCACCTTTTAACTCTACTTTACAAGCCAGAAACTAGTCTGGGGATATTGGATGAGTAGGCACTAGATAGGGATTTTATGCACAAGCCTTCTGGCATCCATTGATTACTCTGTTTGGCACAGGGTGGCACTACTGTATGGGGAGGGTTGCCTTTGTTTACAACAAATTATGTGCTAGTATAGAGATGGTGATCATGTGATGTTTCAGGTTTTAATTATATTTATACAAGAAACATTCACAGCCAAAATAACTTCAATACGCAACTAACATGATATTCATCTTATTCCTCTTAATATTTGACCCGAATAAATACTTCTAAATTTAATACCCCTTAATTTGAATCATGGTTTAACTTATAAAATAAAACATAAGATTAAAATCTGATGATGAGTGACTTCTAGGTTATTATTGATTTTTTTATTATAGCATTTAATTTAAAATAAAATGATTTAGACCAGTAGTCCCACAGGTTGCTCTCATCTTTAAACAATTTTAAAAATGATTTTAGTAGAGATTTAAATAACTATCATTTAATAGGTAAATTCTAAATACCAACTTAAACTAAATATACAGATAAAATACATAAAAACATAATACAAGATTGACTAGAAAGTCTTTCAGTATGAAAATTTCACCAAATTTAAGTTTCAAAGGAAAAAAAAATTATAAATTCAAATCCTATACTTTCCTTTGCTTTTATACAAATAAAATAGTTCAGAATTTTTGAGCTCATATTGGGAGAAATTTATAGTTTCAACTTATAGTTTAGGATCCATCGATTTTCCATTTACTACGAGCAGTTATTAAAATCACCATTAGGTTTCTACACTTCGGATTTATTTTATCATGAATTAGTTTCCACACTTCTGGTTTGGTAGTTTGTAGTTGCACATGTAATATCTAGATTAGACACTACTGGGACCATTCTTAAAAGATCCGCTATTTACACAGGTTGTATTTGGGGTCAAATTAGCCAATCATAAGAAAGCTTCCCAAGTATGTTAGAGAGGTTTTAATCTTGTGCATCAGTGTGCAGTTTCACTTCGGCAGATAACGATAACATCAGCACATAAAGTTGAAGAAAATAAAGCAAGAGAAAGATTTAATTTGTTGAGGGTTATTTATATACAGTTCTTATCTCGTGGAATTTTAATTATCAAGGGAAAAAACGATTTTATTTTTAGGACTAATTGAAATATTCACAAGAAGATAATCTATATTTTAAAATAAATCTAACTTTATAGATTAAAATACTAAATTTTTGAGTTTTTTAAGTGTCATAGCATCGGCCGGGACGTGAACCCGCAACCCGGGCAACTGCCTGCAAGTGCAAGGCAGTCACGCTGACCTCTCGACCACCACTGCAAGACTGATAACAGATAGTTAATACAAAATAACTTTTGATTTTAATTATATATTATCTTAATTAAAATAATATTTAAAAAAAAGATTTTTTTAAAATAATGCTTTTATGTAAATAGCCACTAAAAAGAAGAAAAATAAAATAATAATTCATATAAAAGCATTTGGGGCTCAAATAAATCATAAAAATGAAAAAAGCCTCAAATACTTTTATGATATGGATTATTACTTTGTTGCTTTTAAATGGGCTATTTACATACAAGCATTATTTTAAAAAAATCTTTTTTTTAATATTTTATTTTTTAGCTTTTAGTTATAAATAAAACGTACTTTTAATTTAAATAAAATATTTTTTTCCATTAATCTTTTTTTTATTATGTTTCTTGTTCTTTACACAAGAGAGTGCCCTCTATCAATGATTTTAACAATTGTTTTAATTTTGGAAATTGGAAGAAAAAACAATTCTCTAACCTTTTTTTACATATTTACTATTTTTTTACAAATTAATTATTTAGAAGAATAATTCATATTATAATAGGAAATATTTACTTTTAATTAATTAAATAAAAAATTAAAATAAAAGTGGCTCTGAAGAAGACTGTAGGACATTCAAAATGTAAGATTGTGCACACATATATGTACAATAAAAGGTTTTTTTGTTAAAAAGTGTTCAAAGTAGTGTGGATAAATTGCATTTATATGTAACTCAATGTTAAAATTTTACTCTATAAACATAATATTATTATGGCTCATTTGTTACGGATTTTTTTTTGGGAAGTGTAAGGATGTGGGTTCGATTCTAAACAGGACATGATTTTTTTTCATTGTTAAAAATTTTTAAATTTGGACATCCCAACAGAAGCACAGACAAGATAAGTTAATATAAAAGCATTTAAATAAAAATGTTCTTCTATACAATTTTAAATTAATCAGTTAATTATCAATTTTAAAAAATAAATCTTATCTTTTATCTAGCAAACTTTTTTTATTATCAAAAGAAACCATATATTTTCAAAAGATACTTAAATATTATACAAGGTTTACTTATTAGCTTCTAACTGACAAAGTTTTCCACTTTCCCAAATTACTTAAAATTATTCTGAAATGGAATAATTCCATTTCAGTATCCCTCAGTTGGAGAAACAAACAAACAACCAAAAAAAAAATTCTAAACTAATATTGTAACTATTTTTTATAAATTTCCTTCATTTTCTTTACTATAATAAAAGCTAATTTAGTCATCTTTCTTAACATGTTGTTTTTACTTATCCCATATTTTCGATCCTTTACTTCAGTCATTGTTGAAAAACCACCAACAAAGTCCTATTTATTGTCATATATGCTTAAATATATCAGGTCTTTGATTTATGCTCTCCTTTGGGTGGTATAATAGTGTTTTGAGTACTTTTCTTCTACCATGTCTTGCAACTATTTTAAACTTTGCTCTTGTAGATTATGTTAATTTCAAGATCAGTATATATCCACCTTTCCTTTGGTAAACTTTTATGAAGTTTGTTTTTTCTTCTAGATTTATTTGACTGCTTTTTATTATTTTTATGACCTTTATTATACTATTTTTTTCTATTTTGATTTCCACCATTATTTCATTTTCTAGAATAGTTTTAAATTTAAACAGAGCTTCATCAGCCTTTTTTTTTTTTACTTGCTGACAGTAAACTTTATTTTCCAAGTCATTTATTTTTTACAATTGTATTTCTCTATATCATTATTTATCAAGTTGACCATCACATTTTCCTTACCAACTTGTCTGTCCAGCTCATTATCAATGCTTTTTATATTATTTGTTATTTTTTACTCAGACTATATCTCTTCTTTTACATCCCTTTCCAAATTTATTTCCTCCATAACTGTAGATAATTTTATAGTTATAATATCTGTTTCTATTGATTTGATGTTTGGTGTGCTCATCTTTTCTTTCACCCCAATATGTTTTTCAAACTCAAACGTATTCATTTATGTTTATACCACCATCAGGGTCATCTTTTTCCTTCTGCGTTATTTTTCTGATGCATCACCTTTTGAAGATTCTATCAATTTGCATTCTTTAATTAATAATTGACAGTCCATACATTGATCATGCACATTATGATCATACTAATCATGATTCTGCACTGACTCACTTGTTCCTATTTCTTTAATTACTTCCTTGGAATCAACATTTTTATCATCTCTACCAAGTTAACTTTTCTTGCCATCTTTTTTTCATATCTTCAGCTTGGGCACTTCTCTGCAATATTATTGATATCTTCCATATTAGGTTTTGTTTTTGCCTCTTGTGATGACAGAATTGCATTAAACTTTAAATCATCATTTATTAAATGCTCTAATTTTTGTTCTTCAGGTGTTTGATTATTATCTTTATCATTTCCTTTATGGTGGCTCTCATCTTTAGATTCCAGTAAACTTTCCATTATAAAATCTTCCATCACCTCATTTTCCAAATCTCTTTCTCTGTATATGGTTTTATGAACATCCAGTACTGATTTTTTTCTTATATAATCTCACTAATCCTTTAGTCTATCTGACACATTTACTTTCGTCTCTTTGGCTACAGACACATTCTCATTTGTTTCTTTCTCTATGATGCCTTGTTTCAAATGTTATGTTTCATTTGCATTTTCTTTACTATCTTCATTATCAGTTATTCTCATTATTTTGTTTCTGTTCTTCAATGGGATGTATATCATTTTTACTCTCTTTAACTTTTATCATCTTTTCCCATGTTTTAATATCTTTCATTTCTTGTGATAGTTCTGAAGTGAATCTACATCATTTTTATTATCTTTTTCCTATATTGTAATGTGTGTTCTATCATTTTTCAATAATTCCATTATTTCTTGTTAACTTTTCCAGAAATATTGATTAAATTCTCAAATTCCCTGCAATAGTTGGCCCATTATCTCCCTAATCCATACTGTTCTTCCTCCTGCATAACCATTATAAAAAAAATGTGCTTTGATTTTCATGAATGAATCTTTTCTGGACATATTTTCAACCTCCAAGAATGTCACTGTTCTTTCTTGTAGCTCCACTATGTAATTCTTTATGTTGTTACTTTGTGCTATCTTTTAAATTATTATTTATCTTTTTCTTAGTTATAATTCTCTTAAATTGTCACAACAAATATTTCTGAGTCAGTATAACCATGTCAAAACTGGAATATATTTTGCTCTCATATAACCATGCCAAAATACAAAATTCTATCTTATTTTTCTCACATAGTTGATATAGTCATGCCAAAATTGTACTTCTTTTCTTTCACAGAATTGGTATTGTAGAGTTATATTGGCTATATCAACATTACATTATTGTATTTTCAAAAATATAATGTGAGATATTCAATTATTAAATTTCCCCTTTCAGAAAAAATAAAATGGGTTGATATTATGGAGATGACTCCAAAAGTCTATAAAATGTAGTTAAAGTATTAACATGTAAGTAAATCAACTGAAAAAATATTGTAATGAGATCTTTTTTTTTCTCATTCTCTCTCTCACTCTTTTTCGAAGTAGAAAAAGAAAAACAAAAATGAATTAACTATTATATATAAGAAGTGGAAATTATTGTTTTTCATTATTCACTTAAAGTGATGGAAAGATTTGTTGTATTAAAATTTATACAGAAAATGAAGTACTAAGTTAACGAAAATAATTAGTGCAATTGTCTAATCAACATTTTTTTTCAATTCATTCTAAAACTATTATTAGTGAATGGAATTCCATAAATATATAGTTAAAGAAGAAATAAGGATATGAATATCTTATATAATTATGTCTAGCTTTTCATTTAATGATATTGAAAAGAGGGAAAAAAATATTGAAGAAAAGAAAAATTCTCTAGATAGTGATAAAACATTTTTTTAAAGCCACAATTGTTTATGCTTTAATATTTTGTTATTTTATGGATATTGAAAATAAATTAAGAAAGAATATTTATGAACTTTTAAAGAAAGATTAAAGAATGAAAACTATTTTCAAACTTGTTTAGAAATGATATTTTCTTATGCATAGAATAATGATAGAAATATATTGGAACTAAAATTTTTTGGTGTATAAATTGTATCATATTCTACAATAATAAAGTATATAAGATTATTTCCAGAAAAGCTACCTAGAGATAAATAAAGATCATTTTTTTGTATATGAAAAGTTATAATATGAAATTGAAAAGAAAGATAGCATTCATACTTTTATTTTAATCTTTGAAGTGAAAAGTACTCAAGAAAGTAAATTCCTGAAGAAGGTTCTAATGACTTACTATTTTACTTATTTATTGATTTATTATTTTATTTTTCTCATTAAAAAAATTATTTCTTCATTTTCAAATTTATTTATTATTGTTTCATACATTCATTACAATAATGGATGGAATAAAAACATTTTATTTCTTGAAAAACACACAAATTGCACACAGCTTATACATAACACTTAATAATAAAATAAAGCAATAAATACTACACACACTACCTGTAGAATAACCCCTTCATAGCCCTGAAGGCATGCTCTCCTATGTGCTACAACTGGAGGGTATGGTAGCCGAGTAAATTATAAGAATATGAGTTCTATATAAATAACTCCTAATCTCAGATTATTTTACTTATATATTTTGCTTTTGCTGTCATTGACGTGAGTTACCATTACAGTATATTCAGGCCCCATATTGGGCACCAAAATAATTAAATGTATTGTGTTAAAATAGATTTGCAGATATGATTATCATCAATCTTTAGAAGATACTACTAGATTTACCATCTAGAATTTCTTATTTATGTTAATAAATAGTGTTATCCTGTTACCCAGCAGAAACAGGTCTCACTAGATGTTCATACTCTGGTCTTAATGGGAAATTAAAAGTTTACTGCATGAAGATATATAATCACAAACCCTTCAGACTAAGCAACCACTATTAATATTTACTGTCATTGGAGAATTACTAGATTTTGAATTAAAGCATTGACTATTATATATGACAGTACTCTGGATTGTAATAATTAAAGAATAAAATTCTCAATTCAGTAGATTAAAATATATTGTAACGTCCACTGCTCTATTAGGGTTTTTTACGAGTTAACTACCCGTACTTGGTGACCAAATTACGTCCTATCTATTAAATTTGTTTCGTCAGACAATTCGGTAAGATTTAATGGACGCAATTATTTTTCCTGGTCACACAACACCCTTTTAATTAATGTAACCACTAAAATAATGGGATCATGTAAGCCAGCTTTTAATTTATTTGAAAGGCGCCAGGATTCTGTATCAGAATCCACTGGCTAAACCCCTTTTATTTATTTAATTAAGACAAAATTATCTGGAAACTTCAGAGGATTGAGTTTTAGTACAGCGTTGGCAAAGGTAAATTATATTTTCAAATCTTAATAATTAACATTAATAAATTTATTAATAATCATTAATAATGTACAATGAATAGTTGGTATTAGAAATAAATATTTTTATTCTAACAAATTAAAAATACAAAAATAAAAAAAAACACATTATGACTTAATTAATTGGAAAGATGACACGCACGCTAATCCAGATATGAATCAATTAATAAATAAAAAACAGTTCAACAATTATAGTTCTTAGGTAAACAAAAGTCTCTTGGAGAATAAAATTTAAAGTCTTTATCGGGATTATTTTAAGCTTATTTTAGGAATTGTTTGCAAACTTTGTCACAATCGGGGAAAAGTTACTCTTAACTTACCGGTAAGTTGATGTAGGTTTATGGGATCCTGAGCTCATAAGAATTTCCATTGGTCTCTCCTGCTGGCATTTTCCATTATTGTTCCGTTCTATAGCTGGAGAAAAGGCACGGTTGTATTGATCCTTTCATTGCAAAAAGTGGTCTTCACAAGGCCTGTTTCCATGCTTGCGTGACAGCTTGGTACAGCAAGTTGCGTACCTGTGCAGAAGTATATTACTGCCACAGGTTATGCTCGCAGAAACCTCCAACTCTCAGACACATAACTAGAAGGTAAAGAGAAGACCTAGATCGAAGTTGTCCTCTTTTTATACCTCGATCCTGTTTTTGAAACTTCTGCGCATCCTTTTGTTCTTTTATCAGCATATAAGATAATAATCTTGTACACTCTCTCTTAAATTTAAGTTACAAAGTCCTCCTTTCACAAAGTCCCTCTGCCATCTTTTATTAGTTAAAATATTTTTCTTTTAGCTTATCTGGATTAGTAATTTGTGGGTCTTTTGTTCTTTCCAATTTTTACCTTAATTTTTAATTAGATACAAAAAAAAATATGGACGGAAATTTTACTTTCATTGTACGTTTTAAAAAAAAAAAAAGATTATACAAAAATTTAATTGCATCTTTTTAATAAGAACGCTAACTTTACTTTTTCTTTTTTTCTTAGCTTTTAAATATCTTATTGGATGCCAATATATTTGTACCGTATAAACAAATGGTACAATATATATATTATTAATTCTATATTATGATTATTTTATAAGTTGTATTTATAGTATTGTCAATTCAATCGTAATTATAAGTTATATAAATACATTATAAAAATGTATTTGACAAGTAACTGTTTTTTTTAATGGTTTAATATATGTGTATATATACATAAGATAAAGCAATATTTCTTTTATATACTATCTTGTTTTTTACATAATTTTGTATTTATTTAATTAAACTTAATACTGGCAGTCATACTTATTAAAACCACTATCAATCTAAATAGATTTATAATAATTACTATGGAAGTTTATCTTAACAATCCTAATATGCATTTAATTACAATTCTGGGCAATCATCATCATTTAAGGAAAATACAAGAAAGACACACAGTAGCAACTTTATAATATGCATTTAATTACCACACTGGGCAATCATTATTATTTGAGGAGACTTTCAACAAAAGTATATGCTTGCAACTTTAACAGGTGTTTTACTTTCATATTATATTATCCAGCACACCTATATTAACAATGACAATTTTTATAAAAATAACATGTGAATATATAATTAAGATTCATCTAGTGTTATGCAATATATATGTATTTAACTTATAATGTGAGTAATCTCATTAAATGCATCGCAAATCTTTAAAGGATTTTTGTATATATAAATCATATGTAATACCGAAATGAATTTCTGATTAACAGATTTTTAACTAACAAATTCTATGAGATTTTAATTATGTTTATACAACAAAGACACATCCAAAATAACTTCAATAAACAGCCAAAATGATTCTCAGCTTATCCCTCTTAATATTTGATCCGTATAAATATTTCTGAATTTAATACTCCTTAATATGAATCATGCATTAACTTATAAAATAAAGATTAAAATAAAATGATGTAGAATAGTATTCCCACAATTCATTCTCAGTTCTAAACAATTTTAATAAAGATTTTAGTAGAGATATAAATATTATTAATAAATAAATTCTAAATACCAATTTACACTAAATATACAGATAATGCACTAAGAAAGTCTTAAGTATGATAAGTTCACTAAATTTAAGTCCCAAGAGAAAAAAAAAGTTTATAAATTCAAATGACTTTATCCTGTGTTTCTCCAAAAATAAGACAGAGTCTTATATTAATTTTTGCTCTAAAAGATACCATAGGGCTTATTTTCGGTGATATTTTTTTATGTACAAAAATATACACTTATCCAAGTACAAAAATGTACGTTTATTGAAATATTTGCCCCCCGAAAGCTTCCCCACAATTTCTTGTATTCACTGGAATAGCTCTTTCTTTTTGAACTCATCTTATCTCGCATTCAGAATATTCTATTTAAATTTACCATTAAATCAAGTGTTAATTGAAGATTTGTGAATTAGGAATGGTAACAAAAATGATTACAGTTAAGAATGGTTTGTCCACACTCACAAAAAAATGCAGGTACAAAAATTCAGAAAATGTTTCTGTATTTCCCATTTGCATATTAAGTACATTCATTATAACGTAGCATATTGAGTTACAATGCTGCATATGTGACATAACTGTTCATCTATTAAGTGTGCACATCGTAAATACTTTTCAAAATTACTTGTAATAACCGTGTTTGGCTACTCTTTTTAAAAACTTTTCTTGAGAAGAAGAATGATGATTTAACTTAAACTAAACTTTGATTATTAAAATCACTTCCTTTATTTTACTAAAAAATCTTTTATGAGGGGAAAAAATGTTTAAGAAATGGAACTAATTTTTCTTTTATTTTGAGTATGTAAAAGCTACCATGATGAAACTGTAAAACTAAGTCAAGCATTTTAAATTTAAGTATTAAATATAAATGAAATTATAAATTGCTCGATGTACCAACTTGTGATAGATAAATTGTTTCTCTATACAGGTAGAATTACGTTTGTCAAAAATTGTCAACGAAAAAATCCAAAAGAACCATATAATTTATATTATCATTTATTTAAAGCATTAATGTCAATATTATTGTTTATTTATTCATTCATTATTTTATAATTCAATACGTCCATTGACTGTCTATGTGGCTGATGATCTTAACTAGAGCTTATATTTGAAGTAGGGCTTATAAGCATTCTGAAAATTCATGCTAGGGCTTTTTCTGATTAGGTCTTATTTTCAGGGAAGCATGATAGTTGCCTTTGCTTTTGTACAAATAAAATAGTTCAGTACTCAGCAGATTTTTCAGCACCTATTATGATTAAAGCATTATTTTATTTCACTCACATCTATTTTGAGATTATATTGGAAAAATTTTATAATTGCAACTTTAAGTTCGGGATCCAACAATTTTTCATGTATTATGGTCAATTATTAGAGTTACTATCAGATTTTTACACTTAAGACTTATTTTGTCATTATCGGGGTTTCCATTACTTCTGGTTTGGTAGTTTATAGCCGCACATGTAGTATATAGACTAGCCATTGTTGGAATCATTCTTAAGAAGTCTGCTATCCAGATAGGATTTGGGGTAAACTAGCTGATCATAAAAAAGCTTTTCAAGTATGCTAGAAAGGTTTTCTAATCTTGTTACATCAGTCTGCAATTTCATTTTGACACTACGATAACACCAGCATACAAAGTTGAAGAAAATATGAAAGCAAGGGAAAGATTTTGGAAAATAATATCCATACAGAAGCTTTTGACAAACCTAATTGATCAATTAAAGATTTATTTGGAAAAATGACCCATAACTTTATTTACTGAAGATGATACAAATGTCTACAAATGTGCATTTACACTTTTTGTGAGAAATTATTTTTACCATCGAAACTTATATTTTTTATTTTGAACCATGGCCACCTATAACTTTATTTAGTGGAAATGAAACAAACAAGCATTTATGTTGTCAAGCATTGGTGGCTTAGCGGTTAGCATAGCTGCCTCCCAAGCAGATGGCCAGGGTTCGCTTCCTGGGAACGCTTTGACATATAAAAAAAACCCCAAGCATTTATGTTTTTTGCGAGAAATGATTTTCCAACAAGTAAACTTCTAACAATGTACATTTATTACACATGGTAACAAAACCAAGAAATATATGTACATATATTTAACCATGCAATTCTGTTCATTTACAAAATTAATTCATTTCCTTTTTAAAAGATTGATAATGTGTTTAATTCAGTCCTTATATACACATTTGTTTGAGCTGGCAACTTTCATCACCTCCAGATTAATATGTAAGTACACTAATGAAATGCAATTTAATAAAGTATAATAAATTAAGTTTCAAAAGACCAAGGATCACATTGACTACATTTAAACATACTCAGCAACAATATTCAGAGAGCTTATTTAGAACTACAATTGTTTTTATGATTACTTGGTTTTCATTTCTTTTTTCTGATTTAATATTTTTTATTTCAGTTTATATTCATTTTTTTATCTCTGAAATGTTCAAAATAGTGCTTTGAATCTTTGAAATATTATTTCATTTTTCACATATACTTGATGTCTTTCTTATGCTTTAGGATTTTTAGATTTCTCTTTTCAAGAAAATATTGCTTTATATAAATGTATAAAAGAATATTTGTATAAAGAATCAATATATTTTATGAATATAAAAGACAAATTCTTTAAAATTAATAATTTGGTAATTGCAAGGAAATCAAGTCATGTATCATGTGACTTAATTTAATAAGCTTGTATTATTGGCATGCTCATTAGATAATAATTTGGTAGTACAATGACTATTGAAACAAAAAATACTTGGGTAATATTTTAAGCTTTTCATCTCTCTTTAGTTTTTATTATATAAGAATCTGTTTTCCTAATGTTATTCATTGTAGATTTATATTACATTTCTTATTTTTTATTTATTTATTGTTAATAAGTGAATGAATGCTTTAATTATTTCTTTGTTATGCATTTATGATTATTTAAATATTGGATATTGTTAATATGTGCATTTTAAAAAATAATCTATCATTCTTCAGTTGTATTTAAGTCATGGAGTATCTTATGCATTCCATTTTTACACTCAGAATTTATTTAGTTTGATGGATATAAATTATATCAAATTATAAATACTATTATTGATTTCATCTTGTTGATTTGAAGAGTTTTTTCCAGGTAGAACTTCTTTTAATTTTATGTTTTCAGGAAATGATTTTATCCAGTTCAGTATTAAATTTATTTCAAACTCTATTCTTTGTGTGTGTGTGAATTGAAAATATATAATTGGATGCTGAAATTTGTACACTGGCTGTAAATAGAATTATATATTTCTGTGGATATTTCATTTAACAGTACTCTTGCATATCTTTATTCTCAATTTTTTTTGGATAATTGTATTATTGTTTTTAAGTAGATATTTTAGTGTAATTTGTTTTTGGATAATAATGTTTAATACAAAAAAACTGATAAAAAAAAAAGAAAAATTAATACTTTTATTCAACACAGTTACCTAGTTAGTTTCAAACTTACATTTTAAATAAATCAACATCAAAAGATTAATCTCATTCTCACTTTTATACTTGATTATATATATATTGTATACAGAACCAGATCAAGGTTGAGACAAATGAGACACTTGCCTCAAATGAACAATGGGGAAATGTACCAAATTGGTGAAAAATGAAAATTAATAAATTGCAAAATAAAAAAATAAATAAAAAGCTTCTGATGAAAGGGGCTTTAGTAAACTAATAATTATCAAAACCTATTTAAGATAGTCAGTTATTCAGGAAAAATTGTTAAATAACGTAATTTTATCAATCGAACAGGAATTTACCAATAAATTGATTTTACTAAAATAATTAATGCATTTGTTTCGCTAAAAGCAAGAAAAGTAAGACTTTAAAAAAATATTTTACATTGGGTATTTATTTATGTAAGTATTATTGATATTATTTTGACTCTTATATTATAATTCAGCTCATGTGTAAAACTTATTTAATTTTTCTTTTGTTAGGGTTGGTGTGATTTTATTTTTAATTTGTGTAATTCTATGTTCCTACTACTATTGTACTACACTGCATTCTGTGTCATTTTTATTTAATAATTAATAAATTTATTTTATTCCCCAAATCATTTATTTAATACTTATTAGAAATAAAAAACTATATACATAGAGGTGAAAATTTATCCTCTTGCCTCAGGTGAAAATACTTCTAGGTTTGGATCTGATTATATATTGAATAAAGTAATTTTAATTTCAATGATATTTAAGGTTAAAAGAAAATAATAAAATATTTTATTATCATTAGTTTTTAATAATTATAAATCAAACAATGAAAATTTGGTTTTTGTAGCATATTCATACTTACCATGTCCATTTTCAAATTCATTAATTGAAATTAATTGGTTTTGAAATTTATTTTAATATTGAAAAATGTTTAAATATTAATTCAAAAAAGGAGAAAAAAAAATCTTATTTATTTTTATTTTCAGGAGTTGTTTATCTTTTTGCAAGAGCGTACATTGTTTGGAAAAATGAACGCTATTTACAAGCTTGCTTACGATGCGGAGAAGTCATATGGCAGCGTGGTTTGCTACGAAAGGGGCCAGGTATTTGCCACGGTGTCTCTGGAAATGGCTATTGCTTTCTGTTATTATACAGACTTACCAAGGATAATAAGTATTTATTTAGAGCTAAGCAATTTGCTGATTTTATGTTTACTTCTGAGTTTAATAAAGGTGCTCGAACTCCCGATTCACCTTACAGTTTGTATGAAGGTTTGGCAGGCGCTGTATGCTTCTTGGTTGATTTATTGGAACCAGATAAAGCATCTTTTCCATTTTTTGATGTTTTTCTAGAATCTTAGTGCGTTCTGTATTTTAAGTTTGCGTTGCAGGTGCTAATGATTATAAATATGTATTTTTTCTCAAATTTAAAACTGATATTCAGTTATTTTTTAAACAGTAATCAAATGTAGATGTTTGTTTAATTATATCAATAAAGTTTGATGACTTGAAAAAATGTTGGGTTTATTTCTAATATATGTAATTAAAATAATTTGAATATCTCAGAATCCTTTTATTAGATTCAGAATACAAAAGTTTTTTCAAATATACAAATATTTTATTATTGATATTTAAATAAATAAGTATTATTTATTTGTTTATGATATAATTAAAATGATTAATAAATGTTCAAATATGAATTAAGGATGGTAGTTATGAAAGATATATGGAAGCATCAATAGTAATTACGTTTAGTTTATAATAATGAATGCCAAATATTTGTGTGTATGCAGAATTTGGATAACTATTAAATATATTTACTATGTTTATAATTAACATAACAGAGTGATTATCAATCGTGATTTTTATAGGATAGAATGGAATTTATACTTGCCTATAAAATATATATATATCAAGGATTATATAAATTATAGAATTTCTGACCTCATAAAAATGGATAGTAATTCTTTATGTATTTATTGGTGGATAATAATCATGAATAGATGTATGCTAAAATATGCAGAGATATATTGGATTTATGTAATTATATATACATAAAATGAGAGAGATAATATGATGTGTAAATAAAATTAGTATCACTTAATGATGTTATGTTGTTAAATGATAATTTATTATTATGCATTATAGAAAAATTTAATTCACTAGTCCCCGGATTTGCCATTTCCCTAACTTTATTTTCAGTCTGCAATTCAAAAAAATATTTTTACATTTAACTTTTTTAGTTCACAGTTACAGTAATGGTTTATAACCTATTTCGGCCATGAATATGAGGGAAAACCTCAAAAGTACTAGGCCTAGATTAATTTAATTTGATTGTTTTTTTACTACTGACAGTTTCTTCTTCAGCGGGTTAAATCACTTATATATGCTATTTCACAGAATATGTAAAAAGGGTGCACTAACTTATTTGTATACATGTTGTAACATATATGTATAATATATACACACATCTTTATATAATGATATTAATATTAATTTTACTTACATCATCAACAGACATTTTCACAAATCATATGGTAATGTTTGATGAAAAAATGATCATTTTTTTCTGGACATATGTTTCTATCAGTAACTGACATTAGTAGCAGCCTAGAAATGAGATCTCACCAAATGGATAGCAACACAATCTTTACTTAACCTTAATTGCAACTTTAATTAGTTATTGAAATTTAACTAATTTTAGTAATAATTTAATTATTAGTTTTCTATATATTAGCTTAATGATAATAGACAAGGCAAAGCTTTTAATCAAAGTAATTTTTAAATAACCTTGCTTTCAAATAAAGATTTAAATGTGAAAATAATTAGTTAATTAAATGTCACATAAATATGTAATAATATGAGGAACATTAATTTTAAGTTATGCCCTCAACTGAAATTTTTCAGAACTTTCAAACAGCAGTGTTAAATAAGAAAAGAAAATCATTCACTGCTGAACATGTTTTCAGCTACTGATGTCATTGATTATTAGTAAAACATACATTCAACAGAGATTGATTGTTTTATCATCAACATTGTCTATTGAAAGATAATAAAAATTTGTATGGAGTATAAATTAAAAATAACTTAGTTTAATTAATTACAAGTACATAAGTATGTATTAAAAATATATATAATATGATTTATTATTATATTTGAACTTTATTATACATAATAAGAACTTAGAAACCAAACATTGCAGAAAGACAATGAATAAAAAAATTATAATTTGAATTAGTTAAAGAATGGCCAAAGAGGATTATATGTTAAATATATAATTAAATTTAAAAAAACATTTTAAAATTCATTGAAAAAAACATCTGCTATTTTCTGATAGATATCACTATCAGTTTAAAGACATATGTCCTGAAATTAGGAATAGATGATATAACTGATATTTGTTTCTGATTTGCCCATATACACTATTTTGAATTATGTTTGAGATAATTTGAAGATTATTGAGCAATTTATAGGATTAAAAAGTCAGTTCTCAGAAAAGAGTTAAATCTTTTTGAAAAATTTTTTAGTCATCAGAAAAGAAAATCCTGTTGAAATGTTGAGACACCTTAATTATAAAAAAACTAATGATAGCTCCTTGAAATTTAGAATCGTACAGTAAAATAACTGATGAACAGAATAAAATATGAATTTAGTACAAGTATAAAGTATTTGCTAAAACTATTTTTTTACATAACAAAAATGGCAGAGGTTTATTTTTAAGTAAAGAAAGTTAGTGATTAGAAGACTGACAAAAACTTATTCCATGAAGAAGATTGATTTAGGCCCTTATTTAACATTCAGAAAAAATAATACATAAAAGAAAAAATGAATATTCGTCAAGAAAGAACCTTTAATAATGAAGTTAAATAATGAAATAGAATGTTTTCAGTAAGATTTTTAGAAATATAGAAGAATCCACTCAAATCATAACCTGTCAAAAAGATTTACAAGAAATGTTTTCTAATAAGGCAAAACTATATGAAAATGTATTTCAGATATTGTAACTATTTACATTTGACATTTTGTCTATAATTCTGTATATTAAAAAGTAGATTATTTATACTCATAACACCAATTTATTAATATTAGATTGTCTTTTACCCCCCCCCCCACTAGAATGACTTGTGATGCATCTTATAAATATAATTCATTCAGAAAAGACTCTATTAACTATTTCTTTTACTTTCTACCTGGCAGACAAATTTTTTTACCTATCTAATTAGCCATTAATAAATGTTAAATGATTGGATATATATTTTTAAAAGCCTTTTTAAATTCTGCATATATAATATCTGCACATTTTTAAAATTTTATTAAACTATCTTTATATACTCTCATAAAAATAATAATTCACTTCAAACAGTATGCACTTCAATATATTTATATTTTAATATTTAAGTTTCCAGTAAGTTATGAATACTTTAAAAACATGGGGGGGGGGGGTTATAACAAAGGAGAAGGTGAAAAAGAGTATTGCTAAATTATTCTTAACTCAGAAAAATTGTCAATCCAGGAAGAATTAAGTTTCCAAGATCATAAAATTACATTTTATTAACTTCATTTTTTGAAGACACTGTAAATGTTATCTAAAACTTTTTCTTGGATATCAAAATATTAATCTGTTTCAGAATCTATCTTATTATTTTTAAATATTACTTATTTTTTATTCTTTTGGTTGCTCTTCTTTTCTAACAGTGGAAAGTCTTTAAAGTTTATAGTTTATTTTATTTTTCTGAATCATTTCTCAGAATGATCCAAAGATCTAGATGTGGTGCTCTCAGATCCAAGGCATCTCACTGATGAAGGTCACAAGCCAGAAACTAGTCTGTGGATATTGGATGAGTAGGCACTAGATAGGGATTTTGATGCACAAACCTTCTGGCATCCATTGATTGCTATGGTTTGCACTGGATGATACTACTATATGGAGAGAGTTACTATTTTCAATTTTATAAGCAAATGTGTATTTAATTGCTATTCTACAAGATGTTTACCCTTTTTTTTTCTTGACCATGACATAATTTTTATTCAAACTAATACTGCTTAATTCTCATTTTGTGTAAATAATTTTTCTCTCTCTACAAATGGAGAACAGCAATGAACTTCTTTCATTCCGAAAACAATCAATAATTCATATTTAATAACACTGTGATCATTAACTTTTAGTTACCAATTAATGCTAGATCCTTGTTATACACAACTAATCTAAGATTAATAAGTTATATCTTCATATATGAATCAAATTTAAAATTTTATTTATTTAATACATTTCCAATATTTCAACCATATAATATAGTATTTATCAAGGACGATTCTTACATATATTTTATAGACTGTCATATATATGTTTATTGGTGTGCATATATTTCATTAAGATGAAAAATAGGAAAAAATAATAACAATCAATATTTATCTTAATAAAGTAAAAAATATATATAAATGTAAGTCAATCAACACTTAGTCAATATAATAACAATCAACAATTTCAAACTGTTGTCAAGACAACCTCCTATTAACAATAAAGGTGGAATATACATATATACAAAAAAATTTCACAAATTTAAATCCATAACATAAAAAAGAAACACTTTTACCAACCCTTTTATAATTGTTTTTATCTAATAGTATTTTTAATTTTTAAGTAATTCTTAATTATGCTTATTAATTGTATAATTTTTAATCATGTTCATTTATCTTGTTTAACTTATTATACAAAAGAAGAATCCAATTCTTGCATTATTTATATTAAAAGATGGATTGCATTATATATATATAAAGCTGCTTTAATAATCATTTCATTTAAGTTTTTATTATTTTTAAATATATTAATTTTTTAATCTTTATGCTTTGTTTCCAATATTTTTTGTTTTTCCTGTGTAATTGGTTTTTATTTTATTTTTTACAATTTAAATGGATTATTTCATATATTCCATTTAAATTTTCTAAATAAATACAGTAAACTAAATAGGATTATTGTATAATTGATTAACATGATTAAGAATTGATTAATTAAAATGGTCAGCTTAAATAAAAGCTAAAAAATTATGTCTAATAAAATAATAAATTAAAAATATTTGTTAAACATACATTTACAAAGTTTTTAATTTTGATATAAATTTTTAAAAAAAAGTGTTTGATGTTTTTAAATTAATTATTTTATGTATTTATGTGTTTGTATATTTAAAAATTAAATACTGTTTATTATGTAATCTTTCCTATGCAAAAGACTATCTATAAAGTGTATGTGAAAATTACTTTGATAAAGACCATAAATATTTGTAAATATAAATTTATAAATCTTTTAGTTTTACTATTAGAAATTTAAATTAATAATTTATCATTTCATTGTGTTATATTGGAGATATATATTTATAAAACATTCAAAGTAAAAAAAAAATAAGAAAATGAAACATTTGAGAGTTTTATTTACATAGAAAACTGCAATTCATTTTAAATAAAATATTAGGTACTTGAGGAGATAGTGTCCTGCCACTGCTAGAGACGTCATTTCTGCAAAACTAGCAGAAATATCCACAGTAGAGGCCCAAAAGCAGCAATGCTTGCTCCAGCCATTAGGTGGCGCTGTTCACCATGCGTAGGCACAGGAACATTAAATAAACAATCCCAATTTTACATCTCTCCCAGTATCTTTTTTTTTTGATTCCTATACAAACTTTCTATTAGTAATCTTTCTTTTCAATTTAGAACTTTTTTTTTTTAAGTTCCCAACAAAATAATTCCTTCTTTCAAACATGTATTCAAAATCAATGATATTTTTCATACTCCCAATAGCATCTAGTGTGTCTTTACTTTTTTTAAAATCAGAATTGGTTTTCAGATATAAACCTATATAATTTATTTTTTATGGCATTATATTTATCATCATCATCATTATCAATCCACTGCAGGATGAAGGTCTCTCTAAGTTCAATCCATCTTCTTCGATCTTTAGCTTCTCTTCTCCACTTCACCCCTGCACACTTTATTATTTCATCCATCCATCTCACTTGTGGTCTCTTTCTGGGTCTTTCACAATCTTTTGGAATCCAGTTTAAGATTTCAATTGTCCATCTATTATCATCTCTTCTAGCAATATGTCCAGCCCAACTCCACTTCAGTCTTTTAATTTTTTCAATGAGGTCAGTAACACCTGTTTGTTCTCTTACCCATATATTGTGTATGTAATGTTAAATTTACTATACTAAAAATTTTTACATTTGATTTTGTTTTTTAAACAGGATAATAACTTTTGAAGGAAAATTTGTTTGCCAGTTTTCCCAAGTTATAGATCACAATCATCAATAAATTTCAATATCTATATTAAGATTTTTGCTTATAGACAATTTGAGTAACTAATAGAAGGCATTTAATAAGCAATAACACTTGATTACTACCAGTGATAGCTTGCTATTGCTTACTATCTTATTATACAATTTATTTTAGTATTTCTGTTTTAAAGCTTTTCATAAATTTTAATGAGACTTAAATGTATGTTGATATGAATATGATCTTTGGTTTTATTTTTTATTCTTTTTCACAACTATATTATTCTATTATGTTAATTATTTTTATTAAAGTTTTAATCTATCATAAGTTGTCTATGTTAAAAATGTATATTGTAAGGTTTGGTATTATCATGTGAAAACTTGGAACCAATGACTATTGATATGGATGGATAACTTTAAATATTTTTTTAAAATTTATTCATTTTTCACCATATATATATATATTAAGATTATTATGCTTTCAATTTAAAAAGTTGGTAGCTGGAATTTTTTAAAGTTATTTTTACATGATTTTAAAAAAATAATAAAAGTATTAAGAAGAAATATTGCTATGAATTTTAAATTACTTTAAAATACTAAAAAATAAACATAATTATGCAATTGCCTTTGTTGTTATGCTTTGGGGCAAACTGCTTTTGAAATTTCCCATGTTTATAAATGTGCATTAATTTAGTTACTTTTTTCAATATTATAAAAGAATATTTAAAGAAAATATTGTTTGTTTGTTTTTTGTATTTTGGAATTATGCCTGCAGATGATTATTAATGAATATTTTTTTAGAAGATGGAGAGGAGGATCTCATTAAAAAGAAAATGAAAGGAATTTTATCATTGTATTTAGTGACTTTATTTTACATGGTAGTCAAATAATGGAGTTGGATGCTAAATGACTTCTTATACAAAATTAATTTTTCATGTATAAAAGAATACAGCCTATAAATTCTATTAGTTAAATAGTTTTCCTTGACTTTAATCCTATTTATATTTCTTTGTTTTCACATGATTTTAGCACGGAACACAAAATTATATTAAATTACTTTATGCTTTCCAAACATTGAGGAAGAAATTGGTATTCAAATTTGAAAGGATGAGATAAACAAAAAAAAAAAAAACTAAATGTATATATATTGATTAATCAGTTGTAAATTTAATATGAAAGAAGTAAGATGGATGAGTTATTGACATGAATTTTAAGAGTTTTTATAACAATTATTAACATCACATGACTTGTGATTTTTTTGGTATTTACTTTTATTTTTTCTATATTACTTAACACATTTAAGAATATTGATTACTTAATATGCCTTTTAATAGATATGTAAAAGTCTTCACAAACATTGTCTATACTATTTGGCTACAAGAATAGACATATCAAAAACACTCGGCTTTGGATTTCCAAATGTGTGAAAAGCTACTGCTGCCATTTATATTTATTGAAAATCTTTATTATCAAAAATCACATATCCAGTGTTCATAGATGCATAATGCTTTCTTTGGAGTTTCTTTACCTCTTGCAAAAATATGGACTATGAATTTAAATTATTTCTATAAATAACTTAGAAGGAAATAATATCTATATATTTGAAAATGAAAATTTTATTAGATGTGTTTTACTAGTTCATAATTATGGATCTGAGATTTGGGCCTTTAACAGAACAGCAATACAGAGACTTCAGACTATCTAATGCAGTATGAAGAGTTGTACAGAATATTGAGAATAAGAAGAGACTGGATGTGAAATTCTTAGTCGAAAAAAGAACCAGGCATCATTGACTTCATTAAAAGAAATAAAATACTTAAATGGAGCTGAGCTGGATATAATGGTAGAAGGGAATAAATGGACTATAAAAATATTAAATGGGAACCCAAGAGGTTCTAGAAGACGTAGAAAAAAACCATAAATGAGATGGATGAATGAAATAAGGAAGTTTGATATGATAAGGAGCAAAGAGGCCATAGATCAGAGAAATTGGATTGAGAATGATGATGCTGGTGAAATGAATTTAAAATAAAATTGCTACATTTTGATAGTATTACACAGGGAGAAAAAATATTATGACTAATGATATTTGTATTGATGTACATAAAAATTATGTTATGAGTCAGACGTTTTTTTCTTTCTGTTGCATGATCATAAATAATTATTGAATTATTTTTATAAAAAAAAAAATTCTAACTTTCATGAATTAATTAAAGAATTATAACCATATAAAATTTCTAAAGTTTTATTGATTATTTAAGATAAGAATTTTATGTTATATTTAATATATCAAACTTTTTCCTTTTGTTCGATTATACTTGTTGAATTTTTTTTTTTAATTTTTGTAAAATAAAAAATTACTTTTAAGCCATTTGCGTGTACTATATATTACAAAAATCTATTAACTTTTTGTTGTCACTTTTTTTTTTTTTTCTGGAATTAAATTGATATTATTCGTTTACAAATGTTTGCTAATAACGTTGATTAAATCTGGCATATTCTAGTGGCTTTTTAAATGTCTTTTTTTTTAGTAGTAATATTCTGATTGGGTATTTCAATGGATTTTTTTTTGTTGTTATTCCAAGTAAGCGTAAGATATTTTTTCCAGATAGCCGATTCATAACTAAACTAATTAGTCATTTAATTATTGGTCAGAAAAAGCCTCGCCTGTAGTGACCATTTAAAAGTGTCACTCCTCTTAGATAAATGAGATTGAAAAGGACTGGACATATTGCTAGAAGTGTTCACAATAGATGGTTATTTGGATTCCAGGAGATTGTAAAAGACTTAAAAAGAAATCACATATGAAATGGATTGATGTAAAAAAGTTTACTAGAACTATGAATGGAAGAAATTGGATTTAACTTCGTTAAATCTTCATTCTGCAATGGATTGACAATTGTTGAAAATTGATGATGAATCAATATGTAAACTGTAAATATTAGATAGTTATATAAGGCAATAAAGGCCTTATAGTTAAATTTTACACAGGAACTAGATATCGATATTCCTAAATTCAGAATTAATTTTCCTAACACTTATTTTGTATATTATAAGCATCAGTATAAATAACTCCCCCTCCTCCACCTCTTCCATATTTATTCTATCTTGTAAACAAATTCTAGTAATGCTATTATTATTACGTTTTTTCATTCGTCAAACAATTTTATCATAAACTTAAGATTTTTTTAAAAAAGTTGCTACCGAAATAATGAAATCTGAAAAAAAAAAACAGAATCTGTTTTATCGCGATTTTGATATTTAAAATTAAGTAATCGTATAAACCGGAAAATATATTTTTAAACTTGTTATTATTATATGTATATAAGCACATGTATGTGTTTTTCGGCGAAAAATAACATTTGGTTTATTCGACGCGTTATAATATAATATTAATAATAAAATTTTAACCTATTTCAATTGTTTGTAATTTTTTATATAAAATTATTGTTTGATTAATAATTAATAAACATTAGGTTGGTATGTTCTGATTTTTGACGTCATGATAGACATCCATTCATATTTCCTTAGTTCTTTTGAAATTGACTAGGGAGCGTTGGTTTAATTTGTTTGTAGAAATTACCTATAGTAAATATGATGTCTTATTTTAAAAGGATTCCTTGACTGAAATATTGTATAATTAAGTGGATAATTTGATCTGACATCAACACAGACAAGTTGCCAGTTAAAATAGAGGACATTATTTCCCTGTTTACAAGCCAGCCGCCTATGTTGAGTATTTCCGACTACGAGTATACACTACCTATTCTTTGCCTTCTTATAAACAGTTTATTATTATTTTATGTATGACTGAACAATGTCGGCATTATTTAGAGCTATTCGACGAAGTCCGGGTAATATTAGAAAACCTTTTGGAAAATCTAAGCATCAAAGTAAGTAATAATTTTTTTTTTCTGAATTTGTAATAATAGGAGCACGTTGTTATGAAACTGTCTATGTCTGGAGAATGCTGGGTTTTACTGTCTTTAATAGCTTTACGTTACGTATTATAAACAAATGGATAAATTATAAGAAGACATTGATGCATATAATTTTTTAAATATATATGCGAGTGTTTTGTATATTATTTGAAAGTTTATCAATTATACATTTGAATGTAATCGAGATTCTATTAATTTCATTTTTATTATTATTTTTAATGCGAACTATATTAATTTGAAGGATAAATTAAAATGAATGATAATTTACTGTCGTAGAGTTTTAACATCTATTCGGAAGATTTGGGCGATAAATTTAGCTAATGTTTTTCCGATAACGTTTGCGATTACATCATAAGTTAGAATTATAATATATCTTTTTTAAAATAGTTTTAAAAATAAATATAATGGTTTTTTAATCTGCTTTTTTGTTATGTGGTTGTCTCCATATATTTGGTGGTTTTATATTTATTAAAATAGTTAATTTTTCTGTTATCAATTTTGTTAGCGTTTCTAACTAGAACCTTGTTGCGGCAGACAGGGCTCAGACAGTAGCAATATTTTACAAAGAGCTGGCATGCCCGTCAAAAATATAAAAAGTGGCTAGACAAGCTGTTGAGAAAATGACACGTTCATTTACATATATTTTGAAAACAATTTTAATCTTGGAATGAATAAATGCTAATTATATTTATTGTAGACTAAAGCATTAAAAGTCTTACAATTTGTGAGAGAAAATTCATCACCCTGAAAAAGAGGCGTGTCACAGCTTTTTGTTTGTATGTTAATTATTTTCAATCTTTGCAACGTTATCGATGTTAGTGAATAACAGTTTAAATTAAAAAATAATAATTACGGTGAGTAAGCGCGCGAGCGCGTACTTGTATAAAATATGGCTGGAGTGAAAATAAGAATAGCGTGAAACAACCGATACTATTAATGTTATTTCTATAATAGCATTTCAGTTCCTTTATATATATTTTCTTTACAAAATTGTGGACAATAAATGTCATAGATTTGAAGAACAAACATGAGTTTTTATATTTCTGATCAAAAATTCACACGTATTATATGTGTCCTTGTTTGTGTGTATATATGTATATATAGATAGTGCGTGCATTCATAGGATTTTTTAATCAAGATGGTGGGCATTATCTTTTTTTGCCTTGTGAAATTGTCGACAACTTTTCGTCCTTTTGAATGACATACATTCGATTGAAATGAAGTAACTTTATAATATTTTCAAATAGATAAATGTCATTCATCTTCATTTAGCGTATGGATTTTTTTTTTTTTTTTAGATAATTAAAATATTATAAAGGGATCTGTAGATTTCAACTGGGAGATGAATTCATTCACTAATGATTTTTTAGTCTTGCAACTATGTTTATATATTTAATGGTAATCATTAATTATTTAAATTCTATCTCTCGGGTAGATAAGTGCAGTGTGGTCTCAAATTAATTTTTGAGATTTTATGAATATCAAATCCAAATGGCTTTACTTTTGGATTTAAAAAAAGAAATTTTGATTAGTCCTCATTGAAAAGTCTCAAGTGTCTCTCATATAAAATTTGTTATAAAAAATAAGGCTTTGATCCATTTAATGAAAAATTACAGTTGCAACATCTTTACATTCAAAGCCTGATTTTGCCTGAAGTAAATATTTTTGATGCTGGTGTTTTTAGATTTTTACAATAATGTAATATAAAATTATGAAGGATCTCTAGGACATTTGTATGGCAGTTGTTTGCTAATCCATCTTTAAAACTTTATAGGACCATTTTGTAGTAACAGACTTTTATATAAAAAGCAAATGAAATATTAATTGAGTGGGAGTGTTATTACCAAGACTGAAGGCATCAATCCAGATAACATTTTAAATCAAAAGCAGAATTGGTATATAGTATATTAGAACTAGGAACAACCAAGATAAGATTAATTTTATTAGTGGTAAATAAGAAAAAATTAAATATATGATTTTGAAGAAAAGGAGGGCAAGTTTTAAAGTAAAGAATAAAGATGGAATAATACTTTATTATAGTAGGAATAACAGTAAAGGAGTAAAGCCTATAGTAAGAATCAAGGATTTTATAAAATAGCATTCCAGAAATGAATTTGTTTATGATTAAATTAAAACTTGTTTTGGGAGAATTAATGATTATACATATGCAGAGGCCCAATGTTAAAGTGTTGAAGAGATAGAAATAAGTATATGAAGATATTGAAAAAATGCAGAAATGCAAACAATATTTGAAAACAGCAATGTTTCTCAGAGCCCACTTTAAACATGAGCAGTTAATGAATATCAGATAGAAGTATTATTCAGATTTCCATATCTGCTTTCAGATATGAATTGCTGTTTTTGCACTCATTAATAATGTATTGATTGCTAATACTTACAGTGCTGTAACACAGATGTTGTGTGATAATATAGTAATAATTTCATATTGATGTTGGGGGTTGGAATGCAGTGATAAGTCAGGAAGAAAATGATAATATTGTGAGATGTTACAATCAAATGATAAAGAGTGAAAGGGACAAGAGATTGGTAGTTTTTTATAGGAAGCAAAAAAAGAATCTTCTCCCTAATAATCAATTTTTTTAGAATGAATGCCTTAACAAGTTTATTATAGATTTTTCTACCCATAATTTTTCATCTTCACATTCAAATTTCCTTATTACATTGAAAACATTTCAAATGCAGCCTCTTTCTAGGTCTTTTTAATTAAATCTTTTATTATACATTTTAGGACACAGTTATTCATATCATAACATGTTCTTCCAAGTAACATTTCAAGCTTCCTAACTTCAATAATAACTGATTCATGTCTAGTTTCGCATTCATATATTTTGTTTTCTATCCCTTTTTATTAATCTTAACAGACATCTTTCATATTGCAATCTGTATTCTTTGTATTGCTTTTAAGAGTCCAAATTTCAGATCTATAAATAATAATGACTATGATATAGTTTAAAATCATAAGAGTAGAATTTAAATTTAGAAAGTTGAAAATAATAGAAATAGGTTTTAGTTAGATAATATATTAATACAGATTGATTTCAAAACTGCATTAAAATGCATGTGTTTGTTCTGTAACTGATATATATTTCAACAGGAACAGGAGGGGTATGGTGTATATAGAAATAAGGTATAATATTAGTAAGCTACGAGATAGTCACATATTGGTTTGCGAAATGTAATGAAAAAAGGGAGAATATGTAATGGTGGGTGATTTGGATAAATTATATTTGTGTAACCATTAAATTAGTGCATTTCAAATTTAATATAAGTAAATGGTGATTGATGAACCATTCATGAATCTATGATCTTCTATGTCTTCACGTTTAATCACAAATTTGCATTTTGTCACTTGCTATTTGTTTTATCCATTTAATCCTTTTGGTAACTTGAAAATAAAAATAAATTATCACATATAATTTGCTTTTTATGTTACTGATGATGATCAACTAACTAAAAAAATGTTTTTAGAATACTGGTTATATTTTCAGACAGATCATCTAACTGTAAAATGCTGTAAATAAAGTACAATATTTAAATGGTAGCTTAAATATGTATAATTGCTGCGTTTGGATGAAGAGCTGTCCCCTAAATCTCAGTTTGGACTTTCATATTTATACTACTTTTTCCAATGTAGCTAGCTCCTGGTTCTTGCAAAAAAGCATAGACATTGCAAAGAATGATGTCACAAACACTATCCAATCTTATTTAATTAAACATTTAAATATATATTTCTGCCAGAGTGAGATTAAAATGAAAATAGGCTTATGTTAATTAATTAATATATTTAATAAAATAAATAGGACAAGTAATAAAGAATATCTATATAAATAAATTCATCAGTCATAGATATATATTGAGTTTTAAACTATTACATTAGACTGATATATTTTTGACATATCATTAAACGTCAATTTAATTTTAATATAATTTTATTATTTTTTATTAATAGATCTAGAGTGATTATCTACAATTTATAGTCTTGGCTATACTTAACTCCCCATATTATGACTTAAATAATGTATGAAAAATTTCAATTTGACCTCTCTAATTATTTCAGAAAGTAACGAGAATATGCCCTAAAGAGAATGAAAAAAAATAACTATATATTTTAAATGCATTATCAAAAAATATATATACAAATTATTATACTTTCAGAGATTTTTAAAACTGAAAATATAAATGATTTAACAGTATTAAATGTGCAGATATATATATCATTGGCAAATATGTACAATTTGAAGTAGATATACATTTGCATTTTCTCTGTTGATCAGTTTTTTTTCTTGATCTAATGGTTCATTATGGGTGTTCAATTTTAGTATATTTTCTATAATATTTCAATTGGTTGACTTGCAACTTGATTTGTAGATTTTCTTAATAGGTACAGGTTTTAATTATTGCAAGCAAATACTCAGGAAATAAAACAAATTAGCTGTGGATCAAGGAAATATTCTTTGGCATGGCAAATCACAAGCTCATTTCAAATTATGCTAGGTTTATACATATCATCCCTTCTCTTCTAGGCACTATATGATTGGTAGATAATAATGGTTGCACATTTAATAACTGGTAGTCCGAAAGTATTAATATAAATTTGGTTTCTCATTGTTGTATAGTGAGGATATACCAATAAGTACTTTCCTTACAGTTAGCTAATATTCGGGGTTTATTTTTAAAAATAGGCTATAAACATTGCTGAAATCTTTTACCCATCTAACTTTACTATGAAAATGGGAGTTTATTATCTGAAAACTAGATAATATATTTATTCTCATCAAATTTTGCCTCCCTTACAAAAACTTTTATTACCAAAACTTAGAATGTTTTTGAAAACCATCATGATACTTGAAAACTTAATTCCTATTGCTTTCTAATTAATAAATTATTTCTAAATATTTTGCAATAGATTTAATATTGTGTTGAATCTTTATTTTTATTAAAAATCTTAATTGTAAACTATTAGAAATTTTAAACTTCTCTCTTGATATTATAATATATAGAATTAAAAGCCTATGAAGCACTTGAAAGAGAAGCTATACAGAGAGCAAAAAATATTAAACGCTAAGTGCTTTCGAGGACATTTGCCTCATATTCATAGCGATAATGCGAAATGCAGAACAGAGAAATAAAGGCGATATGCAAATCAATAATTCTAAAGACAAAATTGACCCTTCTCAGACCCCCCCCCCATGTTGTTTATAGCATCTCATGCCCCCAACCCGGATGCCCTGCCATTTATTATGGTGAAACCAAAGCCGACATAACCAACAGAACCGCTCAGCATAGATACACCTACAATAAAGCAAAGATAAATAACAACAATTCTTTAACATTCTTAGAACATTTCAAAAAGACAGGCCATATATTTGAACCCTCCAACCCCAAAATAGTTTATATAGAGAATAACGACATCAGACAGAAAATTAGAGAAACATACTTCATTAATGACAACAATAACTCTATCAATAGATGTGACATCTGCTTTGACATTTCTGAACATTGGGCTATCTAAATCATTTGCGTATACTTTGTATATCGCCTTTATTTCTCTGTTCTGCATTTCACATTATCACTATGAATATGAGGTAAATGGCCTCAAAAGCGCTTAGCGTTTAATATTTTTTGCTCTCTATATAGTTTCTCTTTCAAGCGCTTCATATGCTTTTAATTTTTTATATTAAAAATCTTTATGTAAATATATTTTTTCATTTTATGGCCAGCCAAGACATGAATTTTTACAATAAATTTTACAGCCTTTAACTTTTTTTTTTTTCAGTAGCAGATGCCTTTCAATATATATGTTAGTCAGTTACATTTTCAGACTGACCACTTTCTCCATTACAAACTAAGATGTATATATTTATTGAAACTGATTCTTTGTCCACAGTAATAAAGGTGGAATCTACCTACTCAGCTTTCACAAACTCACAAAATGTAAGTAATCTGTATAATCGATAAATATAAGAAAATATTTTAATACCAGCTTTGAATAATTCCAACAGTCACATATATATACTTTTTTCACAGAACCAATATGCTCTTAATATTAAATAATTAACAATGGCAATTATTCAATATTGTTTTTTTTCTCCCAAATATATGTAATGTTGGATATAATTAATTATTTACTTGTTCTAGTTTATATTTAATTTAATTTTTATGGCTACATTAATATATTGAAGTTTCTATTCAATGTTTTGATATTTATTCAAACTAAAATCTTTAGTGGCATTTAACCCAATTGTCAGTCATATCAATATATATTTTAATAGTTTAGTAGTTATGAAATTGAAACTAAATAATTAGTAATTAACAAATTCTGGATCAAGGAAAAAAAAGCCTTCAAAGTAGTTACGAAATTGAAACTAAATTTTAATAATTAACAAATTCTGGATCAAGGGAAAAAAAAGCCTTTAATGAATATAAAAAATTATTAGAGAAAACTTCAAGTTAATAATTTAAAAATGGTAATATTTGATCTGCTAAATATATACTATTTTAATGATTACATTGAATAAGAAAATGTAGCAACAATATTGTGAGAGGAGTAAAAGAAAAAGATTCTTTATACTATATAATATTATTTTCAATTAATATTTTTTGTATTTGTTTAGAGTGGATTAAGAAATTCAGCAGATATGTTGTGTTTTGACATTCAATAAACATGTTAGTTTAATTAAGATACTAATCACTTATTAAAAATTGTAATTAGCTTTAGTTAAAAAACATAGATAAATCATAATAATTCTGCTTTTTAATTTAGACTTATTCCAGATTTTTTATATATTGTATTTAATTTTTTAAAAAATTATTATTATCAAGCTGTTTGATATGTAAAAATGTGTTCAAAAAAATACCAATAATGATTTGAAATGATACATATACATAATTAGGGAGGTGAATGCATATGTTATGAAATATTGTATTAAAATAACAACCTATTTATAGAAAAAGGAAGGAATAGAATTTAAATGCACCTCATTC
This sequence comes from Epiperipatus broadwayi, assembly GCA_028023455.1. Lineage (NCBI taxonomy): Eukaryota > Metazoa > Onychophora > Udeonychophora > Euonychophora > Peripatidae > Epiperipatus > Epiperipatus broadwayi. The sequence goes on along the minus strand of JAQFVV010000042.1, from coordinate 631,194 downwards.
TAAAACAGCATAAATTAATTGGTAATTTTTTTTTATTATTTCCTGTTGTCAGTTGTGGTGAGAATTCCGTGTAAATGAAAAATTTAATCCAGAAATTATATAAATTCTTGCTGTAGATAATTGAAATAATATTAAAGGGAGAGGACGGAGCTACATTAACATTGTAGTATTATTATTTAACTAAATACAAAATTAAAAGAGGAGAGATGAAAATTTGTCTCAATGTTCAATGGATAAGTTATGTTGAAATATATAAAACATTTAAAAATAATAATAATAATAATCATCATCATCATCATCTACTCCCAATACCTTTTCAGTTTATGTACATAATGCTAAGATATATAAATTGCTGAAGTGACAAGTATAGATTTATATCAAATCCTTTAAGTTTTTTTTTATGTATGTATATGATTATAATATTTAAGATAAAATCTCATATAATTTAACAAAACTCTCAGTATTTTTCACATTTTATTTCAACCAAACTATTTCTTTATTTGATTTTTTTGCTTCATTCTTCTATTGTTTTTTATTACTCTAAAATTTAAAGATTAAAAATTTTGAATTTTCAGAATGAAGGCTTATTTCCTTTGTCATGAATTTAAAATACAGTCTATTCATGTATATAGAATATGGTCCACAAAAGATTAAATTCATTGATATTCATGTTTACATCTTGGAAAATGTTATAGATAATTTTTCATTTGATGTATTGCATAATAAAATGGATAAATTGATTCAAATTTTATATCTTTATTGAACTCTAAAGCTCTGATGTTAATTCCCTCTTTTTTTTTTTCTATTGGTATTTAGTTTAATATTTGTTTTGGTGATCTTTCCTGAGATATCCTCTGCACATGACTATATCATTCCAGTTATTTTGTTCTAATGCCTTTTATTATTATTATACACAGTGTAGTATATTCAGTATTTATTATTTCTTAAATCCTTTCATTGCTTATACACTCTCTTTGATCTCCCTGCAAATCTTTATCTGTACACCTGGTTCTCGTTTTATGCAGTAGATAGGTTCCTCAGAAAATGTGCACAAAAGAAATTGCACAAAAATAAATGTAACTTACCTTGAAAAATGGGGGATAGGTTCCCATAATTTTCAGAAATTGGCATAAAAGCAAAGCAACAAGGAAAAATTACTTTAAAATTCGCATTAAAAAAATAAGGAAATAAAGTATGACTAATAAAAAATTTCAAATATAAGAAAAAAATTAATATAAGACAAACTTTTTTTATTAACTACAGTATTTAATTTTACATTTTTTCAAACATTTTAATCATTACCGCTATTTTACAATATGTGTTCGTTTGTGAACTAGTAAGAAATCAGATTTGTGATGTGTTATACAACTAGTGCCACTTCCAGTCTTGTGCTGTGTTAATGGTTTTCTGATTCTATATTAAAAAATGAGATCGCAATCAAAACAAAAAGATTATACATTACCATTAGAAAGATTATTTTCAGTTTATAACATCAATAAAATCTTCATTATTATTTATTTGAAAAATCTAAAAAAAATATTTATTTCTGTTAATATCTAACAAAATATGTTTTAAAGGTTTAAAATTTTTGAATATTTATTGCGATATTTTTATACATACGTATAAATCTATTATTATTTACTCATTAGAATAAGTAGGTTATTTACATAAAAGCTAAGATTCTAAATACAGCTTCAGGCCATATTCACGTAAGCTGCTAATATAACATTATATTTTTGAAAAAAAAAAGTATTTCAAGTCAAAATAAGTTATTAATAATTTGAATTTCTTGATATCTAATAAATATAGTGAAATATGAAGGATATTAAAAAGAAACATGAAAATCGCATAACTTCAAAATCACATTAAAATCTGCATAAAATGAGACCCAAATGTAATCCATTTTTATAAACATCAGTTTTATTCCTCAAATCATCTTATTTTTAAACAAAATTCAGTACCATATACTGAAAACCATAAAATTTATTAAATCCTTTACAACTAAATTTTTTTATGTTTTGACAGAAAAATATTTTCTGTTTTAATAGTTTGTGAATATTGATGCAGTAGCATTAATCTGAAACTTTTGGTTTACTCAGATTAGCAATTATTCTTATCCAGAAAAATTGAGAATAATTTAACTTTTTAAACTTTTTTTTATAAAAACTTCCATTGTCTATAAAGTGTTTATATGCTTCTGGAATCTTAAACATGTTAAATGTAATAAATAATTTAATTACATACATACAGTGGACGGCCGCTACTTCAATTTTATTCTATCCAAAAAAATGTGCACAAAAAATAACATTAAAATTCATCAGTTATATGGTTTTATATATATATATTATTTTGTGATAAATAGCAACTATCTCTTTACCTTGCTGTAAGTTTCACATGTGAATCTAAGTCAGATTAAATTTCACTTTTTTTAAAGAAACTTAAAATTGTATTTGAAATAGATTCAAAATATAAAGCTAAGATTCACATCAATTCTGCCAAGTTTCAAAAGCATTTATGAAGTTTTCTTTTTTAAATATGAAAATGAAAATTATTAATTTAATTATAAAGGAACAAAAAAAAAAATAGGAAATCCATGAATGAAATAATGCAAAGTAAATCAACAGAATTTTAATAAATTATTAAAGGTGTTTTTTTTTTTTATTGAGGAAGAGTATATGCACACATCAATTCTCATATTTGTAAATACATTGCATCTTTTCACTTTATTTTATTATCTTTTTAATAATTTATATAATAATAATAATTTATAATTGTACAGAAGGAAATTAAAACTTCGATTATGCACTGTTTTGTATCTTATAAATCTCTGCTTACTCACCTGTCTTATTGACCATGCTTATGTCAGGGCTTGAATCTATTGCATACCTAAGGTTATAATCAATAATTGAATTGTACAAATTTAGTTAACCTATCACAGGATAAAGTCTCATTTTTAATCACCTGTAATTAAACATATTAATTAAGAATAAATGTAAATCTATTATTAAGCGCTGAAAAATATATAATTTAATATATTTTAATAATTTTTCTTTTTATAAACTCATTATTCTGGGGGGGGGGGGGGGTTTAAATTATTTTTGTTGATAGTCTTAATTTATGTTTGTTGGTATTTTGCACAATAAGTTATATATATATAAATTAAAAAGTATCATATATATGTCGAAAAATATGGATTTAGATCAAAATGCAGTCCTATTGTAGGAAAAAAATAAAACTAATGAAATAAAAGCTCAAAACATTTAAGCTTATTAATTTATAAATATTTAATTAAATTTGATGTATACGATAATTTGTTTACTGAACTGTGTGATTTTTTAATGGGTGCCTGTATTTAATTCTATGATATGCTAAAACAAAGATGATAAAAGATGCTCAAATGTAGAGAATCTGATTGGTGGAATTTTATCTGCATAAATATACACATTCATACGACCATATATAAATTCACCTTACATGTTGGACATTTCAAGCGAGTTCTTTATAGCCTTTTAATATATTACAAATCAATTTTTATTACCTTAGAAATTATATTTTTTTAAAATTTAAGATATAATTAATGTTTTATTAAAGATCAAATTGATCTTTTATTATTTATATACATATGGACATATTATTATTACTATTTATCTTTCTCTATCATATGCAAGAGTTTATATTTTTAATACATATAGCACTCCTATACTTTAAACATAAACTAAAGTCATTGAAGAAAAAATATGTTAATGGATACATATTTACATTTTAATTGAACCAGTTTCTTCAATTAAGACTAACCATTTATAAATCTCTAAATGTTAAATGCATTGTTCCTGCTTTATTATATTAATTCACTTATCTTGTATTGCATTTTCAAACAAGTATTTTTTTTTATCAAATTATAAATTATTGTTGTTTCTTTGAGCCTTAAATGTAAGACTTTTATTAAATGATCACATATATATTTATATTGTATATTTTATTTACAAATATTCTACCTCCTTTTTATTTAATCATTAGTTTTTAAATATTTATATAAATCTACACCTTGTTTTGAATATCATATTTCTCCCACCTTTTTTTTTGTTTGCATTACTAGCGTGATGACATATAAGTTGTTTTTTTTATTAGACTTTATGTATTTGAATGTTAAAAATTATTTCAAATTTTTATAATTAAATAATAATAAATATTATTTAATAATCATTGGAGCATTGTATTTTCACAAAGCAAACAAAAAAAACAACAACTCATATACTGTAACAGTTTAAAATTAATTTATTTGATTTATTATACAGAAACAATTGAAAATTTTTTGCTATGACAAAACGAGATATTTTTTCAGTTCAGGATCAATTTATAGTTTGTAATAGATTCTAATGCCTGACAATAGTGTGCCGATCTCAAACATAATCTGGCAATGTATTATATTAAATAATTGATTGTGATATATGAGTAATTTAATATGCAATTGAAGGCTAGCTTAATCTGCTAGGAAATGGATAACTCAAGATTTTTTTTTATTATAATTTTTCAATTGCTGTCTCATGAAAATTCACATTGCAACATTGATAGAGACATCCTGATAATCGATATTTATAACTAAATTATTATAAAATGTTTATTCCTAAGATGTGTAAAATATTGGTTAAAAAAAAGTATTATTCATTATTACTTTAAAATCCATCAGGTCATAGTTCTCTAAGAGTTAATTAAATCAAATGTGAATAGTGAATACATAAATATCTGACTAGTTAAGATATTTGTAGGAATATTGATAAATCTTTATCTTACCTTTTTTTTTTGAAACTTATAATAAATGACTACTAAATGAAGTGAAATTGATAGCAGATATTACTATATAGAAACAGAATCTGCATTGATTCATATATTTACCTTATAAATGTTGCAGATCCTAAGCTAAATATAGGGGAAACACTGCTGGGCTATGTGATATAAAAAGCAATTTTAAAGTGAATAAAAAACTTAATTTACTTACTAAGAAATTGGAGTATAATGAAATATTAACTATCTAAAATAGATTATCATATATAAATATTTATATATCTTAATCCTCTATTTTAAAAATCTACACCTTCAAACATTACATCTTAACTTATCACATTATAACATATTTTTATAATTATACATATGATTTAGTTATATTTTTAAAATGTTTTTGGTAGTATATGTTTTTTGTTATATATATGATTACCTCTTTTTTGATTTTTGAATAGTAGGACCTCGTTTATATTTTATTCAAGGCCTTGCAAAAAATTAAAATACTCTTGATTTTACTTTCACTGTGAAGAAATTTCTTTTTATGTATTATACGTAAATAAATGTTTTACCAATTTTTACTCGTGGATCTAAGATTTGGGTACTTTACAAATTATAATTCAGAGATTTCAGACAACTCGAGGAAGTATGAAAAGTTATATGTTAGGAATAACAATGGGGTCGAAAGCAAAATACTTGTGTAAAAAAAAAAACACACAACTGAAAGAATTAGAAGACAGAACCAGATATGGGCTGATCATATTACTACAAAAGTTAAATAATGATAGACAGTTGATGACTGAAACTGGATTCATAAATGTTCTAGAAAGAGATTACATATAAGATAAATGGATGAATTAAGGAAGTTTGCTAGTATGATATGGGGAAAAGAAGTTATGGATCTCAAAACTACATTAAACTTGCAAATACATTCATCTGAACAGTAAAATGATAATAATTAAAAATGACAATGATGACAGTACACACACATAATACCAGTTAATGTGAACATGGATATGGAAATTAATTCCACAAACATTTATTTATTATTTTACTCAATGGATTTGTATTTGTATGTGGATAATATGTTAAATTTATAAGCTTACATGAGCAATTTAATTAAATTTTGGATTGTTATTAAGTAAAGTTACAGTTCTTAAATTATGTTGTAAAACAGTCTTCCTTATCGACTAATTAATTAATCTGGCTTTTTTTTGTTTAGTATGAATGATGATTCTACATTATAGTCATATTCGTAGCAAAAGTAGTCTACTGAAGCACATGATATATTTTTTAAAAAAATCACAATATTAAGTATTACGTCAATTGCAATACTTAATATTTAATAATAACGTAAAAGGCTAAAACCTTCGACAGAAGCGCCTTAAAAATGCTTATGTGACAGCCAATCAGATGTAAAATGACTGCATGTGGAACTCTCAATTCAAGAACACAAGCCAGAAACTACAAGAAAAAGATGGGACTCATAAGCATTTTTAAAGCACTTCTGTCGGAAGTTTTAGCCTTTCACCTTATTATTATATTTACTTAATATTTATTAATAAGCATTTTATGAGATCATTTCTTTTGTTAAACATTTGCAACAAATCTATTACTTTATTACATAATTATTTGTAGTATTTGTATATACTCAAGAAGGTTTATTTCTTGGTCTTATATATATACTTGTGAGCAAGGTTGTTGCATAGGTTAAAGTTGCCTTTATGCAAGTTAAATTACAATACCTCCAGACCCATGAAATAAAATTTGTAAATTAAAACAAAATGAATTTTATGCAATTTTTTTTTAACAAAAGGAACAAAAACTGGAGAGCATTAAAAAACAATGATTATTTACTTATTTATTTACATGTTAACTCTCCTGATATTGATGGTTACAAAATAACTTCTAGAAATTTTCCATGTGGTAAATAATAATTAGCTTTAACTAGATCAACCTTAACCAGTATTTTAATTAGTTAGTTAAAAATAGTCATCGTTTGTTACTTTTAGTTTAATTCTTAATCTTTCACGGATAACTTGTTTATGTTTTCTATTAACAAATTCAGCTTCTCAAATATTCAATTAATGTTAGAATATTTACACTACTTCATGATTTAATTTTGTATGTGCTCATTATTTCAGTATAATAACTTAGTCATATAGCACATGTTACACCATTTGATATTTAGGATTAAGGATTTACATTACATTTGTTTGAGCAAGAAATTTTCTGTTTATATATATATTATTTATTTGATAAGTTTTTCGAAGCCATTACCAATGCCTTGCACTTTCTTTTGTTTAATAATAGGATTATTATAATAACTAAAAAAAAAAAATGAAACAGAATAATAGATAATAAAATTTTTTAGGCACTTTCCGTTTAGAAGTGGTTTCAAGTGATGTATGATTGTTACAAACACCACTATAGCATAAATGATAATACAAATGTATGCGATATCTTTTAAAAAATTGTGTTTTTTCTTAAGTAAGTTGTGTTGTCCTTGGATTTGGACTATCATGTATTTGGGTAATATTATGGATCAATTACAAGTTTTTAATTAGATAACAAAACACTACAACAGTCCAAACCTAGAGGAAAGCAGATTAATAAAACATGTAAAAAAAATATCAGCATTTATTAAAATAAAAAAAAATAATATTGGTATTAAAAATTTTTTTTTAAACCAGTACTGAAAATGATCCTAGGAACCTATATTTCAGAGTTCATCATTCTATCAATACACTAAACCAAACCCACTTTACTGGATCTTATAAAATATGACTGATAAAAGTAATTACTTATTATTAATGACTGTTGTCCAATATACTGCAGAATTACCGTAATTATTAATTTTATTTTTAAATTGTTTATAGTAATATGTCATTTTTTAAATATAAATTAAGATATTTAAATAGAAGTGATTCAGAAATATTTTCATTAACATATAAATTTTTTAAATTAGCATGGCAACGTGGCACCAGCCTGTTCATTTTAGCATGGTGGAGTATATGTGTAGCGAATTTCTAACAATTGTCACCAGAATGAGTAAAAAAATAATCCTTTTACATTTAAGTAGACAATATTTACAATGAGAAATGTTTGTAACAATTGAATGATTCAGAAATGTAAACATTTACATATACATTTTATTTTCATGGTGACATGGAATTTCTATTAATGAAGTGTTTGCTCCCTCCTCACTCGTAAGTTGTGACTCTGCTTATGAGTACCGTACGTATATTTAATAATTATTCGCTATTAAGGAATGTGGGGTGACATCTTGATATTAGCATTTTTCATCAGAATGTACATTCTGATATTTAAGCTACTATTACAATAATATATAAGCATGAGGATTATGATAATAGTCATATTAATTGCCCAAGAAATGAAAATGTAAAAAATTCACTGCTTTAATTAATGGATTAAGATTACCATTGTCATTAATTAATAGATTAAGAATTTCAATCTGTGCATTATAAAAATATATTTTACTAATCTGTATTTTACTGTAAAAATCGCAAACTAATCATATTTAAGCTCAGAAGAGATAAACAATTTCATATATAAATTACTTTTTCTTTACGTATATATGAAAAATATCTTCAATTTTACTATATGTTTTAATAATTTAGGCACACTTTCAGGGCAAGAATTACTTGCAATTTTTTTCAAATGTCATAACCCATCATACATATATTTCATGCATGGTTTTAAAATGTTTTTCAATGTTTCCTTTTTTTGGAAGTTACAGGCTTACATGAGATAGATGACACGTGCATTTTGCATTTATTATTGCAGAATAATAATAAAAAAGGTTCTTCATAAACTGTGTTAAAATTGTCTGTTTTTCTTGAAATTGTTTCAGCTATTATACCCCTCTTTTAAAATATGATAAAATACTACATTTTTACAGTAAATTAATGAAATCTGTGCACTATCAACTAACTAAACATATTCAATGCTTCCAGTTACATATTTGCATTGTGCAAAATCTTAAGCCAATAAATTTGCAGTCAGCATACACATCATTGCGCATTTCAAATGAAGGAACGCATGTCACCAGTCCCTCAATCATGAAGAACTGATCCTCGCCTGTAGTACCCATATATATGTGAAAAATTATATTTCTTTTATGTATAGCTATCTAATCTATTGTAATGCAGTGTCGTCAGATTGCCTTTATTTTTTTTTTATTCAGGCAGTCATTCCAAAATGTCTTGGTCATTTACTGATGGATCATAATCAAGATCTTGCCCACCCCTGATTTAAATCATCATCTCATCTTGAGATAGTAAAAAAAGAACGATAAAAAAAAATACACTTAATATAGTTATTTTTGTAGATTCAAGATTATTACTTAAAAACAGTTAAAACATAGTTTTATTAGTTAATTCAAGGTATTTTTTTAAATGTATGTTATTTTACCCATCATAATTGTAATGAACATTATTGCAATATAAATCTATACACTATTATAAACCTTTAAATCTTTCATACTAATACCAACATGGGTTTAATTTCTAAAAAGTGTCGAATTTATGTGCATATTTGTGTTTGACTCTGTGTTCGCATGTTATATAGTAATAAAAAAAATTATCTTGATTATTCAGAAACAGTATTCAAAATTTGAATTGTGAATCAAAATTCCCAATACATACAAGCATATATTTATCTTGCAATTTTAATAATTGGATTATAAATGAATCAAAGATCTTTATATAACAGCAAAAATATATAATAATAATAACAATAATAATAATCATCATCATACACAAAAAAGCTCTTTTCTGCAAATATAGATTATTATTATATATATTATTACTGTTATATAAAGATATATTGTTGGTTTATTTAAATATATATGAAAGCAGGGTAATGGATTAAACTTCTTTCCATTTTTGATGATTATAAATGAATATCTGGCCAGAGAATAAAATAAAGAAAGAAAACCGTGTATTCTTGTAGGAACTTTACCTTGCTATGAGCCATTTTATATATATTAGGATTATAATAATAATATTGAATGTTATCTAGACTTATTGCAACTCCAGAAATGCCTGTGTTTAATTTTTTTTTTTTTTTACATTCTATATAAAAAAGATCTGTTTCATTAATATATAATCTGAGATTTTTTCATATGTTATTTTTTGTAGATATTAATTTGAAAAACTTTTTCCAGTGAAGCATTAATCTCAGTCAAATTCATATTTAGGAATGTTTTTTTTTTTAAAAAAAAAAAAAGGAATGCATGTGTAAGATATTTTAATAGTGAGTTGTATTAAATAAAAAAAATATTACTATCCGCCATTTAAACTTTATCCATTGTAATATACAAATATTTTTTCTTTTTATCTCGTGGTAATTATAAATGTTGAGGTTTTTAAATACATACCCAATTTAAATTTTCTTTTAATTTTAAAACAATTTTTCTAGCATGCAATTATGAATATAATAAACAAGTTTGGATCAAATGGAATTTATTAATGCCTGACTAAATAATATGCAAAATGGCCGCATATTAACATTTTTAGTTCAATCAGAAACGTGACATGTTTGTTTCTAATTTATAAAAGAATATTTTTAATTAACGTAAATCATTAATGTTAAAATATTTTTGAAATTTTAGTACAAAATGATTTAGAGCTTAGTGTGTGTGTTTGTTTAATTAGTAGTGAGAATAATCAAGCCAATCAAAATGCTTAAATATTATTGTAGATTATTATCACTGAAGGATGATTCTTACTTGGAGATTATTTTGAAATAGAAAACCCATTTTGCATTTTATTAATTTACTTATCTTTTTACAAACATAAGTCCACACTGGAATGCATCTTTAAAAGTTATATGTTGATAGAAAACTTGAATCACTGAATTAAAGATATTTATATATCAGTGGTATATACTTTATTTCAGACAGATTTCCAGATTCCTTAGCACCATTGTTATTCATCTCTAGGGAACTTTGTGCTTAACCAACCAACATTCTACCATTTATTCTTTTTATCCTCAACATAATGGCTTGAATATTTTAAATACCCAAAATTTTGAATCCAGTTTTATCTGTCTTTATAGTTATACTTTTTTTTTTTTCCATGTGTCATAGCATCGGCCGGGACGCGAACCCACAACCGTCTACAACAAACTACTTGCTTGCATGGCGGCTGCGATACCTCTCGGCTAACAACGCAAGACATAGTTATACTTTTAACAGCTGTAATTCACTATTAATCTATTATGAGTTTGAATAATCAATGGGCATTAGTTATATAGGTCTGAAACTAAATAAGTAATTATTTTAAAATGGCTTCAGCTATAAGCTGATTACAATTTATTTGACCTTATAGGATAAAAATGATACATACCAAAACAAGTTCTCTTAGTTTATATATAATTTAAACTTGTCAGTGGAAGTCTGCTTCTGTTGATTAGTTTTGTGCAAAATAATGCTTCTTACTGATAATTCATTTCATGCTAACATGGATGTTCCCAGAGAAGAAGGATGTGAATTGATCCTGTTAAATGTCCTACAAAAAAAAGGGAGTATTGATAAGCTTAGTTATCATTATCTTTTCTTCAAACATTTTTATTGGTTGATATATTTTCAAATTAATTCAATAACTTAATGTACTTGTCCCAATAATATTTTATTTTTATACATCCTAAAGCTGCATGTAACTGATTTATTGTCTTTATCAGATAAACTAATTACAAGTATCAGTTATTTTTATTTTTAGTATCTGTAATGAATACTGCAGGATAATTGGGACTGTTAGGTTATGTAAAAAATATTTAAAAAATGTACCAAATTCATAAATTAATTAATTGTGTTATTATAATAATAATAATTGGGTAGAGATGGGGCACGTGAACTAAATAAATGTGAGAATAGTGATAATAAGAATAATTAATCTGATATTTTATTTAAACTAAATTTCTTTTTACATTGTTGGTCTGGGCAATACAATTGACATGTTCACGATGTCTTTGTTTTTGATCTATTTATATTTTTAGATTATTCAGCTATTAGTTGTAGTCTTTGTTCTTTGGCACTTTTTATTATTAGAGTTCTTATTAATATTTGATTGTACAAGTATAATTTACATATCAAGAGTTATGTAATTATATAAGAGATTTGAACACAGACTTTCTAACTCCCTTCAGCTATCCGCTCTATCTCATATAACTGATACACATAACCACCCGCATGTGTAAAAGATAAATGATCTGCAATATATGTATCTAATGCTGAATTAGCACTCGTCAGTTGGTCCAGATCATCATCTCCCACACACATATATAATCAGTGTTCAGTTTATATTAAGATAGCAAGTCTTCAAACTTTAATGGACAAGCTTCATTCTACTCAACTCTTCATCCATCCATACTATTGAAAATCTGATTATGGGTTGATCAAATCACCTGTTGATGCCAATATTATTATCATGCCCATGTTGAGCTTAAGAAACTCCAATATATGTATTTCATGCTGAACCAGCTTTTATCAGTTGGTTCAGATTATACAGATAGTCCAAGAGAGCTTGACAGTCTGGGTTCAAATTCCTTATATAATTACATAACTCCGGGTATATGAATTATACTTGTATAATCAAATATTACAAATTTAGCCTGTATTCTGCCCATCCCACTTCTGTGTATTTAAATGGATAAGATGCTACACATGAAGGGGCTTAAGATCAATATGGACATAACAATAATACTGCCATCAACAGGGAATTTGGCATTCCATTACCAGATTTTCTATAGTATGGATTGCTGAAGAGTTGGAAGGTTGAGTAGATTGAAACCTGCCCATTAAAGTTTGAAGATTTGCTATCTTAATATAAACTGAGCACTGATTATATATATGTGTGGAAGATGGTGATCTGGATCAACTGATGAGTGCTCTTGAGGATGAAACATGTATATTGGAAATCATTTATCTTTTATAAATTTATTTAAATGCATTGATTACGTAAGTAATATTTACTAAGGCTGTAATCTCAAGAATATGCGTGTAAAAATGCGATATTAGGGACCTCTACAGATCTTAACCACAAGTTTGTGGTTAAGACCTGTAATGGTCCCTAATATCGCATTTTTACACGCATATTCTTGGGGTTACAGCCTTATCTTTTATATGTGTATGGTCATGTGATTTTTAAAAGAATTTTTGATTTTTTTTCCAAATGAAATTAGATGTGTTTATTGTTCAATTTTTAGGACATTATTTTGAACAGGTATTATAATATATATATTAGACAATTCATAAAAAATATATTACATATAGATTTCATAAAATAAAAAGGAAGACTTAAATGGCAATCTGCCATAATCCGTGTGTATGTTCATATATATAGTTAATATGTTTGTTTTCTTTTAAATTATACATAAATGTATTAATTTATATTACCTTTGGATATCAAAAACAATAAGTGAACTTATCAGGAAGCTTGAAAGTAGTATATAAATAGACATACATATATATATGTATGTGAGTCCTTATAATATATATGTATAAAATGCACATAGTTAATGTAATTTGTACTTTGAAAATTTATACTGCATATGACTTATTTTAAAATTATATTGTAGTAGATATAAAAAAAAATTAATTGCTATCATAAAAAATAAAACGTAAATTTGCTAACGGGCTGTGAAACATTTACCTGCATATATATATTAATGTATATTTACTCTTTAAAATGTTATTTTTATTAAACCTGCAATAATTTGTTCACAGTAATTTTTTTATTTACTTTGTTATAAAATAAATATATCTGAAATAGATATTTTATTAGAACAAGTAGGTGGAAGAGAATATATTTTATTTTTTAATTAACTGGTGATTTGAACTGTTATTGATAACAATTGATAATGATTTTAATTGTATTTTTATAAAGAATATAATAAATATTTTATCAAAAATTCATTAATTATATTAAATTTAATCATTTAGTTTATTTGTTATTCATCTATTGTAATATGGCTATTTTTTGGAGATATTGTTTGTATTAATTTAAAATGTGATTTAATTTTCTGATTTTTGATTTCTCATATTAATGGTAAATATATAAACATGAGGTCGTTTCCATAGAAACGTGACATCTTCACCAGTAGTCAAGAGTTCAGTTTCTTGCAGTTGCATTTCACAAAATGAATATATTTGAAAAATGCTTTGTATTTTTATTTTGAGAAGGAAAATGGTAAACAGATTATAGTTACCTTTAAAAAATCAGGTTCTGCACACCAAACCAGATACCTTTTCTTCAAGCCTTTTTGTTTGCTCTATTTTTTCATAAACGTATATCTTATTTCCCACTTTTAAATCACTGATCAATTTCTTTTATTCTTTTTCCTCTCCTTGGTCTCTTTTTGACATTTTTCTCATAATTTCTTTGCTTTTTCATAAAAATCAAAAATAAATTATTTTTTACTATATTGTTAATCTTTCTAACTTTTTGGTTATCCATATTTATCTAATTAAAGCCCACAAACTTTTCTCACTTTTTTTTTTTAATAATCCACATTCCTGGTTCATATCAAGTTACAGTACAAGCAAAACATTTGACAAGTTTTTAAAAAAAAATAAAATCTTTCTGTAAAATATTTTCTGTAAACATGTTTCATTCCCATGAGTCTCCTTTTCTCATCCAAATTGTTGTATTCTGTAATATTAAATCAAACCTACATTTTTTTTTATAATTTTGTTCATTCTAAATTCTATTTGTAATCATTTTATCATAGTTTAATCTGTTAAGATTACTATAAAGAGCAAAAGATAGAGAGGTAGGAGAAAGAAATTGAAGGAGGTAAATAACTATATGTTTCTGAAAAGTAAAAAAAAAAGTACAGTAAGAGAAAGTTGACTGGTTGATTTGCAGAATCTGAGTTTTTGAAGATGAATAATGAAGGTGATCTGTTTGCTGTTTTATTTTTTAAAATATATATGTAAAACTAAATGATTTAATTTATATTTATTGGTAAACATTCTGTATACCCAGTATATTTATACTTTCTATAGAACTTATCATCTTTTCATCTTATTTGTACCATTTTATTTATTTCATTGCTCAGACAAGACTTTTTATTCTTTATTTTTTCATAATGTACTATCATTATTGTTTAATTTCAATTAAAGAATGATGCGTTGTAAATTGTAAAGATTTCACAGGCGTCATTCGTTCAAACATAACAAATGTAATTTAAAGTGATTGCTTAACATCTTCACGCTCTCATTTCCATATGCTTAAGATTTGCCCATACATAAATGTTTGGGTCGAAAGAATGGGTGGATTCATTCCATTCTTTCTAAAATACTATATCTCATGTCTGGAAAAAGTGAGAGTATTCATTTATAATTTATCTTTAAAGTGCATGTGCATTGGCTTAATCGCTAATATCACTATTACAGTATTAAAACATAGCGCTATATAAAATAATATCTCATTATATATCATTATTGTAATAGATTTTTAATTTCCTTGAATAATTTTCATCTTTTATTTGAATGTATTTTATTAATAAGACTGTTACTTATTTCTACTTATTATTTAACAATCCTTTCTCCATCACATCACCTTTCAATTATTGGTGATTATTTCTTTTTGCCTCAGTTTTTCTATTTTTTTTTAACAGATAATATTTCAATTATACTTCTTACTAAATTATTTGTGGTCAGAATCTATAACAGTGCATGCATTTTTAATATTGTTTCTAAACTTACATTGAATTAAAAGATGATTTTATTCCAAATCTATTTATGCCAACTAGATAATTTCATATATGAATTTTTCTTTTGGAATTTTAAAACAATATGTTCATTATTACCATGGTTTTTTTTAAATACAAAAACACCAATCTTATCACCTCTATCAGTCCCTCTCAATCTCATAATCATATTAAACATAATTTTTTTCCTTGTTCATCCACAGCATTTCTATTTCTCACGAACCTTTTAACTAACTTTCATACCTGTTGTCTATATCTTTATTTTAATCATTAGTCAATATATATACCAATAGCCATCAAATCCCTGGAATGACTTATATTCTGATCATCAATGATATATCATTTATATGTATTTTCGGATACAGAGCAATATCTTATAACACTATATATGTAGCTTTGTCCTGAATAAAATACATATTTTTTTCATTTTTTTCCTAAAATTTTTCCTATTTGATTTGCAGACTTTTATATTATTTACTTTCAGTTCTAACATTTCCCCAGTTTTTATAATTCCAATGGCTTTACATTAAAACAGTGATAACTGAATTCTATGGGTTCAGTTCTGGGCATCTTTATGTCTTCTAGGATAGTTTTCATTTATTTTTACTAATAGTGTCAATTGTAGTTTTCAAATGGTGAATAAAATATGTTACAAAAAGTTTTATACTAATATGATAATTTGTTTTTGTTTTTTAACTTAAATATTTCATTCAATTTATTTTCTCATATAAATAGCATTTATTGGTACCAGTAAATTTTCAAACGAATGACTTCATTTATTAAAATGATTTAATGAAATTTAAAATAAATATATATTGAAAGCATTGTTAATATTCAGCTGGATATATATATATTCACATTAGCTTCGAAAACAAGAAGTGAGATACATTTCAAAATTTTTCTGCTATCTAACCTATGATCTCATGTCTTATTGTTATTTATATTAAATATTTAAATGCTTTTATAGAAGAAGCATCCTCTTCAAAAACTAAACATTATAATAATATCCAGTAGTAAATAATTTATTCAAAATTTAATTTTTAATATTTGATAAAATGTAATAACTCCATGATTAAACTATAATAAATTCTTGATATAAATGCTTCCTCTTCAGAGCAACAATAATCTTGATTATTTAAAACCTTAAGTGTGTTTTTAATCAATTCATAAATGCTAATACCTTTCTACTCCTGTGCACACATATTTATGCAACTTGCCTGTGCAAAAATTTTAAAATTGAAAATCGTTTTTTAGTCTACACTATAAACTAAAAATTCATGCTGTCCATGGATGCATTATATATATTTACCATTTTTATTTTCTTATACCTTGGAAATTTTATTAAACTTAAAATCTCATTTATATTATTAAATCATAAAATTGTTACTAACATTGAGCAAGAAGTCACTAGAAGTGAAAACTTGCAATTAATATGACCAACCCATTGTGACTTTGATTTGAGAAGTTGCAAGTGATTTACCTATTATGATATAAATTAAATGAATCAATGAAATCTTATCTCTTCTGTTAACTTTTGTATCTGATATTTATTTATCATCTCCCTACAGTCTTTCAAAAATAAACAGATTGAGCATATATATCAAGGAAATAATCCAAATTTGCAGTAGATCTAATTATTGATATCAGTCATTAAACAGAAATCATTTAAAAGCAGTCCACTGTGAAACATTTGAAAATCACAAAATTATTTATGGCAATTTTGCAGAAATAAGTTATCCATGAATAGAAAGTTCTAAACATTCAATGGATTTTTAAAAATTTATTTATACTTGTCTTTAATCATCTTATCTTCATATCTTATTAAGTGCTCTTAGACAAATAGTTTAATCAGTAAATTAAAATCCAGAACTTTTGCTATTCTCGCTATTGTAAAAATAGTAAAAAAAATTGAAACAATTTTTTATTGGAAAGAAGTATACAGTTGAACTAAACCTGTTAATTTTGTATTTTAATATTACTTAACTTTCTGAGCAATTGACCATATGATTGCAATATCCTTTTTTATTTCTGCATCTCATTTTTCTGTTATTATGATTTTGATTTATAGTGTAAATTTAACGTTTAGTTTGTCCAGGAATGCATTACATATTTTCCATTTTTATTTTCAGATCTCTCAACAATTTTGAGAAGTCACAAAATAAAAGTTATCATTGAATAATAATGAACATATTTCTTTTGACCATTTTAATTCAAGGCAGATCTCATATAATAAGTTGACCCATGAGCTATATGTATTCAGAGAGAGTGCAATAATTGTGGTTGATATACTAGATTTGATTATATCTCACTTAGAAGTTGAACTCGCACCTTTAGATTCTTGAATATCGAATTTAAGGCAAACGCTCTACCAGCTGAGCTATTCTGTCAAAGGCAAGTTGTTTGTATTTGGAAAGTTTAAAGAAAGTTTAAAATTTTCTATACATTCAACATTTACTCATAGATGATGGAAATAGTCCAATATATCACATCTAATAATATACCATCATTACAAACCTTTGATTATATCTGCTTCAATAATCTAATTCTGAATATGATGATCAGATATGGCTATGAATAATTTATTTGTAACATCTCTGAAGCTAAAGATTAAGAACTTGACAATGAAAACCAAGCACTTTCATAATTATAATTTTAAAGGAGTTACCAAGATTCAGATATACATTTGTTTAATTAACACTGGAGGAAATTGTAAATTAAGAATATTCCAGCAAATATTGAATGTCAACTATTTTTTGATACTTATTTATAAATAAAATATATGACAATTTTTTCAACAAGTTCTATGTAGATTCGAAATATATCATTAAAAACAAAGTTTGTAATGGGATTAAATTCAAAAAAAATTTTAAAATCTATTTTAAAGTAATTCTTTTTTTTTAATGTTATGTATATGTTCTTTGGACAATATATTTTACTTTTTATGTATCATTGAATATCAATATGTAGCATGTGAGGTATCTTACAGTTCACATATTTAGATATAATTGATGTCAGTAAATTATTCCATCTGGTTCTGTAATATTTATGTATGATTTCAATTTCTTATTGTAATATCTTCAAATTTTCATTTGGCAATTGATTACCAATTCTTATCAATTTTCTTTTTTTCTGAGACAATGTAATATCTGATAATTCATGAATATACTCACAGAAAAAGTAGTTTTTTTAATATTTAGCTGTTAATAGAAAATGCTAAATATTTAAAAAACTACCTTTTTTTGTGAATATTTTCATTAATTATAAGTTATATAATTGATTACCAGTTACTTCTATAATATTTACATTTTCCAATTTCAGATATTCTTTAATTATTGATTACATAATTGACTTTCATTTGACATGGAAAAATCCATCATCTTATACTATTTACTATTACTTTACTGATTATTTTTTATTAATTTTCAATTTCTTATGCCTATTTGTTGAGAAAGAAAATCTTTTTCATTGTCTGTTTTAATATTAATCTAGAACTTAAATGTTAAACTGGTCTCTCACATATGAAATCTTATTTATCTTTCTTCTACTATGCAAAATAATTTACATATGGGATCTAGCTAAAATTTAATTTAGTTTGTTTCAAATTCTTAATACAATTACAAAGCAAGGGATATGATATGTAAGAATGCATTTCATTTTAAGATTGTGAAAATTATTAGAACTAATTAAAAAAATTGCATTTTGAAATATTAAGCTTGTAAAATAATATTGATGCATTAGATTAAATAGTAATAGCTCGATTGAATGACATTTAGATGCCATGATAGTTGTGCAATAACACATTAATTCTAATTATAGAGCTTGAAAGAAGATTGGGTAACAGATTGATGTTCTTAAGCATTCATTTTCCTGATCTTTAATTTAAAAACTTAATTATAGCATGTGGAAAATTTTAGAATTGTTTCATTTGTTTTTTTAAAAAGTCTGTTTGACTTATGTTCAATAGCTGTAGTTTGCCACTACGTGCTATATTCTTAATATGATTTTTTTCTAGCATCTTCATTTTAGAGCTACTTTATAAATCTTAATGAAACCCTTGCATTATTATAATGCCTGTTAACAACTTTTGTTTGCTAAATTAAGTCAACTGAAGTACTTATTTACTTTATATATGTAGCTAGTGTATGTTTGATTGAAGATTTTGTGATGCAGGCATTATTACTTTAGCTATGCATTGGACTGGCGCATGTGAAAGGCTAGCAACCTTTCAATTATTACTAATTTAATAACAACATGCGATTTAGACAAATGTTATTTATATACGTTGCTAATAAATTATATTAACATCTAGAAAATTGCGGTGTAGTAAATATAAGATTTCACGCTGTAATATCATAAATTAAAAACTCAGTGAGTAATAAATGAATATGTTTATATCTTCAAGCTTTCAGGCCAAGATGCTTAAGACTGGCTTATATATATAAAAGTTAAGTAGAGAGAAGGTTGGTATCATCCTTTTCTTATCAAAATCTCTGTCGTGTGTCAAGGCCTGATCATTTTTTAAGACAGCTGTTTAAAAATCTGATTGGCTGTCTGGGAAACAACTGTGAAAGACTAGCAACCTTTCAATTATTACTAATTAAATATTTTTAGTAAAATTCAAACTTTATTTATATTTTTCTAAATACATTCAACTGTTAGTAATAACGTGTTCTGATCAACCAGGCTGTTCTGCTAAAAGTAGAATAACTTCACTGATTAGAGCTTCAATTTAGTGTTCATACATCTAAAGATTAACAGTTCATTCCCCGTGCTAGTACTGTCATTGATCAGAATCAGGTCAGCAATATCTGAAGAAGAGAAAACAATAATATCATTCAAAAGGTTGTGTTCTATACTAAACTGTTTGTTATATGTATTTGGAAAAGTGTAAATAAAATTTGATTTTTTCTAAAAACATTTAACATTTCAATCAGACGATGGAAATATTCCAACATACAACTGTAAATTATATCTATACATATTTAATCATAAGAAACTAATCAACACTTAGACAATCCCAATATTAATACAACAGTCAACAATCTTAAACTGTTGCCAAGGCAACCTTTTAACAATAAAGGGGGAATTCCATCTTTATTTATTTATATAGACATTAAAGATTTCAACTGTTGATATATATTTGAACTGTATTTGAAAAGGAATGGACTCTAGTCTTTAAAAAAATGTATATTTTAATAGATACAGCTGAATGATTGTATTGTGAAACATTAGAAACAAAAAGTCATATGAAGGCAGGTCACTCCCACATAAAATTTTTAACATTTAAATTTTTTTTTCCTGTTTAATGAAATAATTTTGATCATCTCTCAAAAAATGCTGTGATATTTTCTCTCTGATTCCAACTGATTAATTATAGATGTTAATCTAAAGCTTTTAAAATAAATTTTGCATTAAGAAAATATTTTTATTAACAATATGTCAAGGATTAACTATGGAAGATGTATATATAAATCAAACTAAAACAAATGTATAATTATTTGAATTGCAAATTTATATACAGTATTACTCTTTTTTTCATTTGACAGTTGTTGTTTTTTTAAATATATAAATTTATCATTTGATTTAGATATCTTTTCCAATAGTTAATACATGTTTTCTCCTAAAGTGGATTTAAAATTATTTTATATAATAAAATATTGAAATTTTAGTTAAAGGAAGCTATTATTAAATATAATGATAAATTATTGATTTTGTAAATTTACTCTTGTATAATTTTTAAAAAAAATTAATCATATTGTACCAGTCGAAAAACCCACCAAAAAGAACTGTAAGTCGGATCCAAACTCAGCTGAACCAAAACTGAATTCAAATCCAACTCAGCAGCTCAGATTAGTAGAAATCTAAATTGACGGCACAGTACTATGCACCAAGAAACTAGCTCAACAGTTGGTGAGGATCAGAGACCCCTGAACTGACATTAATATCTGATAATAAACTGACTAAAATAATTTTAAATCGAATCGTATGTATATGTTCGGGTTGCCAACACAGATAGTGAGTATTAACATTAAAATAATCATAAAAGAATTAAGAACTAAGAAACCAAGTGTGTTTAGAAAATATTTAATAATAATAATTTGTTTTGTTTGAATTTTAAATAATGATTATATTAATTACCTCTAGCCTTTAACAGAATTTATAATAATAATAAGAGTGGCAGTCCTTGTTATATACCTACAAGTATTATGCAATATTTGAAAGTCTATCTGTCTACGCCCCCCTGACAAGAAAATAAAAGGCAGATAAAGGTATTCATTAGTAAAGGAAATTATTACTCTAATTTTATACGAAAGAATGTGACATTTATTTTCACATTCGCAAATCCATTCATGAAGAGCAAGATACGTATTTTAGGGCATAACTTTAATCTTTATTAGAAAACTTATTTTGAGATATAACGGAGAATTTGTTGGACTTTAATTTAAATCACTTCATCAAGAATTATGAGCATCAGAGCGGGCTTTACTGGAACAGAGAGGTAACGGTGCTGACGAATTATGAGCTATAAAGTGAAATTGAAAGACGATAGCTAGTCAATAATCAAAGTCCTATGGTGGCTTGCATCTGACAAGTCTTATGCCCTTTGACTAATATGAACAGGAGAGAAAGTGCTTTCTTCCTCGATAATTTAAAATAACAGAAATTATCACCGACCAGCCTAACGGAGCGGAAGATTGCCCTATGTCAGCAACGTTCGAAGATGATGACTTGATAGTCATCGTTTGAAAAATAAAACCCGATTATAGAATGCTCTATGTGATGACTTGATCAATTTAATCAAAGTCAAATGAGCTTTTAACTAACATTATTTTAAAGTATTTGTAAATCATATTAATTATGCCCCAATCATCGTGCCCTTCCTTAATCTTAATAGCGAGTAACAGAAATTTGAATTAGAATATATTTGATTCCTTTATCGGCCCTTTTGCAATAAAAACATTTTAAGATTATATATGAATAAATAAATATTAGTGAAACGAGAAAATAGCGGTGGCATAAATTAGAAGCGGAGCTAATAATTTATTATTAGCCAATGATAAAAATAACAATCATTTAATAATTTCTTTCGACTCGATGATTGATCGAACTGTATAAATCTAGTTCTAATGGGCGAGAATTAACTATCAGAATTAATCTTATATTACTTGTATAAGGCAAAGGAAATGAAGGAGATCATCGTGTCGAAGGATTATTCGCATATAATTAAAAATAACATTAATAAATTTACTCAATAAATATACATAATAAAATAAATGAACCGCCATGTAAGAAAGGAAAGTTAAAGACTAGAGGTTGAGAGAATTACGATATAATAGCATAAATAAAAGTAAGTTTACACAGAGATTATTACATTTATAGAATGAAAAGAGCTCTTAAAGGGAGTGTAAAGTAAAGTTTGGAACTGGCCAGAAAGTTTAATGTTCATTATGGAAATATATTACCCATTTCTTCCGGGCTGGATCCTTAGGTTACATGTCCGAGTTGGTAAAAACGTAGGCACCATTTGATTGATTACTTGAACAGCATTTTATTTGATTTTGGTAGCCTGATTTGTCCGGAAAGAATTTAGCAGCTCCATTGAAGATTCTCAAAGGGCTTCAGGAACCGTAGCCAGATTTCTGACGTTTAGCCCCTTACCATGATAGGAACAATTTTTGAATTCATGATTTTGAACAGCACATAGTTTATTGGCACTTTTCTACAACAAAGATGGCTTTTTTCTTTCCAAACTTTTCAGAGCTATATATACTGTCCTCTGATGCCTTCAGGCTAGTGCTTCTTTCATTATCAATGTTTTTAGATTTACTGGTTGTTTTTAGATACATTCCTTCGATAAGGCTTTCAAACTCATTAACTTGAATTCATTTTCTAATTAGAAAATGAATTCTTAAAATCAGAAAATGATTTTAATTAGGAAATCCTTTTTTTTTTCTAATTAATAAAACTTTAACTGTTGTTTTTGGAAAGGGAAAATCTGAAAGCTTATCGAAAGAATGTAGCTTTTAATCAATAAAACTTTAGCAAATTATTTAAAAATAAAATCAAACATTCCCGATGCAATGAAACTTTCAAACAATTATATATATTTAAAATTTACAAATATATACACACAATCCACGCAGTTATAATATATAAATTCATGAACAATTCTATCATGAATTTATTAATAGAATTGATCAATTTAAATCTGAAACTAATTAATTTTAATGCGCATTTATGAAATAAGTTATTCTTTATGGAAATTTGCATGGATTGAACGTATAAAGCCCCATTGCATCGGAAATTTAAGGTTAGTACTAGGGTTTGAAGTAGGCTTTTGGCTAGATGTCATGAAGCTAGGATCGAACTCAGATCCGACTGCTTCAATATATATGTTTAAACAGGAAAGATAAACTTGAAAGTTCTAGCTGTATTAATGTAATTCTTTCTAGTATTAAAGTAATTTATATATCTGATTTAACATTTTTTTAATAATATATTATTACATTATCTAATCTACAGTCATATAAAATTTTAGACAAGCAAACAAAAGTGGGTTTATTTCATTTGCAACATAGATTATATTGATACTATAGTTATTGAATTAATATAGTTATCACTTAGGGAGTTTATTGATCCAGTTTTTGCATTGTATTAGAATTACATAATTTAATGTTTATGTATTTGATATTTGTTTGTTTACTAGATTATTAAAATAAATAGAAGTGAATTCTTTGTAAATTTAAATTATGAACCAATTCAAAGAAGGCTGTAATGATATCTGTCTGATTTAACATCCACCCTAATAAAAAACATATCTACACCCATATAAAATCTTGGGTTAAGAAGATGAAAGTTGATTCACTTTTCATTGAATTAATATAGTTCATACTCTGGAAGTTTATCCATCCAGCATATTAATAATTGAAAAACTCATATATATATATACTGTATATACTATATCACTTCTGTAAGTCTAATGTTAAAAAAAAAGTTGTGATTTTTTTTTTTACTTCTGATATAGTGGCCATAAATAATAATCATTGAAATATCACTTAATCTTAAAAATTCATTATGTGGTTTTTATAAATGAATTCTGTTTTTAAACATTGCAACAAGCATACTAATACAATCGGTTAAATTTGTAGTTGCTATTTATTGATCCTGATTTTTTTCTGCTTAAAATTATTTGTATTTCACTTAGATACAAGCCATACATAGGTTCTTTGCTACTGGCTTTGTAATATGTGACCACATATTTTTATTCATAAATGTATTTCTCCATACTGTCATATTTTTTTAACATCCTATCGGTCTTTTACCTACAAAATTCTTCCATAACCATCTTTATCATTCTTTTTCTAGTAATCTTATAACATGGTTCATTATTTAATTTTTTAACCATAATTTGGATCATACTACCAGATTCCTTTTAAATATTATACCATATATATCTTCACATTTTTTTAAATCTTCCCTTCAATTTTGATTTTTCACTGCACCAAAAATTCTGCACAACATTGTCTTTTCCAATATTCTTATTTTTTCCTATCTTTTTTAGATATTATTTAAGTTCCACATGCATTTAATAATTTCTGTGCCAAAGATTTATAAATGTATTTTTCAAATACAGTATATCAATGTGTAGAAATACAACAATATGCAGTAATCCTGTAGATGTTACAAATATTGAGGAAAATTGCAGTAGGAGTATTATTTTTTATGAAAAGTCCACATCGATGCAGATAGTATCCATTTAAAAAGCATTACAGGTTAGGTACATGAAGTTTTAAAATAATGAATAAACCACAAAAATAAAGAATATATTATGATAAATGAAAATTTAGATTTCTCTGAATTCCATGAAAGAAATTGGAAGTGCTTAAAAAAAAGGATAATGGAGTCTTTAAAATGTTTTTGAATATAATGGAGAGGTACCAAAAATTAAAAAAATATTTTTTTGTGTCAAAATCTTTATTTATAAGCATAATGACACATTGATAATGAGAGAATCCATAAGAATATAACACCTTTTTTTTTTTACCAGTGCTGAATGATATTTTATAATTGTATTGTTTTTTTTTTATTTATCAATGCACCAACATTCAATTAATCAACCTAAATTAACCTAGTCTTTCACTTTCTAGATAATAATAATTTATATTTTTATCTATTTAATCACCAGTATTGTGAGATTTGTTACTGATCTGAAAAAATTTCCAAGGTTCATCAGCTAGATCCAAAGACTAGATCATAAATATGTCAAATAGATACAGTAACCATTATTGGAGGTGATTCTTCCAATAGTGGTATTAATTAAAAAGTACAAAAATGAGAAATATACATTAACACTTATACAAAAGTATTATTGATAACTTAGGTATTTATATGTAGAATATTTCTAATAGAGTATTAATAAATTGAGTATTCTGCTATTGGGTAAGTCAGCTTTATCAAGACATTTATCTCTTGATTAATTATTGCAGTGTAAACATGAATTCTGTCCAGCATTACTACAATTAGTAAGATGCAAAGAAAAGCATTAATAAATAAAGGCTATTAAACCCAATAATTAATGAAGTTTGACTTTACCATATTTATAGAAATTTTTTTTTAAGGTTTATGTAGAAATTATTTGTTTATTATTCACCTTGAAGTCATATTTTTTAATCGTTGAACATTAATTAACATATTGAAGCCCAAATGATTTTAAAATGTAGTTCATCTCCATGCCATGTATGAACTGAAGCTCTCTGTTATTTAAAAGGACTTAAATTAATTTGATTGTAGCATTAATGGATGGAGATAACTATACTCTTGGAAAAGGTATTTCGTATTTTTTTATTCTCTATATCTCAAAGCTATAAGACAGAATCAAGTGTAAATTTGAAGTTGATAATTAGAATTATTTTATTAGAATAGTGTGATGGAATAGGTCTTAAGTAGGGATTTTAAAAAGCATCGTGAATTGAATTTTTTGTACAATTAGTATTATTACCTAATTATGAATTTTCTAATGCTAGTAACATCTTGGTTCTGTGATATGGTATATTGACTAAGATGTTAAGGTTGGATTTATCATGAAGATCATTTGGAGAAGTCAGTTAGAAAAAGTTTGAGTTAGGACTATAATATTAAAGATCAATTAAAGATAGTAATGGTTTTATGGATATATTTAAAATAATTTTTTTGATGAACATATAATGTAACTCTGAGCAAATCAGATTTAGACCATTACATAAAGATGACAATAAGTTGATCAGGTTCTAGATAAAACTTGACATCATTTCAATTAAATTGATTAAACTTAACTAAAGACCAAAATTGATGGAAGACCAGTAGGAAAAAGGTAAATTATTTGGAAACTGTTGGCAATCAACTAATCTGTCAGTTCATTTGAACTTTGGTTACAATCAATAAGGCTTTTACAAATGTTTCAAAGGTTTTAAATAGTAGGAGGAAAATTTTTTTTTCCATTAACAATTGTATAATGAAAGACCTTTGAGTTATTGAGCATGGTGTAGCTAGCTGGTCAGCTAAGAAATTTCTATTAAATCTTGAAGACACTGGACATGTTGCTGAAAATTTAGAAAGATACAAATGGGATAACTACTAAATACCTTCTGCATCTACTAGTGGTTGCATTAGCTCTTTAATGAGACAATCAGTTAAATATTAAAAAGTAGCATAGTTAATAGATTCTAACAGAAATTCTTTACAAAGTTATATTTCTGTTTAGCAAATACTTTTATTAACTATTGGTATGTAAGGATGTTGATGAAATGACTTCAGAATTAGCCAAAAGTATTGCCATCTGGATGTATCAAAGATTATTTCAGAATAACTTTGTGCAGTTCCATAATTTATAAATTTTGATTAGTTTGAAAAGAGATTAGCCTTCTGCATTAAGAAAATATCATGAAACAATTTTTAACCCTAGATTTTGATACACAATAGACAGCTTTGAAATGTCAACTTATTCAGTTTTTTAAGTAAAATATTGCCAAGATCTTATGAAATCGTAATTATCAAGGGAATTTAGATCTTTTAACGTCAGACAACCACTAGACTAGAATTTCCTGGCACAGAAAATATTCTTGGTATAAATATTATTTGAAGTGACCACTTTGCATCATCTGTAAAAGGTGGTTACTTATATATATCATGTTATAAATAATCCAGTGTTTTTAAATATTAGATGGAACTGTATCAACTACTAGAATGTATTTATTTTTATTTTTAATTCTTGCATTATTTTATGTTAATATAATTACAAAATGGAACAGGATATTATTGCTGTTACATTGAGATGAATAATCGCAGTCTGCTTCCCTTTTTTAAGCTACTGCAAAATAACAGCTTCAGCAAAGAAGATTAATCATTTTCATTTTCCACATGGATTCGCTATAAGTCATTAAGTTTTTATACCAAGATAATAGCAATTCATTTACAGAAAACTTTGACCTCAAACCAATCAAAAGGCAAACTGGATTTAAAAGTCATTTTAGAAAAGAGGATTATCTTCATGTATTGGCAATAGCATTGAATTTGTAGATTTTAAAAAAAATATTTGATTCTACAAATATTTCCACAGTGATTAAAATTTCAGTCCAATGGTATATAGACTCAGGATATTGTAATATTTTGAAAAATATTTGCCAAAATGCTTCAGTAGTGATTACAATACTTATTAAAGCTAAGGAGAACAACAGTGAAAAGAGTTTATGATAGAATGATTCCATATCTTCCAAAACTTTTTATAGTAATTTTATAAATAGTTTGTTGATTAAAGTGATAAACTATGGGAATAAAAATAAATGAGGATTGTTTTCACTAGATTTTGCAATTAATGCGTCAGAGCTTCTGGAAATATTACAAGTGTTATCAGATAGGAGAAAGATGGTAAGATTAAAAGATAAATACTAAAAAGACTAATTAATTGTTCAATTGGACTTTTTCAGAAGAAAAAAATAAGGATTAATATTCATAAATTAAAAAAAGTTTATAACTACAAATACCTTAATCAGATTATTAATACAGGTAAAAACAACGGATGAAATTAATCATAGAATTAAACTTGGGTGAAATACTTTTGATAGAAGCAATTTAATGTTATAAGGAAGTATACACAAGAAAGAGCCCAAAAATAACAGAAATCATCTGGTTTGCATGCCTGTTCTAGTGTATGCTTTAGCTTTTACATACTTATTGCATGGATCCTTCTGCAATCAGTCTGCTAAATGAGATTGCTGTGTGTAATCATGGATTCACATAGCACAATTTTTTATAAAGTGCATCTCACGTATTTGTCACTTTCTTTTATAATGACTGAAATGTTAGAATTAATACTGTCAGATTTAGTTTGTAACAGTCAAACATTTTATCTGAAAGTTTTTAAACATTTATGTGATGCAGTAAAATGTTAACAGTCCATTTTGTGCAAAGAAAAGAGTGATATCTCCACCCCAACAGTGTCCTCTCTCAAAGCCTTGAGTGTTAAACACTTTAATTAAATTCAACGTGATCCAGATTATCTATCAGCCATATTTGCTCGATATCGCTTCATGTGATTTTTTTTAATCTTTCAAATGGAAAAATGTCTTTTTTTTTCAGACTTATAACTGGAGGGATGGGGGGTTATAGAAGCATTAAAATGCATCACTTTGTAAGTATTTGTGGACTACTTTGAAAAATGAAAAACATGTTTAGAGTTGTGTATTGCATCAAATGGATAGTAATTTGCAAAAGATTAAATTTATTATAAAATTCCAGTTATTTTTGGGTACTCATGTGAATGTGATTGAAAAAAAGTTTTTTAATAAATGTGTTTTACCAATTCTTAGTTAGAATCTGAGACACATCACAAAAGAGCAATACAAAGACTTACAGATTATTTAACAAAGTATTGAGAAATGTATATCAGGAATAACAAGAAGGAAATATGCGTTCAAGAACACAAACTGATGATTAGAAGAGAGACAACATGTGTTTAAGGTAGCAGCCCATGTATGTATCAATGAACGTATGTTCAATTGGAAAAAGTACAAAAATATTGGATAGAGAAGAAAAGATACAAAGAAGAAAATTTAAAGAAGCTGCTCACATGGCAATGGCAAACAACTCCATAAATCAACTTAGTGTGACTATATATAATGTATGAAAACTACTAATCAACTTTGCTCTTAGGAAAAAGTAGAGAAATCAGGAGGAATCTCATAGATATATATTTGAAATTTCTACTGGCTGTTGCCTTTGGCAGGATGACTCGGTTAGAGTGTTACCTTAAAATTCAATACTCAAGAATCTAAGGGTCCAGGTTTGATTCTTATGCTAGTACTGCCACTGGTCAAGCCAGCAACACCTAAAGAAGAGGGGAGAATAGTACCTTTCAAAATATGTGCTTATACTAACCTATGTGCTATTACTAACAGTTGGAATGTATTTGGAATATTTAAATAAAGTTAAATTTTCTAAAGACATTCAATACTCATGATAGATTATGGAAATAGTGTAATATATAAATACAACTAAAACACCATCATTCAAGAAAACATTAAGTATTCGATATGTACCTGATATTATAGCAAACTTTAGACATTTATGAAAATTTATATCTAAAGCTGGCCAAAATAGAAAATCATTTGACTTTATTATACAAATGTAAATCTGAAGGAATAATTCCTAAAGGTTTGCAACTAAAACCTCCAATTCACTCCCAGAGAGCAAGTGAAGCTCTGTTAAGAGAAAGAATAAATGCTTAAAGGATTTCTAAGTATTAAATGATGCATTCCATTAATAATGTAGAATGTTTTCTAAAAAATAAACTTAATACTGAAGACTTCACAAGAGTTTCTCAAGCGGTAAGAAAATCATATTTTACATGACATGGAAAAATAAAAGAATAAACTTGCTAACCTACATGAGCATATCAAAAATCATAGTATACCAGTTTCTTCTTTAAAAATCTTAATTCTAAACATTTAACACATACTAAAATTTCTGTTCTTGAAAGAGAATTAAACTTTGCCATAATACTCTAATATCTCTTTATTAGATATAAGGGCGGCCATCGAGGAAGTCACTCAAAAATTGCCTTTAGAAGAAGCAGCAGAATTGTGCTGAAGAATAAAAAGAATACTTGACAAGCAACAAAAATTGGAGTCAAACATATCATATGATGAGAGAAAACCAATTAAATCACTCAAGATAGACAAATCTATAATCATTCTCCCAGCTGACAAAGGCAATGCAACAGATGTAATGAATACAACTGATTATGACAACAAAATATAAGAACTCCTCACTGCAGGCCAGAAAAATGGCAAAAAATACGATATCGAATACAGAAACAAAGTTATATGCATTACTCAGAAAGCACTGCAGGTACTTCAGTGATTCAGAAAAAGGTAAAGTAACATCATATTTCAGCAAAATTCCTCATCTTTATAGTCTACCTAAAATCCATAAGGATCATGTTTCATTGCTAAAATTTGTCGAGGTTTATTTTCATAGTTCTAAGTCCTTTGACATACAAGACTCAATCCTTTGTCAGGGATTCTAGACACTTAGTAGAATTAATCAAGAACATGAAAATTAAAAGAAATGACTTGGTGGTGAATTCTGATGTGGAAAGTATATTCACAAATGTACTATGTGAAGAAGCATTGTCTAGTGTAAGGAAAAGATTAAATGGTGATAATAGCTTACAAACCAGAACAACTCTTCCTATTGATAGTTTAATGGAACTATTAACATTCTGCATAAAAACAACTTACTTTCAATGTAACAGAATTCTGCCAACAAAATCTAGGAATGGCTATGGGCTCACAATTGTCATTTCTCATTAGGAATATTTACATGGAAGAACTTGTAACCATAGCCATAGAAATTAATCCTTATCCACCTAAAGTTTAGCTTCGCTATGTAGATAATAGGTTTGTTGTATGGCTACATGGTAAAGCACTACTATAAACTTTCTGGAAACACATCAACAACATATCCCTTCAATTAAATTCACAATAGAATCAGAACAAGAACAAAAATTGGCATTCTTAGGTGTTTTTGTGACAAGACTCCCTCATTGCAAAATCAAAATACAGTTTACTGAAAAACCCATACATACAGGAAAATACTTAGCCTATACATCCAATCACACCAGAAACACAAAACATGGAGTTATACTATAACTGTGGAACAGAGCAAAAGAAGTTTGTTAAGAAACCAGTGATTTGAAAAAAGTTCTATATAGAACAAACTTATGAAAAATGGTTATCCATCAGCTGTTATTAAGAAAACCTTAAATAGACAACAAAAAGAACCATCAAAAGAAAAAAACAATGATTGGTACTGTACTGTACCCATACATGCCAAAAATAGCAGACAAAGAAAATCTGCAATCACTTTAACATCAGAACAGCTTTCCAGAGTCATACCATACTATGAGGAATTCTAACATCTACAAATCCAAAACTTGAAATGCTGAAAAGAAAATACTGGGATCTGTGAAGTACCATGTGAATGTGAAAGAATGTATATTGGTGAGATCAGTCCCATTGAAAAGTGTTTTCAAAAACACAAACTGATGACCAGAAGAGAGAAAACGTATCCAGGTAGCAGACTATGTATGTACCAGTAAATATATGTTCAATTGGGAAAATATAAAAAGATTGGATAGAGAAGAAAAGGTCCAAAGAATAAAATTTATAGAAGCTGCTCACATGACAATGGCAAACAATCCCATAAGTCAATCTGGTGTGACTATTTAAAGTATGGAAACCACTAATTAACTTTGCTCTTTGGAAAAAATGGAGAAATCAGACGGAACACCATAAATAAGTATATGAAATTTCTATTGACTTGTCTTTGGCAGGATGGCTTACTTGGTTACAGCATTACTTTAAAATTCAATACTAGAGAATCTAAGGGTTCAGGTTTGATTCCCATGCTAATACTGTCACTGATCAGGTCCGCAACACCTGAAGAAGAGGGAGAATAATACCTCTTGAAACACCATGCATATACTAACCTGTGTGCTATTACTAACAGGTGAATGTATTTGGAATATTTAAATAAGATTACATTTTTCTTAAAGGCATTCATTACTCAGATTATGGAAACAGTCCATTATATAAATATAACATAGGTGACAGATTTAACAGATATCAATAACATCATTAGAATAATTAAGAGACTGGAATGGAACTGAGATATGCTGCTAGAAAAAATGATAATAGATGAATAGTTAAAATTCTAAGCTGGATCCCAAGAGATTGTAAAAGACTTAGAAAGAGATACTATGTGAGATGGGATGAATGATGTAAAGATATGAGCCTAAGTGATGTAGAGTTGAGAGATAATGGATGGAAGAATAGAGAAACTGAATTAAACTTGGAAAGACCTTCATTCTATGGTGGATCAATAGGGATTGAAAATTATAATGGTGTTAAGTACAGAATGTTGGATAGATAATAGATTCTTACACTCCAAGATCAAAATAATAGGTGCATTAAAAAAAGATATTTTACTCCAATCATATTCACAAGAACATTGATGTTTGTTCTTTAGAAGAATCTGTTATACATTCCAAATTTAAAGAGCTATTAAACACTAAAATTTTCAAATTCTTCTATAACTTGTGCTTAGGGTATTTAATAATCACCTAAAACAGGCTTAAATAGAGTGCAGCTATAAAATGTATTATAATACACCCATGTACGTATAAATATGAAACCTACAATACATTCTGTTAAAATAGACAGATACTAATGATGATGAAATAATATTATTCAGTCATGGCAATATTACTTAGACATCAAATGCTTTTTAGAGCCGAGAACATTTATATAATACATTTATAACACATTTTCTGAGTTTAGTACCCTCCCATTATACTATTGTACTATTACAGTATTATTACTAATAATAAAAATATAAAAAACTTGAGTATACATTAATTATTTAATTGAAAGAAATTATTTTCATCAAATTGTTATGGTTCAGCAGTTGTTTTTTTTTAACTTTTCCGCTCTTAGGGTGTGGTCACTTAAGGAAATTTTCTAAAACTAATGAGTTTGTTACCTAATAAAGCAAATCAATAGTTAATAAAGTTCATCAAACGAAAATGTGTTAATTATTTATGTACGCGTGTGCTTTCTAAGCCTATATATATATGTTAAACTAAATACGTATTATATATGCATTAATCATTCTGTGTTTAGTAAAAAATTATATATACTTTAATCTTACATGTAGACTTTAAATTAACAATAACTTGTTTCTATTCTTGCTTTTATTTTATACTTATAGAAATTATTGCTAATTAAAATTTACATTTGATTTATAGTTTATAGATGTTGGGAAAAATATGTTAAATGGCATAAAATAATCAATGACAATTGAAATATGTGTTTAAGAGCCGTTATACTTTTTCCAATTCCTACAACGTGTTTGTAGTGTAAGAGTGTGGTTAGTTTTTTTAAATATATATTATAAAGTGGTTAATTGTATTTTCTATACATATAAATGCATACAGATACAAACACAAAGTATATGATTTCCTGGAACAAATTTAGAAACTTTAGAAAAATCATTTGATAATAGTAATCGGGAATGATATTCAGACTTATTCTAAAACATTGCATTTTATATTTGTATTTCGACATATTGGATGATTGTTTTCTTTTTATATATTTTAAAGAAAGTTCTTACCTTTATATTTTAAATTTGTTTTTTTTTTAATATAGTTTAATTTAGTTAATTTGAAATATCTAATTTTAATCTGGATATTTTTTTCTTTCTTTATATTAATAGCCTTTATATATATATGTCAAAGCGTTAACCGGGAAGCGAACCTAAGCCGTCTGCTTGGAAGACAGCTACGCTGACCGCTAGGCCACCAATGCTTGACTTAATAGTTTTTTAAAGTATTAAACATAGAGGTTTATGTCTAGCTATTGACAAATAAGAAGACAGAGATTCTACATTTGACCTTTTTATAGTTCTGTTAAAGCAATAAAACACATTTTTGATCATTTAAAACTTTTTTATGGAAAAGGATTAATAAATAAATATCATCATTACAGCAATTATTTCTCAGCTACAAAACAAAGATATGAGAATTTTTATTTTAGATATCCTTTATTTTATGCTAAGTATAGAATATTAGAGTGAAAATATTGCCACTATTTAATATTTTTATTGTTGTGTTTGGTTAAAATATGCGCGTGTATGTTATACTCTGGCAATTGTACATAGAGATAGATGGCCTCAAGAACTGTATTTCTTGACAATAGTGATTCTAACACTATGTTAAGAAATTGATAGTTTGTAGATGAAATATAAATAAAAATCAGAAGGGGAAAAATCGTCACAGTTAATATGCATTTAGAAATAAAATCATTTTCATATAATATATGCAATCAACATTAATTTTAAATACTTCAAACATAAAGCTAATAGATGAATATATTATTACACTAAAAGCATTAGAAATACCAATTTTACAGTTAAATTATAAAAGTATAAAGCTATAATTTTTTATGTAGACAAATCGTTTTATCAAAACTTAGTCAAATAAACGTTTTTTTTATTTTTATGATTTTATTTAATATTAAAGCAAAATGTGTTAGTGGAGCCTGACTACACAGTTTCAATTATATACTATTCAAAATAAAATATAAATAAACGAATATGTAAACAAACAAACCAACAACAATAGCAACAAAAAAAATATTAAAATATGCAAATTTTAATATTTGGCGGCCATTTTTTATTCTCTGAGCTGAGCAATAAAGATTGTATATATTAAGAAAATTTCTTCAGTTTATGTTGAAAATACATATATTTTATTCTTCCTTTATGATCCTTTCTAAATTTGATGTACAGTATTTCACTTAGTAAAATATTTTCTAAGAATATAAGTTTTATAATGTTTCAGAATATTAATTTGAAAACATTAATATAATTAGAGAACAAATAATTTCTTGAAAAAGAGATGAATCCATTGTTTCTATAAGAGAAAAAAGTTATTAAAAAAAAGAATACTGCCCATAGTGTAGGAGTTAGATTTTTTTTTATTCTTATTCTTATTTAAATACAAGTATATTGTCTATAGTGAACTCAATGTAATTTAGAAGGGATTTGAACTCATACTTTCAATCTCCCTATAGCTATCCATTCCATCTCATATAATCAATACGCATGACTACATACATGTGAAAAAGATAATTGATCTCCAATATCAACAAGGACTTTGAGTGTTCCATTATCAGACTTTCAGTGATATAAATGGCTGAAGAGTTGGAAGATGGAAACATTTGCAGGCTATCCATTAAAGTATGAAGATTTGCTGTCATAATATAAACTGAGTACTGATTATATGTATGTCTGTGAGATGATGATCTGGATTAATTGATGAGTGCTGGATCATAGAGAGGAAATTGTAGATCAATTTTTAAGTAATTAATATAAATAAAAGCAGACTTAAATAATCTACTTCAGGACAAAGATCTCTTTAAGATTTTTCCATAGAAAAATAGCAAATAAACTATATTACTTAGACTTTTATCTACAGGTGATGATAAGAGTTTTTATAGTTGTCTTTTTTTTATTGTATCTTTAAACTAATAATAGATAATAATTTACTAGCTAATTATTATGTGGTTATCTGAAAGTAAAATGTTCATCTTTGGAAATATTTATCTGTCTGAAAAAGTGTTCAAATATTAATCAGATTCATCTAAACATAATTGATGAATATATACTGTGAGGGCCCACTATATATCAAAGATATATAATATATAGTGTTAAATTCAGATGAGAAAGAACAATGAAAATATTTTTTTCTGTGGAAAGATTATTCTCATTTTTCATTAAAATAATTATTATATGTCAATAAGAAATTTTCATTATATAAATATTGTAACAGTCAGAAAACGTGTGACTCGTAAACATAGTGCAGAATTCGACCACCACACAGAACAGCAGCACCATCGAGTAGCGAAGCCACCCATGGTACTGAGTTCGAACATAGTTTATCGGTTCCACAATGCAATCCACGAAACAACGCATCTGATGCGACATTAGTAAATATTTCCTTAGGCACGGTGGTCAGGGATATGCAAGAGATTCATGATTTTATTCTCGAGTTAGCCAATAATCAACTAATATTAATTAAACATTCATATTTACATAATCGAGGAAATATTATATAGAATGGGTATCGAATAAATGAAGCGTAACTGCAGACGTATAGTTTAAAATTATTTATTAACACATTTTAATAAGATCATTTACTAACAATATTTATGGATTAAAAGCTTCAGTAGCGGGATTTGCGACCTGATTATATTTTAAAGAATACATTTATTTATTTGTTTACAAAAGGAATTCATTTATTTGAAAGCGTAATCTAGCTACCTAAAATTCTCGAGTAAGTATTTCTAATGCATGCCTTGGGGAATTGATACCTTTGCAATGCAAGAGTCTAAAGTAAGATTTAAGAGTAGCGGCGGACATATATTTATTTAATTAAAATATTTATTTCATGACTAAGGGCAAATATTTATTTGAGAGTGAATTACGAAGATAATGCAGAGGCGGAGTGATATATAGAATAATAGAATTGAGTAAAGGAACACGTGGTACGCTTTAGAAAGGCAATATGGAATGGCAGTATATCGAAACTGCAATGCCGCGAATGGGTTTATAAGAATATCGGGCTGGTCTCTGCCTCGGCCCGATGAAGTAAGGTGTCACATAAGCATAACCAGGGACAAGCGGTCCATGTCGCAGTTTTGCCAGCTGGCTGCATGACGTTGTCAAGTCCTACGGGAGCACCCATTATGCCCGCTTGTGTAGGACGACTGGGGTTAATTTCAACCCTGAAGAATCCGGAAATTTCACGGCGGAATGGGTCATCGCGTCTCTAAAACGTAACACATGTATAATGTATAAACGATTATGATGAGATTTAAATAGATTTCTAACTCGGCCCTACATTATCAACATTTACTAAAGAACGTTGGCGACTCTCAAAGAAATGTAATTTTCTGGAATTATTCATGATGATTTAATAAATACGAAACCTATATAAATTGGGAATTATTATAACTAATACGTCAGCCATTTGCGAAGTAGTAGACCCTGCATTACAATAAGTGATGCACTGAATGCGTGTCGATTTAGATGAAAGTTAAGTTAGTTATGGTTTATAAGAATGTCAGGCTGGTCTCTGCCTCAGCCCAACGAAGTACATATTAATGAAAATGTGACACGCATTCACTGTTTCAAATGATCATAGATTTAAACTTTGAAAATAGAGACAATTGTGAGCATGCAATAATTAAATAATAAATATAGATAAAATGTAGATTTTAAAAATACGCACCCAAGATAGAACGAGGTAAGCTAGATTAGTAGAGAACTTTACACATTAAGTTAATTATTCAGTTTTAGTTATACATATGGTAGTTTTTACATTTTATAATTTAGATAAGTCGTATGAAGAAGAGCTATAGCATATTATTAGAGTACTCTAGAGTTTGAACACAGACAGGTACCTGTTTTATAAGAAGTTTTCTGATTCCATTAATTTAGCAGCAAAAATTCACGAGTGGCAAGTCTTTCTTGTATTTAGATATTTCATTTAATTTCACAGCAGCAGCAGCTTTTTCATTTATATCTTCATGGTGAATTTATGATGGGCAATGGAAAGTTCGGCATCCGATAGGCCATCTCCCGATGGAGAATAATCTAGGTGCTTTACTCGGTCATACCTTGGCAGGAACAAATTATTTTTATATTTTTTGGAGACTCAGTGATCGAGAGCAAAGCTAAAGTTTAAGTGCTGTCTCCAGCAAGTCTAAGATGGCCTCTTTTCTTATCTTGATCTCTCACATTTTTGTTAAGGTATTTTTAGGTTCTACTTAATCTGCCCTGAGGATAATCAATGCATTTTGTTGGTTTTAATTAAAGAAAGCTGCCGTTCTATTGTTTACATTTACTAATTACATTTTGGGGAATTTTTCTTTAATTAATCTATTATCTATCACTGACCGATGCTTTTTAAATTTCAAAGACAAAAAGGGAACATAAGATTTTAACTTTTAATTAAATATTACATCAGATTTTTTTAGAATTATTATTAAACGAAATTTAAACAAAGCAATAAATACGAACTTTACAATCCAAAATAAATGATTAAAATTATACAAAATCATATAACTAAAAGAAATCTAAATTATATTATTTTATCCCTATTTATTGCCTTTAATTTGAGATCGAAATGTGTGCGTGTTTATGCTGAATTCTACATCTATTTATACATTTTTAATATTGCTACACACACAATTCGATATCAAAAAGTTTAAATTTGGGCGGGGTAGACCGGTCAGTGAGAGACGACAGAAAAAGGTGAAACTTGAGAGGTTATAGATAATGTAAAAAATATATTCATTTCAATGTTTATGTTGAATGTTCAAACTAAGATAAGTGCAATTGTGGATGTGATATGCTTTATATAATATGCTAGTCACAAAATACTAGAACAATGAAAACATCATTATAAATAAATATGATTCTGATGGTTGCACCTAAAGATAGGTGGTCTCAAGAGTTTATAAACTTCCATATGTAATCATGCTCTAAAAAAAAATATAGAAAAACAAAGTCTGTTGACCCATTAACAGTGTGCCAAAAATAATTATTTATTTCAGTTAAATAATAAGTGCTTAACAGACATATTTTATGAAGATTGCATCTCAACAAGCAATATGTTAGGATATTGCTATGTTCATTTGAGTATGAAGGATTGTAGCATTTGTCAAGTAATATTTGAGGTTTTTTTTTTTTTAAAGTGTGTCAAAACTTATTAGAATTGTTGTATACAGATTGATATAATTTGGAATTTCTTTTGCTAAGTGTATCAAAAGATTTAGATTGGAATTATTGTTAAAAGATTAATTTTTAATATTAATAAGGTCTTTATTTCTACATTCATTATGAATAAAAATTAAAAGAAAAATTGTCAGTAGTTTATATATTTTAGATGTATTTATATTTGGTTCTTTAGCTATTACATAGGTAACTAAATAATGGTGTCACAACAAATTAGTAATGAGTGGACAATATATGTGAAAAATTTAAATCATTTTTTAATACTAAATATATATTTAATGAACATTTATTTTAATTATTTGCAAACATCTAAGCTTGAGAAAACATATGATGGATATTTCTATCATATTCGATACATCATATGATATATCATTTTATACTTTTCATCACAGTTCAAAATTAACATGCAATATTTTAATATTTAAAAGATTTATTTAAGTAATTTTTGTAAACTTTTTTTTATATATTTAGTAATTTTTTTATAATTAATAAGTACCTTTTTTGCAAGTAAATAATATAAATGAAACTGTCTGAAATTAATATCTTCCCCCCCATTTAAAAGTAAAGATTACAAAATATTTCACTTTAAAATTCATTTATTTCTTCTAATTCTTAAACATTTTTTATTTTGTATTGATTATCAAAAATTATAAATTACTGATATGAGTACCTAATAAATACATTGTTTGTATGTTTTAATATTTCAACAGCTTGATTTCTAGTTAATTATTAATTGTTTTTGTTTGCTAGTAAAACATCCTCTTGCTTTTAAGAGTTTCCCTTAGTATTATTTGCATGCAAAGAAATTACTTTTAAATTACAAAAATTTATTAAAATTATTTATTAAATAAATATTTTTAATTTTAAAATATCTTGCAATAATTTTGAAATATCATGAAAAGTACATGTGATGGATTGATCAGTAATGAACAGATCATATGATGTTTATGATAGGATGAAAATGTCAGTAAGCCAGTTTATTCAAAAGAATTGAAATTGTGAAATCTGGATTTAATTATTTTAGTATTAATTAAAATTATTTAAAGCAGCATATTTGGGGGTAATTACAGAGTAGAGCTCTTTATAGATGATTTACATTCTTTTATTCAGGATTTCTCATTAAAGTACAATCATAAAACTGTATAACAATAAACAAGGAAAAATTTATTAAGTTAATTCCAAAGCTCATTATTATTAATTGTCAGCATTAAGGTATTATTTATACTTACCATTTTGATTTATGGACTAAATTAGTCATTAGAATTATACTAATGAACTATTTAAATAGTTTAAATTTACAAATGTAAGAGTATGTATGATGTTAAGTAGCAATGGAATACTATTATTAGGCATAGACACTAGAATTACATTAATGGTAGCTTGCCAAAATTTGTTTTAACATCTCAATTTTAGGGTTACATCATATTTTAAAAAGCTCTAAATTTAATGAACTATTGTCATTACTATATATTTATATAAACAATAATAGAAAAAAATTATATTTAAATAGAAGTATAATTTGTCTATACTGAAGTTAATGTAATTAGAAGGAATTTGAATTCTGAATTTCAAGTTCCCTACATCTATCCACTTCATCCTAAAAACTGACTAATCCTGTACTCAATGGATTTTCTTCCCAACATAAATAGGTTTTAATAGGAGACAATGATATCTAATCAGTATTAAAATGATTGCAGAAAATAAAGCATACAACTAAATAAATGTTATGGTAAACCATAAACTTAAATTTGAATTATAGGAAATGGAATAAAAAACAGAAATAGCTAATGAATATTTTGTATTATTATATTCAATTAATAGAAATAAATTTGAATGTCTACCAAAAAATCTAATTACCTTTTTTTTTGAATGTCTAAAATTGTAGAATTTGTCAAAAGTTTTTAATGTGAAATTATTGATTGGTGGTTAATCCATTTTACCATTTTTCTAGGTGTCTTGCTATTGTGTAAAACTACTATTCATGATGGTGCAATAAGCCACATAATTGAGTCTCATAAATTACTCATTTTGGAATAATAAAATATCTGTTAAACATGTTCTACTCAAACACAAAGCAAAAAATAAATACACATAATTTCTTACTATAATGATGAATTTTTATATAGTGCTGTAAGTTTTTCAAAATAATCTACTGTAACTTTTTATATGCAGATATATGTTTATATATATATATATATTGTTTTCTGCCTTGCATGGTTTAGTACAGTGATTAAGTGCCATATTCTGGGAGCATTAAGTCCCAGAATTGATTCCAAATCTGACACTTCCAATGCTTAAATTTCATATTAATTCTTGAACAGTAAGACCATTTGTTTTTAAAGGCCTTTCAACAGCCCTAGAGAAATAGTAATGAATAAGGCATTACTCACTAGTTCTGTTGGACAATGATAGTTTGAGCTGTTTTCCATGTTTGTTTTACTCTCTAACTAATAATAACTAAACACTTGTTTACTAACTAATATTGAGTAGTTAGCTAGTTGATTATGAGTTAAGTACCTGAATGAAAAATAGTAATTTTAATTTCTTGCCTAAAGATACCTCTAATAGATGATATCATTCATTTGTTATAGTTATATAATTGCCTACATGCAAAATATTAGACATAATATATAATAAAACAAAATACTGGAATTAATTCTACATTCAATGACAGGTACAGCTAGCTTTTAGCATAACTGCCATCTTGAATAGCATTTATATTTAGAATTTAAAAAGTCAAAATATTAATATCGAATATCACAATATTAATATTCCAATGTGACTAATCAACTTTCCATAATTTGTATATATTTATACAATTATCTAAACTTATATTATAAGTTATCCTTCCATCTTTCTAAAGTCTTTAGTATTTCTTTTCTTTAAATCGTTTTCCACATGCAAAATAAAAACATTATTAAAACAAAAAGTTATATTGCAAATAACCGAATATTCTGTACAGAATAATGTAATTTTTTATATAGTCCATGTTATGAATTTTCTTGCTTTATGCACATTTTGACCTACACATAATTTAACCCACACTTGCACAATAATTTATTGATTATATTTATTGATTTTATCAATAGTATCTTCTTTCTTTTGATCTAATATAGCATCAAATTATTAATGGAAAGGATGGTATTGATAAAATCTATAAATGTAGTGTCATGTTGAGTACAAATATGGATCAAATTTTATTGGTGAGTCAAAATGTACATTAAAAAAGAACATTAATAAACTACCATAGTCAAAAATTACATTTTTCTGTGGATAGATTTAAATGAGTACTTGCAGAACAGTTAGTTATTTGCAATAGAAGTTTTTGCTTCATAGTTAATATATTAAATAAGCAATGTAAATGTATAAGTACATACAAGTGATGGAAAGTTGGCCATTACATTGGAATGTTAATGTGTGGTTTTAATGAGATTTTGATTGTGTATATTACTCAACATAGCAGTAATGCCCAAGCTATCTGCAGCTATTATTTATTTACATAATGGTATATTAATAATGTAGCTTACTCCACTGCACATGCGCTTTACAGATCGAACGAATTATAATGAATATTCTCCTTTCCAAATACCAGATAAAGTCTTTTTAAAAGATAGAATGAATCTACTCTATCCTTTTCACCTAAACTATATGTATAGGCAAATTGTAAAAATTTCCCAAGTGTCATTAACAAAAATCATATAAGTAATTTAAAGTGATTAATTAAATCTTCACGCTCTCAGTTCCAAATGCTTCAGATTTGCCTATACATATAGTTTAGGTGAAAAGGATAGAGTTGATCCATTCTATCTTTTAAAAAGACTTTATCTTGTGTTTGGAAAGGAGAGTATTTATTGTAATTCATTCAATCTGTAAAGCCATAGGCAGTGGAGTAAGCTATGTTATTATTATAATTTATAAAAACGTTGCATTATATAAATTAAATATTTACATAATGG
Organism: Epiperipatus broadwayi; assembly: GCA_028023455.1. Lineage (NCBI taxonomy): Eukaryota > Metazoa > Onychophora > Udeonychophora > Euonychophora > Peripatidae > Epiperipatus > Epiperipatus broadwayi. The sequence goes on along the minus strand of JAQFVV010000042.1, from coordinate 587,830 downwards.
TATATTGAAAAATGTAGTTAATTCCAGTTGTTTTATTTATATATGTGTGTGTGCAATTTCAGTGAAGTGATAGCACATCCATCTGCTATAATGACTATGAATTTCTTATTTATATATGTAATTATATAACAGCTACAAATGTATGACAAACTATGAAATCAAACTATTATAGTCAGCCCTAGACAAGAAATTATACATGAATTGTTTGTAAGTTTAAATACATCTTTGACTTTAAATGCCTTTTAAAATTAATTCAATCCTTTTCACCACTCTAAACGACCCGTTTGTTTTTTTTTTTGTTTTTTTTTACAAAATTGAAGTCATATTCACTTTTTATCTTGTGGGGACATCATAAAGATACTGGGTATTTTTTTTTTTACAGTAGATTATTACAAAAAGGATTTTATTTATTCTTAACTTAGACAAACAAAAAAAACGTTCATATTGGAAAAATGGAAGATCTAAACTATATTATGCTTTTGTTTCATGTTAGAAATCAATAGATGCCAGTCACATGTCTCTTATGTACTTTCTCACACAGTATAGCACTTGTCTTTGAGCAAACTTGGAACTGTTATTATAAATTTCAATTAATCTCTATTGTGTAACCTCAGTATAGCCATTACTAAGACTGAAAAGAAATTTAAATATTTTGTTATTAATTTTCTACCAATGGAAAAATGCAAACTTTTGCATCCCAAATTAAACCAGGAAAGAATGAATGGAAGGAAATAGTGATCACAGTGGTCTTTCTATATATTAGGCTATAATAATATACGTGAACGAACGGTAATTCATAAAGTCAATAAAAGACATTGTTATTTTGTATTTAGTAAATCATTTAAATTAAAGTTTCAGCTAAAAATAAAAACACAGAATACCATTAATTGTTAAAATCAACCAAAAATAATTCTGATTTTATAAAATCCGTTAAAAAAGAAACGAACAAAAAAGTCCTGTAAAAATAACAAATTTCAGAAAACAACCATATTACTTCTTAGATCACATGACCCTATTCTCTTAAGCTTGTAAGTTACAAACAATGAGGATTGCCAATTCCTCAACAAGCTTTATGTTAAATGCTTAGCCAGAGAAAGCATTTAAAATATCTCTGTCAGGAATCCCCCCCCCCCCAAACCTCTGACCATGGTTTCATGCTTTGGCACTCCTCGGAGAAATGCCAGAATCTACCCTGGCACCTCTCCAAGGAGTGCCAAAGCATGAAACCATGGTCAGGGGTTGGGGGGGGGTCCTGACAGAGATATTTTAAATGCTTTCCCTGGCTAAGCATTTAACATAAAGCTTGTTGAGGAATTGGCAATCCTCATTGTTTATATTACTTTTTAATTTCTGATAATCTCATCCTAGAATTTTAATCGAAATATCCAATTTTTTTTTTTATTGATTAATTTAACTTAATGAACTGCTATGATGTTTTGTGAGCTAAACATAGATATCTTTAAATGTAGAAAAATTTTGGATAATGTCAAGTACTATTTTTTGTATTCTTTACAAGCATTAATGAATATTACTCTTTATGCTAATTCCTATTTTAAAACACACACATCTCATTAACCTTATTTGTATGGACAGAGGGGCAAAAACTACTGTTATTAAATTGTCTTACTAGAAAATGGTTTTCAAGCTAAAAATAGAATGCATCTATATCATCTTTCATTCAACTTTAAAGTAGTTTAAGAAAGAGGTGTCTGATGTAAATTAGCTATAATCATAAAGTCTAAAAATACATCAATCTTATTAAATAACTTTTATCATTAAAATATTGCCTGGTAAGTTTAATTAGACCTTTCTTTTTAAAGTCAGCAATAGATAAGAAACAAGTTTTGTGCTGAATACATAGTCCTAGCCTATAAATATATATCATTACATGTAGTTTGAAAAATTATATAAATACTTCCTTGAATGAAAAATCATTCCCAATTTTTATAAGTCTATTATCATTTATTTCATTATAAAGAATAGCAGCAACAACAAAAAAATTAGACATAATTTTCATGATGAGACATTTAAACATACTTGCTATCTCATAGTAATTGTAACCAACACATAACTTATAAAGAGTATCTTATTAAGACAAAAATATTAATTAACCTAAGAAACTAATTGAAAATATTTATGGTTGATAACGTTGCTATTTTACTTAGTAGAGCCCTCCATTGACCACATAATAAAAACAATCAGAACTCGTTGCTCAATTTCTTTATCAACATAAGACTTTCTCACAATCAAACTATTAAAAAAATATATTAAATGATATTCATTATAAGAGGCTAACATCACCATTTCCTAGCTTTTTTATCTTTAAATATTCATGGTTATACTGTTTCTTTAAATCACCTATCAATTTCTTTTTTCTATTTAAATATATATAACTTTTTTATCTTTTAGCTCATTCTCAATCCAACTTCTCATCTATCTGTGAATTTTTAAGATAAACATTTCTTTTCTTATTCATTTTAATATTATTCTTGAACTTTTCATTCTCTTTTAAAATCACATTTTTAAAACTTGGGCTTCCACCCTCCCTTAAGTATTCAAGTACATTAATGTGATTTATAGTTTCTCACCTGCATGCAACCTGCTTTTGCTGAAGAGGCCCCAGTGACCAAACGACTCCCAGTAAAAAAAGTTCCTATATATCATGTCACTGATCTCTTAGGAAAGTGGGTGAAATATTAGATGATTAGGGCCCTTTTGCCCTTAAGAAGAGTTCTTTCCTAAAGGTGGATGAATTTTATGATAGTCAAAAGCATGAGGATATAGATGGAATAAGAAAACTGCTATCTTAAAGATCCTCAATTATCCCAGGATAAACAGCTATATATGAATGATTAGTGACCTTATTGATCATGGAATTTGTAAGCCAATATCTGGCATGAATAAGAAAAGTGAGGTCACTTAGATCATCAGTCTGCAAAGTCTTGGTAAAGAAAAAGCTACCTTTATTAAGACTTGGTGGGTTAGAACTCAAGAATTCAATTACAAAATGTAGTATGGTTGTTTGTGGGCATATGTGAGATTAGATGGATAGTAATTTTGGATCAGAGGACTTGAGAATAATTTATAATGGAGTTGATCAGCCTGGAAGAAAGGGTGTCACTTCTATATCAAGGGATACATGGTCTTAATAAATACATATATGAATGAAAAATTTTAATGATTAAAATGAAAGCAGACTTGAAGGATATAGTATTGATACAATTATATTTTATCAGTACTGATAATAAAGTTGAAAGTATTTATGAAAGAATTGAAGAATTATTAGAGCTTGTCAATGAGAAGGATAATATTATTTTGATGAGATATTTAATGCATCAGTGAATACATATAAGACTTCAAGATTTGTAGTTAGATTTTATTTAGAGATTTAATGTGTGTAGCATGAGATGGTAATAACAAATACTTTTTATAATCAACCCAAAAGATATTCTTCATGGAAAGAATATGGAGATATTAGAAGACATTTAATTGACTATATTATAGATAAGCAGAGATATAGAAATCAGGTAATATTTAGTCATGATTATTCTGGTATTGACATGGATACTGATTTGTTTATTTTAGCAAAATGTAATATTAAATTTAAGAGAAATAATATACTTGTTCAAAGTAATAAGTTTATGACATAGCTAAGGAATTTAATGATAAAACTGCTATTATAGATATTGATCACATGTGATGGAAAGATATTAAAACATACAAAAACAGCAGTGCCTGAAGTATCGGAAAAAATTATGCTCGTACACAAGAAATCATGGATGATACAAGTGATATTGCATTTATTTGAAAGAAAAAATAATGATATAAAGACTTTATAAATAGTCTGAACAGGCCCTAACCTGTATTCAATGCACTTAAAATTTGCAATAATCAAGCATATTTTGCCGATGGAGGGATCTTCCAAACCACGACACAAGATAGCGACTTTTATAAAAACAAGAGTGGCCATCTTATCTTTAATCTAAATGTCCATTTATATAGGCGAATCTGAAGCATCTTGATTTGGAAGCGTGAAATAGTTGTTTTTTCCACTGTTTAAATCCACTATTTCCTTTACAAATTAACTTATGCGAAATCTTGTGATTTTCAGCAAGTTAATATTACAATCTTACTGTTGGAAATTCTATAAACTGTTGAAAATAATTAATTTATAGTGCGCACAGAAAGTTTATGTAAATAGTCTCAACAGGCCTATTTCACGCTTTCAAATCAAAATACTTCAGATTCACCTATATAAATGAATATTTAGGTTAAAGATAAGATGGCCGCTTTTATCTTTATAAAAGTCACTATCTTGTGTCATGGTTTGGAAGATCCCTCTATTGGCAAAATATGATTGATTATTGCAAATTTTAAAGTGCATTAAATACAGGTTAGGGCCTGTTCAGACTATTTACATAAGCTTTCTGTGCGCTCTATAAATTAATTACTTTTATAAAGACTGATAAATATAAAGTAGTTAAAAATTTAATAATAACAAACTGTAAAGAGGAAAAAAGCAAAATGGATGAATCTGATTGGTGAAGAAATTGAAAACAACATAATAATTGGAAATGTAAAGAAGTATATATAAAATCAAGATATTGAATTATTGAAAGAATATTTAGCAATATTATTAATAATAATAAAAGGAAAGATACTTTTTGAAAAGTGTGTAACTTTTAAAAAGTATATTAAAGATTTGTTTAAAGGGGGATTGACAGATATGAGAGATTATATAGAGGATGAAAATATTGTTGATGAGGATGAGAAGGGACCTGCAATAACAAGAGAATTTGAATATGCAATTAATAAGATAGAGAATAATAAGGTAACTAATGTGTATAGTATTGCACTTAAACATTTTAAATTTGCAATGATATTGTTAAAAATATATTATATTATGTAGATAACAAGATGTTATGAAGAAGGAATATTTCCATTCGACTTTATACCTACAAAAAAGATTATGCAAATGATTGCATGAATTATAAAATAATAGCTCTATTATTTCATGCCTCTATATGTTACTCATAATAGTTAAAAATAGAATACAAGACTTGAGAAAGGAATCCGAAAAATAATAATGACATTAAGAATAATTTTACTAAACAATTAGAAATGAATAAGTCTTGTTATTGACTTAGAAAAGACTTTTGGTAAGGAGAAATTGAAGTTGTTGTTATGAAAAATATAGATTTTGATTGGAAGGATAGACATTTAATTTTGAATTTATATAGATATCAAAATACAGAAATAGATGTAAAAAGGTGTAAAATCAAAGGTAATATAAGAAGAGACATGAAGCAGCATTATCTGTTGTCACCTTATTTGATTTATTTATTAAGAATATAATAATGATTATAAATGGAAAATTAAAGGAATTAAAATAAAAGTTAGACATAATCATGGTAGTCATTATGCAAATGATATTAGCATTAATTGCTGATTCAGAAAAAAAGGGAATAAAGTGCTTAAGATGTTAAATGTACTTACAGAATCCTTTAAATTGAAGATAAATATTAATAGGACTAATGTGGTGGTTATGAATAAACTGAAGATAAAAGAGTTGATAAATAATAAAAGTTTAGAATAAGTGAAGGAATATTGTTATTTAGGGAGTATGATTTGTGATGACAATGGATAAGGAGAATAATGTTGCCAAGATATGATTTTCAAAATAAAAAGACTATTGCAAAGTAAATACATTGATATAAAAATAGAATGAAATTTGTTAAAACCTTCATTTGGAGTATATTGACATATGGATGCCAGATCTGATCTTTGGGAAAACGGTGGAAAATAAGATTAGAAGAAATGAAAATGAGGTTTTGGAGAAGCATGAGTTGGGTGAAAAAGATATCTAATAATCAAATATAAAAAGAACTTGGAGTGAAAAGAAATCTGCTGAACATGTAAAAATCAGTAAGGTTAAATTCTTGGGCCATTTTTTAAGACTTGATATACTTTTACAAAATACTTTAGAATGCAAAATTTTGTGAAGAAGATTAAGAGGCAGGCCAATAATGTCTTATCTTAAAAACATAAGAAATAATACACAAATGTAATTACTAAATTTGGATATTTCTCATATGCAAGTGTGAAAAGAATTGTGAAAAAAGAATAATGTGGATGTATTGACAAGACATTGCCTTTAGAAGCTGGGCTGCTGATGATAAAAATCTCATTTTTTTTAGAATTAGCTTCAACGGGCTATAGTTAATATAATTCAAAATCTTTTTAGTCATTATAATTCTACATCAACTTTGTTGTTATCCTCATTATTTATTCCTCATTATTTAGCCATTTTCAGCTATTTGAAAGCACTAACTTATTTGACAACTGCCATGCTTTTTCATTTATCACAATTTATTCTATGAGCTGTATTTGATATTTTTGTTATGCTCATCTTAATGCCTGAAAGCACTTCATTAGTAAATCAAATGCAAAGAATTCTGTAAAGTTGCTAATATCATTTTTATCAGTACAGGTAATTATAACTGTTGTCTTTTGCTTTAAAATAAAAATTATTATAGCTTTAGCCTTATTCATTATAAGCTGATCACATGATAATAGCTAAAGCTTAAATGAAACATAGAATTTACAATCTATTGTAAAGGCAACCTTTGTGGTTGCCTTGACAACAGATTGTAGATTTTATGGTTTAGTTAAGCTTTCACTGTTTTCATGTGATAGCTTTTGTCAGTTTATAGTTTATTATTTAAATAATGGATTATAAATTATGTATTGATTCCTAACAATTGTCTTGAGGCAGGTTAAATTTCAGCACCCCTAGCCCCATAAACAGAATCAGCCTTAGGATGGTGTGCTGATTTAAGGCCTTTCATTTATCAAAGCCCCGGGCTTGCATGCTGTGCATGTTTTGCAAAAATCAAAAAATAAATTCTTTTATCAAATGCTAACAGAAATTAAGTTTCCTTTTGTATGCCAAAACTCTCTAATTTATAGATTCTATAATGAATATCTCTTGCAAAGTAATACAATTATAGAAGCAGTGATTGTGTGGTGTTGCAGATGTTTCAATTATATACAATTTGTATACCTAAATGTTTTGCAATGTTCTGACCATGTTAATATGAAATTAATATAGATCAAGAATGATTTTCTTTATTAGCATTTTTATCTATTGAATTATAATTTGATAAAAAATTAAATTACGATGATGTTATTTACAGATTTACAATAAAACATTAAAGAAAATAAAACATATTTTTTTGCATTATATATATTTTATTTTGTTTTCTCAAATATTTATCCAAAATCATATTTATAATAATTAATTATTTATACATTATAAGTACTAATTTGAGCAATTTTAATATATCTGTATTTGCAAGTATGACCCACCTCCTGCATAAAAACATTGCACCAGGCCCCACTTTCTTAGACCAGCTTTGCCCATGAAATAAAATTAGTAAATTAAAGTAAAATGAATTCCTATATAGTTTTATTTAACAAAAGATAGAAACAATACAATAGTAAAAAATTATAATTATTTACATTTTTACTTTTTTATTTACAGATTAACTCTCAGGATTTTAGCGGCCCAATATGATTAAATAATGATTACTTTTAACCAAATTGACTCTAATCAACATGTCAAATACTTAATTAAAAATAAGTTTTGTATGCTCGTTATTTCAGTATAATAACTTAGTCATGGTAGGGGTTAAGAATTTGCATTACATGTACTTAAGGGGTTTTCATACATTGTTTATTTAAAAATTTTGCAGAAGCCATTACCATGCCTTGCACTTTCTTTTGTTTAATGATAGGTTAGGATAATAACTAAAAACATCCAGTAATTGGTTTCTTTTACTAGAATAGATAAAGAATTTGTAAGCGTTTTTACAACAGAACAGTTTTAAATGATGTATGATTGTTACAATTAACAGAATAGCAATAAATGATATTTTTTTAACAAAACGTAACTTTTTAAAACAATTTTTTTTTTAATTATGTTTTCCTGGGATTTGGACTATTTGGCCAATATTATGAATCAGTTACAAGTTTTCCGCTAAGTAACAATTAACACGACAGTCCAAATCCAAGGAAAAGCAGATTAGTAAAACGTGTAAAAAAAATATTAATATTAAATATAAAAAGTAATATATCAGCATTTTAAAAAAAGTACGAGATTGCACTGGAATTACCCCCTGGATTACATATTTTATCACCTGGTACTTTAATACTACACTATATCAAACACATGTTAGAAGTCAAAATAAAAGTCATAGATCAATTCATAGATCACATGACCCTATGATCTTGTAAAATATGACTGATAAACCTAATTACCTACTTTACGTAATTATTATGAGACTATTTTCTAAATAAGTAATGTGTCACTATTTAAAGTGATTCTGAAATGTAAATATTTTCATTTAACACATAAATTTTATTAATTATTGCAGCAAAATGGCATCAGTTTATTCAGTTGAACACAATGATAGACTGAATAATATTTAATGTATTTCAAACTGTTGTCATAAGACTAAGTAAAATAGTAATCCTCTTATATTTGAATAAAAAAATATTTGCAATCAGAATATATGTCTAACAATGAAGTATTAGGAAATCTAAACATTTGCATTTATATATAAATTTTACTCATTATCATAGCAATTTTGTGCCCTCGTTGATGAAGCACCTTTGTTCCCTGCATAACCTGCATATGGTTGCCCTGAGTAAAACATGATGAATTTACCGTTTTATATTTTTGATTCGAAACAAGACAAATAAACATAATGTGAGATAATTATTTTAAGAGTCAACAAACAACCAAAACATCTAAATACAGTTAGTTGGAAAATGATTTTTAATAATAATATATATTTTTAATTCATTTACTAGGATTTAGCTTTTAAAATAACTTCAACATTCTAATATGCGTTTTAAAAAAAAAAAAGTGCTATTAGGTGCACCTCCCCGCCCAAGAATGAATATTTAGAATAAAGGGGGTTTTACATAAATATCTAAAACTGATAGTTTCCATTTAAGTTAATAATAATACATTATTTTCTTTTATCTCTCTTTTTAAAAAATATAGTTTATGATCATTTTTCATTAACTCATGAATTTTCATTACCTAATACTACTATTTAAAACTTATTACATTTTTATTTACAATTGTCAAACTCATTCCACTCACAACTTTGACACCATCCACCTCAGATAAATACAATAATGATCATCACTAATCATTTACTAAACTAGAGATTATCTCTAGCACAGATATAAACTTTAAACTTCAGTTAAAGATTAATATATCTGATTTTTTTTTTAAATTTTAAACATACACCTACCTGGAGTTATTCACCTTTATCTTTCCCATGTGTAATGTCTTTATAGATATATTAAAACAACTTCCATACTTCCCCATTCTTTTTAAATTCATATAAATAAAGATATAATAAAAGACAAATGCCCCCCAAGATGCATTTCATGCTGAACCAGTACTCACCAGTTGGCCCAGGTCATCATCTCTCATATATATCTATTATATAAAAAGTATTTATTGCAAATTATTACATTTTTATTTACAACTGTCAAACTCACTCCATTCACAACTTTGACACCATCCATCTCAGATCAATACAATAATGATTATTATCATTTACTAAACTAGAGATTATCTCTAGCACAGATATAAACTTTAAACCTCAGTTAAAGATTAATATATCTGATCTTATGATCAGATATATTGAAGCCTAGATTAACATCATTACTTTTAAGACTGTCATTAAAAGTTTTTTTAGGAGCAAAGTGGCTAAATATGCTACTGCACAGGGTAGTAAAATTCTAGGACTATACTTGGTGTTGACTTATATTACTTAATTACATACTAATGAACTTTACTTGATGGTGATCAGCAATGGTTGGAAGAAAGATCATGACTCAGCAGCAGTAGAGTTTACATTAAGAGAGCACAAAACTACAAGGACAGTCGTCATTTCTGGATAAATTCTATTGTCTAAGGACTAATGAGAAATTGATTATACTTTGAATTCTTTCCAAGATTTTAATAGTTTTGTGGCAATATACTATAATGGCCAACATTCTTACTCATCATTTTTGTTTCAATTTATATGTATTCTCTTCAAAATATCCAAGGAAATAAGCAACACATTTGTCATCTTTCAAGACCAATGAAACAATTATTAGTTTTGTCCTTTTTTATATTTGTTAATAGTAGTCTGTAACAACACAATTGTGTCTATTGCTCTTTTATCAATTATAAATCCAGATTCTTCTTCAGAATAAGTATATCAATTTATTCAAATTATAGCTGAAAGATTGCTCTACAATTACTATATATATTAAGTCTAAGAAAAAAAATTGGCCACTGTCCTAATAATACAAACATTTGTCTAATTCAATCCCATTGAATAGTCTTTAGTTGTTTAATTTTTTTGATTTGTTATTCTTATACAGTCTAATTTATTTTCTTCTTTTTTTAATTGGTAATAAATGCAGATTATGATTCACATGAAAATATCAGTTTAGATTCCCCTTCTGAATAACAAGCCAAAGATTGTATATAATTGAACTTATTCCCTTTTCAAGAATGCAGAAAATTGTGGTCCAGTTTAGTCTTCCTTGATTTCTAAATTCAATAAAGAAACTTGGAAATTTTCAATTTCTTTGAAGACGCTGGACCACACTAAATAAATTTTGGTAGAGAAAAAAAGTACTTTTTGATAATAAGTGTTCAATAAATAATAAAGTATTGAATTATGAATTACTTTTTATAGACAATTTTATATGTTGTGTAATATATGAAAAACTTTGTATGTTAAGTTCACTATTTAAAGATAGGGTGTTATGATCAAGGGATAAAACTCAGTTGTTTTTGGTTAAATGGCTATCTGCAATGGTTTCATATCTTGCACTTTAGGCAATTTTTGAATAAATTGATTTCTTAAAAAAAAAATTGTTTTATAATCTCACCATGAGAAATTTATTTACTACAGGGCTAAGCGGTTTTTAAATTTCTTTACCGGCAGGGCAAAAATCTTTTTCGCACCTCTCGCTATATGTTAAAAAATACTGTAGTCGATCTTATCGATCAGACATTCATTACTAATCCAATATTTTTGAAGTATAATCTACAATGTTTATCATTTCGCTTGATTAGTTAGTTATTCGTGTTCCGATTTGATTAAGGAGGATAAATAATTTTTATTTGATAGTTTCTCCCTTTCAGCTATAATTTGAATAAATTGATATACTTATTCTTAAAAAAAAACATAAAAAGACTAATGTTATCTTGCATTAAATAATGGTTTAAAATAATCAGAATGCTTATCTAACAATTTCAAACGGAAATCCACTTCCCGGAAGTTAGTTTTTAAAAATAAAATTGATTAATTAGTAACTTTTTTATTTTTTATCTGGAGAAGGCAGGTGATTTGTAAATACTTATGTCTATATATATATTTACACACTTGTATATGCGTACGTAAATACAAGTTTATTACTAGAGAATTAATTTAAATTTGCAATTACGGTATTAACTATCAGTCGTGCTTAATTAAAAATGCACTTTCTGAAAAATACTATACATTTCTATAATTTAAATGACTCATTAAAGTGTATGATATTGTAAACATTAAGAAAGAATTGTGTGTTAAGAGACTAACAAATCAATGGCAAAATATTACCAACATTAACCTTTCATCTTAGTTACTTAACATGCATTCAGGCAAAGAACACAACTACGTACATACAGATTAATGTACTACTCATTTAATAATTGTATGTCTTTTTTTTTTTGAGTAGATTTAAAAAGTAGACTTGATTTTCATTAGGCAATATTACATATACAGATGTACTATAGGTGTACAGATATTACATAAGATGAGGCGATACTTCAATCAATTATTATTGCTTGATTGGAATTTCCTTAGATCTTTTAATCTACCCTTATCTGAGTTGTTTCTTCTTATCGATAAAGTACCATAGTTATTAGACTAACAGAATTAGATCCGCCCAAGTAAATTTGCTGTACTTATTTAATGTACACCGAAAACAGAGGTAACCCTTATTTTTCCCATGGCTGCATATTAAATTATTAATATTTTAAACAAATATGACAATTTTATAGCAGAGAGACAACAAAATCAGACTAGGCCAAATAAACTCGTTACTTACTTAATGCACACTGAGAACAGAGAGGTATCCCTTATTTTTTGCATGCCTACCATATTAAACTTTTAAATAATTGTATATAATTTTATAACTTCAAGGGGGCGCGGGGAATTCTGGAAATTTTAATGTAAGGCAAACGCATTTTTAGTTACTGTGATTTTATAGTTATTTTTGTACGTGTATCAAAGCAATTTAGCTTACTACCTACTTTGTAATGAAATGTAAAAAACAATTCCACCAAGATTTTTTTTTTCTTTTGCACTGTTTGCATAATTTTTTGAATGATTAACTTTATGGATCTGATTTTCATTGGAAAGTCTTTCATATAGACATACAGATGTTACATATAATAGAAAGATATTCTAAGTTAAACAGGTTTATGGTTATTGTTAGTGAAAGTATTCAGTAATAAAATATTTACTTCTCTTTCTCAAATGAAAAACTAGTAACTGCATGAATTTATATGTGCATATTTTTGGATGTGAAACATTAAGAGCAATGCAGAAACTGCAGATTACATAATTAAGTATTACATTGTACAGGCTTAAACCTGCATTTATATATGTAATATAAGCGGGATTCGAACTCAAGACTTTCACACGACCCACTACTCTCAGTGCCATCTCATATTGCTGACCCACCTGATCACACACATGTTGAAAAGATAAATAATCACCAATATATGTATTTCATGTTAAACCAGAAATCATCAGTTGGTCTAGATTACTATCCTCACACGTGTGTGATCAGGTGGGTCAGCAATATGAGATGGCACTGAGAGGAGTGGGTTGTGTGAAAGTCTGAGTTCTAATCCCGCATATATTACATATATAAATGCAGGTTTAAGCCTGTACAATGTATTAATTTATACAAATAGTATGTAAAGGGTCTGCCCATCCCTCGTATATGTATGTATAAATGGATTATTCTCCTGTACATGAGGGGTCAGAATGACTAATATGTCAACATGGGTAGGATGACAACCTTAGTACTAACAAGGGCTTTGAACATTCCATCTGATCAGATTTTCAATGAAATGGAAGGCTGAAGAGTTGTGGGTTGGAATAGTTTGAAATCTGTCCATTGAAGTATGAAGATTGGCTATCTTAATATAAGGCTGAGCACTGATTGTATATATGTGTGAGGCTAGTAATCTAGGCCAACTGATGATTGCTGGTTTAGCATGAAATATGTTATTGGTGATTATTTAACTTTTCAACATGTGTGTGATCAGGTGGGTCAACAATATGAGCTGGCACTGAGAGTAGTGGGTTGTGTGAAAGTCTGAGTTTGAATCCCACATAATTAAGTATTGGAAATGTGTAATATGTGTGGTGATGGGATTATTAATGAAGAATTGAAAACAAAATAAATGGCTGAAAATAGAAATAAGTATTAATAATATCATTGAAAGAGTTAAAAGGCTGAAGTTGATCTAACTGGTTATATTACTAAAAGAGATGACAATAGACAAATAACAATAGATTATAAGATATCTAGAAAGAGACTATTATCTGATGGAAACTAGAAAGTCAATGTGAGATTTATGAATGAGGAAGTTGCTGGAGAGTTGTGGGAAAGCTGTGAATCAGAGAAACTGGAATAAACTTGGGAGAAAGCTTTATTCTGCAATAGAATGATAACGTTCAGAAATGATGATTTATGCATATCCAAATATTTATATATTTATGCATGTCACTAAAATTTAACATTAATAATTTTGTAGGACATATTGCATTCTGTTAAAATTTGGAATTTTATATATGTAATGCAATATATTTAGTATCTTTCTCTTTTTTTTTTTTCATATGTCATAGCATCAGCCGGGACACAAACCCACACCCGCCCGCAACCAACTACTTGCTTGCAAGGTGGGTGCGATGACCTCTCGGCTAATAACGCTTGACTAGTATCTTTTTCTTGCATTGAAATAATTTAAATATTTGTGGAGTTTGGGGATAGCTAGAATTTAGCATTTTAAGCAAATGTATCAGTGTCATCTGGTTTGAAATTTATATATAAAATCTATATGTTCTTTATAGTAATATAGACATATCATATAATTAACATTAATTTTTAATTCAATGGACAGATTTTTATGCATTAATGTGATTTTTTTTAAAATATTTGTTATCTACCAAAAGGCTGGTTTATTAAATTAACTTAACCATTTTTTAAAAAATCTTTCTGTCTCTTGCTCTATTCATTAAATCCATATCTATTTCCTATCTTATTTTCCTATTTATTTATTTTTATTCATAGATTTTTTCAACATCTTCAGAATCATTATCTTTTAAACATATATCCAATAGTATTCTTTTTTTATATTTCATCATTTTTTTATAAATGATTCTTTGGCATTCTTTTCAACTCTATTACATTGCTAATCTTATTTTTCTTAATTGTCATTTCCATTCCATATTCGTAAAGTTTTCAATCTTTTCTTTTTCTAATCATCCTACTCTTTATTCTTTAAAACTATCCTTCATATAAGGTAAAAAAAAAAATTGTAGTTTTATTATTCTGCCTATATTCATTGTTTTACTTATAGTTAATGCTTATTTTTATTTTAAACTTGCAAGTTTTAATATACTGTTCTTAAATCTGATTCAACAACTCTTTCTACCTCCAATATTGATTTTAATCTAATCAAAACAACACCCATTTAACAATTTATCTATATCTGGGGTGTCAAACTCATTTCAGCCACTGACCATTTGTCTAACAAATTAAATTCACACAGGCCTTATGATATGCATTTATTTATATTGTTACTCATTCTGCTTTTCAAATTTCACAGTTTTTATTGTTTTTGTTTTTTTAATGTTCTTTAAAGAAAAACTTAGAATCCAATTTGTTTTATTTCACTATATAGAAACCATAATTAAGTTAAGAAATATTCAAAAGGAAATAAATATACAGATCCCTATTTTTTGAAATATTCTTCTCTCTTTATCGATTTTTTAAAATTTTTTTTATTGACTTTGAAAGCAACACTTTCTAGATAAAAATAATATTGTATATTAGTTTAAATATTTGTTTGAAACAATTTTTAAAAAATTCACTGTTGTTGGAATATGTGGAATAATTTGCAGAACTTACAACTCACGATAAATCATCAAGCCTACATTTTATGAAAACTTTATTTGAGAAAAACTTATGAAGAGTTGCATATCTAATAAGTTTTGTTTGAAACATTTTTCGATAGAATACATTGTTTTTGAGACATAACTGAAGACCATTATCACAAATATTTTCTTAATAAATCATTCAATATGCACTTTATAGAAAACATTACTGGATAAAATATGTTCTGAATGGAATTTTAAGTCTTTTACATATGAAGGTTTACAAGAAGTGCATGCCACACAAATTCTCATCATTAATCACATGTGGCCCATAAGGCATAGTTACTCATTTTTACTATAAGCAAATTAAAAGGAAATAACTAGTTTTTAAAAATATTTTTCTTTTTTATTTTCCAATGTAAAGATTTAAAAGTGCTTTTAGAACAGTGAAATATTGAAAGAAATTATGAAAGGAGTCAATGAGTATGAGTTACCATTATGCTTTGGATTTATAGATTATGAAAAGGCATTTGATTCTATACGTATTTCCAAACATCGCTATAATGACTGAATACTGTTATATTCTGAAGAATATCTATTAAAATTGAACAGCGATGATTAGATTATATGGTGATACCAAGATTAATACTGATAAGAGTATATGATAAAATAATTTATCTCAAAAACTTACTAAAGTAGTTAAGTATTTGTGGATTAAAATGGGAAGCTAAGGGAGTAAAAATAAATGGAAATTATTTAAATCATGTAGATTTTGAATATGATGTGGTTGTTTTATAAATAATATTTAGAGCTATAGGAAATGTTGCAAGTTTTATCCAATGAAAATAAGAGAGTGGGAATAAAAATAAATACTAAAAAGACTAAAATGTTATAATGGCTTTTCTCAGAAGAAGAAAATAAAAACTGATAATCATGAATTAAAAAAAGTTACAATTACAAATATTAATGCAATTGGAAAATAATGAATGGAGTTCATCATAGAATTAAATTTGGGTGGAGTGTTTTTGGTAGAAATAACTTAATATTAAAAGATATGTCTGTAATTTTGAAAAGAAAGGTTTTTAATAGATATGTCTTATCATTTCTTGCTTATGGATTGGAGACTTGGATAACTAACAAAAAAGCAATACAAAGATTTCAAACCACCAATGAAGAAATGGGTATTAGGAGTAACAAGAAGGAATTGAAAGTAAAATAGTTGGGAGAGAGAAAAACAGATAGTGAGATTATGGAAAGAATTAAGAGATTGAGTTGGAACTAGGCTGGATATATTGCTATAGGAGTTGATAATAGGAAATTTTAAGTGGGCCCCAAGAGATTGTAAAAGATTTTAAAAGAGAATGTATGTAGAGTGGATGGATGGAATAAGGAAGTTTGCTGGTGTTATATGAAGAAGAAAAAGTATGGATCAGAGAAACGGGAATAAAACTTGGAGACTTCCATTCTGCATAAAATTGATGAAGATTGAAAGTAATGATAATTAACATACATAATAAAAATTGAATAATTAAAAGATTGTTTGAATAATGAAGAAATAATATATTTTATTTGTTAACAAAGAATATATTTCAAAATGTTCTTTTGAATTCTATCTCTGCATCTTGTTTCAATTTCCCTATCAATATTTTGCCCTGCTATTATTGTTTCATCAGGTTTGGGGGGCTTTTTCCCCCTCTGGAGGTGTTATTTAGAAACCTGATCATCTATTTACTTTTTCCAAACGTTATAATAATTAAAATATTAGAGTTATGTATAAACGTTTAATGTGTTTATGTATAATGTATGCATATCACTTATTTACTATTAATAATTATGTTATTTAATGATAGTTATTTGTGTATTTATTATCTTGTCTTAGTTTCGTGGGAGAAAACGGTATTTTGTAATAGAAAATAGTTAAACTGAAGGAAGTTATTTTTGCATTCTTTTAGTGATGATTCATTGTGTGGAATGGAGGAAGTTCTGCTGAGCTGAATATAATCATACTTTACTGATTTAAGATTTTGTTATAAACTATTAATTTCATCTTTTATTTTAGAGTAATCGTTTTATTCTAGAATATTGTAAATTGCCATGATTAATATATATCCATTACGAAAATCTGTTTCTCATTTTTGCATCTTTCTAATTCACTCAAAATGATGAATATCATTTAAAAATTATTGTATTTATCTTTTCATATAGTTTACTTTTTCCGTAGAATAATAGCTAGCTACGTTAGCAAGCATGTGGGTTTAGACACGCACACACGTCTATTGACTTTATGATAATAAACACAATTTATTTTCTATTAGCAGATTCAAATTTTTGTATTACCAGAAAAGGATTTTGAAAGTGTTAACCTCTAAAAGTAAACTATAAGTTCAGTTACGTAGGCGTATGACGTTGTTTTCACCACTGATAAAGTTTGCATTATATATATATTTTAATGGTTGTTTACACTACAATGCTTGGGCTGGCATTACTTAATTTTATACAAATTTATTCTAGTAATTATGGCAAAAGATGAAAAGAAAAAAAACACTTTTCAATAATTTATTTATTTGTGATAGCAGCATTTATTAAATTTATTAGAGGGAAAAAAATATTGAAATGAAGTGTACACTGAAATGCATATTATTAAATAAAATTGTGTCTAGATTTTTTATCTTTTTATACTATGACGAACTTCAGCTGAGAAGACCTAAATGGAAATTGACTGACCAATACAAGATAGTTTTAGTTTGTCTACCTGCTTTTCCTATGATTTAAGTTTGAATCCAAATAAAATATAGAAATTTTTTCAGGTAGATATGTATTTCTAATTAAGCCCAATATTTTTATTTTCGGAAATTGAAGTCTAATTATTATCAATTAGAGGGGGTCGGGGGAATTCATATTCCGAAATTGTCTAATGTGATGATTTTTGTTTTTTTTCACTATTCCTCTATGGAAAGATTTGCAGCGATCTTTATTTTGCAATGAGTGATTTAAAATTTTTACTTTATAGAATTGCTATAGAAATTCTACATGCATCAAATTTGAGCAAATATTTTTTTAAATGGTACATTGATGTCATCAATTAAATAAGTTTAATTCTTTCAATAAAAAAAAAAGTAGAGTTAAATAGTGGATTCAGTATCAATAGGTATTTATTTATATTAGCATTCAACATTAATTTGATCATAATTGGCCATTATATATATATCACATGATCGAACTATTTTAAAATAATAAAATTAAAAAGGTTAAAAATAATTAATTTATCTGAAATTAGACTTCTATTCAAATAAACAATTGCATTTTATAAAGAAATACAATTTAAAATGATTATTTTACACACCCTTTAAAGTTATATATTCATTGAAAACCACTAAACTCAGAGACACAGAGGCAAAACTCTCTATACAGCAGCGCCATTCAGTGTAAGCCAGAGCAATCAATGGATGCAGAAAGGTTTATGCCTAAAATCCCTAGCTAGTTCCTACTCATCCTATATTCTCGGACTTGTTTCTGGCTTGTGGCTTTCATCTAACATATCACCATCAATGTATTGAAAAATTCAAATATTTCATCAGGACTGCAGCCTTTTCATTTTTAAGATTACAAAGAACTGTTTTGACTTCATCAAGATGGAAATATGTGTCCAAATCTAAATGATATGATAAAATGGATGTATCATTAAAAGTCATCATCTCAATTCTTATATCATTATTTTAGGCATAATCAAAATATTCCTTCCACCTGTTCAAAATACCGTTGTCATTATATAATAGAGGGACATTTCTGGATTTAATAGGTTTTGGGATTCACATTTTGCTTTCAGTACATCAAAAAAAGATCTAGAATGCCCATGATTGGCAAATTTCTATATCTTCTTCATAGTTTTATTCCAGCAATTATTTTCAAACTTTTTTATCAGATATTGAACTTCTGTTTTTAAATCTCAATATTTATTATAAATTTCCATATTCAATTTAATATTCTGCTAAGCAGAAAATGTCATGTTTCTTTTTAATCAAATTAGTGATAATAAGATCAACAGACCATTTGAATTTCTGCACCAAAAAAAAACCATTATTTTCAAAAACTTTTAGCCAAAATCCACTATTTGACCAACACATATATTGAAGTCTCAAGAAGAAAAATTTTATATTTTAATTATATTACTGTAATATTGCTGTCCTGCTAGGAAAAAAAACAACACTTTCTTTCTCTGCATACTTGGAGTCTAATGTTGAATGAGACTATAACTATTTTGCAAGCTAAGTTTTAGAATTAATAGTCTTTCATTGATATAACTAGAAATTTTAATAAGAAAAAAAAGGATACTAAATTAGACTTTAAAACATATCCAATACTGAATGATCTGCTCTTCCAAAAAAACTGTAATTATCCCATCTGTTTTATTATCTGAAATATTAACAGCTCCTTAGTCACCAATGCTGTTTTTTGTTTTAGTTTTGAAGATTTTGTATCAAATAAAATACACACATTCCATGTTCCTATATTTTGAAAGCAAATAATATCTGTTAGTACTATTACTGCCTCCTGCTTTACCACTATATTGATAATATTACTATTTCTACACTTTAATGAGTAATCTGCCAGGCATGATAACCTAGCAAGACTATGAGACAGGCAATTTTTAGACATTTTCTAAGCCTCTTCCATTGTAGGCAGAGGGATTAGACATACCATCTTTGCCAGCTGAAATTCCTATCTCATCCAGTTACAAACCAATTCGTTAGTGATTGTAATATCTTGAGCAAAGATCAGTACTGACTGCAAGCCTATTAAGTCTTCCCCTTCATTGCTTTCTTAATTCTCAAGGGCTTGCCCCCCCCCCAAAAAAAAAGAAATATAGGAGTCAGAAATGATGTGTGTATAATAAAGGATAGAAATGCAATTGCATAAACAATCTCATTATCACAGTTAGTATAGGACATAACTGATGGCATAACAGTCATATGATGACTGACCCCTATTCTAACCCAAGTTATTGAGGAAAGAAAAGAGGCAGACCGAAAAGATATTTATATCAGAAACAGTATTTTGTCTTTGACAAACTAACATCCTATGTTACAAGGCAGCAGAACATACTCTTTCTCAGATACTGTTTATTTGTTAATAATGGTGAATTTTCATAACTGAAGGTCATTACCCCATTCACCAACTGTGGAACTTGTTTGTAGTCTGAGCACAACATCTGACAATCTTTAGTCAATCTTATTTAATAAAGAAATTTGAACTATTGTTTATTTTAATTGCACTTTGTAGGTTATTTATTTTTTCATTTTTGCATAATCTAAAACTATTGTTATGAATGAATATACAACATTAATACAAATACTTCAAATAACAAAGATTCCTTTCACTAATTTATTCATAATATTTTAATATCAAATAGTAAAAGGATATATGAGATATTAAACTACATTTGCAAATAAAATATTTAATTTTAACTTAATCACTTTATAATTTAAATAATTATTTTAATGATTGCACTTTTAGGTTATTAAAATTCATATTATATAAACAAACATATAAAACGTATAAAATCCAATAGTGCTAATTTATTTATGATTTCTTTTTGCTTTTAGAAAGCTTAACTATTATAATGTCATAAAGAAATCTATAAAGATTCCTATTATGAGATAGCTTCACTAGTGACTTTATTAAGTTTGTCAGTTCTATTATAATCACAGATTCATCAGTTATTAATTATGTTCTTCATGGTTTGTGTATGACCACATCTTCAAAAGTACATGACTCTTAACTTCCATTTATGAAGAATATAAATACAATGATCATGGGTTATTTAAATCTATTGATGAGAATTCAACTGGGTTTACTATTGGATCAGGAAAAAGACATTTGGAATCTCATGAGAAATTAATTTTTTTATGGTATGATTGTTTAGTTGAAGATTTTTGGTTGAACATCTAGAAATGATATTTTGATTTGAGATGAGCGTTTTCTTTTATCTGGATCAATTACGGTGTGAAAGAACAGGAAATCTCTGCAAAGAAATAGATTTGTGTGTGCCTATAATATTTCTCAGGATAATATTTCATTGAGGTCCAGAAGTTTTTTTTCCAAATAGGAGCACAGTATTGTCCAATAGAATGTGTTAGTGCTAAAGAATCTGCCTAAGCTTAAATTATTTGCATCACAATCCCAAGTAATGCCTGCAGTCAGCCAATTTTCCAAAAAGATTGGTTCTAGAAATTATTTTTGATCTAACCTTAAATAAATGAGGGAAATAGGATAGGTTGATAACCCAAGCTTACTCCTAAATAGTATGGAATAGGATTATGGTCTCAACATATATTTAAATTATGAGATTTTTTTCTTTTATTATATGAAAAATTAAACTTAACTTTTTGTTGGATTAGAAATATCTCCGTTCTTTGAAAAAGATTTCCAACAAATTTTCAAATCTTTATTGAGAGATTTTTCTATTTAAGGATTTCTTTTGTGAAGTCAAAGTAATGTCGTTGGCACAGATGAATTTCCTGTATTCTGTATGGTGATCACTGATGAATATATTAAACAAAACAGATGTAGAAACTGAACTGTCATAGTTTTGTAAAATTTTATATCTATTGCTATTATCATTTAGCATCATATGAATTTGTCTATTAAAGAGCATTTTATCAAATAAATAAATAGTTTACTTTTTTTTTGACTTATAAAAGACCATTTTCCAGTCACAATCATAAGTTAAGATTAGATCAATACAGGTAGTACCAGTCAATATGTGTTGTTAATGATAAAACTTGTTCTTAGCAATTTCTTAGGTTATATCTAGCTTGTTCTGAATTTCAATTATTTGCAAAATTATTGTTAATATGATTTTTTTCAAATAGCTTATAGGAGACACATAATAATGATACTGGGTGATAATTTTTTGGATTTATTTGCTTTTAAAAGTGCTACAGTTGTCAAGCATTGGTAGTCGAGAGGTCAGCACAGCTGCCTTACAAGTAGTCATCCAGGGTTAGCGGGTTCACTTCCCTCCGGATTAGCGGGTTCGCTTCCCAGCCGATGCTATGACACATGAAAAAAAAAGTGCTACAGTTTTGCTTTTATGCAAAATTTTGGAATAAAGTTCTTATGAATATTGTTGTTGAATACTTTGTTAACCATGTTTTGGTTTTAGATTGTAATTTAAACAAAAAATAGTGGCAATGATTATTTATAAATATATCAAAATTTCTTTCTTTTAATTCATTATATATTAAGAATTTATAAAATTTTATTTTCTCACAGTAAATTATTATTTCGAATTTATAGTGTATCTTAAATAGCTAACTATACAATGATCAGATATTACTTTCCAATTTAGATAACATGTATTTTATTGGAATATATATATTTCACTCTATTTCATCCTTGAGTTTTTAATAGTGAACTTCTCATGGTTTGGAATATTATCATGAAATTGATATTCCAGGACAAAGTTGGCATCGCATCTTTATAACATAACTTAAATAAACTTTGAAACTTAACTTTTCCATAAACCAAATATTAATTGATATTTTTCTTTTATCCTATCAATGTAAGTAATTCATATTTTGAAGACATGGGTTTAGCGATCATATTAGATAATTTGGCATTGTATTTTCAAAACTCTATAGTAATTATAAACATGTGAATGATAATATGTTAATAGTATTCTTTTTTTTAAAATATATTACTTTTAAAAAAATAGGTTAATATTATTTAAGAATAAAATACAATTTAAAATTTTTGGCATTACAGGAAGCTGCAGTATATGCTAAATCAGAATGTAAATAAAAAGTAAAAACATGGGAAGTTCATAAATTTAATCAATCTTACAATATAGCAGCAGCTATTTTTCCATCTTGGAATGATGTATGCAATCATGTTTATTAATAATATTTCTTCAGTTTATATTGAAAGTGCATAATTTTATTCACTTTATTATTCTTTCCAAATTATATGTATACAGTATTTCACATAATAAAATGTTTTCTAAACTGTAAAGCTAAAGGTTTTATGAAATTTAAGAAAATTTATAAAATATCTTTCTTAACTATCTTATAAGTATATACCAAATACTTTGTTTGGAGCTGGAGTTGATATGTCTTCAGCTTTTCTCTGTTCTCCTGCAGCTACCTGTATTGTTATTTTGCTGGTTTTGGATTCATTTTGACCACAGAAACTGGAAACAAAATATATTGATTTATTAGTTTTAAAAAAATCTAATGAGGTTAGAAATCTATAGCTAAAAGAAACGACAAAGAATCCAAACCTTGCTTACCATATCATTTAGTTGTTTCTTTGTGAGACCAATTGTAAATTCCCCTTCAATTGTTCATAATGATAAACAAAATATTTATATTTTCTTTAGTTTATTTAAATACGTATGATTATATTTATAATACATGATTATACTTTGATTTTAATTGAATAATGATTTTTAAAAAAAAAAAAAAAAAATTACACTCCTAACATTTTGCTAAACACATTCAAATAAAATTTTGTGATATTTTAATAATTATAAGTACAATTTAAATTTTAAAACAGAATTTTATAAATTTATGATGACAATATTAATCCTTTTATGTTTTACAATTAAAGTTCAAACAGCAAAGATTTCATTAATTTATTTTTCCTCATCAGTATTGCAGTAATCGTTCAATAATAAAAAAGCTATTGTTCTCATTAAGTATATCATTTTATTTTTTTATTTCTATATTAGCAAAGTTCAAATATTATTTTTTAAGATGTTTTTCAATTGTAAACTTAAATTTTTTAACAACTCAGGCTCAGTTTATTATATACTAACATAAAATAAAGTTTTAAATATCAAAATCAAATGTTGAATGATTATAAAAATTCTTACCAGAGAAAACAGTGGAAATGTTTACCTATTGAAAAGTTAAAGGACAAAATGAAAATTATAGATTTAGTAGAGGCAGAAAAAAGAATTGTAAATCATTTTCATAATGCTTCAGAAAGCTTAAAGTTTGAAGAGTTAAATGCTAATCAGAAATAGATAATAGCAACTAGAGATATCTGTACTGATTTGAAAGATAATATGGGCTTAAAAACATTAAAATAACTAGAGAAGCTATGGTGTGCTAATAATGAGATAGCTATTTCATTTTATAGAAAGAAAAAAGGTTATTTAAGAAAAATGATATGACCTCAAGCATATTTAATTGTGATAAAAGTCTGCATTTTGCTATTAATTTTACTTAAAAAATAAAGTATCTGAAATGTATGGCTGAAGAGTTGTGGGGTGGAGTGGATTGAAGCTTGTCCATTAAAGTATGAAGATTTGCTATCTTTATATAAGCTGAGCATTGATTGTATATGTCTGGAGATGAGAATCTGGACTAACTGATGAGTGCTAGTGTAGCACGAAATACGTATATTGGTGATTGTTTATCTTTTCAACATGTGTGCAATCAAGTGTCAGCAGTATGCGATAGCGTGGATAGTTGAGGGTTGTGTAAAAGTCTGAATTCAAAGCTCCTATATATTAAAAAATACAATACAGTAAGTAGGTTATTTTTTTAATTTTTGAATGAATGTGAATGGGTGAATAGCCACACAGTATATATATATGTAAATTTGCTCTCTCATAATGTAAATCTACTTGCACAATTTAATATTAATAACAATAATAATTTTTTAAGTTTTGTTTATACTATAATCTTTATTTATATTTGCATACTATATCCAGAAAAGGATCTGTACTATATATATGTGTGCAGGTTGAAAAGCACTATATACATGCAACTCAGTAAACAATATTCTATTGTAAACAAAGTTCAGTAACAAAATATGGACTATTATTTGCAGTATATAATGTACACTTGGAATAAAATATAATGGATATCATGGCTTCAGTATATATTGCATCTTTGGTTACTTGACTGGATATTGATTACTATTACTGGTTACTTACAAAATTATAAGGCAAAATCCAAATGCTTAAAACAAAACTTTTGCATCCTTATCTTTGTATTGTCTAGAAAAATGTATGAAGTGACTAATAATTTTAAGTAAAGGTAAAGCACCTACAAAAAAAAACTTAAATTAATATATATATTCTTCTTATCCCCATTTCATTTAAAAGATTTTTTTTAACAAAAAAAAAAAAACAACTTAAAATTTAATATTAAATGAAATTTCTAAAATTAAAAATGCACATAAACAAACACTTATATTACATTTTTAAAATATTAAAATCATGAAAAGGTTATCTGTCAGTAAAAATTTAAATTTTATTAATGTTGAAGAATGGAAATAAAAATCATTAATTAATATAGAATTAAATTTAATGATTCAATCCATTATTTTTATGACTACTATAATTATTGTTATTTTATACCACTGCGCTAATTAAAGACCTGCATGTCACTTCAATAATAAAACAACTTTTTTAAATTCTGTCAACTTAGCCTTTAATTTATATATAATAAGAAGAGTCAAAATTTAAATTGATATAACACTATCTATTAGGCATCTTGCAGTAATTAAAAAAAAATTAAATATGGTTGCAGGTGAAATTCTTTGTAATGTTAAAGGAACTCACTTTCTAAGTTTTTTCAATTTAAACTTTAATATAAAGGTACCATGTCAAGCGTTGTTGGCCGAGAGTTCAGCACAGCCGCCTTGCAAGCAAGCAGTTGGTTGCAGGCAGTTATTGTGGGTTCACCTCCTGGCCAATGCTATGACATATGGAAAAATATATATATAAATGTACCAAAAGGTAGTGTGGTATTAATTACAATAATTTGATGTAGTTTTGTAGTTTTTTGCATCTTAATTTTTAATTTAAAATATACCAACTGGAAAAACATTAATAAAATCAACATAACCAAACATTTCTTTTTGCAACATTTCAGTTTTGTAAGCAATACAAAAAATACATATATACACTTTTTTTCAGCTTAGTAAGGATAGTTGGTTCCCCAAAACTTATCCTAAAGCAAGAGATTATAATGGGTTCCTAGAGCAAAAAAATTTGCTTGTTCCTTGGATAAAAAAATTATATCATAAATTGCTAATATTGTATTAACAATCAACCAAGTATATATAATAGTTTAAACAAACCTAATGTACAATATATAATGCTTTTCCATATGCATAATATACATAAGTAAGTTCAAATTATAGTATAAATAAAATTTAAAGAAAACAATAACATAGTTATTAATAATAAATTGAGGCAGCACATTTACTTATATATTTACTGCATGTTTACTCAGTCACATTCAATCAAAAAATAAAAATAATAAACTTACTGTACTAAATCTTTATTTTTTTAAATACAATAAATAGCCAAATAACAGACTTTCCTCGCAATTAAATAATCTTTAAGCCCTTCAGATAACTTTTTTTCCTGTGGAAATGAAATAACAGACTATAGTCTTTCTAATTGTTTTAATGTTTTTAAGTCTGTATCAACTTTGCAATCTATTATAGTCATCCCTACTTGACTCGACCCATTTCAGGTCTCATTTAAATTTTTCAAATTTTAAGTGATGCAAAATAAAAATGATTTATAGTTCTCCCCTCCCCCACTACTAAATCGATAACTTTTATTTTATTGCTTAAAATGAAATATTTTACAAATTTTATTAAATTTTGTTTAGCTTTTAGCCTTATGGTTAGAAAGCATTTTCTTAGGCAAAATATTGTACACATCAAATTTAGAAAAGATAATAAAGCAAGGAATGAATGTTTTCTATTTATTATTAATAACTACATTATTGTTTTTTTTTTTAAAAAAATTATTTATATTATAATTTTAACATACATATGTATATTATGCATACAGAAAAGCATCTGTTATATATATATGGATGGATGTTAAAAAGTATTGTACATGTGCAATTCATTAAACAAAAAAACTTATGTTGAAATACCCGGGCTTTTTTACCTGCTTTTTTTATTAGGGGTTGGCCCACACTTTCCCTCCCCTCCCTTTTTGTTTTTTTTTTTTTTTTTCTTCGTTGTGTGGGGGGGGGGTGGTGGGGGTGGGGGGATGGGGGGGGGGGGGGTGGTTTTGTGGTTTTTGTTTTTTTTTTTTTTTTTTTTTTTTTTTTTGTTTGTTTTTTTTTTTCTTTTTATATTTTTTTTTTTTTTTTGTTTTTTGGGTGTTTTTTGTGTGGGGGGGGGTGTTTTGGGGGGGGGTCCCCCTGGGGGTTTTTTGGGGGTGGGTGGTGGGGGGGGGGGTGGGGGGTGGGGGGGGGGGGGGGGGTGGGGGGGGGGGGGGAATAAAAACTTAATTAACGAAACATAAGCTCTTATATACAATGTACGTGAAGAGAATTTGGAACAAAATATAGCTGATATTGTAGCTCTATTGTAATGATATTTTATCAGCTATAATAATTGAATTGAAAAGATAATTTGCAAAAAAACAAAAAAATGTTTTGGTGACCATCAGATATATGGTAAAGTTAAAAAATCTTGAAAGTTTTGTTGTTAATATGTACAATATATGGGTTTAGTTATTCTATAGATACATTTTAAAAGGACAATAAATTGCTTATATGTGATTTTCTTCTATTACACACATTGGATGGCCTGATGATTAATGATTATATTTTCTAGTTATTACTAAACAAGAAAGATTCAGATATTAAAACATTTGAAGCAGATTAATACTGGGACAGAATTGCAACAAAAAGTCTGAAAAAGATTTTTAAATAAAGAGACATATCTCTAAAAAATTAAATCAGAATTGTTCATAGTATAATATTTCCTATATTTTTATCCTTGTGAATGTTGGACACTAAAAAAATGAGGATAAAGAAAATATTTATGCTTTTGAACTATGCTGCTAGGAAATATTTTTTGAGAATATAATGAACAACAAGGAAATAAACAAGTGGATACTTAATCAAATTATAAGTGAATTTTTACTTGAAGCATACACATCCATGTTGAAATTGTTTTATTTTGGTTATAATATGAGATAATATAATGCAATCTGTATACTTATATAAATCTGTGTAAGATTTTTCTTTGTTTGCAATTAGAAATGTTTATGATAGAAAACGAACATAAGTCGTATCCTATAGGGTATAGTTAAAAGTGAATACATTATTAATTGCCAACATTTAGCAGTTTTCAGTCCTTGGTGATGTAAAAATATACTAAGTTATTAATTGGATCATTGAAGTTCCATGCCTGTCTTCAAAATTTTTCTATGAAGGCAAAATTAAAGAACCATAAACAAATCTATCTTTTTTTAAATAAGTCAGATAATACAGTGGTGTTTTCAGAGAAAAAGAAATGCTAATATATATAGACATCTTCTGAAGGAAATCAATAGGAAATTCCAAAAAGTATGTCAAAAGTAAGGAGTAATAATGTTATCTTTTAAAGAATTGATGAGATAAGGAAATTCCAGCCTCATGTAAATGTCAGTGGATGTAGTTACAAAGATTAGAAATATTAACTAAGCACTTTTGCTAAGATTATCTATATAGACGAATTGGTATTGAAAGATAAGGTCAGATTAGATATGAGATCATTTTTCAAAAGGTCTGGAATTATTGGTAGAAAAGAAGAATCGATAAAAAGTCTGATAAATGAAGCCAATTTATCTAAAAACTTCTTTAAAACCTGAATTATTTTTTTTGAATTGTATTTTTTTAATTTTATTCCTTGTTGTTAAGACTAAAAGTTATTGTTAAATTATTATTACCTTCTTTATATATATATATTTTACAATCTCTAACACTTAGATTTATCTGGAACTTTTTACTCTATAACTAACATTTTATAGATCCAGAGGAAACTGTTTTTTTTTTTTTAAACCATATTATGAAATGAATTAATTCCTTAACTAAGTGTATAATGCATATAAACGATGATGATCATGAATAACAATAAAATGAATAGAGTAATGAATGTGCCATTGAAGAGCCTTGTAAACTAAACAAATAACAGTTACAATTTTTATGACTTGATAGAGTATATAATGTATAGTTGTGAATTTGTACTTTCAGTGTAAATGTTTTTGGCTTTGCATTTAAAATAATTGTTGATATCTATTTTATCTATCAATTTGTGTACATACTTGTGAATCATTTAACTGTTGATTGCTTTGTAATGAAACTTTATTGTTAAAGTAATATTATCTCTGAGCCTCTGCTTGATTATGGATGCTATATATCTATGTATCTTTTTATGCTACATTTTTTTTTGAATCGTAATTTTTACTTTCTTCTTTGATCTAACAAATATATTTAAAGATAATGGTTAATCATGAGATAATCTCCAGTAACAGTGTCATATATTACAATCATATTTTTTATTTGTTTTTTATAGTCATTGCATTGATATTCATTTTATCAATTCAGAGTAATACAAGATTTTTACTGTATATCTGTTAATAATTAGTTACCCATTTATCAAACATTTAAGGATAGCTAACCGAGTCAGCCGTGGGCCAAGTGCATGAAAGAAAAAATCTAAGTCTGCTTGTTATTTGAAAAAAAATTTAAAGTTCATCTGGCTATAACTTGAACACCATTTTGTAGACATGATAGGTGTGTGCGCTAAAAATTATTTCATTAGGTATTTGATGCCGAGAGTAAAAAAGAATATTAACATATTTGTTGCTTATGGTTGTAAAAAAGGATCAATAGACTGTTTTCTAGAATAAAGTAAACATTCAGCCTGTTTGTTAGACATAAGTAAATAGAATAATCACTATTTTTTTTTTTGTAATTGTTCTGGATGAAAGATATACATATATTAAAAAAAAATAAAAGTAGGTTATTAAGTGGAACTGTAGTTGGAAAAGTGTATAAATTCTTTTTTGGCTTTCTGCCATGGCATCGGCTGGCTGAGAATCAAAGGAATTCATATCATACTATTTAAATATTTCATTTAAAAACTGATTGAGCTAATGAAAAAAACGACCACAGTATTTTTTAGAATGAAAAAAAGAAATGTTGAATTTTTAAATCTCATTCACTATTTGTGTCAACAATGTCATAAATAGGTTTAAAATCTATTTAAATGAATAAAAATATTTTTCTTTATGATTGCTCTATGATGATATATATATATAAATTTTATTTTTTGATAAAATATACAATATTTGTGGGTTTAAGTTAATGTATATGTAAAAATAAATAGTAAAAATCATAATCTTAGTTTTCTTAGCCTGTCAAACATTACTAATGCTAATCAGCAGAAATTTAATTTATTGTAGAAAATTTCAAATAGTTTTAGTAATAATTATATTATAAATTACTCAATAATTCATATTACATTTAAGAAACTTAATAGGAGCATAGGCATTTAATAGTTCTATTCAGTTAGTCTGAAACTAGTATTTTATTTTATTTAATAATAATAATCATAAAATAATAAATTATTACAATAGCTATATAAATGTCAATTTTTTTTTATATACATAAAAAGCCTTTTTCAGCACCTGATTTGGTGCCCTTTTCAAATGTTAATAATCTATTACGTTATCGAACTATTACAGACATAAAACCATCTAGTGTTCAATAATGAAATGAAAACAACCAATACCAATATAAATCATTAAAATAAATCAAAACCTACATATAAATCCAGTAACACTAGATGGTTTTATGGCCGTAATAATTCGTTAACGTAATAGATTATTAACATTTGAAAAGGGCACCAAATCAGGTGCTGAAAAAGGCTTTTTATGTATATAAAAAAAATGATATTTATATAGCTGTTGTATGAATTTATTATTTTATGGAAGAACAGCATAAAGATATTTATTATTTTCCAATTTGTTTACTGTATTTATATTATTCATCTAGTAATGAGTTTAGAACCTTTACTACAGTAATAAATAAATAAATAAGATCTCTGCAATAGTAAAGTTCACTTAAATCTAAATAATGTATTGGCAATATAAAATAAGTAGATTTCTTTTAATATAAGATTTTGATTCTGTCAGATCGTCCTTCATCATGTCATGCACTATTTAATTCTTAAATAAATCTACATAAGACTAATACTTTTTCTAATACTGTATATGATTTTTATAAAAAATATTGTTTTGATTGGAATTTTTATGAGATTCCAATCCCACTCACCCTCCACCCCCAAATCCAATAATAAAGCCACATAAATTTGATCTTAAGTGGAGTTTCATCAACACATTTAGAACAATCAATCGTCATGTATTAATCTGTTTCATAAATGTATCAATCAGTAGTCTATGCAAATGTAGGAAAATACAAATTATGAGACATATACTTGATGATTATCATATTTATGGTTATAGTAGCAGTAGTAAAAGATTTAATAAAGCCACTAGTGAATCTATTTCTTGATTATAATCTCTACAGATCTATTTCTTATCTCTTATTAATAATTAAGCTATCTAAAAAAATCCATATATTAAATAAATAAGAAATAAGTGAATCTATCCGTTATAATCATTCTTATAGTAACAATATAAATGTTATAAATATAAAAAAAAACTTATATATACATATACATTAATAAAGCTTTAGATTGTTTTTATTAGGTCTTATAATTTATTACTATAACAAGATGCCTTGGAATATGAATGAAAAATAACGCAGTGTCATATTCAGTATATTTAATTATGAAACATTTAGGACCTGACGATCATATTCACTGTAAACAATTATAGTATCTGCCATAGAATAGTTCCTGCATATAGATATACAGATATTTAAGGAAATGGGGGAAGGAATAATTATTGTAAGTGATATGAATATGCTTATTGCAGAAATTGATGATTATGATAATAAAAATAGTCAATTACTAAAATCTTTATATTGAAGAATGAGTTTAAATATTGGAGAGATTATAGTTATTAATGCATGAGAGCGGGTAATGTTTACAAGTTTGCTAAAATGGTTTTTTTTAGGAATCCTACTTGTCAATTATGAGATGTATTTAATACTAATTGTTCTATAGATGTTTACAATAGATTATGAATTATAGATAGTACATTTTTGATAAAGAAGAGAAAACATTTAATAATAATTATATATCTTTTTATAATAAAGATGGCTAGAAATTGATGGGAAATAATATGGCATATAATAAAAGTAAATTATGGATGAAATATAAATGATAAAAATAAATTGGATAAATATTATATGATTTTGGAAGAAAATATAGAAATTTTTGTTGAATTTGATAATAAAGATTGGCATTTTGAAGTAGAAAAGTGGCGAATATGATATAATACTGTAACAGTCAGGTCGAATGACGTGCCAAGAAAAGGTCACATCTGACTACTGTCGGACCTAGGGTCTTCATGTAAGATGCTGGAGATGACCCGATGAAGTACATGACTCATGATTACATTTATCTTTAATAGACTAGCCTAAGCCTTAACTATCAAATCTACATGTAATTTAAATCAGTTCATCTAACATCTCACCACTCTTCTTCAGAACCGTTGCCTCAGATATTCGAACTCAGGAAGAATTCACGTTCAACTCCCTTAACAGGGATGTATCTATGCAAACTGTTAATAAATTACTAAATTAGCTCATCCTATGTATTAGTAAGGAATAACCTTTATTTAACATTTTCTTCTCATGCTCACTAAACAATAATGTGTGTATGTGTACATGTGCAAAATATTGGTTATAGGATTGAATGTAAATGCTGGATCAACAAAACTAGAGAGACTTTTTCAATTAAACAAAACTTCATAATATTTATTTACAAAAACAAAATATATTAAAAACATAGAACAAATTATCTATCAATCAATGTAGAAAAGAAAATTCAAAAAAGAAATATTTACAAATGCAACTAAATTATTTGGATATATTCTTCTGTACTTATAACTTTTATGTCTATGATGAGTATCTATCATTTTGTTAATTAAACAATTTAAAATTATTAACGTTTATTTCCCATGATAAACACTCATAATCATCATCATCATCAACCATTATCAATCCACTGCAGGATGAATGTCTCTCCAAGTTCAATCCATCTTTTCCGATCTTTAGCTTCTCTTCTCCACATCACCCCTGCACACTTTCTTATTTCATCCATCCCTCTCACATGTGGCCTCTTTCTGGGTCTTTTACAATCTCTTGGAATCCAGTTTAAAATTTCAATTGTCTATCTATTATCATCTCTTCTAACAATATGACCAGCCCAACTCCACTTCAGTCTTTTAATTTTTTCAAGGAGATTAGTAACACCTGTTTGTTCTCTTACCTATACATTGCGTTTTCGATCTCTTCTTGTTACTCCCAACATGCATCTCTCCATACTTCTTTGAGTGGTTTGAAGTCTCTGTATTGCTCTTCTATTAAGTGTCCAAGTCTCAGATCCATAAGTAAGAACTGGCAAAACACATTTATTAAAAACACATTCATAATATAGACATGTATATATCCAAAAGTGATGAAAAATTTATTAGATAAAAGTGAGATTGCTAACTAAACTAGATAATTTAAATCCAACTCTATATAAGTTCTAAGTGTGGAAGTTGGTTGATCTAAAATAATTACCTTGCATATTTATATATCCTGGAAGAAATATAATACATAAACAATACATAATATTATAGCAAAGCAAGAAAATAGTAAAGAATATTAATTAAAAAGTCTTAATCATTTATTCATTATAAAGATCTTAGGAATACTATTAGTAAAACATATAATACATACTATAGGTGGTCATGTCATGTTGTGGCATTGGTTATTTTAGTGACTTTAAAAGAGAAAAACTCTTACCGTTTTAAGTATTCTGTTTAAACACCCAATTTCATAGCCATAGATGAAAATCAAGTATTTTGGTAGAAAATTACCTAAATTTTATTAAAATAAAAAAAATCAGACTTTTCAACCTTCCCTCCCTACTCTCTTGACACTTTCTTACGTTGGACTGTTCCTAATTGTTGAATTAAGCCATTAGTATTCCCGAAATATAAAACCGAGATAATAAAAAAAAAATAAGACATATCTATACAAAAGAATAAAATCATAATATTTACAATATTTCATGAATCGATATGATCAGGCACAATTATTCTTGAGTCCTTTTTACATAACAGTTCTTACAATTTATTCATTTTTTTGTTATTACACATGTTGAGAACTCCTTATTGATTTTGAATAGTATATTCTGAACATATTTATATTGGCAGTGGGTGGTTTTGTTTTATTTCTCATGTAGATTTCCATCCTGCATGAACCCAGCTTATCAGGCACTTAAACATAGACATATAGATGTTAATTTCACATGGCCATAATGGATAAATGCTCCACCTGAAGACAATCGTTCTAGCGAAAATATATCATATTTTGCAATATATGCACTGATATATATATATGCGGTTCGCATTTAATAAAATATATATAGAATACAGCTATTTACTATTTGCAACATTAGCTATATAAACTTTTAACTGAATAAACCGTTCTAATTTCCTTTTTAGTTTCTTTAAAAAAAAAATCATAATACTTTTTTTAAAATTCATAAGTTATTTTAACTTATCTGATTATTCTTCTCGTATAAGAATCTTCTATTTGCTTCCTTAACTTTTTCTTTTTTTAAATGGCAAATAAATAGAAAAAAAAAGTAACATTTGTTGAGACGCTGGTTTTAAAAAATGTCCATTTTGTAGAAAATGTTATTAAAATAATGGAAGTACTTTTAATAATCAAAGTTTAGCTTAAGTTAAATCATTAATCTTTCTCCTAAAGAAAAGTTTTTAAAAAGAATACCCAAGAAGGGCTATATGTGTACTTATTAACAGATAGAAGTGGTTATGTTATATATTAATCATTGTAATTCAATATACTGTGTGTTGTAATGCAGGTACTTAATATGCATGTGTGAAATACATAAACATTTTTTAAATTTTTGTGCTTGCATTTTTTTTTGTTGCTTTTGTATGGACAAATTATTCTTAACTGTAATCATTTTTGTTACTACTGTCTTGCAAATCTTCAATTAACACTTGATTTAATGATAAATTTAAACAGAATAGTATTCTGATTGCCAGATAAAATGAGTGCAAAAAGAGCTATTCTGGTAAGTACAATGAAAGAAATTGTGGAAGGCTTCTGGGGTAAGAATCTTACAGCTTTTTGTAAGGAGAATAAGTATTTGAATAAACGTACATTTTTGTACATGAATAAATATAGATTTTTGGTACTGATTTAAAGTGCACTTTCTGCCATTTTAAATTCTAAGGACCACCCAAAATCACTGCTGATATATTCAAGCGATAAATGACATTGAATAACCCACACGTAAGTTGCAATATAACTATCCATTACAAAATATAAAAAATGGAACGAATAAATTTCAAAATACTAAAAGTTTATAATTTCTAAAATATGAATTTAAAATATTTAAAGAGAAAAGGTGGTGTTTTTAGGCGGTCCTTAGAATTCAAAATGGCAGAGAGCACATGCTAAATCAGCATTGTCCATTCTATATATAAAATGAAGAATGAACATAATAAAGCCATAAAAAATCTATCTCGTGTTTATTATTTGTCCAGATTCCTTTATATGTATTGTGAATATCTGAATATGTTGAATAAACAAATGAGTTTCCATCTTTTTGCTTGCCTGCCTTTAGTTTTCCATATATTAAAACTTTCAGTTAGATAATGTAATATATATGTTGAATTGTTTTATAATATATCTAGAGAATAATTTCTAATACAAAATTGGTTCATAATAAATCTAGTAGCAGCCATTTCATAAGATACATTCATCTTGGGATTATGAAGATTAACTGAATGTTTAGATTAATTTGATCAAGAATGTACTTTTTTTTCCTATACACAAAATTTTTTTTTGTCATTGCTATAAGCACATTTCTGATCCTTGAAATCATTGTTTAGCTCATATTCAAAGGGTTTTTTGCTGATATCAGGGCAAGGACCTTTGTATTATAAGCATTATGGAGTAGAAGATGCTCTTTTATGTACAATCTTAACCAAAGAAATGCCATATAAATACATTTTTCAATAAATGAACACCTTTAGAAAATGAGATAAAAAGATTATCCCTTATGAAATATTTAGTCACATGGTCTCTAATGAGGCAGAACCTGAGTTACTAACATTGTAAGTATCTCCAAAATGACAGAATGATAATATTGTGCTATTATAAATAAATTGTAATCTGTATATACTTTAAATGTATACCAAGAAAAAAAAAGGAACCTTTTGAATAATCAATAAAATACCTTTGAAAATAAATGTTGCCCTCTCTGATTATCATCTAATTTTTCAGATTATATTGATAATGACAGAATTGTTTTAAAAGGCTGTCTTAATTGCAGTTTTATTTTAGATAAAAGAGGTTTCAAATAGTCAATTACAGGACAAAGGCCCTTTATTAGTCTATCATAGAAGGCGTTACTCTTCAAATTATAAAGTGGTAAGGATTTGCTGGGGGGGGGGTGATTTACTCCTTTTGTTTACATATACATTGAGGTATGTTGTTTTTTTTTCATATGTCATAGCTTCGGCCGGGAGGCGAATCCGCAACAACCGTCTGCAACCAACTGCTTGCTTGCAAGGCAGCTGCGCCGACCTCTCTGCTAATAACGCTTGACAGAGCTATGTTTAATTTAAAGTTTATCCTTTTTTAACTAAATGTCTATTTATCATTCATTATTATTATTTGGCCGTAAGTTGGCGTTATGAAAAAAAAAATGTATATCTGAAAAAGTTTATATAACCCGTATCCGAACTCAGATCATTGAAATAGTATCACATATACTATAAGATCCATTTTTATTTTAGTATCAGAGAATTTATTTTTATTAATGTGTCTTGGTTTGTCAATGAATTAACATGTAATTCTGTTAGAATATTTTATTAGAACCTTTTATTGGAACATTTCTATTTTGCTTAATTGATTTATTAAATATAATGAAAGAAATTTAGTTGTTTTTTTTTTAAAGCATGATTTCCCCCCGCCCGCCTCTTTTTTTTTTAAATTTGTAATAAAATATGTTCCGGTTTTTGTTGACGTTGAAAAAATTGAAAACCCATGATTATTTAATGCTTCGCTTTATTATGAAAGTTGTTATTGTAGTAACAACTTACTAAGTACTTAAAAACAACCAACTTTATTATAATTTCCTCCCTGATTCCCACTTTTTAATCTTTTATCTCTTACGTTTATTTTCTTTGCTTTTAATTTTAGATACATTTTCATAGTAAATTTTGTATTAATTCCATCAATAATGGCAGTTCTTTTCCACTAATCTTATTCAACATTTTAAGTTCATTTTCACTTCCACAAATACTTTCATATCGTTTGCAAGCCTTACAAAATGGGCTCATTTTATCAAGTGATAATTTTATCACTATGAAAACAACACTCATTATCTAACTATTTCACATTAAATAGACAACATTTCTATCTACATCTTTTCTATAATGAGTGGCTCTCTACCCAAAGGCAATTTGAGTAATTAAACAAAGAATACTATATCATAATCAGGGATAGTTTGCCAATTTCTTACATGAAAACTGTTTAATTTTATAAATATCTTCCGACTTATATTCTAGTAGATGTTTCTCTTTGCAATCTGTATTTTTATCTTTAAAATATTCATAATGAAATTCAATTTATCAAATTTTTTTTTTAAAAACAATAAAACATTTTTCTTCATCTATATATGATTTAGATTTAATTTCCATCACTAATTATTATGAATGTTTTATCTATGTAACTTTTTAACCCCCCCCCCCCAGATAACTTCTGGGGAATAAGAATACAAATGTACTTAAATGAATGGTGGGAAAAAAAAAATTAGAAAGAGAGAAGTATATTAAGGGTATCAAGCAAAAAAAAAAAAAGATTAATAAATAGAAGATGGGTCTAAAACAAGTGGAATGATATGAAATTTTTCTTTTGCAAATATTTTGAGTTATATTAACTAAAAAAAGTCCAAAAAAAAAAAACATTTTGATGAATGTTCTTTCTGCTATTTTGATCTCCCAAGTTTGTATTTAAAAAATGGTAGTTGTGAGTTTTCAAGTAAACCAAGATGGCAGTCCATATTTTTGATAAGTGTACAGATTTGGTGGACTATAATCTACCAAAGATGTAATATTAAATACGCTTAACGTATATAGTGAAATTAAAATTCAACGATTATATTAATATTTCTTAAGGCTAAGCGCTTTCAGAGCTTTCACTCATATTCATAGCCTTTTAACGTAGTAATTTATGCAAATCTATGCAAGCTTATTTATATTGTCCATCTCTTTGAAATGGAAAAGCATGAGTCTCTCCTGTTTATTGCTTTTAAATCTCTTGATATATACCATGCTTCTTTCACCTTCCTTTTGCGCTTAGCCTTAAGAAATATTAATATAATCGTTGAATTTTAATTTCACTATATACGTTAAGCGTATTTAATATTAC
Source organism: Epiperipatus broadwayi (assembly GCA_028023455.1). Classification (NCBI taxonomy): domain Eukaryota; kingdom Metazoa; phylum Onychophora; class Udeonychophora; order Euonychophora; family Peripatidae; genus Epiperipatus; species Epiperipatus broadwayi. The sequence goes on along the minus strand of JAQFVV010000042.1, from coordinate 549,183 downwards.
ATTATTATCAATAGTGAAGAAAAATCGGAAATTACAAAGATGTGTTTGTTGTTAAATAAAAATTAATAAATCGATTGTTAAATTTAAAAAAGGAATAAATTCCGGTAAAGTTCATTAAGAAACTTTATTTAATTTTTTTTTTTTTGTACTTTTAACATGAGAAATGATGAGACACTCTTAACATTGTCATGTGGGTTTAATTCAGTGTTTTTTTTTGTCAGCAGTTTATTATTGTCATAATAATAAAAAAATCAGGATCTTTCTGTCACAGAGTGTGATGTAGTGGGCTACTTCCAAAGGTAATAGGATTCTGTTTTCCCGAAAAGTGTGTGTTAATGGTTATGATATGATTGTACATTGTCAACATGAATAAAGTGTAAATATTGTATTTGTATATTTTTTATTCTGTTAATAAGTTAATTCAGAAGAAAAGAAACTGCAAATATTATAATTAATTTTTCCACAATGATTTTTTTTTTTTTAAGATAACAATAATAAAAAATAAAATGTAAATATTAAATACAATGTTTCCTATCAGGCATTTTTTTGTAAACATTTTTTGGGAGTCCCTGAAACTGTAGATTTATCAAAAATATAGGCTGCCATCTTGGTTTATTTAAAAACTCACAATTACCAAAAAAATAAATCACTGAATAATTATGGACCTGTATTTTTATTTCTTTAACATTTTCAGGCTATTGTTTAATCTGCAAGGGCTAAAAGTGGTTATATAATGCCACAAAATTTTCATATACCATGAATTCATAGAATTTTATTAATGGAACAAATGTCCATCTCAGTATCCTTGCAAGTGTATTTTTATTTTACAAAATAATAATTAGTATGAATTTTACTCATATAGTAAGTATTTATATCTTTTGTTTTTTGTTAATGGCATCTCATATCAGTCCTATTCTAAACATAAATAATTTTATTTCTCTATTTATTTTTTTGCAACTTATGGTTTTCCTTAACAATGGTCAAACAAATTTGTCCATAATGTTGTTTTCAAATAATTAATAATGATTCCAACACAATTGAAATAAAACAACTATATAAAAATAAATGTTTCTTTATTATTGAACCGGTTTTCGCTCTATATTAGGACCTTTTTAAAATACATTTTTCTAATACAATCACATGATCTTATATCTGTCAATACTCCCTCTAACGTTCATTTTACATAAACATTTTATATTTAAAAGTTCAACTATGTGTTAGAAAAGTATTTGTAAACGCTTGAATAAATTGATAAAAATTTGTCATTCAAGATAGTGATTATGTATATTATAGTTTATATTTAATTTATACGTGTATATTTATGTTAACACAAATATAGAGTTTATAAACATTTTATATAATCACATAACCTATAATTTACATATATATATGCTCCTCCCCCTTTTTATATACATTATTTTTATACAATAAATAAAATTACATTAATTACAATCCAATAATTATATGCATATATTATACACCATAAATTATATATTACTTTACATTAACCCCATTAAATTAATTATATGCACTTACTTTTTACACTAAACTAAATTATATACCATTTCTCATATATTTTTACTAACCATATCTTCAAATACAACCTTATTTCTTTATAGTTAGCTTATTATTTACAATAATTAATTATTTATATATACATCAAATATATTAATTTAAAAAACAAATCAATCATATATTAAATTTTCAATTATCCTTTAATGCTCATTTATTATTCAACTTTACATTCAAAAGAACATGAGTAAATGTGTTGTTAATTTAGTTGAAGGACCTGCACAGTTGAGTAATAAATGGGCATTAAAGGATAATTGGAAAATTTAATATATGGTTGAATTGTTTTTTAAATTAATATATATGCTATATGTAAATAATTATTTAACTATAAATAAATAAGATTGTATTTGAAGATATGGTTAGTAGAAATATATGAGAAATGATATATAATTTTAGTTTAATATATAATTTATGGTGTATAATATATGTATATAGTTATTGTATAAAAATAATATGTATATAAAAAGAGGGGAGGGGGAGTATACATATGTAAATAGATTATGTGATTATGTAAATGAACATTAGAGGGAGTATTGATAGATATAAGGTTTCTCTGGGCATAATTGCTGAGAGATTCTTGACTTAGTTTAAAAAGAAGCTACAGTACATCACATCACATCACATGTGATTGTATTAGAAAAGTGTATTTTGAAAAGGCCGTAATATAGAGTGAAAACTGGTTCGATAATAAAGAAATTTTTTTTTATATAGTTGATTTATTTCAGTTGTGTTGGAATCATTATTAACTTATGGTTATATATTTTTTTACTTTTTTTTTTTAATGCAAATACTATAATATTTTTTTGTAAGTAATGCTTAAAATTATTTTTAGTTCTTTTACTTACTTTAAATGTCCATTAAATGTTCCAGTTTGAAGTAAATCATTTTAACATTATTTTTAGTTATTTTAAATTACCATTTGGAATCTTAATTACTTCATAAAAGAACATTTTTCTTATGGGTGGTATCAAATATTGGTTATAGCATTTATGTTATAAAAATACTTAGCTGTTGTGGGTTATAGAAATACTACTGATAAAATTATTTGATTATTTAACAAGAAAATAAATTCCATTACTGTAGTTCATAGTATTTTTGGTATAATTTGCATACTTTATATATTTATTCCAATTTTCTGACTTTAAACTTATTATGTGTTTAATAATTTTGAATTATCGTCATACCTGTTCATAATTTTATTGAATTTTGTGTGCGTATATGTATATCTTTTAGAAATATATATATATTGTAGTAAACCAATTATGAAAAAAGATTGAAACAACAGTCCTTTTTTTCAATTTTCCATTGAAAATAAAGGAAGTGGAAATAAAACTTATGCAAAAACAAATGTCTATTTGTCAATAGAATTAAAAAAAAAGAAAAACATTGTTAAGATGAGAAAGGTTTTAAAGACATTATTTATACCTCCAGAGCATTTAAAGAAATAAGTGGAAGTCAATAGTTGTGGATTGAAAATTCTTAAGAATTTTAATTTCTTTTGAAGAACACACTATATGAAGTGTTTTTTCTTTTGAGATGCAAATTTAAATGTTCCTTTAACTTTTTTTTTTATTTACGGTTTTAATTTACAAAAATGTTTCCATTTGCTATTTGTTTTTATGGTTCTATTTTTCAATTATATCAATGCGATAATTATAGTATATAAAATCAATTATTAGTTTACTATAGCATTAAAAAATGACCAATTTAAATCTTTTTATCAGTTATTTTTTTTGTTCTTAATATTTAAACAATTGGAATGTTTTGTCAGGGTCACAACTAGACAATTGGAAGAAAATAAAAAGCATTGAAAACCGTGTAAAATTGTTAATTTTTTTAACATTATAATACCAAGATATTAATAAAAATAGAATGTGAAAATAATATGTAAGCATTTTTTTTAAAATGATTTTATTTATTATTTCTAACAAAAACTTTTTTACTATTCTAGTTGAAGTCTATCATTTATTCTTAATAAAAGAGTTCTTTATATACTGTAATGTGATTTAATACTCAATATTAAATTAATACAGATGGAAACATAATGGATGAAATTAATCATAGAATTAAACTTGGTTGGAGTGCTTTTGGTAGAAATAACTTGATACTAAAAGGAAATATGCCTATGTGTTTGAAAAGGAAGGTTTTTAACAAATGTGTTTTACCAGTTCTTACTTATGGATATGAGACTTGGACACTTAATAGAAGAGCAATACAGAGACTCCAGACTACTTAAAGAAGTATGGAGAGATGCATGTTGGGAGTAACAAAAAGATATCGAAAATGCAATGTTTTGAGTAAGAGAACAAACAGATGTTACTGACCTCATTGAAAAAATTAAAAGATTGAAGTGGAGTTGGGCTGGACATATTGCTAAAAAAGATGATAATAGATGGACAATTGAAATCTTAAACTGGATTCCAAGAGACTGTAAAAGACCCAGACAGAGACTGCATGTGAGATGGGTAGATGAAATAAGAAAATGTGCAGAGATGATGTGGAGAAGAAAAGCTAAATATCGGAGAAGATGGATTAAACTTGGCGAGAGCTTCATCCTGCAGTGGAGTGATAATGGTTGATGATAATGATGAAATTAAGTATTACAAATTGTCACAAACTCAAATTATGCAAATTAATCATTACCATCATCTTTAGCAGCCACTTGTAAACAAACATGGCCATACTAACTATAGTAAAGAAAACCCAACAAAAATCAAAACAGGTCAAACTGAAACACAAATTTGCGTACATATGTCAGTAAGTTTGTTCTTTTAATCTGTTTATTTGATATTCTATTATGCTGACTTTTTGAAAGACTTCAATGCCTTGCTCATTTGTAATTCGCCCTTATATACTACTTTTAATCATATCTTAACAATGAAAGCAATCAATACTGCACATCTTTAGATTATCTTTGTGATAATCATAATGTAAATAGGCCCATCAAAGTCAGGCTCAAGCTTATTAAAAAAAATTTTGAAAAAAAGTCTGTATTGTTCATTTATTTTACAATTACCACATATAGTGAATAGTGTGCCTTACAATAGTAGATTCATCAGGAAGCAGAAATGCATATAAATTAGACTTATAATCTTGGTCTCAAGCTATTTTTGTGCACTTAAGCATAGTAATTCAATTGAAAAATGCTATAATACAAAAGTTAGTCAATATATATAAGTGTGTGTGTGTGTTTGATTATATTTTTATTACAATTGTTTTTACTAAAAATTATTTAAAATTTCAGTTGTGTACATTATTTTTTGATTCTAATTCAAAGCTTATTATTACTAATATTATTTGGAAAGAATCTTAAGAATATTAGTTAATTATAATATGGTTAATGCAACTTAGCATAATGAAATAGTAAGTTATGCAAAATATTTATTGCTTTTTATAAATAGATAAAAATTAATTTATCTTATCTTGAAATGGTGTAACAATCATTTAGTGCTGAGATTGCTAAAAAAAATGTAGATTTTTATTATTATTGTTTTTATTATTAAGAGCAACAAATCAATCTATTTTTAAAAAAATTGAATTACAATTTTTTACTGTATGATTTAGTGCAATTTTAAAATGGTGGGCTTGGAGGTTTGTGGATTATGGCTGTACCAATCATTTTTGGTGATCAAAATTTTTCCTGAACTCCCCTGTTAATTCTCACTATCACAGTTTTTCATTGTTGTTTTAGCTTCTTGATATCAGTACTTTCAAACATTTTCCAGGGTAATAATTAATTTAGTCACTTCTTCCACAATAGATTTAATGGTTTACTGTTTTTTTCAATGAATAATTGACTTGTAGAAATAATTTTATATCAGTAATATTTCTTATCTATAGAAATTCTAAAACTAATATAGAATACATATCTAAATTACAGTTAAGTTGCAAACTATGCTATATCAATATATATAACTTCAATTATATATTATCAGAAAAAAATTTAAATAAATAAACAAAAATGTAAATAAACAGACAACGGAATCATTAAAATTCATAATTTTTTTAATACTCAAGCAGTATTTTTCTGTCTCTGAGTTCCATATGTGCTCACATTAAAAAAAAAATTGTAAATAAATTTTTCAATATGTCAACAGCCATTTTTCTGTCTCAGAGCTCTGTATATAATCATGTTTATTAACAAAATTTCTTTAGTATAAGTTGACAGCACATATATTTTATTCTTTCTTTATTATCATTTCTGAATTTGTATGCATGTTTTTAATTACATTGCTAAATATTTAACAAAATTTTATAATTTACTTAAAGTTGATACTGGCTTAAAAACATCAAAACAATAAGATTGTGGTTTCTTATTAATAAGCCATTTTATTACGTTTCTATAAAAGAATAAAGTTATTGAAAAAAAAAACAATATCACTCATAGCTTATTTAATTATGATGAAAATCAGATTTGTTTAAAAATAAAAATACAGTACTGTAATTTTTTTTTGTTTTTTATTTTTCCTGTGAATGAATGAGTGAACACATAGTAAAATATATATTAATGTGTTGTCTCAATTTATTATTAATAAATATATTATTATTTTCTAAAAACAATTATACTATACATATTATAAAATGTCTGCACTATATACATGTGTTGTATATTGAAAAGTTCTGTATACTTGCAGCTCAATAAAAATATGTATTCTATTCTAATCAAAGTTTATCAATAAAACATGAACTATTTATTATACATGATATATGATGTGTATGAGGGGAGCTTGGTACAAAATATAGCGGCTATCATGGCTTCACCGAATTTTTTTTTCTTGTTCTTGGTTATATAGCAAGATTTTTATCCTAATACCAATGTGAAGAAATGTTTACTATGCATGTAGATTATTTAAGCTTTTTATTATCAAATTATCCTTATCTGGCATACCTTTATTTATAAAATTTATTACACAAGTGCATGAGTATGTGAAAGTAATAAAAGTAAATCATAAGTGTGTGATATTTTTCTCACCTTACTATATGCTACTTGTATAAATCTTACATTTTTTACTTAAGGGTCTTATAGTTTAGTGGGTATCACATTGTCCTGCTTTTCCCATGATCTGAAGTTTTCTTCTAAATGAAGCTTGGATATATTTTATGTAATTGAGAGTTTCTTAAGCATGCTCAGAATTTTTTTTTTTTTTTATGTGGCAGGAAGCAGCTTAGTTAACCTCTAGCCAATCAATCTATTTAACCAAGTTGATAAATAAGATCTAATTATTATTCTTAACCAGAGGGGAAAGGTTTTAGGATAACTAGAATTAATCATGTCAATGCCAATGCACTGATTTAATAGAAACATTACTTCAATATTGTACAGGGGAGATATCATACATCTATAAATGTATGCTGGACTATTAGTTTGGTAATTGTATATCTATTTGTAACAGATGTGACAATTTTATACATGCCTCTTCACTATCAAGGGGAAAGATATAGCACCTTGTATGAATATCTTTCAGCATAATATTTTATTTATGATAGTGAGCTATTGTATGATTGTTAATATTAAGCCTTTTCTACAATTTATTCCCTTGTTGCTAATTTTTTCCCTCCTTGGTTATGATTCAAATGGATATGTAATGATATATGCTAGCAACAGTTATGTTTCAGATAATCCTATTAAATTGGGCTTGATGGAGATAAATTGTGCTGTATAATCTTTTACATTGTTTTTATTTTATTATTATTTCTGTGAAGGAAGATTATTTTGATTATAGTCAAGTTATAACTTTTCAGAAGTTATGTAGGGATGTTATTCCTAATCTTTTCAAACCCATTTCTTCAATAATCAGTTCTCTTATCTCTAACTTTTTTAAAAAACTTCCCAAGCTTTAATATTTGAAATATCTGTAAGACTTAAGAGTTTAAATCAGTTTAAAGAAAAAAGTGCTATCTCAAATTATCTTTCTGCTTCACTCTTTTTGTATCAAACTATTCAAAATATCTATTACATTACATAACAGGAAATATTCTATGAAAGTCATCGTACAAAATAGATAGTAGTCCTTTGCAGAATTTATTTTTGAAAATATATACACATTATTGGATTATCTTGATCCCTTTTTATTAATTATTTAATCAGTTATGTTCTTCTCATTTCATATAATCTACTTGAAATAAAAATGCTAAATTGCTTTCTGTGTAATAATGACCAGAAAACAGTCGCTACTGAAAGTGTTAGCCAGAAAATTTTTATGAGAATATTCCTACAAAGATTTAATCTTGTTATTACATCAAAATTTTCATTCTTACACCATGTGATTGTCGTTTGTAAACATCTTCAAAAAATTATTTTGCTAAGATTTATAAACTGATTGCTGTTGCAGTTTCCATGCTCTGTGATTTTTTTTTGCAGCCATAATTTATATTTGCTATACAAATCTTAAATTATCTGAAGATCCTAAAAAAATTTAAAAGTTCCACATAATTTTTTATTCTTTTATACTTTCAAGAATTTCATCTTTAGCCTTGTTTTTATTTACTATCCGCATCAATCAAATACTTAAACAACTCAAATAATTTCTATCTCACTTCTAATTTGAAGTCTCCACTCATATATATATAGTATTCTTTGTGGACACAGTTTTGACTGTTTTCAGGAACCTTATTAACTTCAGTATCTATAATAATTTCAGACTGAAACTGATCTTTTGGCAACTATCATCTAGAAAAATATCCCATATCATTTTACCGCACTGATTTAATCTTTTATATTATTATTTTTAATTTATCAAAAACATATCTAAATAATAATATTTTTAAAATAACAAATTTTCTTTATCCTATTATTAGATTTGCACTTAAAATAAAAAATTTTAAAGAATTATTAAATTATTATAACTTCAATTTAAGAAAACATCTGCGGCAACAATTCTCATCATTTTTCTATTCTGGCTATTATTTCATCAATCATTCTTCTATGTTATAATTACAATTTACCATTTTATCTTTTTTCTGTATCTGAAACTCTACTTCCAATTAATCTGTTTTGTTCAATTGCTTACTTCATTAGATTCTTATGTGTGGACTATATCACTGAGTGCTTGTAAATACAGCTCTTTTGTAACCATTTCAAAGAGAAATTAGATTTTGAAAAGCAAGTTTTTACTCCTTGCTCCTCATACAAATATTAATTTGAAATATTGATGAATTTCAAATTAGGTATCATGATTTTATTAAATTTACAGGAACTTTATTGATTAGTTTACTATGTTGGATCATTGGCCGTTGAGAAACTGTGTTTAGGAATGAAATTGATTTAGCTTGTTTTTTCACATTTTTTTGAATAGGAATGGATTCCACTTACAAGTCCATTAGTTATTATATGTGTTAAATATTACGGATTACCTTCATTTCATTATATTATGTATATATATATAAGTTTTCCACCCAAAGATAATTTGAATAATTGGGTACTAGATTATTATTATTAAATAATCTTCTTCAGTAATAGTTTGTAATTGCTACTTCTTACTATAATTAATTTCAGTATGTCCATATTAGAACTCTAGTATAAATTTTAATGGGACTCATCATTAAATAGTTTGATTGTATAACATTGAGCATCTATCTATCTGTCCATTAATGCTTATAAGTTGAATATCATAATTACATTAAAAGTTTTTTACACTATTTTCTGATTGCTCCTGAATTGATAGATGCAGGCAGTCCTTGACTTCCATATCTAATTAGTTCCTGAAATAACAATGTAAAAAAAAAAAGCATCAAAAAGTGTTTTTAAAATATTTATTTTTTACTGAGATGTATTAGCATATACATAAATAACACTTTATTGATTAGTATCTGGTGTTTTCTTTATAAATTTATCAAGAGATAGTTGAATTGTATTCTTCTTCTTTTTTCCGATAAAAAGTTCCATAACACATGCTTTTTTCTATTACCCTTTGTACGAAATAGTGAACTGTATGAAAGTAGAATGTATGAAAATCGAGGACTGCCTATATATCTAATAAACTGCTATTACTATTGTAGGAATCTATGAAAACCTATGATTTAGTAATGGAATTATTAACTCTTGTCCTAAAAATTTTATATTTATATAAACTTATCAAGCATAAAAGTAAATAAGTCCATGGTTGTTACATGGAGTTGAATCAATATTTGGGTTTTATAAATTATTGTATATAGAAAGCAAGCCAATTATTGCAACAGTGTATAAGAATTTGAATTCATCTATATATTGAAATACTTCCAAATTAAGATCAATAAGAAGTTAAAAATATATAATTCTTAGATACTTGATTTTCTGTTTTTTTTTTTAATTGCAATAATGGTTATATATTTTAAATATGTTATTCAAGGATTTCTGCATTCCAATAGAAAAAATGTATAAACAGATTCATTGTTCGAATTATTTTGTGTGTGTGTGTCCATATATAAGCTTGTAGAATATTTTTAGCATGGATTTTGTTAAAAGTAGTTAGTAGCAATTGTAATATCAGTCAGTTGCAATATTTTTTAGCATAGAATTGACATCAGGTTGTAGAGTATATTATAAATAAAATGTTTGTTTATATAAATATTTATAAAATAACTTGAAGAATAATAAGTAGAATATTTAATATATGTATTAAATAACCTCCACACTGTCACACATTTTTTTTGAAATCATATGAATAAATATATACAATAAAGGACTCGTCATCTAGGTCACCATCTCTGAAATGGATGATGTCAGAGTAGTGGGGAGTGGTAGAGTAAGTTTCGTACTTGTAAATCAAAATGGAAAATATTTAATGTTATCAGCCGTTAGTATAAAAGAAATTGTCTAGATGTGTGTGTTTTTTTTATATCTTACTTATTAGTAATGTTAAAGCAGTTTTTTAATATTTTCATTTATAGAGAGTATTTATTAGTATTATTTATTTTAGTTATTCTAAATGTGCATTAATACAATATACATTTTACCTTATGAAAATTTTTAGTATTTACAAAACAAATCATTATTTTCTATAACTGTAAACTGAAATTAAAATTAAACCAGCTTATGATATATTACATTTATTGCAAAGTAAAAAAGTGAAAGTGATAAATATATGAAGAGATACATAATTGATAGAAATTACAGACCTATCAATCTTTTATCAGTTTTACACAAAATTTTATTAAGATAATTACAACTCGTCTACGGAGAACACTGGACTTCCACCAACCAAGAGAACAAGCTGGATTTAAAAGTGGTTTTAGTACAGTAGATCATATCCAGGTATTGAGAGAAGTTATAGAAAGGACAAATGAATATGAGTTGCCATTATGCTTAGGATTTGTAGATTATGGAAAGTCATTTGATTCTATAAATATTTCTTCAGTGATTAAAGCATTGGATCATCAAGGTATAGATCCAGGATATTGTCATATTTTAAAGAATATTTATAAAAAATACAACAGCAACAATTAGATTACATAATGATAGTAGGAAAGTCAACATTGAGAAGGGTGTAAGACAGGGTGACTCCATATCTCCAAAACTTTTTACAGCAGTGCTGCAAGAAGTATTTTGTGGATTAAAATGGGAAGTTAAAGGAGTGAAAGTAAATGGAGATTATTTAAGTCATTTAGATTTTGCAGATGATGTAGTTGTTTTTGCAAATAATGCTTTAGAGTTACAGGAAATGTTGCAGGAGTTATCAGATGAAAGTAGGACTAAAGATAAATGTTGAAAAGACTAAAGTAATGTTTAATAGATTTTCTCAAAATATGAAAATAAAGATTGATTATGATGAATTAGAAGAAGTTAACAGTTACAAATACCTTGGTCAGATTATTAATACAGATGGAAACATAATGGATGAAATTAATCATAGAATTAAACTTGGTTGGAGTGCTTTTGGTAGAAATAACTTGATACTAAAAGGAAATATGCCTATGTGTTTGAAAAGGAAGGTTTTTAATAAATGTGTTTTGCCAGTTCTTACTTATGGATCTGAGACTTGGACACTTAATAGAAGAGCAATACAGAGACTTCAAACCACTCAAAGAAGTATGGAGAGATGCATGTTGGGAGTAACAAGAAGAGATCGAAAACACAATGTATGGGTAAGAGAACAAACAGGTGTTACTGATCTCCTTGAAAAAAATTAAGACTAAAGTGGAGTTGGGCTGGACATATTGCTAGAAGAGATGATAATAGATGGACAATTGAAATTTTAAACTGGATTCCAAGAGGTTGTAAAAGACCCAGAAAGAGACCACATATGAGATGGATGGATGAAATAAGAAAGTTTGCAGGGGTGATGTGGAGAAGAGAAGCTAAAGATCGGAAAAGATGGATTGAACTTGGAGAAACCTTCATCCTGCAGTGGATTGATAATGGTTGATGATGATGAAATAATTGATAGTGGAAGTAGGATAAAGAGATAAGGGATTACCTTGTAAGAAACAGGTTTATTAAATCGTTTGTTTGTAGTGCAGTTTTATATAGAGCAGAGATGCTAAGGGGAAAATAATATAAAAAGACTGGATGTTTAGGAGATATGAATTGGGAGATGAATGGAAAAAATAAGTTATAAGGATAATATTAGCAATGTAATAAATTACGAAGAGAATCTGAATTGAGCATTTACTTCAAGGCAAGAGAATTATGAAAAATATTTTCTCTAACTAATTCTCACATAAATATATATTAGATGTTTTTAATGAACTAAATTCTTGCAGGTACAACTATGGTTTTTAAAAATCAAATATATAAGTTTTTTGCATAATTAACAATTTAAAAAAAAGAATGATAGCTCTAAGTTGATAAAATTGTCTAAATTAGTACAGCCTTTTAAAAATTTAAATCAATTTGCTCCTATGGATGTATCATAGTTTATATATGAGTATGTGTTAATGTTTCTTTTTTCTCTCTCTGATATAATAGAATTTTATATAAGTTATTTAAAAATGAACATTGAGCTTTGCAACTATAAAAATATGGCAGGTTTCCATTAGTAGTGAAAACAAATATATATATTCCAGACTAACTACCTTCAAGTTGATAATAGCTAAACTGAATAATCAGTTAATTGATTATTAATCAACTACTAGAATGAAAAATAAGCAAATATTAAAATTTGTAGTACTAACGATAATAAAAACTTATTTTTTAACAATAAATTTATGCTCGTTATAAAGATTTTTTTTAGAAAAAAAAAAAAGGTTCGCTAATGTTGTGTATTCTGTCTCTTATCTATCCCCCCCCCCCATCCCCTTTTAAGAAACTAAAATTTTAACATGTGATATATAAGTGTATTTTCGAAATGCTATTAATAAGTTTCTAGTACTTTAAAATTGCTTATTTGATTTTAACCATTACATATAACAACAATTAAAGGAATATTTGTTGTTATTTTCTGTTATATCTTTTTATATTCATTATTTATTCATCAAAAAGCCAATGAATAAATGCAAAGATGTGTTTACATTTTGAAAATCTGTTTATGAATTTCAAACAAATCTTTGGGTTTTTTTTTCATTTGAGATTTTATAATATTATGTTTGAAACAGTATCCTTCATGCGATTTATAAACTGTCTTTATTCTTTTAAAAATTAATAGTTTAAATTAGTCTTATTACTTTTATTGTATGGATATTTTTTGTATATAGAATATAGTCACAAATACGGATTTAACAAACCTGATGTGATGTAACATTTTCTGACAATCCTTTATGAAAATGTCTGTATTTTTTAATCTTTATTGTATTTTTTTTACTTTCGCATTTTTTGTTTTATTTCTTATTTTTTTAATGTCTAAATTAGGCAGCCATTGTAGAAGACAATATTGATGTCAGTTGTTCTTAAGGCATGACAACAAAAAGCATTGTTTCAAACTGTTAGGGTGAAAGCAATCTTAAAATTACTGTCATACACTATGTTGAAAATAATAAGATATATGCTATTCATAAGATTACTAAAAGTTAAGTGATCACTTACTAAAAGTTAGTGCTTGTTTGATGACACCTAATCTATAAAGTTATTTACTGAAGCACATCAGAGGAGCAGTAATACTAGTTTTATGTTAAATTCTTTTGTTTAAAAGTTGTCAGTAAAAATATTAATCAAATTACCATATATGAGTTTGTCAAGATTTTAGTTATTATTGCATGACTGAGCGGGTGAGACTCTTTTTTTTTTTTGCAAGAGTCGTTTTGGATTAAAATATTTAGAACTAGATGGAGGATCAGTATTTTTTTTTTTGTAAATATATGTGTTTTATATAATTTGAAAAAATACATATATAAAATTGTAATAGGTGCTTTGACAACTTTGCCATTTGTTATCATTATTTATGCTACCATTGTAGTATTTAGAGTTACACTGTTAACTTTGATGACCCTTTTATTTCATTAAGATACACAAATAATCTTGTTACATTGATTAAGAAACAACATGATAAATTTCATGTTTGACCTCTCTTCTAATTGTTTGTACTGATCTTTTTGCAATGCACACTTTTTTTTTGTTCGTCATAATTAATCATGTGTAGTATATATAACTTTCTTTTTTATATACTTGATTATTGTTGTTTTTTTTTTTTCAATAAAGTAATTTATTAAAGCTTTATTTATCAGAACAAGAATTGACCAGGTTCAGTTACCATTTCTTTATAATTTATAACAAATTTGCTAATACAAAAAAATATTTTAAATGCCAGTCTGTGTAAATTTAAGAGAATTTTTTTAAATTGCTAGAATTGGAAATTTCTAGCTAAATGCTGATTTAATCTAATTTTTAAAAAAAGTTAGAATATAGAGATCACCATATAAATTATATTTTAAATGTCTTCTTATATAAATTGATTAAAAGAAAAACAAATACTATGAAAAATATATTAATAATAATAAATAAAAATTGATTGTTATAATATATGTTTGTTTCATTTTTTTAAGATTACATTTGTATTAAGTATTCTAATCTGACCACTACAGAATGAAAGTCTTCTATTGAAGTATTTTTTGTGTATGCTCACACTGCCGTCTGTGGTTTGATATACTGGTAGAATGACAGATTTTAGAGTTAAAGCTCCATGGATCCCAACCCAACTCCGTTATTTCTAGTGCTCAAACTTTTTATGAACTTTGGAGCAATAAACCATTCAATTATTATTTTCTCATACTAATCAAACTTAATTTAAACAAAAATACAACTTAATGCTGATAGGTTTATGCCATTTTCTTCATCACTGTTATTAAACTGAGAGAGTGCAAACCTCTCAAGCGCTTATGACTATCAACAGTCAATCAGATCATAAGCACTGAGACAGAGAATTTAACAGGAAAAAGGGTGGTTCCACCCTCTTCTTTACTTGTCTTTCTATATATCCAAGATTCACGCTTTCAGATCTAAGTACTTTAGATTGGCTTGGATATATAGAAAGACAAGTAAAGAAGAGGGTGGAACCACCCTTTTCTTGTTAAATTCTCTGTCTCAGTGCTTACAATCTGATTGGCTGTTGATAGTCATAAGCACTTGAGAGGTTTGCACTCTGTTTAATTTCAATACCATCTGCGCTTTATAAAATAAATATTATTCATCATTGTTGAAAGCTATACTTTATTATAATTTCATATTTGTTTCATTGTCATCAATACTTAACTTGCTAGTCTAAATTACTGATGCTTTTATATCTAATTAAAATATTCCTTTTCCAGCCAATATTGGATATCTAATTGGATTGTCTATGATCTGTATATCTAAAATAAATTTCCATCTCTGCTTGCATTTGAAACTTGTCAAGAACTCAAATGGGATGTTTTGGGACATGAAATTTCAATTTCAACTTTTTATTAACATATTTATTTTACACAGTATTATTGTTATACTGTATTTATATTTGATTAAACTAATAAAATATACATTTATTGCATTTAAATGTAAAATTAGATATTTGATATACTTTCCACTGATGTTTTTTCAAAAACTAAACAAATTTTTAACTGTTACATTTACTGTATATACTCATTTTATGTGCATATGATCAAATAACTTTTTTAAAATTGAAATTAAGAAATTATAATTTTAATGATTTTATGATTGATATGCAAATCATAATCACCCACCTGATCTGTTGATTTGACAACGGATAACAGTGTGGACATCCGCCTCCAGACCATTCTCTTCTTTGTCTCCTTGTATGTCTTCAAAATTGTCATTCCTATATATTCTGTAATGCTATCTATCCATAATGGTTATGAACAACTTCTTAATCCATTCATCATACCAAACATGATATTATTTTCAAGGGTGTTAATCTGCTTTGCCACATGTCCAAATATATATATTAATTTATGTGATTTTTTTTTTTACAATTTAATGTGCAGAATTAAATATATATTTAAATTTAAATAATAATTCAATTTTTGTTAAATTTAATTAAAATTTAATCTTTTTGAGTAGATTTTTTTAAAAAAAATAATTTAAATACTGAAGAGCAATTAGTGTGATTAAGGTTAGCCTGTGCAAAATATAACAAATTGATAAAATTGTTTTTATTAATAATAATAATATATTGTGTTTTAATTAAATTTTTGAGATATTAAATTGATTTCACAAATCATAATTATTTTTATGTGGTTAATAGTTTTATATAATTTGTCTATCTTTTTGTAAAAAAAAAAAATATTTTAAAGATTTCAAAATATGTGCATAAAAGTATGAAAACGAGGGGTTTAAAAATGATTGTTTACTTTTAGTTAAAGTTTGAATTGATGTTGTGTTGGTTGCTTGTTTTTTTTGTGTGTGTGATTGGTACAAATATATAATGTATTTTTGGGTATTATTATATTATTTGCTAAAAAGGGAAGTGATATATTGATATGCAGATAAGTAGCTATTAATCACTAGGTAAGATATAAAAATCAATAAAATTGATAATCTCATGTAATCTGTAGGAAATGTATGGATAAACCTAATTCAAGAAAATTGTTTAGTATATTTTGCTTTATGTTTAATGAAACAATATAATGCAATGTGAAATATTATTTTGCCATATCTAAGACTAGAGAATGCTTAGGATATATCACCACCAACTCTGTGAAGAAATATGATTATAGATTGGTATATTACTGGTCCACCCATTGAATCATAATCAATGTGCATTAAGTTGTAAGAAAAGTTGGATAAAACTTAGAAAAAATGATTTTTATATTCATCTCTGAATAACAGATGAGATATAATTATTGCACATATCATTTAATAAGAAGTATTGATTAATTGATATCTCCTTTATGAGATTTTGATGAATCAAAAATTAATAGGCGCTCCATGTCTTGTGACTAATTCTATTGAATGTAAGTTACCACAATTTTGAAGTGTAGCAGAATTTCTTAGAAATGGCATGATCTTTTAAGTAATAATTATCCAATCCATATAAAATATCAAGATTGTCACTCTAGCAAGTCATAACCAATTATTTCTTCTACACTTTACCAGGATATTGATAATTTAATGTGAAGATTTGTGATTGAAAATTTAATTTCTTTATTAAAAAAGTAGTAACTCTGTGGCTATTTTTCATTAATTATTATACATATTGTGACAATCAGAATTGTACATTCATGTAACAAAACCCAGAGTCCAGCTAAAATATACTAAACCTGATTGAAATGGGATTTGAGGATCCCAGGTCCAATCATGCTCCAACCTATTTACCAGTACTCCATGATCTAACACTCTATGAATAACATTCCTGATGCTACCTACAGGTTTTATTTTAATCTGCGAGCCTTCTTCAAATAGGAGATCAATGAGAATCAAAATCCTATTACACATGCAACACATAAGCGGGTTAATAAACTACCAATAAGAGAAACTTAATAAAAGACAATATTAACATTCTAATTACAATGCATATTAAAGATATCTAATCAATAATTTAATTGGATTGGAATGCAGCTAAAATGATAATGGAGATGAGGTAAATTTAAATAAGTTCTTTATAGTTATTAATAATGAAAACAAAATAAGATAGGTTACACTCAATTAGAAATCAAAGTACAACTAATTTAATGCTATCAGGCGTTATACAATGAAATAAAGTTAATTGAAAGTAATACAATGTCAGTGATCTTCTCGTTAAAGTGTATTCAATAACTTTCATACTTAATGAATAGTTGATGCCTATGACAATTTAATATGCCAAATAATATTTAGGTTCTTTATCATGACTTGCCAAGTGATGGGATAATAACGATAACTGGAGACATACATTATTACACCATTAATATTACCGAAATTCAAGCTAAGTAAATCAAAGTTAGAGCATAATCGTAAAGCTCTAAAGATGATGCAAATCTTGACCTATTTTCATTAGATTTTTATAGTTTCGAATAAGTCATGAACATATATTTTACACAAGAAGAGAATGTATGGTTCACTATAGGCAAATTACTAAACTTTATTAAAGATGGTGATGCAGATGAGCAATTATTTCCATATATAAGATGTGTGATATGTTTGGATCAGAGGAGCTTGCTAATAAATTAATTAATTAAAATATAGGAAGTTCGGAGATCAGATAGGCTACTCAAAGACCTTGGGTCCTTACCCCACTTGCATCTTTGATGCTCTTACCAAACAATTTGGCCCCTGGGTGTGACTTGTATCCACCATTATGCAGATTGCTGATAAATGGGACAGTCTCTGCTGTTGGCCCACGAGAATTAGCAAGAGAGGGATATATATATGTATCGTAAATTCATATCCACAATGCACAAAGACAATATTAAAATTAATGAAGTGTGCCTTAAAATAGTTAGTGACCCTCTGTACTGCTAACACAAGCCAATAATAAATTAAGGATTTAAAATTAATGCAATAATCAAAAGGGGCTGAGTTAATAATAATAAACTAATAATCCCATTTAATAAATAATTGATCTGCATCATCAACCAGATCTTCATAGTGGGAGATATATTTTAAGGGGTTGGAATTAATTATGAACTACAAAATATACCTGCATAATATATATTTATGACTAGAATTATCTTATTAGGTAAAATAACCTTTATAAAGCAGCATTGACAAACTAGAATAACCATATTAAAGACCAAATTTAAAATCAATTTAGATTATTATAATGATTGCAAGGTGATAATAATCACAAGGTGATCAAATATTATTATTAATTAATCTAATTTCGAAACAGCATGTCAGATTAGGATAACTAAGCATTATTCTATATTTATTAGATCGAAGATAGAAATAGTATCTTTGGCACAAATTTATTATATTTAATACACTTGCTGATTCGAGTGACATTTGGCATATTATCACACATATAACAAAATAAAATCTTAATAACTAAAATTTATAAAATAACATAGGCATCACTAAAAGCACGAAAGCAAAAGAGAGATTTCAATTAATAATATGATCATTAAATGTATATTTTAATTATGTAATATTAAAGATTTCAGATTTTAAATTTACAGAAAGTAAGGAAAGTATTAATTGGTGACACTACAATTTATTTAGACAGAAGGTTTTGGAGATTAAAATTGACTTTGAATGTTCAGTTAGATTTATATAATAGCTATAGCTTTAGATTTAGGAATTAAAGTTCATTTAGAACTCTTTGTTTTGTTCTTAGAAATTTTATCTTCGACTCATTGGTAGAAACTTGTCTATTGGAGTCATCATCTCTAAGTGGCAGGTATGGCAGCAATAATTGTTCTTAGGATAGGTAGCATCTCTTCAGTTGAAACATCAGTGCAGCAGGTCTGTGACAGGAGCATCACTATAATAGCTATGTGCTTCTCCAGGCCTGGAGAAGAGCAACTCCCTGTCCTAATCAGCTATATTAAAAATTTAACTGGTGTGGATTCTGTTAGAAAATGCTTCCAAAATTTATTATATAAAAGTTTTGTAAAAAAAAATTGTGTACAAGGCAGGAAATTCAAATTTCCCACTCTAACAATATTCATAAGCCAGTCCTGACATGTTCAGCCATTGTTTGTTGACAAGGCTGTAAAACATTCAGCATTTTATGACATTGTAGGTCCAATGACTCAAAAATGTTTATTTGTGAATTTATTACGGTTTTAGATTTTTAAAAAATAATTTACACTATGTTTATTAAATATCAAGAAATATAAATTATTAATAACTTATTTTGACTTGAAATACTTTATTTTCAAAAATATAATATTATATTAGCAGCGAATGTAAATATAACCTGAAACAAATTACAAGATTAGCTTTACATAAACAATCTAATTTATATTTACAAGTAATAAAATATTGCAATTTTGTAATAAATATTCAAAAATTTTAAACTTTTAAAGCATAATTCATTAGATATAAGAGAAATAAATAATTATTCTTTTCAATGCTTAAAATTTATAAGAATTAAGAAATATTTCATTGATTTTATAAACTGAAAATAATCTTTCTAGAAGTGATGACATGGAAAGTCTTTGTTTTGATTGTGATCTAATTTTTTAATATTTACAGAAACAAA
Source organism: Epiperipatus broadwayi (assembly GCA_028023455.1). NCBI lineage: Eukaryota > Metazoa > Onychophora > Udeonychophora > Euonychophora > Peripatidae > Epiperipatus > Epiperipatus broadwayi. Next base: position 529,147 of record JAQFVV010000042.1, on the reverse strand, counting down.
ATGTGAACATTTTAAATTTATTTCAGTAGTAAACAAAATATCTATCAAATGAAATCAAATTTATTATTTTCTGATAAGCAATAATCATTTTATCATATATTTTACATTAATGTGTGAGATAAAGAAAAACAACACAGCACTATGAAAGGGTTAACTTTTAGCTAAATTAATTAGAATGATGTAAGCTTAGTTATTTCTTTATTTTTTTAAAAAAATATCAGATAACATTTTAGCAACTTAATACTAATCCACTAGTCAGACAAAAAATGGGCCATTTTAAATCTAACCTCTACTTTGTTATATTAATATAAATCAATCATTGATACTTAAAAGGATGAAATATTATGATAAGCTAATAAAGTTTCATCAAACTAGTTTACTGTTTCAGATAATTAATTATAAATTTTAATAATTCCATAGAAGATCTGAGAATGTATTTAATATCCATTGTTTATTTATAGTATTATTAAAATTATTAGAATGAGAAAGTTGTAAGATAGAAATAACTGACATTTTTTCAGTCAGAGTGACTGGAACCTTTTATTCATAAGAAATTAAATAAGCATCTTTAAATAATATAATTTTTATAACACCATATGTACTATCATATTATCTAACTCATATATATATATACATGTTTTAAAATATGCATATGTATATAGAGGATTACTGTTTCTAATAATGATTTAAAGTATTGTAAAATTTTTCATTAGTAACAATGGTGAATCATGACATAGGTATAACAAACATAATGTAATATCCGATTGTCATGTGTCTCTGAAAGTTAGCAGTTTCAAAAAGAGATATATTCTGCAAACCGCAGGCATAGATATTTTTATGTAGGCAATTTGTCTTTTATTGAATGATAAACAACATAATAAAAGTTTTCATTACTTAAAGTGTTTAATAAATAATATTTAAAATTCTTTATGCACTTATGTAATTACTAGCTAGTCAAATAAATATAGATGATCTCTTACAAACTGTAAGAATGAATACAAGTTCTTCACTGCTATCACTTTTAGTGTCACTATTTTATGAAGGAAACATTATGTTATTAAGTAGGTATTGATATGCTATATTACTATTTATGTTGTATACAATAAACACTGTTTATTGTGATCAGTTAGTAGAATCAATTGCATAGACTCATAACTTTTACAGTTTTTTTGTTGAGAAATTTTACCATTGGATATTAAATCCATTTTAATACAAAATTCAATTAATTTTACTTTACTGTTATTTTTTTATATTTTAATTTAGCATTTTTTATTTTACTTGCAACAAAGTAATTCACTAGCTACATTTTTAAGTGGGCATTTTATTTTATAACTACACAGTAAACAATAATGAGTTATGTCTATCATATCTGTGATTATAAGACTAAAAATAGAGATTCATTTGTAAGGAAATGATTGATTGATCTGCATTTTTTTTTATTAAGTAAGAAATTGATTTAACAGCATTTAGTATTTAAAATAATATAGGGTATATGAGCACAGACTTTCACACCACCCACCTCTCTCCACTCTATCTAATAACACTGATACACCTAAACACATATATGCCGAAAAGATAAATAATCACCAATGTACGTATTTCATGCTAAACCAGCAATCATCAGTTGGTCCAGACTATCATCTTTACACACATATATAGAATAAGTGCTCAGATATATATTAAGATAGACTATCCTCATAGTTTAATGGACAGGCTTCAATCCACTCCACACTCCAACTCTTCAACCGTCCATCCAGTTGAAAATCTGATGATGGAATGCTCAAAGGCCTGTCCATTAAACTATGAGGATAGTCTATCTTAATATATATCTGAGCACTTATACTATATATGTGTGTAAAGATGATAGTCTGGACCAACTGATGATTGCTGGTTTAGCATGAAATACGTATATTGGTGATTATTTATCTTTTCGGCATATATGTGTTTAGGTGTATCAGTGTTATTAGATAGAGTGGAGAGAGGTGGGTGGTGTGAAAGTCTGTGCTCATATACCCTATATTACATATATATAGCCACAGGTATATAACAAGCCTGTGTTTCAGTTATTTAAAATAAGGGGGCTCAAAACTGGAATTGTGCTTGGGGCCCTCAAAGTGCTTGATCTTCCATTGATTAAAAATAATCAAATGGTTTTATTGCTCAGGAGTTCATAAGAAGTTTGGGCACAGCTGCCTTACAAGTAGTTGTCCCGGGTTAGCGGGTTCGCTTCCCGGCCGATGCTATGATACATGAAAAAAAGAAAAGTACCACTGCACTAAACCACTTAAATTAATAGGTTTCAATAATGTTAAAATTTTTATTCAAGAATGAAATCCACTCTTCCATTTTTATTTGTTGGAAATAGATTTTTTTTATTTTTATCATTCACAAAAGTGTTTGTCTTAGAAAAAAAGTTATTTACACATCTTACACTAATATTATTTTGCAGAGTTCATGCTTGATTCACAATTGAATTGTAATCACAAATTTTTTGTAAACACACAAATAGACAACACAGGTTAGTAATTACACAACATTTCGAGTAGTATTATTCTCCACCCTTCTTCAAGTGTTGCTGACCTATATGCACAGTGACAATATCCACTTAGAAGTTGAATTCACACCTTTAGATTCTTGAGTTGGTTAGAGCATTTGCCTTAAATTCGATATTCAAGAATCTAAAGGTGCGAGTTCAACTTCTAAGCGAATATTGTCACTGCACATATAGGCCAGCAACATTTGAAGAAGAGTGGAGAATAATTACTACTCGAAATGTGGTGTAATTACTAACCTATGTTATCTATATTCTTTTATGTTATTCATCTCAATTAAAGAAAACTCAGTCATTCATTTTTATTATTATTATTTTTTATTTATCTGTCCTTTTTTTCTAATTCCAGAACTAGTTCCATAAAAGTAATGTTAGTTTTTCCCATTGCCATTATCATTTTATCATGTTGGCCATTAAAGTCACAGTGTGATGCAGTGTTTTATCACATAGATAGTATTTTACACAAATGAAATGATGTATAGTGTTTCCTTTTTTTGTTGTCACCTTGATCTAAGTGAAGAGAGTAATGCTTTATTAAAGGCAATTGTGAGTGCTCGTTTTTGAATTTTAATCAGTTGCAAAGATTCTATACATACTCCTTGGTGACATTTTAATCCATTATTTCTGTTATTGTTTTGTTTCCGTTACAGTGTAGTATTTATTTTATTAAGTAAAAGAAGATGAACTTGAAATTGTGACAAACTCTATTGAAACTCATAAAGTAGTGAAGAAAATAAAAGCTTTCAGAGACTACCAACAATAACACATTGCATTCCTTATGCAAGTGCTTTGTGCAAAACATAATGAATGCAATTGTGGACGCTTTTGAAAATTGTACTTTCAATTGAGGTTATATAAAAGCTTAAACTGTTTATACTCATATAATCAATATATATATATACACACACATGCAGTAGTTTCTTCATGTTTTTGGTCTAATTCATAACACAATGCATAAATATGTGGATAATAGCAAACCATATCATGTGTTCTCAATACATTTACATAAGTAAATGTGTTTGCTTATGTATCTATTTATTAATAATATATTTAACACACATATAAAAGTATGTGTACATACTGTTTATGCGCAAAACACACATATTAGTTTTGTATGTAATGGACAAAAAAATGTAAATACATCAAATTGAAAATCCTTTTTCTATTAAATTTTATTTAATTTATTTATTATGTTTTGAATCATGATAATAGAAATCGTTGATGCAAAAGGAATATATATATATGTTGTAGTTTAATTATGCATTTAATGTGTAAACAACATACAAAATAAAAAAGGCTTTACACTATAATTTAAAGCAGTTGTTAGAATGACGAATTCAAATGTTAAAGATTGCTAAATTGACTCTTTTTAAACTAAGTGAAGTAAAAAGAACATCTCACTTTGATCATTAGAATAAAGCTGTTGTATTTAATCTATCACTTTGATGCATTAATGTTACTTGAACCTGAGACGTGACAATATGATTGATATTGTTAATAAGCAGATGATGAATCTTGTGAGAGATTATAATGTTCAAGCATTGGAAATGATATCTTGATCTTTGATTCGGAATCTTTTGGCTATTGAGTCCATTACTTCTACCACTGAACTAAAATGCCAAGATTATTATTATTGCTCATTTATCCAGTTAATTTTTTTTAAATTTTCTATTGCTTTTAATTATGTTGGATATGTATATTTATATGTATGTAAGTGACAAATAAAACCTTTTTATTTATTTTTTATAGAATTATCAGAAGATTGGTCTCAGAATAAAGAACCAGTTTTAGATGGTGTTACATTTTATTTTAAGTATGTTGGAAGTACGTTGGTGGAAGAGCCTAATGGAGTTGAATCAACGGCTGAAGCAGTTAAACAAATTATTTCTATGGTATGTTTACATATATACTGTATATGTTTCACAAATGGTGCGTTAGTGTTCCATTCTATGCTGACCAATATTTCTTTGTAAAATTCAATATCTTTTATTGGAAAGTGAATGTTTGAAAGTTTATATTGTAATAAGTCAAATTTATTATGTTCACCAGAATTCAAAAAGATATTGTATTTCTTTAATTCAGTACAATAATATTAGTAGTGAATTCTTAACAGGAATTTTACAGAAAGTGTGTTTAGCAATGTATTGAGAAAAAACACGAATTACTACATATTAATTGTTAATAATTTTAAATATCTTATTCTTCTTTTTTTTTTAAATTTATTAAATATATAATTTGTTAAATATATATTGTCTGCAGACAGGAGTTTGTTGTTAACTGAAAGGATATCCTTTGATTCCTATTGGAGACCTTAAAGGAATCAAGCAAGGCAAATTCTTAATGTCCATTACATACGTTCTTGTTGTTGCAGCAGTTATTATTATATGATTATTCATATAATATGTGAACATGGATGAGCTGCTCACCAGTAGGCATTAGCCAGTGTGATGAGTTTATTGGTTTTTTTACCCCTGAGTTTAAGGTCAAGAAATACCATGGTCTTTCTTCTCATTTGTCTGATAGTTCTGAAGTGAAATATCAGTTGGGTTTTCTTGAAGGCAGAATGAATGCGGATGTGAACGAAAAAAATTGTTTCTAATAGTTATTTACAATCATGATAGACAAAAGTAAATCATAGTCCTTATTCTCAGGAGGCTGTAAAGTCATCAACAAAGGCAGCCGTTGGTGGCCAAAGATGGAGGTCCTAAGAATCCCCTGATTGCGTAACCAGGCTGCCATTTGATAATGATCATTTATTTAGGTACTTACAACTGCAGATCACTTTCAAGTGAAGGAGGATTGCAAGAATTAGAAGAAGAACTCTCTTATATTAAATGGGACATTATTGGACTTTGTGAAGTTAGAAGAAAAGGAGAAGAAACAATTGATTTAAAAAGTGGACATATACTCTATTATAAAGGCACACATATTGGAAATACAAGTGGAGTAGGATTCATTATAAATAAAAAGTGGAAGAACAATATTGTGGAGATTGATGGTGTATCGGACAGAGTGGCAAGATTAGTTATACAACTTAATAGCATATACCAAATGCAGATAATTCAGGTTTATGCCCCAACAAGTTCTCATAGTGATGAAGTAGTAGAGGATTTTTATATGGATGTACAAAAGTCTTTTAATCAGACCAAACAATATTTTAAAATTGTTATGGGAGACTTTAATGCTAGAATTGGTAAACAGCTAAAAGATGAAAATGCTGTAGGTAAATTTGGTTATGGTAATAGAAATGAGAGAGAGTATGACTTGTGAAGTTTGCAGAGAAAGAAAAACTTTATATTATGAAATTTTTTTTTGAGAAAAATGTGTTAAAAGGAAATGGACATGGAAGCATCCAAATGAAAATGCAGCAGAATTGGATTATATTTTGACTAACAGAAAATACATATTTCAAGATTGTAATGTTGTGAATAAATTCAACACAGGAAGTGATCTTCAATTAGTGACATGCCAGATAAATGTTAATGCAAAACTAGAGAGACAAAAATTATTAAACAACAATATTCACATTGATATTCCTAATTTTCAGAAATATTCTAATGAATTTAAATTAGAACTTGCAAATCGTTTTCAAATATTGGCAGATTTTGAACGATTCAGATTTGAATGAAATTAATAGGACAATAACTGATACCCTTTTAAAAACTGTAACAAAGATAGCTGATAGAAAAAAGCAGCAATTGACCAATAAAATTTCTACTGAGATTAGAGAATTTGTGAAGACAAGAAGGAATATGAAGATATATACAAATGATGCTTTAAGAAGGATTGAATATCTTGAATTTTGTAAAATGGTATGAAAAAGAGTTGATAAGTATAATTGTGAACTAGTAAAGAAAGCTATAGAAAAGATAAAAGTCTCAAGAGTATAAAACAACAATTTGTTACTGGTAGGAAACTTATATTTGCAATAACAAAAAAAAAAGATGAAACTATTAATAGAGACATGACTTCATGAAATGTGTAGAAGAGTTCTCTCAAAAATTATATAGTAATAAAGAAAAAGTACCTTCTACAACTATTATATCTTTTCACTTGCCCAGAATTTTAAATGAAGAAGTGAGATATGCAATTAAATTTATGAAGAAGGGAAAAGCCCCAGGTAATAATAGAATTATAATAAATATCTTAAAAGAAGCAGGTGAAGAAATAGAAATTTTTTTGGCAAGGTTATATACTAAATGATAAAGATGTACCAGATGATTGGAAGAATGCAGTATTAATATTAATATTTAAGAAAGATTGATAAAGAAGATGTTACAAATTACAGACCTATAAGTTTGATACAAAATTTTTACTAAGATAATTACAAATAATCTACAGAGAACTTTAGATTTCAACCAACCAAAAAAAAAAAAAAGCTGGATTTAAAAGTGGTTTTAGAACAGTCAATCATATTCAAATATTGAGAAAAGTTATAAAGAGGACCAATGAATATGAGTTGCCATTATGTGCTTTGGATTTGTAGATTATGAAAAGGCATTTGAATCTATAAGCATTTTTTCAGTGATTAAAGCATTAGATTATTAAGATATAGACCCAAGATATTGTCATATTCTGAAGAATATTTATAAAAATGCAAAAGTAACAATTAGATTACATAAAGATACTAGGAAGGTTAGCATTGAGAAGGGTGTAAGACAGGGTGACTTCATATCTTCAAATCTTTTTACATCAGTGCTGCAGGAATGGATTAAAATGGGAAGCTAAAGGAATAAAAGTAAATGTGATTATTTAAGTCATTTAGATTTTGCAGATGATGTAATTGCTTTTGTAAATAATGCTTCAGAGTTTCAGGAAATGTTGCATGAGTTATCAGAAGAAAGTAAGACTAAAGATAAAGATTAAAAAAACTAAAGTAATATTTAATGGATTGCTCAAAATATGAAAATAAAGATTGATTATGATGAGTTAGAAATTAACAGCTACACATACCTTGGTCAAATTATTAATACAGATGGAAATATAATGGATGAAATTAATCATAGAATTAAGCTTGGTTGGAGTGCTTTTGGTTGAAATAATAATATTAAAAGGAAATATGCCTATGTGTTTGAAAAGAAAAGTTTTTGATAAATGTTTACCAATTTTTTATTTATGAATCTGAGACTTGGACACTTAACAGAAGAACAAAACAGAGACTTCAGATCACTCAAAGATGTATGGAGAGATGCATGTTAGGAGTAACAAGAAGAGATCAAAAATGCAATACATGGGTAAGAGAACAAATAGATATTATTGACATCAGTGAAAGACTTAGGAGAGTAAAGTGAAGTTAGGTTGGACATATTGCTAGAAGAGATGATAATAGATGGACAGTTGAAATCTTAAACTGAATTCCAAGATGTAAAATATCCAGAAAGAGATCACATGTGGGATGGGTGGATGAAATAAGAAAGGGTGGAAGGCTGGTATGGAGAGGAGAGACTAGAGATCAGAGAAGATGGATTGAACTTGATAATCGTTAATTTTGATGATATTGGATTTTATTTCATAATTCTTTGTAGTTTTAAAAAATTAGATGTCATGTGATCTTTATCTAATTATAGTGTAGTTTTGTATGTTTCAAGTAATACACACTTATTCTTTTAAATATAAAATCTTACTTTTGAAATAATTTTTCAAATCCTAACAAAAATTACTTGCAAGTGGAATGATTTTTTGCTTGTTTCAGACTTATAATTCACAGTACATGTTAGATTATTTATTTTTTTATATGTCAAAGCATTGACTGGGAAGCGAACCCAGGCCAGCTGCTTGAAAAGCAGCTATGCTAACCACTAGGCCACCAATGCTTGACATTATTTTTAGTTTTAAATTGAAGAAAAGAACTAAAACTCATAATGTCATCGTTTTATTTTTTTGTAGTAGTTTGAAAATTTGGATGTATAATTAATTTATATTTCTAATTAAAGAATAAATTAATTTTTAGCAATAATGTTTTAATTTATATATCAACTGGTACATGTACTATGTAAGTAAAGTTTGATTGGAGTGCTCTATTGTCTGATAATCTTCCTATGGCAGAATGCTTAACATTTGAATGTATTTGCATTATAACATTAAAATATTTATTTGTATTTACTACAAGTATTATAATTTTGTATTTGTTTATTTTTATAAGGCCAAAAGTAGTGGTAGAAAACTAAATAAAGTTTCCATGACCGTTTGCCCTAAAGGTATCACAGTAGTAGATTTGGAAAGTAAAGAAGTATACTTAGAAATTAGTATTTATAGGTGAGTATTACTTTGTTTTGTCTACATGTAAATGTATTTATGATAAGATTCTATTTTGAATGAAGTGTTAAAGTAACTAGAATTATTTTAAAAGAAATCATGGAACAGAATCCATATCATTTTTTCCATTACCTTTGCGTAATAGTTTGCTGTTTTTATCTACATGTGCATTAAAGTCTTTTAATAATATTGATATGATAACATTATTCAACAAAGAATAAAAGCCTTCTCTTCTCTGTACTTGCTAAATTTAATGTTTGAGCATAATCACTGATAAAATGGGCAGACTTATTTTTACTCAGAACAATTTTTGATATCATTAGTTTTTCATTCATGCATCTGAGATTTCCAAGATAGAAGGTATTAAGTTAACTAACACTGAATGTAACATTGTGCATTCTCTTTTGATTTGATATGATGATATTCTCTTTCAAAAAAAAATCCTGGAGATATCTATTTGTTAGATTAAACTTTTTTCTTCTGAAAGACACATTTAATGATCAGCGATTATACCAGTCTTAAAATTTCACAGCTTCCTATCAACAATCCTGGCCTGTGTTATAGATGTAAAATCTATATCAGTTGCACAGTCCCTCTACCTACATTTAGGAAAAAACGGAATACTTACTTTCAATTCTGCCACTGTCTTCTACTTTACCGCCATTATTAATATTACAACTAGTTTGACTGGTTCATGATTACTTTTGCAAGCATAGCAATCTAATCAGATTTTATCAAACAGTTCATTTTTTTTTTGGATTTTTTTAAAAAAGATTTTTCCACATTTATAAGAATCAGGGGGATCTGTTGATTAGGGCTGCCAAAACATGCAATCCGTGAAGCTCCGATTTCTACTTCCAAAACAATTTATTACTGATTGTATTGTCTCATGTCTGAGGATTTTGCATACTTATACTTTAATACATAGTTGCATGCAAAAAGAAAATAATAAATCAGATTTGCCTTGAATATAGTTAAAAGAAGCAAATGTGATTGTTCAACCTGCAATCTTATTATATTACAGAGAAATAACCGATGAAGACATTTATAATGACTTTATTTGTTCTATATTAATCTATGTCATTGAAGAGACAGAAGAGACTGTATCAGAATAATATCTTGCTTCTAAAAGATATTTTACCCTACAAACGAGCAGAAGATAATCTTGTTCAAATATTGCTTATTGATATTCACAGTTAATTCTCTGTCTGAACAATAATGGACTGTTAGCCAACTTTATATTCTGACAATAATATAAATTTAGCACCACACATATTTATAAATATACACATATAGAGAGAAAAGTTAAAATATATAATATATAAACTTGTTATAAACAAGTGTTAAGAAAAGGTAAAATAATTTAAATTTAAAATTTATATTGCTCTAAGCAGGCTTTAGACATTTCTCATTTATATAATGAAGAACATTTATTTAAGAATGCAACTTTTTAACTGCAAAGTGCAATATGATTCTGGCAGTGTTCTGCTGAAAGCCTGCTTAGCACAATGTAAATTTTAATTTAAATTATTTTACCTTTTCTTAACGTTATAACGAGTTTATAAATATTACAATAAGTAAAGAAAAGCAAAGTAAATACCATTTAAATTTAAAATATATATATATAATTTTATAATTATTGTAAAAAAACTATATTTAAACTATTATTTTTATAGTCACATTTTATTTAATCTGTTGTATTATAAAAAATATACCTTGCCTATAGTGTTTTATATGTATTTTATTTTGTTGTATGTGTGTGTATATAAGTGCAAAAAAAAAAACATAACGGCAATATAGGAACACTTTGTAATGATTTTGCCACAAATATAATTAAAACAACACAAATTAGTTTACGTACAAAAACATCGTTAAAAAAGATACAAATTAATAATTAAAAAAAAATCAATATTAAAGAATTCAGATACAATATATACTAAAAAGAATATATATACTGTACTTAAAGTTTAGTGTTTATTATGTTGTTGTTTTTTAAGTCGGAGGCTTTTAGATTAAATTTTATATATGTACAAAACACTATAGGCAAGGTAGACTTTTTATAATTTTGTGAAATGAAATTATAATGAGTTTATCTTGCATATTATATATATATTGAAGCTATATATATATGCTTACATATATATATTTCATGTCAAAAATTTAAAAATTACTAAGATATAAAAAGTAGATTTTTCTTTCAAAGAGTAAGCTTGTGGTTAAGACCTGTAGAGGTCCCTACCTTCGTATTTTCAAGCGCACATGCTTAAAGGTTTATTGCCTTAGTAAATATTAAATAATTTTAATAAATAAAAGTTATATATATTATATGTAATTATAAAGTTCTATTTTACATTAATTTAAAACAAAATAGTTCTCTAAAAATTGTAAAAGTATAAATTTGGTCTAAATGTATGTTAAAAACAAAAGGTATTTTTGTTGTTAACAATTAGAAGTGGAAATGTTATTCGTGAAAACTAATTAAAATGCTTGTAAACTGATCAATCAATTAATTTGATATGCTGGCTATTTATATAAATGTGTGTATGTGTTGAAAATGTTAAGAACTTTGTTTCAGCTTTTTCAAGATATCTTTAAATCTTATATATGATTTAAATTATAAAAGATGTAATATATTTTACAGTTATTATGATTCTTAAATTCTTACTAAAATAGATACAAAGGATATATATGATCAAGCAATAAAAATACTTGCTTATTGGTAAAAGCAGCTCTCTATCAATATTTAATAAAAGTTTTATGAATAATCAATCACCTGACACTAGACACTAATTTAAGCAAATCTCCAGAATAATTCTGACTATTGGCTTCTATCATCTAGGAGTTCTAAATTGCTGATAACCATTTGTGCTAGTAAGGTTAAAAACTTGAAATTTTCAACATTCTAAAGTTTTAAACCCAAGCCAGCCTGCTTTTCTAGTTACATAGTTCTGACATTTAATCAAAAATTTCTATATTTTAGTAACTAGTTATAAGCCACTTGTGGCATCTTTGATCTTTTGACAGAAGAAGTTTACTAATGTGTATTATTACTAAACAAACACTTTGACTTGAGTTTTAAATTATGGAGAGTTTGAAACTTCCGAATGATTAGTTTGACTAACATAATAAAAATAAATAATGGTTGCTGTTTGCTTATCTGCAGTATAGTGTTTGAAAGCAATAGTAAATATTGCTAGATCTTATTAAAAGATTTACTGCTCTCTCACTCATTGCATGAGTATCTATAATTTTAAAAGATTTTTCCTTCTGAATAAATTATTATTACTTTTTGGCATGATCATTTTTCATATTTCTTTTTTAAATATCCTACTTTTTAAAAAAATTTAAATATGTAAATTACAATTAGCTATATCTGTTTTAAATGTCAACTTTGTTTTTGTTATGGATCTGATTTTGATCAGCTTTTTTTTTTCATTATAAAATTATATTCTTTAAAGCTGTCTTTAATGCATATATATATATATATATGTATGTTTAGGATTTCTTATTGTACAGCAGATGGGACTTATGATCGTGTGTTTGCCTTCATAGCTACTAATAAAAATGAAACGATGGAATGTTATGCTTTTCTATGTGCAAAAAGAAAAATGGTAAGTCCATATTGTTAAAATACCATGTAAAAAATATATTTGAATAATTGTTTATGTAAAATTGAATTGCAAATGGCACATGCTCATGTGTAGATCTGATTAGGAATGTCCAAAAGAAGGCAAAGAAGTGTTATATTAAAATCATTTTATATTTACTGTTAATTATCTTATTAATTTTTGGAGTTAATAATGGCTATTTTTATTCATTCACAGTTGTTTTTTTGTTAAATTTATATATATATTTTAAAGATATATTAGTTCATCATTTTATTTGATTTTCTTTTAAATAAATACAACTACAAAAATTAGGATTTTTTTGTGCAGATGTGTGTGTGTGTCCACGGAGGAGGCAGTTAACAAATATCTTTTCTCTTTATTTACAAATTGTATTTAATGAGTCAATCAGTAATTAAAATTTATATCATGCTAGTTGGCTTTATAATAGAATCTCCATATTCTTAATAAGCCTTGACACAGATTTTAAAAATTGGGAAAAATAGTAAAGCCTATATAATGTAAATAAACAATTTAATCCAAAACAGGACAGGGCAAGTTCATTTATGTAATGTATATGAATATATGTGAATATGTTTATTCAATTATTCTTTTTTTTTTTTAAAAAAAAAATTAAATTTACTTTTCTTTTTCATTCTTATTATGATAAAAATTGATGGCAATGAAATGCAAAAGATGCATTTCAAATTTATAAATTTCATACATGAGACTTGCAGCAGCCATTTTTTATGATGTCATCACAATCTAGGGGCAGCATTTGCACTGTGAATAGAAATTAAAATTTTATTTAAAATGAATTGAAATGCAAAGTTAATGATGATAGCAATTCTGCCAAGTCTAAAAGATGTCATGAAGTAAATCAGTTTTAAGTTCATACTAATTTCTAAAGCTATACAACCATTTATTGCAATAAATGGTTTGATATTAATTTTTTCACCAGATATCTTTATCATATAGACTCAGTGCTTTCTTTTATAATGTTTTACTGTCTACTGGAACATTCTTTTTATTCATATTCTCAACCACAAATTTAATACTAATCACGCATTTTATTTACTTTGCTATGACGGTCCACATTGTTTCTACATGCTGAATTTTATGTTTATAATGTGTCTCATTTTTTGACTGAAAATTAGAAAAGTCAGCGTGGGCGGGGGGGCCTCCGATGGTTTTGCCTGTCCAGAGGACAGGCCAATACATGCTCAATTATAAAATTCAGCGCATAGAAACAATGTTGACCGTCATGACATTATAGCAAGGTAAATACGTGACTACCCTTTTTAGTCTACACTAAATACATGGTCCTATACAGAGGATATACGTTAAACAGTTTTAAGAACACGTAAATCTAGCATGAATTTTTCTTCTTTTTTACTATTTTGCAAATTGATTATTTATTATTATTAAACATCTACCAACTTCAAGTTACACCATTATTTTTTAGAAGTTAACTATTTTCATTTTATCATATAAACGAAACACATCACAATTGTTTTCTAGGCTTGGTAGAATTGCAGTTATTGCTAACTTTGTGCATTGGTGCAATTGTAAATGATATTTTTAATTTTCTAATTCATGACGTCAAGATAATGAGTGCGTATAGTGACGGTATATAAATAATTAAATTCCTGAATTTGGAAAATAACTGTCATATTATATAAAATAGTAGGAGTACTTAGGAAATATATGATTTTCTAATATTTTTTATTTATTTTTAAGCGGTGGATTATTGAGCAAAATTTGTTGAGCATGGATTCAACACGAATTTGATCAGAAAGAATAGTTTAATTTTATAAAGCTTGAAAGATTGAAAATTTTTGAACTCTAATAAACCATGTGTTATCCCCTTCCCTCCCACTTCTTTTTCTTTATATTGTTTATTTATATATCAAATGTTTAATCTATTTTTATGTTATATTTAAAAACTGCAACTTATTTCTACTGTAAATAATGAAATTGTGTACTACTTTTTTTGTGTGTTTATTAAACAAGATATAAATTGTCAAAATGATGGAAATAAATTCTTAGACTAAACATAATTGGATTTAGAAATTCCATTTTGACCAGCCAGAAACAAATTTATTACTGAAACTTAATTATTTACATATACTGCATTTGATGTATTTTATACCCACCCGTCTCCTGAGAAAGTTAAAATTAAGAAAGAAAGACAAAAAAAAAGATATAATTCAAAATACGAAAAAGATATAATGTAATACTAAAACAATTTTATGATTGTCTGTGGATTTATATATATGTACGCTTATAAAAAAGAGAATCCTTATCACGAAAATTGAATTATTTTCCTACTCTATAAATACCCCCCCCCCCGCCATCTCTCAAAGGACATTATATTGCATTCAATTAAAGAAAAAGTAATATACTTTCTATTCTGCTCTATCTTCATGGTATAATAAATGCTGTAACAATATATATAAGCTGTGTTTAAATCATATATATTATTATGTTATACTAACTTAAGAAGAAATTAGCTTAAGTTTTTGAATTAAGATAATTTATCCACTTTACAAGTCTCACTTCATTAGCAAGCATTCATAGATAATTATTATCTTTAAGTAGCTTCCCTATTAAACGTTAATATTTATTTTTAAGATTAGAAATTGTTTTAAAGCTGCTATATACTTTAATGTTATATTAAAAATTAAATATGCATATTCTTATATATTGTTATACGATGTATATATTCTTATATATTTCTTCAAATAATATAACACACATTCACATTACTTTTTTAAATATGTGGTTATAAGCAAAAGAAAAATGCAATTGACTTTGAAGATACATTTTGTCATAAATCATATTTCATCAATTGACCCAAATCATCACATTTATCCCAGTGTATATTGCATCTATTCTTTATCTAATAATAATTATATCTATTTAATTTTCAAGTGTCACTTCATTAGCACACATTTTTAGATTATTGCTATCCTTAAAAATGTTCTCTATTGAAATTTAATATTCAATTTTAAGATTAGACGTTATATTTCTTTAACTCATATATATATACTTTAATAATATATTAAAGTTTGAATATATCTATTAATATTTATTAATGCATCATCATCGTTATTTTCAACCATTATCAATCTACTGCAGGATGAAGATCTCTCCAAGTTCATTTGACTTTTCCAATCTCTAGCCTCTCTTTTCACCAGCACACTTTCTTATTTCATCCATCCATCTCACAGGGATTTTGAAATCTCTTGGAATCCAGTGTTAGATTTCAATTGTCCATCTATTATCATCTCTTCTAGCAATATGTCTATCCCAACTCCACTTCAGTCTCTTAATTTTTTCAATGATATCAGTAACATTTGTTTATTCTCTCACCCATTTATTTCATCTTCGATTTTTTCTTGGTACTCCTAATATGCATTTCTCCATACTTCTTTGAGTGGTCTGAAGTATCTGTATAGCTCTTCTGTTAAGTGTCCAAGTCTCAGATCCATAAGTAAGAACTGGTAACACATATTTATTTAAAATCTTCCTTTTCAAACATATAGGCATATTTTCTTTTAGTATTCATTTATTTCTACCAAAAGCACTCCAACCAGATTCAATTCTATTATTAATTTAATCCATTATTTTTCCATCTGTAGTAATAATCTGATCAAGATATTAATAAATTTTATTAATGTATGATTACTTCTTAATTTATTTTTTAAATCCTTTTTATACTTATGCCAGCTTTTATATATTTCTCCTTAAAAATGAATATTAATAATGAATTTATTTAAAGATAGCAATTTCTTACAAAGTCATGCTGATAAAGTGACCCTTGTAAATTGAAAACACCTGCAATAATATAGAGATATGTTTTATGATTTGAGCCAATTAAGTAGTCCTGGTTCATAGTAAAATGCATATTGGGTATTATTTCCATTTTTGCTTTGCGTATAACCATATGTTTAAAAAAATGACAAAAATATATGTTGTATTATTTGAAGAAACTGCGTGCCCCCCCCCCCCCCAATAAGACCTAACCAGAAAATAAGCTCTAGCATTATTTTTTAGGATGCTCATAATATAAGGTATGTTTAAGATTGTTAGCAAGCCAGACAGATTTTATTCGTCTGTTGAAACACACGTACGTATTGGATTATATGGGGGGGGACGGGCAAAAATAATCGGAAGTTTGTAATAAAAATTTTTATATTTATTTTTAAGTGTTGCAAATTAAATCTCTTTCAAAGTATAAGCTATTTAAAGCAGTGCACATGCACTGGTCTAAATGTATTTTTTACTTTTTGAAGTAGTTCAGAAATACTTGAAAAGTGATGCCTAACACCTCCATTGTTTTTTTCTTTACTACTTACAAGTCCGCAAAAAAATAATTGAAACATTTGTTATCATTTGAAAGGTTAAAAAGAAGACACACTGAATGAGATTGAGAAAATGTGGCAGATGGATAAGCTGGGTCATGCTGAATTTAATTAAAAATTATTTTACACACCAAGCTTTATGTGATAGCGTTGTTATGGTGAAACATGCATGCATTCCTCACTTTGTCACAAAATGGGACATTTACATTTTACCGCACCACGCAAAAGTTTCAGAACTTGTAGATTTTAAATGCCTGATCATTACGAACTAATCCTGAATGAATGATGATATTTGCATTTCAAAAAAAAAGTCATTTGACTTCACTTGTCATGCGTTTTTGGAGCATGATGAATTTAATACTTTTATTAAACCACTCTTAAACTATATTTTTCTAGAGCAACATGCTTGTAAGCTATTTCAAGCAGTACAATTGTTTTCTCTGCTATTTTCCGTAAAAGAAAACAGAATTTCACATTCCGAATTTTCAGCCTCATAAACTAATGAATGTATAAATAAATATAAATGTAGATTTTTATACATGAAAAAATAAGACACCCCCTGAAAATAAGCCGTAAGGCATGTTTTGGAGCAAAAATTAATATAAGAGCCAATCTTAATTTTGGAGAACGATGGTATGTATAAGAAGTTTGTAGAAATATTCAAAGATATATGCAAAAAGTCACAAGAAATTATGATTTTAAAAAAATAAAAGTGCAATGTAAATTGAATAAATAAAAAAGTATTGAAATTAATATTTATGCCAAATGTGAACGAAGAAGACTTGTATGAAATAATTAAAAAATGTAGAGTTAACTGCCAACGTTAATAAAAACATTCCTAGTAAGACCATTTTTTATAACCAATGATAAAAATAATTTTGATAATTATAGAGCTACACTTATTTTTCCTTCAATTTCTAAAATAATCGAAAATTATATTTATAAAAAAATCAGATAATTTTTAAATAAAAATAACTTTTGTAATAAAACTAATATGGATTCATAAAAGAAAGAAACAAATATATTATTGGAGAATTTTGCAGATTGAAGTTAATATTGCAATAAGTGATAAAAGTACATGACTATATATTGTTTTTTAGATTTTTATAAGGCTTTTGGTATTACTGAACATAAATGATTGATTCACAGTTTAGAAAATTGTAAAATTAAAGGAAAATTGCTCAGTTTTTTAAAAAATTATTTAAATAAAATATATGTTGTATCTGAATATTGAACAATGAACAAAAAAAATTATATGGAGTTTCTCAATACTTAGTGCATTGTTGTTTCTAATTTTTATAAATGACCTAGGAACCATATTAATATTGAAGGATCAATATGCAGATGATACTATTATTATGAATACAAATAATAATATTGATATTGCAATAAGCTATTTTCTATATTCACAACTTTGAATCCTGGCTCAGTGCAAGAATTTGAATTCTCAGCAGTTATTAAACATACAGTCACACACATCATTAAAAACCACAATGATAAAAAATGATATTGACTCAGATTCTATAATAATTAATATTCAATAACTTTATCTTTCTTATTGTATTAATATTAATATCATTTATTTTCTTTATTACTTTTACAATGCTTCATGTAATTACAACTCACTATTGATGGTTTCGATTGCCCCAGCAATCAATCTTCTTCAGAACTTCTACTTATAATTTTGAAAATGTAAGAAGTTCTGAAGAAGATTGCTGGGGCAATTAAAACTATCAATAGTGGGTTGTAATTATAAGAAGTATTGTAAAAGTAATAAAGAAAATGAATGATATTTATATTTAATAATGAGAAAATTATATAATGTCACAAATATAAAACACTCATATAAATATCATATGTATCTCATTTCTTTATCCTTTAAATATAAATACTAAATTCATAATTAAATTAATTTCCTGGATTTTAAAATACAATTAAGAGTTATTAACTATATTACCATTTCCTCTAATAAAAGATATATTCTAATAATCATAAGAACACAGTAATTTAGGAGAAATTATATATTATAAAATTCAATAATTTATATTATAACTTATAAAGTTTTTATTAAAGTACATATACACAATTGCTAATTATTAAATAGAATGAGAAAAAATATATATATCCAATATATTCATTACCGGAATATTTTGCTTAATAAAAGAATAATAATAATCTCCAAAATTCAGATTACTTTATAGATCTTTTTTTTTTACTGGAATCATTTTAGTATTAAGTCATTGATTACTACATTGTCCCTTTACTTGCATTACAGCTACAAATTGTTATATAATAATTAATCATTTATCCATGGTAATTTGTTTCCTCTAGTTTTTAGGATTACAGATCAGGGTTTATTTATTTTGTCTTAAAACTTTTTTTTTCACATACACATTCTAGCTGATATTCCCTTCCTCCAGAACACATTTTAGATAGATATACATAACACAAATGATGGTTTGCTCAACAAGCCATCCTGATTTGATACTTATAGGTATTTAGTTCCAAGTTGTTGGAGAAATATTTAAAAAATGACTGTTTTCCAATGCTGAATTATTATTTCTTGTGGTTTTATAAAGAAACAATTGCTTTATGATTTGTTTTTACTATTGGCTTTTAATATATCAGTGCAGAGGATTATATCTAGGGGAATTTCTAGGAATAATGACTAATGAATAATTAAGCTAATCTCTCAGTCTTTTTATACATTATCTTTCTGCTTACGTCACAACCAGCTCACCACATAAATTAATAGTTTGTTCTCTAAATTGCTGAGGTTTTTTTTTTCTTATGGCCAAATGATTCTGATTTTAATCCAATTAAATTGTTTACTGATATGTTTTTTTAATGAAAAAATTTATAGGATTTAGTTAACTTTGTTTTCAAATTTACAAAAATTAGTTTTAAAATTTCCTTCCACTTCTTCTTATATGCACTGCTGAATTATATATAATATAATATACCATATTCTCCACAATTTACACTTCACAATGCACTTTTAATATATGATTTATTTTATCTCCTCTTGCCTACAGTTTCAACTGTCCAGCAGTCATCATCATAGTTCTTATGGCCAGTAATCCGCATCAGAGTTCTTATATGTTATAAGAATTCTAACGATGATTGCTGGACAGTTGAAATTATAGGCAAGAGGAGATAAAATAAATCATATATTAAAAGTGCGTTGTGAAGTATAAATTGTGGAGTTTATGATATATTAAAAATTTGTTTTATAATATATTTTATTATTATTTTTTTATAATCTTGTATTTAGTTGTCTTATATTATTAGACTATATCTAATTCAAATAATAAAGTATGCAATATGACTTTAATGAAATAATTCAATTAATAAATTAATTTCAGCTGTGATTTTCTATTTTCAATATCTCTCTTTCACCTTTTAAATTATATTTTTGACAATCATACTATTAATAAACCTAACTATATATTGTATTAATAAACTGTCTTTACACAAAGAATAGCATCCCTTTTTTATACTTAACTCATAAAAAGGATAATTCATCATCTTTTCAGGCAAACACTACAATATTATTCAATAACAAAGTTTTAATCACTGAACATATTAAAGTATATTTTGCATCCAGCTATGAATATTTCCAATAGTCATTAAAAAATGAAAATGATTTGAATTATATATATATATTAATGAAAGAGCTGTGAAGCTATTTATCACTGAACATCTGTCTCTAATGCAAATTTATGAGGGGCACATACATTATTTTATATATTTGTTTCATGTCAATATTTTAGTTCCATTTTCTGAGTTTGAATGTGGCAGTAATGTATTTCATAAGAGCCTTCTCCTTTTTTTTTGTTGATTAATAATGTTAATTTATTTTCTGCTAAGTATCTTTTATAACATCTTTTATTAGTATATTATTTTAGTTATTTAAAATATTTTATTAATTTTTCGACATACTGTGGATAGAACTTAAGTGTATTGTTTAGATAAGCTATATTTTTGTTTAAACCTCTTTTTTTCCTGGGATATCATATCATTGATTCTTTATTATTATTATTTTCCCTAAGATTTTTTATTCTATATCTTTGCTAGCCTGTGGTCCCTATTCTAATATTTGATAACAAGAAATGACAGGTTCATTTTATCGGTGAAAGAAATAAGGGGCAATTATAGATTAATTAGGAACATATTTGTGACATGTAGATGCAAGTAATAGATAGTTAAGAATAAGAAAATCGGCTATATATTATAAGATGTAATGTTTATTCATAAAATAATATAAAAAAATAAAAAAGAAGTTAAACAAGCACTTTTATTCACGTAAGTGCATTAAAAAGTAAAAAATAAATTTTCTTTACCTTTCATAAATAAAAGTGGAGGCACTGCCAATCTATTCATCAGATTACTTACAGCTATCGCCCACTTGACATTAATATAAGAAAGTGGGTGGTAATTGAATACGATCTGATGAATAGATTGCCATTGATGTAGTTTCTAAACATGATTGTCCACGCTTTTATTTGTAAAGGCTGAAGAACATTTATTTTGTAGTGCATTTATATGAATAAAAGTATTTCTTTAACAATATATATATATATTTAACATTTTTCGTTTTAAATTTTATAGTTCCAGTAATCATGAATAAAGAAAGTTTAAATACAATTTAATACCATTAAATGATAGTACATTATAATAAATGTGTTTTACCAGTTCCACCTTTGGGTTCTGAGATTTGGACACTTAACACAAGAGCAATACAAAGACTTTGGATCACTCAAAGACATATGGAGAGATGCATGATAGGAATAACAAGAAGAGATTGAAAACAAAATACATGGATAAGAGAACAAGCATGTGTTACTGACATCATTGAAAGAATTAAGAGACAAATAGAATTGGACTGGAGATTTTTCTAGAAAAGATGATAATAGATGAACAGTTGAAATCTTAAACTGGATTCCAAGAAGTTGTAAAAGATTCAGAAGGTGACCACATATGAAATGGATGGATGAAATAAGGAAGTGTGCAGGAGTAATGTGGAGAAGAGAGGCTAGAGATTAGAGAAGATTGATTGAACTTGGAAAAACCTTCATCCTGCAATGGATCAGTTATGGGTGACAATGATGATAATGGTGGCTAAAAAAAGTACTGAATCCATATAAAATTAAAAATTTCAATGTTTAGTTAAAATTGTTTCAAAAATATAAAAAAAAAAGTATTATCATTGGCAATGCCTATGTGTGCAATATTTGAATTATTTTAATGACCTTAAAATGGGGGGAGGGAAGTTATGCAATACAAAAATAAATATTTATAAGCAATATAAAATATAATTTAATATAATAATAAAATCAAATTAGTATCAGAAAATAAATTATATATTCATAAAAATTGAAAGAAAAAAACAATTCATTGGGGAAAGGAAAATATGTAGGATATTTTACAGGTTATTTGATTGAAAACCAGATGTGCATTATTTATTACATTATTGATAAATAATTTATATATTTATTAATTTAAATTATTACTATTTTTTTTTGTAATCATAATTCTTTCCATTTTTATATTCTGATTGTAGGTTATCTATAAATGTTGAAAAAATTGGAGACTCCATGTTTTTTCATCATAATTAAAATGCCTTTTTTTTAAATTTTACTTATGAAGGGTTGTAATTCTATTTAAATGTTTTGATTTTACCCTTTTTTTTTTAAAGTTTACATTTTATTTTAATATATATCACTAACTCTGACAAATAATATGTCTTATATTGTAAAAATTTAATTTTAATTATGCTTATACATATGTGTATATTGTTTTTTTAGGCCCAGGCAGTCACATTAACTGTAGCACAATCTTTTAATATTGCCTTTGAGCAATGGGAGGCTCGTAGGATTAGCCAAGATAAAAAAATTTGTCTATCACAACAGGTAAAACAAATAAAGTTATATATTTTGAATAGAATAAGAGAAAATAACATATTTGTCTTTGTTTGTATGTTGCATGCATGATAAAATACTAAATCACTCTTATAAAAAAGTAAAAAAAAATAAAAACGGAAAAAATATCACATCACTCTATCATATTGATTTATACTAATCTGGCCACAGGATAATAGTATCAATAGTTGCTAAAAAAAACTATGGACACCATAAATACATAGATACTGAACTTGTTTCAGATCTGTATGACTATACAGGCAAGTAGGTTTAGCCTGAAAATATCTAAATATTTTTCAATTTAAGATGATAGCTTGATAGTTAAAAAGATATGTAAATGATAACTGATAGAAGGAAGGTGCATTAGATCTTGTAGGTCCAAGTGGACTATTCCAAGATGCAAAACTCCTCACTGATTAAAGCTGTGAGCTTGAAAATAGTCTGGAGAAATTGGATGGGGATTTTATTTAAGCACTATCATATGGCATCTATTATAACTTACTAAAGGTTACAATAGGTGGCATAGAAGTGCGAAAAAAATATATTGTGTGACAGGATAAATTAAGAAAGCAGTCAACTGCAGTTTATTTTTCATATTTTGTATAAAAATTAATAAGTTTAAAAACTAGTCTTAATATAAATGAAATAAGCAAAATGTGTATATGTACATTTAAACTTTAACTTAATAATTCCAAAGACTCTAGCAGTAACAACTGGTTTTTATAATTTATTCTAAGTAATGAACCCCTTTGTCATTATGAACATAGGCTTTAACAATAAATGAACATGAGATTAAACGTATTGAAGGAAAATAGGTCTGACTAGATTCATTTTGGCAAAAATATTTGCTAGATCAGTAATAAAAAACGGAAATTTGAGATAGTTGTCAGAAGTTTTTATCTGACAATTATTCATATGTTAGGGATCTTTTCTTTTTTTTATTATAAACTTTTATTCATTAATAGTAAATTAGTGTTATCAAAATTTGAATTAAAAAACACACACACACATGCACCAATCTTACAAACACATTATTCTAAATAATAATAAATTGTTAGAAATTATAGTCAAAAATGATGGAAATGGGAACTAATATCTATAGACTCATTAACTATCCAAGAGTGATTGACAGATTTTTTATTAATTTTTTTTTTCCAAGTTTAATCTGGGGTTTCATTTTTATTCTGCACAAAATTAAGAGAAACTCTTCCTCAGACAATTATATTATTATAAGTTATTTATCACGTTTTTTATTTAATGTTAAATAAATACAAATATTAAAAAATAAATAATAAACACAACACTAATAAATAAATTCATTGCAACATTTTAAAATAAAATTTAAAAAAAAAAAGCTTTCTTAAATACATGTAAATTAACAAATCCTACTGACAAGAGCTCAGTTTTTATTTTAATTTTTTTTTTTGTTTGTCAATCATTTTATTTAATTCATGAATTTATTTTTATTTTTTCTAAAAAAATAAGAATTTAGAAAAGAAAGATATAGAAAACAAATTACTGAAGAGACTGGTATGAATTTTGCAGTAAAATAATAAAGGAACAAATAGAATACAGTAATTGATAATGTTTAGGTTTTCGACTAATATAAAGATACTGCTATTATATAAACATATTGTATAAAAGTGTAGCATTGTTATTTAATATTTGCTTAAGTTTTTAAATAGTATATGAATGCTCAAAATAATAGCAATAATAATATGGTCAATTGCTTGAAAGATTTTGTGATGTCTAGGCATTGAAGTGACAGGCTAAACACAGCAATTCCATTATTTATTTAGCATATGGATTTAGACCCTTTAACTATTAACAAGATATCGTAAAGAAATCTATAGAGATTCCAAACAGGAAATAATGGGTTTATTAAGCCCGTCAATTCTGCTTCTGAAGCCATAAATCTGACCGTCATTAATGATGTAATTTGTAATTGCCCATATTTGTAAAGATCAGTGGTTGATAAATTCCATATATGAAATATATGAGCATACAACAACAGAGAAATGTACTGACTTTGTTGCAACTAGGAAGATCAAATCTATAATCTGGAATAATAAAATTATTTGGAATCTAATAGGAATTCCATTTTATTGAGTTTTGTTTGAACATCCCAAATGGGAAACTTTATTTGAGTCAAGTTTTAAATCATGAAACTATAACTTAAGTTATTGACAAGTCCAGTCTGCTTTTATACATTTTTCTGTGACCCAATTGCCTCTTTTGATATCTGGAGGAGGAATATGGGAAAGAACATTGCAAAGGAGTAGATAAAAGTGTAACAGGAACATTTCTCATGTAATATTTAATTGAATATTCAGAAGATTAGCATAAGAATTTTTTCTCCGAATAGAAGCATAACATTTATCATAAGCAAATAGTAATGCTAAGGAAGCTGTGGGTAAAGTATTTAGACCACGAACAGCCAGTTTTTCAATGAAGTTATTTCTAGAAATAATTTTGATCTAACCTTAGATAAATGAGAAAAATTTATGCTACTATTCAAATCATTCGTAAATTGCATAGATTATAACATTGCAAAAAGTTATATTTAAATTATGAGAAGAGCCAATCAATGCTTTTACTTTATTCTGCTGACTATTGAATCGTTAACTGTTGAATTTTCTAGCACAAGAATGAGAGGGATAAACGCTAGATTATATTATTGCTAAATATTGTCTTAATCTAGAAATCATTAGTGTGGAAAGACTAGAAAAGTAAGAATGCCAGAATAACCATATTATCAGCCTTTACAAGCTATTGTGGAAAGAATAAGTGGATTCATTTTGTTTTTTCATAAATACTATATCTTGTGTTGGGAATGAAAGTATTCATTTATTATTAACACTCGTAAAAAGCGCATGCACAATAGCTTGCACTTGTTCTTTCCACAATAGCTTGTAAAGGCTGATCTTTAATGTAATACAATTATAAACATAGCGCTATATAAATAAATGCTTATTTACATATTTTATATTCTTTTCAATGTTAAATTCTGGGATGTTTTAATCTATAGGAGACTTTAATTAACTAAACATGATATAATATAATAAAAACATTATATTAAGAGATATTTTTTGTAAAAGTTTTGCTGTATTTTTACAAAATTAATCCGATAAAGTAATTTTTGACATATTACAAAATTATGAAATATGTAGAATTATATTCGTATCAGTTGATTTTCGAGTTAGCTTTTGGAATCCTGGCTTTGATGGATTAAAAAAAATCAGAATTTTAAAAAAAATGTGGATTATCTTGGGAAAGAAAATTGGATGATTGGGTTTTTGAAGTTTTAAAATTTCTTTTAAATTAACAAACAAAAATTATTGTACAATCTTATTATTTTGTAATAATATTCCAAATTAACATCTGCCAATATACAGAAAAACATAATTCAAAAAAACAAATTGAAAGTTAACTCACAGGGAAAAAACTCACAAAGGAAAAAAAATCTGATATATATATATAATTCTTTATATTAAGATTTTTTCTTACTTCTATTTTTGTGTTATAACAAAAACTATCTTATCACATTAATTTTTTAAAATGATATTTCTCAATTTGAAAATGTTTTTCCATTATGGTAAATATAAACATTTTATCTGCCTCATTTGAAAATAGATTACTTTATAGCAATGAATAATTATGTATCAATCTACTGTAGTTTAATTTATTTAATCATATTAAAATGTTTTTATAATGTCAGTCAAAATAAATATTTAAAACATTAATTAATTTTATATTAAAAAATAAAGTTAAATTTTAATATTTTATGCCATATATATAGATAAACAATATTTTATATGTAAAGAGGGACATATGCAATCCACGTATTTTGTTTGGGTTTATGGTATTTTGTAGAAGAAAAAATAAAATCGTATTAATAATGGAATGAATGGAGGGCAACTTTCCATGGCCCATCCTACAAGTAATTTGCATTAAACCACTACACATCACATGATCACCATCTCTTATACTAGCTCATAATTGTTATTAAACAAGGCAAAACTTTCTCCATACAGTAGTGCCACTCTGTGCCAACCAGAGTAATCAATGGATGCCAGAAGGCTTGTGCATAAAATCCAAGGCTCCTCACTGTCGAAGGCCACAAGCCAGAAACTAGTCTGGGGATATCGGATGAGTAGGCACTAGATAGGGATTTTATGCACAAGCCTTCTGGCATCCATTGATTACTCTGGTTGGCATAGGGTGGCACTACTATATGGAGAGAGTTTTGCCTTGTTTAATTTGCATTATCTCCATATGGAAATCAGACTTACCTTAATGAATCCCTGGATAAGATAGCACATTATGAAAATATACAATAAAACTTTAATAATATTATAAGGGAATGCCAAGCCAAGACTAAAGAAATAGAGGTTTTACGATCTTAAAATGAAAAATGACTATATGGTCTTAGCAACCGTGGAACACCTCAAAAGTCAGATATATCCTCTACAGAGCAACATTTTCACCTAGGAAACACAATACAATTACTTCAACTTAGCACTTGAGATATATCAAAATCAGAAATAGAGATCCTCTACAAATTAATTGTTCAACACAATGTTGATGAAATTATACTTCTTTTAATAATGTATAATTTGAATATAAACTTTTGCAAATATGATCTTATCCCATACTATTTAGGAATAATCTTGTATCATAGACTAACTTATTTTTTTCATTTATCTAAGATTAGATCAAAATTAATTTTTAGGAAGAACCTCCTTGGAAAGTTAACTGGCACGACTCACGATGGTGATGCAAATACTTTACAGACAACTTCCTTAGCATTAGCATTTTCCATTGGGGAATATCGTGCTCTTATTTGCAAAAAAAAGTTCTCCCACTAAACTTCTATATAATTGAATATTACATGAGAATGTTACTGGTCCATTTAAATCTGCTCCTCTACAGTGGCTACCTATTCTTTCACATATTCCTTCCCCAGATATAAAAAAGAACAAGTTACCTTACAAAAAAATGTATAAAAAAACTATTAAGCAGATTGGACTTGACAATAATTTAAGATATTGTTTCTCCACCTGAGACTCGACTCATATCAAGTCTCCCATTTTGAATATTCAACCAAGAATATACGATCAAAGAATTCTGATATAAAAAATGGAATTCTTATGAGATTATAAATAATTTTCTTTTTTCGCATTCAACCGTAAATCCAGATGAATTTGATCTTCTTAGACACAACTGGAGTCTCATCAGCAGATTTAAAACAACACATGGTTATTGTGCTAATCTGCTTCATAAATGGAACTTTTGGCCCCTGATCTGTGGACAAATTCAAACTATGAACCCCATTGCTAATGATGGTCAGATTTATGGCTACAGTAGGAAAATTGAAGAACTTAATAAAGCTATTAGTGAATTTATTTCTTGGTTGGAATCTCTACATGTATCTTTATGATATCTTGTTAATAGTTAAGCTATCTAAATCTATACGATAAACAATAAATTTAACAATATTTTTAATTCAATTTAAGTTTTTTATTCATTACAATTCCTTAGATAAAGAAAATAAATCTTTTCATATCCCTGAAAATGTTTTCAAAGATTGAACATGCAATTATTTCTGCTATATTGCAAGTTCAAATTATTGCCTTCCCTAGCAATGAACAAACATTTTAACTACATGTATTTATTTTTAGGATAATATGTGTCTGAATGAAAATAAAAAATAATCTTAGAAATATGAAAAGGCAGATAATGTGATTTTGCTTAATAGATCTTAAATTTAACTATTGAAGAAAGATCATGTTTTATGCTACGCTTCTTTATCAATGATGCAGGGATAAAATAAATGTAGTATACATACATATTTAATTCTTCAAATCATAGTAAATCTTATAGTATATTTAATCTGTGTGTGTGTTACTAAAAGAATAAATAAAATATGTATTATTTATTTATAAATATGAATTAAATATTAATATCTAACTTTGTTTTACTTTTTTAAATAAAAAAATAATTAATTTTTTAAGGTTATTGTCAACGGAACTAGGAAACATGTCTAATCTCAAGTCAAACACCTAAATTGGAAATATCATTTCTTATTGCCATAAAATAGTCAAATATTGTTGTGTTCCTAACTATTGGACATTTTTATTTACTATAATGATAAAGTATTTTGTCAAACTGAATGATGTCTATTTCTTTATAATAGAAAACTATTACATTTTCATAAAATTTATTAAATAAGATTACATAATAAAACAATTATTAAAAATATAGAAGTTTTTTTTAAAATGTAAAACATTTTATCTATATTGGGAATCCTCCAACCTCTCTCAAAGTGGTCTATCGAGAAGTTGTTTTTCATATTGATAATATTGTTATAAAACTTTGATGTAAACTCAATTTGATATTCACATACAGAATGATTGCACTTAGATTAATGTTAAAGATCACTTATCAGAGATATATATTTTCATCCCACATTTTATGAATTTTGGATTTATAAAACTTTTTTTTTTTTTTTAAGGAATCATCATCAGGCGATTGTTGGAGTAACAATTCTAATAATTTAAGTCCATCTCATACAGAATTTGATAATAGATTAGTCACTTTGCAAGCAGATGGCGAAAAAGACAATCAAGATGTAAGTTTATTTTATCATAACGTAGCCATTTGTTTACTTGTAAGTTTGGTGAGTTTATTTTATCAGCAGTAGCATTTCTACGATAAATAAAATTTTTTGACAAAATTTTAAGTTAATCTCAGTATACAAATAGATTTGAAGGAAAGTTTCGTAGACCTTTTCTGACAGATGGAGCCTCCTCCCCCCCCTCTCTTGCCCTTTTCTAAAGGAATAATCAGTTCAGTGAACATTGTGAGATATGTCCTGACCCGGGAAAATTTTCCTCATCAGTTTCTTCTGGAGTGGATTCATCAAATATTTAAAGCTGCTACACTCAGAAGAGGACCTAGACTCAGTATTCATGAGTGTAAAAAACACCAATTTCCATGCTAGCTATCACTGATCAATCCAGAAATATTTGAAGAAGAGAAGAGAATCATATCTCTCAACACACTGTGTTCCATACCATCCTACGTGTTATTATTTTAATAGTGGAATTTATTTAGAAAGATATAAATAAAGTTTGAATTTTTTCCAAACATATAATACTTCACTAATGACAATTTTCTTGATGTACATTTGCATTTACTTTGAACCCGTTTACTTTTTGATTTGATTTAAGAATTAATTATTAAATGTCTATATATAATTATAACATTTGCAGTAAGCTTATCGTAATTTTTTAAACAACATTCACTCATGACTTAATAAGAGCAGTAGTTTCAAATTTCCTAGGATTAAATTTTCAAAATCTATTGTATCTTAACGATTTCTCCATTTTTCAATAAACTATTAAGTACCATGTACTCTGGAGAAAGCATTCATGATAATGGGGCTACGACATTTTTTTTTAAATGTTAAACTAACACTGCACTTGCTAATGTTGTCCCACCTTATTTGCTGGCATTCTGTTAATATTGGTACATGTTTCTCAAATTTAAATATCTAAACCAAAAGTCATCTTCAACACTGGCTTTTTGTTTTTTAAATCTAAAATGGCACTATTTTAAGTTTTTTTTTAATGTTATAAACATATACTGGACTTCTCAAAATGTTCTGCTGAAGATAATAGCGAAAGAGAAGATATTGTGAGGTTTTTAAAAGTTTTTATCTTTGTTGTAACTCTTAGGGTAAAACAACTGAACATCAATTTATTGATGATTACCAGTTGGCTGACCAATTGAGTTTCGCTATAGACTAGCCTTATAAAATAAATATTCTAAGTCTCTTTAGAACTCTATTTGGCCAATTTGTATGTGCAAGCCGTTGTGCTAATTAAGATGTGATTAAATAAATGAAAATCACATATCTTGTATTTCAAGCATGACATTTTTTTTAGTATTTATAAGTTGGCATACTGCTCTTTATATGCAAAATTGTATATAATAATATATATATTTAGTTTCATTATATAGGTAGACTATTATTAATTTAAACATCACTATTTTGAAAATTTCTATTAACCAAATAAAATTGTGTTATTTTGATTTATTGTTTTAACTATTGCTATATAAAATTTTTGTGATGACATAAATATAAAAATATTCTGTATTTTAAAGCACTATATTGTTATTAATAAAATAAATGTATACAGTTTATAAAAAATATTTCAGTATAAACAAACTATGAATAGTAAAATTAATATTTATTTAAATTTTTTAGCAGGATTTGGATTTATAATGAAGTGGTAAAATGTTTATTATTGAAATCTCCAAAAATTCACAAATTCAATAAGGCCCTGAAATTAGGAATTTTTAATTAATAATAACAATCTTTCTGGCTTTTCTGTTCCATGTTGATAACTTAAAGGAGATTTGTACTATGAAATTTTATTCAAATATTATTTTTTTTATGTTTATATTGTATCCATTTGTAACTAAGAATAAATTAAATTCCAATAGTAAGGGTAGGAGGTGTCAATAAGCTCTCTGTTATATAATTCATTTTTCTATGTAAATAAATAAATAATATAATATTTGAATACAAATATACTTTATAACTTGGAGTTTAGATGTAATATAGGGGATTTGAACACAGACTCTCAAGCTCCCTTCAGCTATCCACTCTATCTCATACAATTGATACCCATGTGAAAAAGATAAATGATGTCCAATATTCTTGCTGAACCAGCACTCATCAGTTGACCGAGATCATCATCTCTCGCACACATATATAATCAGGGCTCTGTTTATATTAAGATAGCAAATCTTCACATTTTAATGAACAGGCTTCAATCTACTCCACCCTCCAACTCTTCAGCCATTCATACCATTGAAAATCTGATGACGGAATGCCCAAATCCCTTGTTGATGCCAATATTATTGTCATACCCATGTTGACTTTAAATCATTCTGACCTTCATATTGTACCGGTCAAAACGTTTATCCATCTAACATGAGCTGTAACTCACAAAATGTACTTCAAACCCAGTCAAATTCGAGATTTAGGTCAGGGACCAGCCTGGATTCGAACCCACTCTCTAAGCCCCAGATCAAACACCTAATGAATAACATAATAGTGATGGCACATGAGAATTCATTTTAATCCGGCCGACTAGCAAAGCTGAGCAAAACAATGAGACATCTATTATTATGACTAAACTAAAATATATATATAAGCATGGCGGTAATATGTGGAAGTGGAGAAAAGAGGAAATTCGAACTACTCAAATAAGTTAGACAATAAAAATAGTTTAATATAATGACAACATTATTATACATTGTGACTTAATTATATACATTAGTGTGTGCGTGAATGAGCAAGCAGTAGATGATTACATAGTGTCATTCACGCTATTATTTCTCATATGCTCTTTATTAGCTAAATGATATATTATAAATAAGCACACATCTTTTGTGGGTCCAATATTAAGATGCCAATCGATTATTAGAAAGAATTTACATAAAATTGCTATTAACGCTTTGATTTACGGTTCTGAAACATGGTGACTAACATTATTTCGGGGAGCGTTCTGAGATTCATTACAAATATAATACAAACTATGTTCATGCCATTACGGTTATGAAAATAAATAAAATACATTTGAAAACATATTTGATTGTATGATTACGATACTTAATGAAAATTCTTTTAATTAGCGCTGGTAAGAAGAATGCTTTATTTTTCCCCAAGGCATATAGATACTCTTAAATACAGAAATAAGTTACGATGGTGGGACTGTATAAGATTGAAATACATTTAATTAATAAAACTAGAAGTGGTTGGCATTTATATATATTTTAAGCAGAGCATAGTTTTAATATTAGAGTATTAAAACTGGGTCATGAAGCAAAAGAAGTAATAATACGAAGAAGTTTGCGGTGCTGACATAATAGCCTAAAAATAACTAAGAGGAAAAGGTCGTGCTTCTGGACGAGAATGAAGTGGATGGGCATGCCGTGGTCATCGCCGACGTGCAGGCCTTTGATATGAAGAAGTGAATATGCATAGCATGTGCCAAACTTACGGGATCACCGCCAGAGGCATTTTATACAAAATAAATGTGGATGGGTATAGCATGTGCCAGACTTAGGGATCACCACCAGAGGCCCTTTTATATGACATAAATGGTCCTGGGTAGTCTCAACTATCCTCAGGACAAGACTTGAGAAGAAATCTATGGGTTCAAACTTGTCGTAACCCCCAGATTAAGAAGCATATATATATATATATAATCACGAAGATAGGCCGAATGTCAGTAACGCAGTAATGGTAAATCTCACTAAAGACATTGAATAAGTTTTACTGCTTTAAAATAAATGACCTTTGTTTGAATACTATAATTTATATAAATAATATGCTATGCCGCTATAATATATATATATAGAGAGAGAAGATTTCATTTAATAAAATATACATGAAGATTTTATTTAGTAAAAGAAACATTAAGATTTACCCCCATCCCTTTTCTGCTATTTTTAAATAAATCAATCCCACCTTCATTGATTTTATAATAACGGGAATATTTAAATACTGTATTTGATATTTTAAGAGTATGGAACAATAAAATAAAAACTAGCAGTTATATATAGAAAACAAATAATAAGTCACACTTTCATAATTGAATAAATAATATTTTAAAATAAATAAGGTTTCAGAGCGTTAATTAGCTTGAGTTCTGGATTCTCCCCGGGTAGAAAATCCAGAGTTAAACAAATATATTTTTATCATAAATAAAATGTTGATTCGAAAAACAATCTGGCAAGTATGTTAATTAATAACGCATTATATTTTTAGGGATTGTTAATAACTTTGATGCATGAATGTTTACTTAAAAGAAAGAAAAGATTTTAGGAATTCAACTCGTCAGATTGTTTGAGATTGGCAAATTAATAACTAAAATAGACATATAAATTCAAGTAATAAATAAATGACCGCACCAAAATTAAAGAAAGTTAGAACATATGATATAGGATTAAATTTATGAAAATCATTTAAGAGCAAATTACATTTACATATTTAAATATTCAAAAAAAGGTAAATTTAAATAACACATTAGAAGAAATCTTCATAGATGAGTTAGGCTAAATTTAATTTGAGGTGACGGCTTGAAAAGTTACCTTGCAATTTTAAGAGTCCAATTTAGTAGTGCACGGCAATTGAAATGTAAGTTCTCCTGTGGCAGCAAGCTTCTATTAGCACACTAAAATTCTTAGGTTGGGCTTTTACTTCACTCTTGGGCAGCAGAATGGTACGGCCACGGAAGATGATGACCCAACAGGGCCGAGAAGTGATGGATTTACTGCAACATTATTTAAGTTTCAAGCGACGTGTAATACGTTTACAATCAGTTCTCTCAATAGTAGCTAATCTATCTTGTCTCTCAAAATTCAGCCATTTTATACTTTTTCTTTATCGGTTGTTTTTGAAGATGCAACAGAAGATAATGTCCAAAAATAAATTCAAATCTATTTCCAGATTAGAAATAGATTTGATAAAATGTTTATAACAAAAGTATCTCTAATCTTAATCCCATTTTATTTTAAATAAAACTTTAATTAAAATACCTTCCCCAGATTAAAACAATAGTGTTTCCAACCCCTTTAATTATTTTTAGACAATTAACTGTAGCATCTTCCATCTTGGTTTTTATAAAAATATACAGTTTAATAGAAAAAGTACTTTAAAAGAAAAAGTTGTACAAATGACATATAATAAAACATTTACAGAAAAATCAATATTTTGTTAGTAAGTTTTTGCTCCTATATATATATATTTGAGCCGCAACTATAATACTTTAATACAAAAAAAAACTAATAATTAATAAAAAAGAATTAATAATAATTTTAAAACATGTTATTGAAACATTAAATTTTATAATTTAGGCACGCATCTCAAATGTATACATAAAATATATATACACGACAAAAGGAGGGGACGGGATATAGGGTTTAAACACAGGTTAGTAGATGGAACTATGAAGCTCAATCTTAAGCTAAGATTGACTGCTTCAATATATAGGACCTTATCTATTTAAATACACAAAAGAGGGATGGGTAGAATACAGGCTGAATCTGTAATATTTGAATATGATATATTATGAATAAAATGGATTGAAATTTGCTTATTGTAACAGAAAACAAATCGAATTTGGTAAGTTATTGAATTAAAAGTGATTTGTTTTCAAAATGAATTGAATTTTGTAAAAGCAATATATGTTGTCTTCTTTTTTTTTTCTCTCTCTATTTTGTTTTTATTTTTTTAAAAAATTGTTTATTGATAAAAGGAAATGTAGTTATGATTGACTGATTAAGGAGGTGTTGGAAAACATATTTTAAAAAAGTATATTTTGAAACATGGTGAAGATTAATTATAAATTGGCTGAGATAATTAATTGAGATCAACACATATTGGCTTAGCAAAATGAACCAGAGACTTATAGCAGAAGCTTCATCCCTTCCATAATGATCTTAAATACAGCAAGTTGTATATTTGTTAATGGGACAAAAATATCCTCCAGATTGTGAGAAAATAACTATAAAATGGGCCAGCAAACTAAATACTGATGATGCTTTAATATGAATTGCTAGTTACTCCATTGTGTGTGTTAATCTCTGCCCTAATATGTAGATCCACACAAGAAAGTTATAAAATTCAGCCTAGTTTGAAAAGAAAAGTGATGCCTATTGTCATTTAAAAATGTGTTTTCCTTGCCTAGAGATTGGAATGACTATTGTTGACTCCCTCCAAAATTCTACCAAATGATAGTATTTAACATGTATATAATTTGTTGTAAAAGAAGAAACATACCAATAATGACCATTCTAACTTGGAGGTCAAAGAAATAATAAAATTTACCAGACTAAGAATAAAGTAAAGAAATTTATCATTTGTGACCAGTCTGAAATAAGAAGAAAAATAATTGATGATTGAACATCTACAATACAAAGTAAATAAGATATTTATTTTATACAGTGCTATGTTGTATAAACTGTAATATTAATAATTAGCCATTAAGCTAATTATTAATACTACATTAATTATTAATATTAAGCTAATGCCCATACATAAATGTTTGGGTCGAAAAGATAGATGGATTCATTCTATCTTTTCACAAATACTTTATCTTGTGTATGGAAAGTGAGAGGATTCATTTATAGTTAAAAATCCACAAAGCGGGTGTGCATTAGTTTAATGGCTGATTATTAATATTACAGTTTATACAACATAGCGCTATATAAAATAAATATTTTATTTACATATGTTTAATTTCAAATAAGAATGACGTGTCGTAAATTCTAGAAAATTTCGCAAGCGTTATTCATTCAGGCATAGTAAACATAATTTAAAGTGATCGCTTAACATCTTCACGCTCTCATTTCCAAACGCTCAAGATTTGTCCATACATAAACGTTTGGGTCAAAAAGATAGATGGATTCATTCTATCTTTTTACAAAGACTTTATCTTGTGTTTGGAAAGTGAGAGTATTCATTTATAGTTAAAAATCCACAAAGATCATGTTCATTAGCTTAATGGCTAATTATTAATAATACAAAGTAAATTAATTGAATCGATAACTTTCCTATGATTGCTTAAAATGAAAAATTCAAATACTCAAAAAATTGAAAATTTATGGATGAAAACTGTCTATTTTGTTATATGTGATAAAATCTTAATGTAGGATATGACAAGCTAATTTTAGTTACTACTACCATAATATTGGATTATTATATTTTAATCTTAATTATTTTTCTCCAAAGTGCATTATATACTTGATTGCCATTTACATTGATTTAAGTATAAGCATATTTTCTTTCTTCTTTTTTACCATTTTTTTTTTTTTTTTATGAAATTTATTTTAATTCTTTTATGCTTGTAATTAAAATATTGGTCAGAGATGCAGAGGGGGGGGGATATTTTAAGTTAAATTATTAAGAAATAGAGTACAATGGAAATTATTAAAAGCCATTATGTGAAATGCCTTATCAGTCATCTTTCAGTTGTATCTAAACATTTTGATACGGTTCATTGTATTTGTGGGGAGGATGCAGTCACAGCTTGAAGTAAAGTATTGTTAAATTTGAAACTTTAGCTATGTTTTAATTTTCATTCTTGCATTTTCTCAATTCTTATCAGGGATCACAAAGTAAATAATTAAATTATGCAATGTCGTAATTAAGTTTAATGTGTCTCCAGGATACTGTTCGATGCTGATGGGATTATTATCAACAGTTGAATGAAGATTTAAATCTGAGTTTTTAATCATTCTTCAAAGAAATCATATAATGGTATTGTAATGGGTTTTAATGATACAATCCCAAAACAAATGAAATATACCCATACTTTAGATCTGTTAAACAGTATTCACTTTATATATAGTTATATAGGTATATTTATGATAGATGTATATACTTGAATGGATGATGATGATCAGGAAATATTATTGTCACTTAACCAGCATTATCAGCTATAGGCTCAGAAACTGATAAAACCCTTCAGTATACCTATCACCAATCTTTGAATTGGAGTTCATAGCAAATCCCATTGCAATATGTAATGCCACTAGAGAAATAGCAATTTTGTGTCTTGTATATATATATATTTGTTGATATCATTATTGAATATTTAAAAATAATTAATCTCATCTAATAAAAATGTTTTGATCGATTACTAACTCCTTATCTTTTATATCTGACCTTCAAATTTAAAACAATCTTTTTGCCCATTTGAGAAACATTTAATCATCTACATATTATAATGAAGTTATAAGATTTATTATGTTACTATATATATATATATAAATGTAAAGTTCTTTAATAGAATGCAGTCAGAATGACTTTTTAGTAGTGTATTTGCCCAGCTGATGACAACTTAGCATTGATGATACTATTAGATATTACTTGCCATTCTTATAATAAAATATATTTTGCCCTATATTAGTATTCAGAGATATATCATAAATTTTACTTACCTTGCTGATATACTGGCATTTTACTTATATCACGTGATCACCATCTCTATACTAGCACATAATTTGTTGTAAACAAAGGCAAAACTCCCCATACAGTAGTGCCACCCTGTGCCAAACAGAGTAATCAATGGATGCCAGAAGGCTTGTGCATTGGATGAGTAGGCACTAGATAGGGATTTTATGCACAAGCCTTCTGGCATCCCTTGATTACTCTGTTTGGCACAGGGTGGCACTACTGTATGGGGAGTTTTGCCTTTGTTTACATTTTACTTATACTGACTAGTTATTGCCTACTCAGGTAGTATCCAAACAATATTTGTGGCATTTAATTGATGTAAATTTGGAAACATACTCTTTAATGCATGTATTAATTAGAAAATTATAATTCAACATGTGTTTAAGGTTTGCTTGTATTTCTTAATTATATAAGTTATCATAAATTATTTTGATGCAATAAGCCTTTCTAATGAAATTATTGAAGATGAAAGATCGGTCATTTGCTACTATAAAATGTATATCTAATGTGGATTTTACTAAAGAAGTTAGTCCTCTAATAGTAAGAGCTCTTAAAAAACAAGTGAAATTCTAATTTTTTTTTGTGTATGTGTCTTTTGATTTTATTGTAATAACATAAACATTTTGGTCACATTTATAGAAATTTACCTTCCATAATTTCAATAAATCTTATCTCTATTTTTGAACATCTTTGTATCAAATTTAGTGAAATTACTTTAAATATATTGAAGAGTGTGAACATGTGTAGCAATGGGAGCTCTGGAAATATAATTGAAATAAGTGTACACTTTGTTCATTCACAAATTAGCAATTACCCTAAGACTAGATGAAAATTTTATGAGATTTTCAGAATATTCTATCATTAATATTTTTCTTTGAAAATATCAATACTAATATTTCATCTTGAAAATTGTCTGAGGAATTTCACTTTATCTAAAGAAAATAATGATGTAAATTTGTATATATTTATTTGGAGGTATCGAAAGAAAGAGATACATACTTTTTTTAAACATATTAATTTGAAAATTAAAAGCCGTCTCAATTTTTAAATTTACATTTGTCGAACTGCCAGTAGAGGTCGCAAGGTACCAGCTTAGCTTCTTTTTTTTTTTATGGGATGGTCAAGTTTTCGTATGAGAGATGCAAAAAGTAAAATGAAAATATTTGGTAGATTGCAGTTTATGGATAATAAAAGAATAGCCAAAATAGTATTTAATTGGGTTATGAATAAAGGGCAGGTAACAAGATGGGTGAGAAAGGTAATGCGGTATGCAAAAGATTTGGATAAAGAATTTATATCAGTATATTTGTACAGAAGATGGGATGGTTGTGTTAAGAGGATTGTTGAGTGTTATAGTAGTAAGGAATGGGATAAAAGAATAGATTTATTAATAAAGAATAGGGAGTTAGAGATGGAGAAATAGTATGGAGAGTAAAAAGAGTTTAAATATATATAGAAATAAACAGAATATTAGGTGCGAGTTAATATATGATAATAGTAAGGAAAGTAGTTTATTATTTAAGGCTTGAACGGGATCTTTAGCAACAAGAGAATATACATGTAAATGGGAAAATATAAGTGATTTATTTTGTAAATTATGTAAGGAAGGAATAGAAAATATTAGGCATCTGTTAATTGAATGTAAATGCTTGAAAACAGAAAGGTTACATATAATGAAGTTATGGAAGAATAAATATGAAAAAAGTGATTATACAGAAAATGAATTATTGGATTTTATGCTGGGTTTGGGAAAAGATAAGGGGGATTTAGATATAAAGGCCATAGAGTTGACAAAGATTATGTTGTGGAAATGGGATGGAGCAGAATATGGGAAAACTTAGAGTAGGGAATGGAAATTAAAGTGGCTAACAGGTTTATCTGGCATAATTGCTGAGATATTCTTGACTTCGTTTAAGGAGAAGCTCCAGTACATCACATCACATATTTATTTTTATTATTTATTGTGGAAGTGAAAAATAATATTTTGGGTAAGAAAGATTTTACAATTTTTGAAGTTAATAGATGGATAGTTTATTCCCAAGTATTTATATAAGAAATGTGTAGAGAATATATTACAGTTATGTAATTACAAGAGTTGGGAAAAGGTAGATAAATTGGTTAGAGATTAAGCAATACTGTAGTTATGGGAAATGAATGTTAAACTGTGTGATTGATTGCAGTGGTGGACTCAGTGATTCGAGGTTCTTGGATCACATCACTTTTAATGCTTAAACTTTTTTAAACTCTTGATCAATAACCCATTTGATTAGTTTGAATATGAATAAAAAAAATTGAAGCGATGAAATATATATATATATTAAAAAGAAATGCTTTTATTAACATAAATGCATTAAAAAATAAAAAATACATTTTTTCACCTTTTATATTAAAAGCACGAGTCCATATTGGCTACGATAATTTACTAGTCAGACTCTTAAAAAATCATTTAAATAAACTTGCAAATAGCACTTTCTTATATCACGGCCAATCTAGACATGAGATTTTAAAAAGGAACATTTTTTTAAATATGATTCATGGAGTGGTGTTGATGCAAAGAAGTGGGTTTTAGTTACAAACTTATTTTTTAAAAATAAAATTGGAAGTAAGTGAATATGAATAAATAAAAAAGTTTTAAAATAAATGTTTTATTCAAATGTACTAAAAAAAAATCAATTTTTTTCAGCTTTCACAAATAAAAGCTGGGGGTGGGTGGGTGACAAATCATGTTTAGAAATGTTTTTCGTTGTACCTTACAGTAATAGAAATTATATTCTAACAGTTTTAACTAGCCATAAATAAACTACTTCAAACCACTCAAAGAAGTATGGAGAGATGCATGTTGGGAGTAACAAGAAGAGATCGAAAATGCAATGTATGGGTAAGAGAACAAACAGGTGTTACTGACTTCATTGAAAAAATTAAAAGACTGAAGTGGAGTTGGGCTGGGCATATTGCTAGAAGAGATGATAATAGATGGACAATTGAAATTTTAAACTGGATTCCAAGAGATTGTAAAAGACCCAGAAAGAGACCACATGTGAGATGGATAGATGAAATAAGAAAATGTGCAGGGGTGATGTGGAGAAGAGAAGCTAAAGATCGGAAAAGATAGATTGAACTTGGAGAGACCTTCATCCTGCAGTGGATTGATAATGGTTGATAATGATGAAATAAACTATGATAATTCACAATTCAGGAATATTACCATCTTTTTTGTATTGACGTCAGTCTATTCATGTAGTAACATTTTTGGACTTAGTGTTCCATGAATACATCTATAGAAATTAGATATATATTTTTACATAAACACAGTAAAAAAACAAAAACAGAAAATATTAAAAGCATTTAATTGTAATTCTAGTTTGATAAAATGCCTATAAAAATTTGATAGAAAATTAAACTACAATTACTTCTAAATATGAGTACTATATCCTTTTATTTGTGAAAGGTGAAGAAAAATATATATTTTACTTATTAGTGCATCGTACAAATACTACTGTTTCTTTTTTTTTTCAATTTTTTATTTTATATATGTAACTCTGAATTATTAAAATCAGTTTATTCCGTTCTAAATTACAAGAAATGCTGTCAGACACTGCTAGCATCAATGTTACATATAAAATTAAGAATTTAAAATTTTCCTAATTTTTTTACTAAAATGTATTCTTATTGGGAATACATATGTATGCAAAGTATCAAGTAGACCAGAAATTAAGAAATGGATAAACATTGAATTACAATGTGAAAGGATATATAATTAAACTAGAGGGAGCTTATTCAATATAAGAACAGGAACTTTGGATATTAGGGAAGGAAGTCCAAAATGGATTAATGATTTGTATAGTTTAATAACAACAAATCATCAACCAGCTTAAACAATATAAGGCAAAAGCAGCTCTCTACTTTACTGACATTTGGTGTAATCTTTAGTGATTGCTAGATATATATTAAATCCCAATCCTTAATATTTGAACCCATCGACCAATTTTTGAATTTTTGCCTTTATCAGTGATGTCTGGGATTCAAAGTTGGAAAGAATCAAGGTGTGCATTCAGAAACTATTTTTAACTTCGTTTTATCTTTAAA
This sequence comes from Epiperipatus broadwayi, assembly GCA_028023455.1. Classification (NCBI taxonomy): domain Eukaryota; kingdom Metazoa; phylum Onychophora; class Udeonychophora; order Euonychophora; family Peripatidae; genus Epiperipatus; species Epiperipatus broadwayi. The sequence continues at coordinate 487,325 of JAQFVV010000042.1, read as the reverse complement.
GCTAAAAACATGAAATTTAAATTAACTTCAGATTTTAACCCAACACTATCTGCTTCACTAGTTTTATAGATTTGAATTTTAAGTTATTAGATTGAGAGGTAATGCATATCTGTATTCCTACCAAATTTAAATAAAGTAAAACTAAAATTAAGGATTTTATATGCATCTAATAATCACTAATTACTCATGCTTACACTATATAACAGTAAAGTGGAATACTGCTTTTGTTATATGTAGTTTACATGGTAATGGGAAAGAGGATATTGAACATTTATTTTAGATATTTATGGTGTTGAAAAAGAATCGGAATAAATTGTATGGATAGAGGGGAAAATTTAAAAATAAAAGAAATGAAAGAGAGAATTTATGATTTTTTTATTTAAGTCTTTATATCAAAAATAGGAAACATGAAGTTAAAATAGTAGAACTAATGGAACAATTTTTATTAAAATGAGATAGGAGAAGAAGAAAAAAATGAACCAGGACTGGACAAATAATTTATTACTAAGGAAGAAATGTTTGACTTAGATGACAGAATTTTTGGGTGTAATATTAAAAATAACAAATGAAATTAATATTTTATTGTGATTGTATTATTGTGCGTCCATGATAGATATTTATATCAAATTAAATAAATCACAAACTTCTATGCCATTGAAAATAGTATATTTTTTATTATTATGTTGCTGTTTAGTAATATAGTATGCGATCTATCCTATTTTAATACAGAAGTATTTATACATGACTGCATGCATACAATGTTATTTGTTTAAGAAGATGTGTTTGTATTTTTTTATATAGATTGTATGAACTATTAAATTATTGAATTTAAGCTAAAATAAAATTATTTTAATTTTTGGTTATTGAGAATTTTTAGCAGTTTATTTTTTATAATCAGAAATTAATCTTAAGCAAAAAGTGTTTATAAATCAAATGCAAAAAGATTAGCTTTCTTGTAATTATTATGTTTTGACTTACAATCTAATTGACCATTTTCAAGCATCAATATTTGGCCTTTTTATTTGTAGCTTTAATGAAAATCAGAAAAATGCTCATTACATTAGTTTCTGAATATTTACGGGCAGAAAAAAAAACAATTATATAGTTCCACCAAATGTTTTTCCAAATCTTTGTTTGCAAATAGTCAAATAAAAAATAGTCATAGATCACATGACCCCATTCCTTTAAACTTGTAAAATATAAACAATGAGCATTGCTAATTGCTCAACAAGCTTTGTGATAAATGCTTAGCCAGAGAAAGCATTTAAAATATCTCTGTCGGGACCCCCCCCCCCAACCTCTGACCATGATTTCGTGCTTTGGCACTCCTCATAGAGGTGCTAGGGTACCTTCAGACACTAGATCTAAAAATATCAATCCAAAGCCAGCATTTATCTAAAAGTTATCTATTGAATGGAAAATCTGAAATTTTCAGACACCTACATGTCTTCAAACCCAGCTATCCAACTCAAATATCTATATGGGGCTGAGAGATCTTCAGCCAAGCCATATATTAGTAGTCTTTGCTATGTTCTTTAAGTATTTCTCACCTACCCGTCTTTTTTTTAAATATATATTTTTTTCTTTTCATTTTTTATAGTTTCCCACAACATATTTCTTATTATATTTCATCTATTTTGGAAATTCATGAATCTTTTTATTTATTTATTACAAAACAAAGCTGTTAAACTATTGTAGTTTCAGTAAGTTAGACAAATTTTCATAGAATATTATAACTAATCTTAATATTTTAATTAATATATAGATTAAAATCTACATTACAAAGTTCTTAGAAACAGATTCATGGGAACTTTTTTCATCAGCTAACTATGAATCAAAATACACGGGAATCTTATTTATTAATTCTTGTGAATCTTTTATTGTTATGGTTCATTTTTCAGAATTTGGCTGATATGTAAAACATCTTATTTTCAAAATGAGACAATAGAAAGGACTTAAATATTCATTCATAATAATTTAAGATATAGTTTAATGTAATATAATTGCCTTTTTAATTTTTTATGTTATCTAATATTTTTTCTACTTCTTTTATTCTACCTTTTCATTTAGTTTTTTTTTTTTTTTTAATATATAAAAACTTATGTTTCCTTTTTTTTTTTTTTAGAATTCAGATGAAACAAATTTAGATGAAAAATTTTCAAAGTAAGTATGATTGTATTTTTTTATAAACTTATGTAGGTTTACTTTGTCTTTGGATATTGAAATAATTGTAGTTTATTTTAAAGTGTTATATTAAAAGTAAAGACTGTTTCCAAATGGAATATTTCCATTAACAAAAAAATTTTAATTAACCCGAACTATAATTAAATTTACTGAGTTGAAATGGATCTAATCGGATTGGTAATAAACTCACCACTTGTAACCTCCCCACTGAACTGAAATATTCCAGAAATAACAAAAGTAAGGAAAAGGATAAAAGCAGTAGCAAAACAAAAAATGCTCACTTTTTTCTTCATTTGGAAACCAGTTGAAGCAGCGTAAGAAAATCAGCAGAAGACATCTTTTCCCAAGATCTCAGTTCCTGTAGGTCACCAAGTCTATTAGGGACTTTGAAACACATTGCCCCAATCTTATTATGTTTTAATATGCCTTAAGGGTCACAAAGTTTAAGGTAGTAGAAATTTACTTACTAGTCTATGTGTATCTAGATGTATCTATAATACTAAACAATAAATCCAATACTATTCATTTATTAACTTGAATTATCATAATAATTATCATAATAATTAAAACGGTGTAATTACAAGTATTTTGATTTGTTGGTTTATTGTGACCTCCATTATACTATGAAAATTAATTGCATTCTTACTCTTAAATAAAATGGGATTTTTCTTATAAGGTAGTTAGGCGCTACGAACATTGTAAATCTTGGTGCAGTTGGATTTTGAATCTAATCATAAGGGAAATTGGTTCAGTCAAAGTTCCTCTCTAGTTATACAAATTATATGGATCCAAGTAGTGATTAAACTTGCCATAAGGGAAATAGTAATTTTGGCAGTCAGCAACAATTGAAAAAAAAAATGTCTACATTTGGACAGACCTGTATTTCAGAGTTTGATGTAAGCAATAGTAAAAAATAATGAATGACCATTGTACTTAACTCAAATTGAGATTTTTTTCAAAATTAAATGGAATAAAGGACAATAAATGCAAGGTAGCAGCATCCTTATGCTTTTCAGATAGAAAGGTAACAGAAATAGCTAACATTTTGCAAACCTGCAAGGATAATGTACCATATGAGGGAATAATAAAAATGTTAAATAACTATTTTAGTCCCGCCCTTCTCAAAACATAGCTCATTTAAAATTAAGAAATAGAAAGCTAGCAAAGGATGAGAAAAGTAAAGATTACAATATAGTCCTTAGAGAATTGACAAAAGATAGCAAGTATGGTGATTTTGTCAATGAAATACTCGTTGATCAACTGTTGTGGAGTATGTCTGATGACAGGTTCAGACAACAATTTTTGACAGAACCAGAGATGACATACGGTATGGCTATTAAAAAAGCTATAGTTTATGAGCTGATATTAGAGCAAGCACGTGTTTTAAAAATAAAACAGATAATAGCTTAAATACAGCAATCTATAAAATGAATGACCAAATTATTAATTTGAGAAAATCTGTATATACAAAGGAGGATAAAGCCACTTGTTATTGCTTTGGGAAAGTGGAGCCCAAAACAAAAGATTATAGGTGGGAAAAAAGGAAAAATGTTTTGAATTCAGGCTTAATGACTATTTCTCATGAGTACGTAGAGAAACTAATAATGGCGACAGCCATGAAAAACCTCAGTTGCAGAAAAATAGGGGAAGCAAAATAACCAATAGACAATTTGTCAAAAATATATTAAGTCAAGGGGTCGAAACAAATTATGATGAAAGTACAAATCTGTAACAAAAATATTAGCATGAAGAGAAGATATATTTTTTCTTAACGTGAAATTTAAGAAAGAGTAATTGCTTCCACTAATATTAATTAAAAGAAGAGTTTTGCCCAAATTCATAAGTACATCATCTTTCAGTAGGTAAATATATTGCTTATGAAAAAAAAAAGAATCATCCATGAGAAGAGATTGTGATAATTTTGCTTATAAGTATTTTTTTTATTTTTATGTTAAAATTATGGTTAAAATTATATTGTTTCATTATCATATATCTCTTGGAACTATCTTTTTCATCTCATGCTCTGTATACCCAATGTTTGTTATATGGGTTAATATGTCTAAGAGGAATGGAAGTTGAGTTGAATATGTATATCATATTATCCAAGTAATTATCCCAACTTTCATGGCGGCTGTAATTTATAAATGTTTGCAATTTTGGACAATCAATTTTATTATTCTTGTTTTAAATTCATCTCCTATCTATTTTTTATTGGGAGTTAGAAACCACTAGAAATCTTTTATAAATCACTAGTTACAACATATATTCCTGTTTTAATCACTTATCTATACTAGAAAAGATAATGGATTTAAAGAGGGACATAATTCATATAAGAATAATGGAAGTAGGACTTAATTGATATTTTAAGAAAATATCTATATGTGCATATATTGATACAAACAATTAAAGTTTAATTCTAATAAATTTGATATTAACATTAAACAACAAATTAGTAATTAATGAATAAAAAAAATTTAATAATACAAATATAAACATTCAAGTAAAAAAAAATCTAATTATTGCATTGAAGAACTGAAAATTATTTTTAAAAACTTGAAAAAAAAAATTAAACTAATTTTGTGATTAGTGAATCTTTTATAATTTTAGCTGTTAGATTTTCTTTTAAGTTTCCATGAACAAAATAACATTAATTTAAAGAAAATTTTATATATGATTTTATAACAATTTGATTATATAAATATAGAGATATTAGGTGTTTGTGGTTTTCAAGTAAACCAAGATGGCAGCCTATATTTTTGATAAATATACAGTTTTAGGGGCTCCCAAAAATGTTTACAAAAAAATGCCTGCTAGGAAATGCAGTATTGAATCTTTACATTTTATTTTTTAATTACTGTTATTTTTTTAAAAAGAAATCATGGAAAAATTAATTACGACATTTACAGTTTATTTTCTTTTCTTTTTTTTGTATTCCTTATTAATAAAAAAAATGAAAAATTATATAAATACAATATTTACACTTTATTCATGTCATTGGTGTGCAATCATATTGTGACCATTAACGCACACTTTCCGGAAGGGCAGAATCCTGTATCTTTGGAAATAATTCATTGCATCATGTTCTGTGACAGAAAGGTCCCAAATTTTTATTATTATGACAATTTACCAAAAAACTTATAACCAAAGAAGCACACCGTGAATCAAAGTGCATCAATCTTAAGACCATTTCATCATTTTCCACATTATAATATAAGTAAGAAAAAAAATTGAAATACAGTTTCTTAATGAAATTTATTGGAAATTTATTCCTTTTTTAAAATTTAACAATCAGTTTATTATTTTTGTTTTAATTTAACAACTAATGCATCATCTATAAATTAGAGATCTTCAAAACTGTACATTTATCCAAAATATGAGCTGCCATTTTGATGCACAAGTACCAGATATTATTATTTATTAATAAATATTTTGGAAAAATTAATTTACGTATCTCTATATATGTAAATATAAATTTGGGGCTAAAATATACTTTTTTTTTTTTGTAGATTAGCTGAAACTCGACACCATCAACCATTCCTGTTACAAACTGGTCTAAAACCAGAAGAAATTGAAGAAGTCTCAACTTTCAACTTTTGTAAAGAAAGAAATCCAGATATGAGATCAGTTGATGACCTGTTATGTTTATAGGAGTAATCCTTCTACTCTTCTCCATTGTCACTGTAAAGGATGCAAAAGCTTACGTCATTTAGAAATGCTTGATGCCGGCTTTGGCTTAGCCATTGTACAAACAGAAAGGATTGACCGTGTTTCTAAACCATAAGTGAATGAAATCTGAGATTTTTGTTAAATCAAAAGACTTTGAAAATTGAGTTGAAATCTAAAAAAGAATTTGTGAGTCTGTTTGCATTCTAACTGGCAAGATTTGTAATTTTTTTTTCTCTCACTAAGGGGTGGGTGGGAAGGAGAACATTTTAAAAACAAAATATCATTTAAATAATTTGTGTGTATATATCTGTTCTATTTATAAGTTATTTATTTCATTTTATTATATTTTGTCTTTTTTTTTTTAGAGTTTTATATTAATAAACATGTTGGATATAATGTGTGTATGTATATGCATATCTTCCATAAAATATATGATAGTTACAAATTTTATTAAAATATTTCATTTTATCATATATAATTTATATATGTCTTGCATGGGTTAATGCAATGGTAGATGGGTGGATCTTAGAACTCAAGTCCATGGATTATGGTTCTCCATGACTTCTAATGCTCCAACTTTTTATGAACTGATCAATTAATTATTTGATTTTATATATGAATGAATACATAGGCAAATTCACATAAACATATGGGAATATATTTTGAACAATGATGGGCATTTTAATCAATCTGTTGGTTTTATTTTGTAAAGGCATTTTGAACTAATCAACCTATATGTAAATGAGAAAGTGTATTTTTTATAAGTTTATTATTGCCAGGTATGATGGTATAATTTGGAAGTAGGTCTGTTTAAGATATTTAATGCATGTATTATATTTGGTTATAATTCTTTTTCTGAAACCTATACTAATTATTAAATGAAGGAAAAAATTATAATTTTTCGATTAATCGGTCATAATTTATTCTTAAAACCAGTAAGTCATCACATGACTCCACATTACATAATTAATACTGATTAGTAGCAAATTCTTTTCCTCTTACTACAGTTCTGCCACCTAGTGTAAGTTTTATTAATCAAGAGATGTCAGATAATGAAACTTAATAAATCTCTATCCAGTGTTTTATTTAGTATTTCCACATTAGTTTTTAGCTTATGATATTCATTAATGAGGAAATATGGATCTGGGAGCAGTACACTTGGATGGCTTCTAAAGGAAAGATGTATGGATTCAAAAAGTCCATGTTTACTTCTTCAATATCCAAAGCTCTTTACTGACAAAATGCCATAAGCCAGAGACTACTCTAGGAATACTGGATATGGCAGCAACAGATAGGAATTTATTAAAAATTACTATCTGGCTTTTATTAACTACTAAAACTTACACTAGGTGGCGTAATCATGATGGGAGAAGAAAATTGCTACTTAATTTTATAACTTTTTTTTTTAGTAATTTATTTTTATCATCATTTTAGAAATGTTAAATACTAATTTAAATATTATTTAGAGTTTTTTTATTATTATTCATAAATAATTTATAATTAGCATATGGAATGTCGATCATTTTTAGTGCTAACATATATATTTATACATTTTAACAAGAAACAGCTAAAAAAAAGAGTAACGCTAAAATGTATTATATGCACGAAATCTAACAATTTTATATATATATTATGACCAACTTAATAGAAAATACTTTATTATATCATTGTAACTTTTATATATAATGCTTAAGAGCATATTTGTGTTTATTTGTGTTCATATATGGTGAATAATAAATATATGCTATATGTAGAATAACTATTTTGCACTGATCAATATTCTAAACAGATTGTGCAGTCCTATAAATACATTTTATTTTTATCTTGCATGTACTACACACACATGTATAAACATATAAATATGTGTGTTTGTTTGTTATGATTTTGTATTAGAAAACTCATTGTTCATAGCTAATACTATTTTGATTAATAATATAATCTGCACTTAAATTCTTTTGGAAGAGAAGTTGGCCTCCCCTATAATCTTCACTATGCATTTTAAAATTGAAAATAAACTTTCCTATCCAAATATGTAGAAATAATTCTATAGAAATAGAATAATAAAAATATATACACTGTTTCAGTATAATCACAACTCATTTTCATCAGAGCCTATATTTCCTTGGATTATAAGAAGGTGTCCACTATATTTTTTATTACCCTGTTTCATAGGATTACTTTAATGTATTTGATATGAAAAGTTTTTGATTTACTTCAAACTACAGTGGAGAAATACAACAGACCAATGGTTTCTCTTAAAATCATCTAAATAAAAATGATACTACAAGTCAGAATAGTTTCTGCCATATACATGAATTTTTTGGTTATAAAATTATAAGCAAACATCATTTATCTATGAACATATTGAAATATATTGTAATGGTCATATTTGTACATTTATATAACAAAATCCAGTCCAGGAAAAATATACCAAAGCTGATCTAAATAAGGTGGTGAGACCTCGAATCTGACCAAACTTCAATTCTTTTACCAGCACTCTGTGATTTAACACCATATGAATGACATTTGTGAGGTTACACTCAGTCTCAATTCTTCAGTGAGCTGACTGAGCAAATGGTGAAACATTAGACTCAGGGAAAATTAACAATTTATACGTGATTAAAGACTAAATAGACTATTTAACACACTAAGACTTAACTAAAAGAATGCATATTATACATATTAATAGTAAGGAATTTGGATGACTTGGAGTTGGATTGTGAGTAAATGATGTGAAGCAACTCACAATTTTAAATAGGTTTATATTAAAATAAACAATTAAATAATGATATAAGCAAAACAAAAGAACATTAGTTACCTGGAGGTAATTAACGCACACAGGTGTTACAGAAATGATGAGATTAATTTAATACAGTGATTTCATCTTGAGGAATTTAACTTAATTTATACAAATGTTTGCAGTTAATAAATCATGCCTATTATATTTTGATATGCCAAACTATTCTTAAGTTTGCCAACATTATAAGCTAAAACATTAGCCAGGATGATCATTATATCTCTATACAGATTCAATCTGGTAACCTAGGTTATGGTTCCAGACTAATGCTGAAGCGTTAATAGTAAGGAGAAGAACTGCTTACTTTTAGGGTCACATCTATAGACTATGGCACTAATAAAATATTAAAATAAGATCATGGTGCAAGTAAGTAATTGTTCACGCATTTCAGTATCAAATACTCGGTGCCCTAAGACCGCTACACTTAAATAAGAACCTTTATGGTTTGGTGAACTTGGATTGGCTACTCAAGTGTCCTGACCTTAAACTCAGTAACAGGCTTGGTGCATTAACCCAAATGGAGATAGATGGGAGGGAACAACCTTCACTGCTAGCCCATCAAGACATAGCAAGATGTTAATACACCAATGGGTGCTTAGTAAGAACACGCTCGCAGTGCATAGTAATACAAATATGTGTATATAGAATTAACTAAATAATGCACCTAAACAAATAGTTTCTATCTGCTAAAACTAACTCAATCCAGTTCTTAGATTAGCATATAGTAATCATGGTAATTAAAAGGGCTAATTAAATTATTAATCTAGTTAATATACTGAATCTGTATTCATATATAAATATGTGATTAAATTAGGGTGGAGAAAGTATATTTAATAGCCTTAATAACATTTAAAAATATACCTTTAATATCATCCTTAGCTAGTTTCTTACTTCTAACTAATAGATAAAATCATAAGTTTAATAACCTGTTATGCAAACCATAATAAACTATAATATAAATAACATAATGATAACTACGTGCACGTAGCGATCAGTTATTATCTATTAGAATAGGATTTTGAAGCAGCGATTTATTTATGTTAAGTAGCATTGTTAAATATTATGCTGGAGACTCTTATAATGATCTCTCCTTTAAAAGTTTACTGAAATAATTACTCGCTGCTTCGAAAATATATATTGGCATATCATAACATATATATATATATATTAAAATAAATGAAATGAAATAATTTAAAACAGAAATTATAGGCATGACTGCAGTTTTAAAGAGTTAAGTAATAACTGAATACAGCTATTACAAGTTAAAGAAATGAAATACATTATTTAGAATTCAGGCAAGTTTTACATTTTGGTTTTAGAAACAATTCAATTTAAAAGAAATTAATAATTAAGGTTGAACATTCATTAGGTTACAGTAGTAAGCTAGCTTGATATTTAAATTACAGTTTAAAGACTAATTTATAGAACTCTGCTATTTTGAAGAATACTACCAATCTCTTTAGCAGCTTGGACATATGGCATTCGGAGATATGCATTGTGGCACTCTTCTCTGGATAGGTTGTTGGGTGGTATTTTCTTTTAACAGCAGACTGCGGCTGGAACTCCATCCCAGTGATGATGATCACACGCCATTGCGGCATATAGGACAGGATTGGAGATGACCATTCTCCCATAGGAAGAAACAGCAAATCTGTAGCCCTTCTACTCACTCATAAAAATCAAATGGGTGTGGGTTCTGGTAGCAACAAATATATAAATTTACAGAGTATACTTTAAAGTGTCAAAATATAGGCTATTTATACTAATTTCAAATTCTATATTATTTCCATACAAGCTGGAGTCACAGCAGGGTGAATCCATTAGCACTAGTTTACAATTTCAAATTTAAATTTGTAAAATTGACTCAACCATTGTTTAATATTTTAAGTCAAACAAATTTAGCGTGTTTTAGCCATTTGATTCCCAAAGAGATCTAAAATAGTGCTGGTTCAGTACACCTTGTTATTGATTAAGTTTCAATTTTGAAAATATGATTGCAAAAATATAAATTTACAAACTTAGCCTATGCACTATTTTATAATTAGGTGTGTGGCATGATTTTTATTGACAATATTTTAATTTAACTTTAGAAAATTTAGCAAATCTTTTGAACAATATTTCATTATAGATGTATGCTGGTACTAGATGGATTCTATACATATATATGTGATTCTTAAGGTAAAGTAATAAATTGACTTCTTTTTAATAAATAAATTTATAATTTTAAAAAGATCTAATTTTTAAATATAGCCTCGCTGTAATATACATAAACAGATAATATATCATAGTCTGTTCCCGCATATATGTGCACTGATACATATATAACGATGTTTGTGTTGATATGCATGTACTCAAGGGCTTTTAAAGTTAGCACAGATAGAATTATGGGGTAAAACAGGGAAACATGTAGTCCCTAGGAATATATCATTTCAATATATACAGAAAATTACTTCAAAAGGTCATCAGATTTGTTACAAGATGAATTATTTTAATTAACTGAATCTCAAAATATTTTGCTTCTATGCAAGATAAATGAATTAATTAATAATAGTCAACTGATCTGACTACTGTTAATACTTCTGAACAATGTAGCCAATACTTATATATGTGCGAAGACCAAATTGTATCCTATGATTGTATATATTTTCCATGGATATAGGCTTATACTTTTAAAACTAAAATTCTTTGTACATATTAGTGTGAACGTGTAAGCAAATATTAACTTGTCTTTGTTACAGTAACAAGTTTTGTTGACAACTATTTGGATTCTTTACAGATTTCTAAAAGTGTATCTTGATACAAATCTTCATATACAAATAATCACTTTGGATATAGAACTCGTTCAATTCCTTGATATATATCAAAAGAAAGTATATGATTTCTAATTTATCTCTGTACTTATTTTTTAATCGTTTTTGTGTAAGCACTAGGAAATCAGTAGGCATCAGATGATAAATCAACATAATGATTCCGTTAGAAGATTATTTAATCAGAGGTCAGTTATGTTTTCACTGTCATCTAATATTCATTGATTAATTTGTTTACATTTACAGTAGGGAATATGAAAAAGAAATTATTGCTGACTCATTTATTATCCATATGCATAAATTTATTATCCACCAAAATAGATATAATCACTTTCATAATTTGTATATATAGATATATCCAATTATATATATTTTTATTTATTAACTAGGTATTGGATTCATATATAAAAATGTAGAAATAAGTTTGCATCATAATTTTATATACAAATTTATCTCACCAAGATTAACTGAAGAGATGATATTATAATTTAATTATTTTATTTCCATAAGTTGAGATGTATTTTTACCTATTAATTTGTTTATATCTTTTATATGTTATTAAAACAAAAGTGATTGTTAAGTATAGCCTGGCATAACCAAAAATTGGATGTAGGCTTTTGGCTGAATGATTAGTTCTTTAGGCTTTTGTCCTATCCCATGAGATATGGGAGTCACATTTGCAATAAAAGTTTGCACTTTTTTTTCAGGTAGCTGAAAAATTATATAGCATACTCAAGATTTAAGAGTTTAACTCAATAGTAATATATAATTGTTCTTAGCTGGATGTTGGATATTTTGATAATCTGATTGATGCCATTGCCATAAGAGAAAAATATATAATTAGTGAAGGTACCATATTTACGTATTCTTGCTCTTTTCAAAGAACTGGGCCTTTTATTGATCAAGCCCTACATCACATGGTTTGACCTTTGCCAGATTGAATTTTCTTTTTTTTTTCACATTATTCTCATAAAATTATTAATAAAAACATTTATATATATGTTTATATCAAATATACAGTACACGCACACAGTAAACAATTGACTATTAATTGTAAAATATAACCAAATTGTCATTTTAATTTTTCTTATTTGTAGAATTTAACCCCCCCCCCTGTTATAAATGATAATTTGTTTTTATCAATATTCACTGTCTAATTAATTATAAACGAATCTTGCCTGGGCCAGATAACATATTGTGGTGCTTTTATAATGCCATGCTTTGGTATTTTACATTTCTTTTGAAGGAAATTAAATATGAAAATAACTTATTTCACTGCTTTTGAAATATGTATACTTTTATCAAAATAAAAAGTGTACCGTTTATTGTCGTTTATCTTATATATGTTTTTTGTATATTTATTTTATAGATCTTGTAATAATCTTTTTTTTAATTGAAAAATAAAAAAAATAAATCGTCCATTTTGAAAAACTGCCATTTTTTTAAAAAAGTACAGAAAAATTATATTTGTTACCACTCTTTAATTCAAATGTTTTCTAAACTATGTTCCACAAAGTACTACTGTTTCACGAGATGTGAACTTGTGCTTTGTATTATTTATTCATAAATTTTGCATAATTGTTGTATATATTTTTGTGTTATAATTTTTAATTTTGTTTTGGTAATTAATATGGTGACATAATCTAATAATTGAATGGCACTTTATTATAGCATTTTTACATAATAGAGAAGTAATCGTATCTCTACGTTGCACAATCAAGCGCAATGGTTGAGAGTTAGGCTCTGCAGCAGAACTTCCTCAGATTGAGTTCATTTCTGGCACTTTTGATGCTCAATTTTTTTAAGAATTCCTAACCAATAAAACCATTCAATTATTTTATTTTTATTTAGTCCGTGTAGTGAACTAATAAGTGGCTAAATTATTTGTATTGAGGTTATATTTGATTTTTTTTGTAAGAGACTAACTCAGTTTACATTTGATTGCGTGTGTGTATTACAGTATAAAAGAAATCAAAAATAAAATGTAACAAGAATTCAATTTTTAATCCTTAGTTTCCATACAAAACAATTAAGCTAATGTCTCGGTGATAAATCAATTCCGAGATATCTTATATATATATAGAAATTAGCATATAAATTGGTAAAATAATTTCTTGCTTTGCATTCACTCTTCAATTTGAGCATTTTTTAAGAATAAAAATACTTTATGAAATCATATTTTAATTATACACTTCTATTTGTTATTATTGTTGTTAATTTCAGTTATAGATTTTTACTCTGCATTTAAAAAAAATGATATTCTTGCATACAGAAATAAAGTAGATTTCATATGAAATCATTTTGAAATACTCCAATTATTTAAAAAAAAACCCACATGTAAACAAAATGAAAAGTATAAATAAGAGATATATATTAAATAAATGCAATTTGATATATCATAATGGCTGGTTTCTGATTTACTACGGTGATGACTGGACATATCATGGCAGAGAGGTAGAGAATGTAAAAACAAAATAAATTGACTTCCATTAAATAAAATACATAAGCAAGCAGCTTTTTAACATGTATGTTTTTTTCTCCACATATGTAATATTCATTTAATACTTATAGTACGCTTTAAACGTATATAGGCGAAGTTAATAAAATTTTCACAATAACGTTTAGCTTAGTGCTTTCGGAATGTGTTTACTCCATATTGATAGCCATTATTATGTGTAATCATAATGAATGCAAATTTATGCAAATGCCCTACCAATGAAAAAAGAATATAATCCATTCTTTAAACATTTGTATAAGATGGATCTTCAGTCACATTTGTTGATGATAAAATAATGCATTAGAAAAAAGATAATAAAATGAAATTAGAACTAAATTTTTATTATAAAACATTTCCTAATGTATTAAATAGTTCTGTTTCATTATGCCTTTATGGAATAGTTTTGGGTACTTACATATTGGACCTGTTGCCCTAGGTTTTTTTTTTTTTTATGGAAATTGTTTATGGTTCTAATTAACATAGTTAATTGATTAAGCATATTTTGGAAAAGAATGTACTTTTAGAAAAATCTGTTCCATAAGTATATTTATTATAGTTAGCAAACCAAATTAATTTTATTTCATTGTTTTAAAATCCATATATGTTAGAATTATTAGTTTCTTTATATTAATAATTTAGTGGAATTTTTAATGTAAATGTCAGCTAAGACATAACCAATTAAAAACTGGCATTGCAAACTGAAATCACACCATCTAATAATAGTATTTTAGTTTGGCTATCTTTAATTCAAAATTAAGGCCACTTAATTTATGCATTAGTTTTATATAAGAGATAAAATAAATCAGAGATTACTTTGTATATATGAAAACTGGAAATATTACAATTTTGTAAATATTTACCCAAGTAAATAAGACCTATAAAGATTTTTTTGTAATGATTTAGATTTTTATAAATTTAAAATAAAAAATATTAATAATTTAATGAGAATTTTATCATAGCTGAAATTTATATAAAAGATGAGAAAGACTATGAAAATTTTCTACATATAAATATACTTATATAAAGCTAAAGCTTTAGTACATTGCGCTTAATAAGAATTAATATTTACTTATAAATATATAAACAGTTATGCCTTTGTGGTATTAAGAATTAATGAATGAAATTACTAAAATATATGTATTGAATTCAAGGAAAAGGCTAGCTTGCTTGTGTTGCATTATTATTATTGGCATTGGAAATAAAACAGATACCGCTTAACGTTTATCTATTATCTTTCATAAACAAATGATCTTGTATACTTAGGCTGACACAAAAGATATAAAATACTGAAATTCATCTGGTTGATTAAAACCAGTCTATTATTATCTGCAGGAGTTGAAGTCATAGATGTTTAGGAAAGGAGATTCTATCAATTATTAAATAGTTATATAGATATGTTGGCATTGGTAAAATCATTTATTTACCCGAGAGTAATCATTGGTATTTGATCAAGTAATCAAGATTAACTTTTTTTTTATATACTGTTGCCTTTTTTGCAAGAGAGTATATTCCAGAATTTAGGATAAATGGGCATTATTAGTATATTGTTCTTCTGTATTTGTTCCTACTTTGAAAGAGTTTTATGAAGCAGTATTTCCAGCATTGTTTACAGATACCACTTTCCCCCAGAGTTTTATTGTAATTGTCTGATAAACGTCCTGTTGTTAATACTTTCCTAAGTATGGTTTTTCCATAAATATCTTTCTGTGTAATCACTTTATATTTAGGTTTTCATTTTTGCAATTTTAAAGATGTTAATCCCATAATACCACCGAAATTGTCAAACTTTTATGTCATGCTATTTGTGATGAAGATAAGCAAGAGAAAAAAATGCCATGATATTAGATTTCTAGATTTTACATGTCCACAGTAGCAGATTAGAAAAATATTTGTGCAAGTTTAATAGCTGATTTAATTTACATGGGTGTGCTAAGACAAAGGTGAAATTTGATGAATCTATGAATCAATCATTGTCTCCTTTCAATATTCAAACATTGATTAAGTTCATTAATTCTGAAGTTAATGAAACTTTATTTTATATTGGATATTGAGCTAGCCAATATTTGTGAGTGTGTGTATGTGTATAAACACAACAACTGTTTGCTCATTAAATCAAGTCTGACTTTGTATGTTTTTTTACTTTTATTAATTTATCCATTTCTCATTTAAAAATGAACTTTTCAACAATTTTTATATTTTAAGAAAATTTAATGTATAGATTGATTAAATTGTAAACAAGCTGAGTGGTCTCTTGGTTTTATTCATTTTTTTTTTTTTTTGTTTTTTTAATATATAACAATTGTTTGTTTTTTTTAAATTGAAGGTTAATTATTTTTAAGTACTAATAAGATTCAGAATTGCTTTGAAGCAAAATTTCATTGTATCCCGGTGCTGAAAATTAATTTGAAATCATAATTTTTCTATTTTTTAAACTGTTATTTTTGCAATGTTATATGTACAACATGTATTTTGTAAATTAACATTTGTATATGTAAGTAATATATGTGTCTAATTATGTGTTCTCTGGTGAAGGCAGTTCAACCTAAAGTACAATATCTGGTATCTATTATTCTTAAAACACATTTAAAAACAGGCTATAAAATAATTATGTTTGTTCATATTCTGTTGTTGATAACATGTCACATTGTATGATTCAAGTTCTTAATACACAATGCCTACCTCAGTTTACACAATTTGCCTGCAATTTAAAAATTTGTTTCACTGGAATGAGTTTATAATTTAAAATTGTAAACCGAAATGTTTTTATTGATATTGTAAATTCATTTTCATAGCTATATATGTGCATGTTTTCATATAAAATATGAGTTTTGTTTTTTGATATAAACTTAATTGGAAATTATTACAAATATTAATCTTATACATGTAATGCAAATAAATATTACTACAATCTGTAACTGTGTTGCGTAAAAGTAATTTGTTAGATTTGTATTTTTATATTGGACTATTTCCGTCATCTAATAGGAGTATTGAATGTCTTTAGAAAAATTTAACTTTTATTTAAATATTCCAAATACATTTAACTGTTAGTAATAGCACATCAAACAGTTTAGTATGTTCACAACATTCTCCCCTCATCTTCAGCTATTGCTGGCCTGACCAGTGACAATACTAGCATGGGATTTGAACTTGGATCCTTAGATTCTTGAGTATTGAATTTTAAGGTAACACTCTAACCAACAGCCATCCTGCCAAAGGCAACAGTCAGTAGAAATTTCATATGCTTATCTATGAGGTTCTGCCTGATTTCTCTTCTTTTTCCTAAGAGCAAAGTTGATTAATGGTTTCCATACATTATGTATAGTCACACTAGGTTGGCTTATGGGATTTTTTGCCATTGTCATGGGAGCAGCTTCTTAAATTTTCTTCTATGTATCTTTTTTTCTCTATCTAATATTTTTGTATTTTCCCAATTGAACCTATGTTCATTGGCATGTAATGGTCTGCTATCTTAGACACACCTGTTTTCTCTCTTCTAATCATCAGTTTGTGTTCTTGCAATCACTTTTCAATGGGACAACTGATCTCACCATATATGTTCTTCCACATTCACATGGTATTTTGTACATGCAGTTTTTTCTTTTCAGCATTACAAGTTTAGGCTTTGTAGATGTTAGAATTCCTTGTAATGTGGTATGGCTCTGGAAAGCTGTTCTAATGTTATACTGATTGCAGATTTTCCTTAATTTGTCTATTTTTGGAATGTATGGGTACACTACCCTTCCAATAATTGTCTTTTCTCTTGATGGTTCTTTTTGTTGTCTATTTAACATTTTCTTAATAACAGCTGATGGATAACCATTTTTCATAAGAGTTTGTTCTATATAATTTTTTTCTTTTTCCAAATCGCTGGTTTTTGAACAAACTTCTTTTTCTCTGTTCCATAGTGATACTATAACTCCATGTTTTGTGTTTCTAGTGTGATTGGATGTATAGGCTAGGTATTTTCCTGTATGTGCAGGTTTTTAGTAAACTAATTTTGATTATGCCATGACGGAGTCTTGTCACAAGAACATCTAAGAATGCCAATTTTTGTTCTTGTTCTGGTTCTATTGTAAATTTAATTAAAGGGGATATGCAGTTGATGTGTTTCCAGAAAGTTTGTAGCAGTGCTTCACCATGTGGCAACAAATGTAACATCCACATACCAAAGCCAAACTTTATGTGTTTATGGAGTGGTTTTTATGGCTAAGGTTTCAAGTTCTTCCATATAAATATTGCTATTCAGGGGAGACAATGGTGAGCCCATAGCCATTCCTTGATTTTGGTTGAAGAATTCTGTATTATATTGAAAGTATGTTGTTTTTATACAGAATGTTAATAGTTCCATTATACTATCAATAGGAAGAGCTGTTCTGGTTTGTAAACTATTATCACCATTTAATATTTTCCTTACAATAGACAATGCTTCTCTTTCAATTTTCATGTTCTTGATTAATTCTACAATCCCTGACAAAAGACTGGGTCTTGTATGACAAAGGACTTCGAATTCTGAAAAGAAATCTTGCCAAATTTTGACAAGGAGAATCTCTAGAACTAACAATAGGTCTTAATGGAACATGATTCTTAAGGATTTTAGGTAGACCTTAAAGATGAGGAATTTTGCTGAAATATGGTGATGTTTTACTTTTTTCTGAATCAATGAAGTACCTGCGATGCTTTCCGAGTAATGCTTGTAACTTTGCTTCCGCACTCTGTATTGGATTTTTTGCCACTTTTCTATATTGGCCTGATCTCAGGAGTTCTTGTATTTTGTTGTTATAATCAGTTGCATTCATTACAAGTGTTGCATTGCCTTTGAGAGATTTAATTGCTTTCCTCTCACCATAGGATATATTTTTCAATTTTTGTTGGTTGTCAAGTATTTTTTTTATTCTCCAGTGTAATTCTGCTGCTTCTTCTAAAGGCAATCTATGAGTGACTTCTTCAGTGGTTGCCATTATATCTAATAAAGGGATATTAGATGGTGTTATGGCAAAGTTTAATCCTCTTGTATAGAATTGAGATTTTTAACAGATGAAGTTGATACATTGCTTGGTGCATTATGATTTTTGATATGCCCATGTATGTTAGCAAGTTTCTTCTTTTCACATTTTCTTTTTCAATGTAATGTAAAGTGCTTGCAAGAACACAAACTGATGATTAGAAGAGAGAAAACGTGTCTAAGGTAGCAGACCATGTATGTGCAATGAACATATGTTCAATTGGGAAAATATTGGATAGAGAAGAAAAGGTGCAAAGAAGAAAATATAAAGAAGCTGCTCACATGACAATGGCAAAAAATCCCATAAGCCAATCTAGTGTGGATATACATAATATATGGAAACCACTAATCAACTTTGCTCTTAGGAAAAAGTGGAGAAATCAGGAGGCACCTCATAGATAAGTATATGAAATTTCTATCGACTGTTGCCTTTGGTAGGATGGCTCAGTTGGTTAGAGAATTACCTTAAAATTCAATACTCAAGAATCTAAGGGTCCAGGTTCAAATTAGTACTGTCACTGGTCAAGCCAGAAATACCTGAAGAAGAGGGGAGAATAATATCTCTCAAAACATTGTACATATACTAACCTGTTTGATGTGCTATTACTAACAATCGAAGGTATTTGGAATATTTAAATAAAAGTTAAATTTTTCTGAAGGCATTCAATACTCATATTAGATGATGGAAATAGTCCAATATAAAAATATAACTAGAACATTATCATCACAAATCTTCAGAAAAACACTAATTTGTTACATATATATTTCTTCTCATTTTTTTACATCTTTGGGTTAAGAGATTTTGTGTGTATATTCTAATTTTGTAGTCTTTGTTAGTGATTATGAGAAAATTTTTTTTAGTCTGAATATTAGAAGTAAAAATAAGGCTTAAATCATATCTCTTGGGAACCTGCTTCAGTTTCAGTCTTATGACTTTTCACACCATTTGAGAATCGTGTATCTAAACCTATAATTTATTATTAAAATTTCGTTTCTAGGTTTATCAAAATATAATCTCTCTTTTTTATTTTGTTATTTTATAACTTTGAAACAGAGATATTTTTATATAATATTTTTGCTATTGAAGTTTATTCAAATGGCATACATAGAGAGTCAACTTAAAAGAATACTGTATTTACCCACATATATAATATATAATTTTCTGTAAATAATATTTATAATCCAACTCACACATATATATTTTTAAAATGCTATCATTATCATTTCACTATAGGATAAATGTCTCCAAGTTTAATCAAGTTTCTCTGATCTCTAACTTCTCCACTTTAGCATACTTTCTTATTCCATCCATCTCATGTGTGATCTCTTTCTGGGTCTTTTATGATCTCTTGGAATCTCATTTAAGATTTCAACTGTTCATCTTTTATCATCTCTTTTCACAATATGTTCAACCCAACCCCACTGCAGTCTTAAGTCATTCAATGATGTCAGTAACAGCTGTTTGATTCTCACCAATGTATTTCATTTTTGATCCCTTCCTATTATTTCTAACATACATTTCTCCATAAGTCTGAATGGTCTGAAGTTTCTGTATTACTCTTCTGTTAAGTGTCCATGTCTCAGATCCATAAGCATATAGACATATTTGCTTTTAATATTGTTTCTGTATAATACAATAAAGTTTTTAAAGGAGTTAATATTGTCAAATTAGCAGTTTCAATATTGATTTAAATTTGAATACATGATTATCTGCAAATATCACTATCAAACATTTAATTCTACTTGATGAATAATTTACTACAGATACAATAAGATAAAGTGGTTTATTTAAGAAAAATCAAAGTAAGATACATTCAATAAGGGAGTTAAAATTATAAAGAAACATTCTTAAAACACATTGAAGTAAAAAAAAGAAAAATTGCATACAGTGTATAGTAGGGAAATTGATAGTAAAAATATTTTTTTAACCGATTTAAATTACAGGTTCCACTTTTAATGCACCAAAACTTTCAGAAATTAACATAATTGTATTTACATAAAGATTAATATTCTTTAAATATGAAATTATGATTTTTTAACCTATTTTGATATAATTTTTAAAAATTGAATATACACTAACAATTAAATGTGCTCATAAACTTGATAATCTTTTTAGCAATTTGCACTCTTAACATTATATATTTTAAAAATTGAACTAAACTAACTTAATTTTATTTCCACGAATAGTAAAAGTCATCTGAAAAATACAAATAATATTTGCAATGTATTTTGACTAAACTCGTGATTCGGAATATTGGTTGATGTAATGAAATCAGAGCCATCTGATTGAGACTCAGTCAAAATATATCAGGAAGACGTGAAATTTTTGATGCCTTTTGCTATTTGCCTATGGAAGTAAAAGTATGTTTAAACAGAGCAAAACTCTCCATGCAGTATTGCCACCTGTGCTAAACAGAGTAATCAATGAATGCCAGAAGGCTTGTGCATAAAATCTCTATCCAATGCCTACTCATCCAATATCCCCAGACTAGTTTCTGGCTTGTGGCCTTCGTCAGTGAGGAGCTTTGGATCTGAGAGCACTGCATCTAGATCTTAGGATCTAATGCAACCCTCTAGCAACCACCTTTTATCTCTACTTAACTACAAAACTATGAGAATGAAATTGAAAACACAAGCCAGAAACTAGTCTGGGGATATTGGATGAGTAGGCATTGGATAGGGATTTTATGCACAAGCCTTCTGGCATCCATTGATTACTCTGTTTAGCACAGGTGGCAATACTGTATGGAGAGTTTTGCTCTGTTTATCAACAATTAATGTGCTAGTATAGGAAATGTGATCATGTGATGCTTAATGGTTTAACACCAATCCTGCCTAATAGGATAGTGGTGGCTATGGTTGTAAAAGAGCCAAAGACACCAAAATGTATGGGTGCTGAACTGAGTTCAGACCCATATGACTATATAAGCTATTGATCTTAGATTGAAAATATTTTTTGTGTTTTCAATTTCATTCTCATAGTTTTGTAGTTAAGTAGAGATAAAAGGTGGTTGCTAGAGGGTTGCATTAGATCCTAAGATCTAGATGCAGTGCTCTCAGATCCAAAGCTCCTCACTGACGAAGGCCACAAGCCAGAAACTAGTCTGGGGATATTGGATGAGTAGGCATTGGATAGGGATTTTATGCACAAGCCTTCTGGCATCCATTGATTAGTCTGTTTAGCACAGGTGGCAATACTGTATGGAGAGTTTTGCTCTGTTTAACAACAATTAATGTGCTAGTATAGGAAATGTGATCATGTGATGCTTAATGGTTTAAAAGTATGTTTGTTTTTGCAATTTAAAGTAATTTTTATACATAGTTGGATTTATATTAAAATTTGAATCCAAATTTGTAAGCAGTAGAATAGATTAGTAATGATTGTAAAAAAGAATATGAGAATATGAGTTAAAAAATATTTAATGTTCTTAATTCACCCCAGTAGAAAAAATGGTTTCCAACAACATCATCACCATTATCAATCTGCTGCAAGATGGTTTCTCCAAGTTCAATCCATCTTTTCCGACCTTTAGCTTCTCTTCTCCACATCACCCCTGCACACTTTCTTATTTCATCCATCTCACATGTGGTCTCTTTCTGGGTCTTTTACAATCTCTTGGAATCCAGTTTAAGATTTCAATTGTCCATCTATTACCATCTCTTCTAGCAATATGTCCAGTCCAATTCCTCAACAGTCTTTTAATTTTTTCATTGAAAACAACATCTTAATTGTAGCTATATATTCAAAGAAAAGATGTATTCATTTTAAGCATTTAAGAATAATATAAAAATGATTCAGCCAATAAACTTTTGCAACAATAATTTCCATTTCTATAAAATTTAAATGAGCAGAAAGAATAAGTGAATTGGACATGTATTTAGAAATAGATGAATTTATAATCTATATGATAGAATGGAATAGAGAAGGTGTGAAAAAAAGAAGTATTTGTAGAATGAAGTTGAATGATAAAAAATAGCTGAACTATTTGAGAAATAGAGCAAGAGTTAGAAAAACTTGGAGAGTATATTTTGATTTGCTATGTGGGACTTGCCTTTTGACAGTAAGTGACGATAATGCTATAAAAGTTAAATATGCCTCAATATATACATATTCGTATTTGACTACAACATTCTAAAAAAATGTTTTTTGTATAAAATAACCCATGCAGGACCAAACCATCTCAGCCAGCCCCCTCATAGAGGAATAGTGAAAGAGAAGTCAGGATTCAACAAGTCGAATTTTTGACTAGTCAGGATTTGAATTGTTTTTCAATGCTGTATTATCTAAAAATAACTATATATCCATTGTGCCGGTCGAATGTGTGTGCTGGTTTAACCCAGTTCAAAGACTAGATGAAAGTACTTTGAGGCCACTCATACGCGAGATATACAAATCAAGAATACTATGGCCTTTGCCCTATTCGTCTATTTTCGAGTCTAACCATGAACCAACAACATCCGAGACCCGCATAAATTATTTTCTAAACCCGGCCCGCTAGCATCAGGGGAGAGACAATCAACTAGAACTAATTAAGTACATAAAATTAGAGTAAAGTGCCAATATATATCAAAATATGAATGAAATGCTTGTGTTATGCTTGGATCATCGGAAAGTTAACCTAACAGATTAATCAAATGAAAGGTTGGAAGAAATAATCATAAAACTAATGTTTTTACTTTGAAAGATATACTTTAATAAATGATATAATAAAATATTATTAAGGTTTTAAATCTCCGCTATTCCCCAAGCAACACTTAATCAATAATTTTATAAATGAGGCAGTCTAAATTACATGATTCTGTGGCGTGGATATTGCTTTTCCAATTTAATTTAGTTTAACAACTCATATCCCCTTGATAAAGCAAGGTTTAAATAAATATTTCACAAAGCATATAATCATAGCTTTGTGCTATGTGTATAATTTAAAATATTTGAAGGTTTCTTTTAATAACTAACATTTAACCTTAAGAATACAGAAAAACAAAAATATGCATGGTCGAGGAGATCAAATGGGTAAAACAAAGGCAATCCTGAACTAACATTAAGTTATAAATAGTCATTTTTAAATTGGAAATATTTTCAAATAATAAAAAAATAGTTACACTGCACAAAGAGACTAAAATAAATTAGGTCATGCTTGTTTCATTTTATAAAAAAAAAAAAAAAAAACATAAAAAAATAAGGAATAGCAAAGGATGACATTTTATTATAAAGAATGATCAATTTAAATAAATATATCAAAATTAGATAAATACATAAGAAAAGATAATAAGTTAAATGAGAACATTTAAAAGAAAGGTATAGATTTAAAACAAGGAAAGTAAAAGTTTGTGAGGAGAGGATGAAAGGTTATCAGTACAGGTTTTTAGTTTTTGTCCTTTTCCCCCGATGTCCTGACTTGACTGACATTCATGGATACATTAGTCTGGACAAGGGTATTATGATTGAAAGCATTTGATACATAGGGCACACATACAGCTCATAGTTTGGTTCCATTATTTACTCGACACTTACGGCATTTGATGGATCAGGACCCCAACAGCAGGCAAAGCTTATGGACTTAGCCACCATATATGGTCACATCCACAAAGTTAAAATAATTTTTGAAATGTCACATTATGAAATCAAAGTAGAATTCTCAGCAAGAATCTCTACAAGAACTAGGAAGCAATGGGTCTCAACAATAATTTTCAGCAAAACCTCGGAACATAGGAGTCATAATCATTAGCTGAAATGGAGAATCATAAGACGTGGTAACCATAGCAGAAGTAAGTAACAAAATTTTCTGAAGTAAGCCGACGTAGCAGTAGGTAATAACAATTTCAGAATAATTTCAGCAATAATAATTTCAGGATCATCTCGGAATAATTTCAGAAATAATAATCAGAATAACTTCAGAACAATTTCAGAAAAAATTTCAGAATCAGAATTCCGAATCACTTCAGAAATAATTTCAGAAAAGAACCCAGTCCTTTGTTCTACCCCACCTTTTATACCTTTCCAGCCAACTCTTTTCTATTGTTTTTCGTATGATTCTAGATCTTGATAAGCCCCCACGCTCTTTTGTTTCAAAGTAACTTTTTGACTAAAAATAAATTTTATGGTTTTATTATCAAATTTTGCTTTAATTTCATAATTATATTTATTAAAAAGGCCATCTTTAATTGCCCTGAATGAAACTCTAATTGATAATGTATGAGTTGATCAAGTTATGTAAAAGGAAGAAAGTTTCATTCCTATATTTCCTGATTAACTCTATCTAGTAATTGTTCCGATTTATGCTATTGACAAAATCAGCTTTTATTTCTTTTATAAGGGCACCAGGATTCATATAAGAATCTGCTGAAATCCATCGCATCACGTCTCGAAAATTAAAAAGAAAAATGTTTTTAAAAGAATCTGTATCATATTTTACCGTAACTAGAGTTATTTTCTAGATATTATTATTCCTGGAGCTTAGTCAACACATATTGGCAAAAGTAAATTATATTTTCAAATCTTACTAAATAAATTTAATAATAATCATCAATAACATACAAAGAAAAGTTGCTATTAGAAATAAATATTTTTATTCTAACAAATTAAAATGTTTAAAGATAAATTACTAATTAAATAAAACTGGAGAGAACACACACTAATCCAGATAATGAATCAATTAATTAAAAAAACAGTTAAAGTTCTTAGGTACATGAGTCTCTTGAACAATAAAATTTAAAGTCTTTATCGGGATTATTTTAAGCTTATTTTTAAGAATTGTTTGCAAACTTTGTCATAATCGGGAAAAATTACTCTTAGCTTACTGGTAAGTTGGTGTAGATTTATGGGATCCAGAGCTCATAGGAATTTCCATTGGTCTCTCCTGCCAGCATCTTCAATTATTGGTTCATTCTATAGCTAGAGAAAAAGCACGGTTGTGGTGACCCTTTCATTGTAAAAAGCAGTATTCACAAAGTTCCATTTCCATGCTTGTGTGACAGCTCGGTACAGCAAGTGGCATACCTGTGCAGAAGTATATTACTGCCACAGGTTATGCTCATGGAAACCTCCAACTCTAAGACATAGTTCAAAGTTGTCCTCTTCTTTTTATACCTCGATCCAGTTTTTGATATTTCTGCGCATCCTTTTGTCCTTTTATCAGCATATAAAATAGGTGCTGATATAGTACGCGCTCGGCGGCCATTTTGAATTTGGAAACACCCAAAAACACTGCTGGCACATGCAAGCGATAAATGTCATCGACTAGAAACACTCATTTTTCAAAAACGTAAAACGCCTGAGGCACTGCAATTAAAAAAAGGTGGTGGGGAGGGACTACACTTAAAAAAATGGCGGGAAAACGTCACATTAAATAGCCTAAGGTGCTATTACCCAAAAAAAAGGGCGGGAAAAGAAAAAGAAGTGAAAATTAAAAAATACTTTAAAATAAACCAAAAACGCTAATTTATATATATATATAGTCATAATCAAACATTGCAATATTTACAAAAATCCGTTAAAATATAGCCACCACTAGAAAAAATCAAACATTACTTTGAAATAAACCAAAAACGCCAATTTATATATATAATCATAATCAAACATTACTTTAAAATAAACCAGAAAACGCTAATATATATAGTCATGATAATCAAATATTGCAATCGTAAATCTCAAAAGATTAACCCTATGTTAAAGCATTTTTTTAAAAAAAAAAATCGTAAATGGTATTTACAAAAACACGTTAAAATATAGCGATCATTAGAAAAATAATAAATGCTATTTTAAAAATATCAGTCCGGTCTATCAACGCTATATACTAAATCAGTATTATAATTTTAAAAAACAATATTTAAAAACTATAATGCTATAAATCAAACATTGAGTTGTAGCGTTACATTGAATAGCCAAAGGTTATATATACTATGGAAAAAAAAGGGCGGGAAAAGAAAAAAAGAGATGAAAATTAAAAAATACTTTAAAATAAACCAAAAACGCTAATTTATATATATAGTCATAATCAAACATTGCAATATTTACAAAAATCCGTTAAAATATAGCCACCACTAGAAAAAATCAAACATTACTTTGAAATAAACCAAAAACGCCAATTTATATATATAATCATAATCAAACATTACTTTAAAATAAACCAGAAAACGCTAATATATATAGTCATGGTAATCAAATATTGCAATCGTAAATCTCAAAAGATTAACCCTATGTTAAAGCATTTTTTTTAAAAAAAAAATCGTAAATGGTATTTACAAAAACACGTTAAAATATAGCGATCATTAGAAAAATAATAAATGCTATTTTAAAAATATCAGTCCGGTCTATCAACGCTATATACTAAATCAGTATTATAATTTTAAAAAATAATATTTAAAAACTATAATGCTATAAATCAAACATTGAGTTGTAGGCGTCACATTGAATACCCAAAGCTTATACTATGGAAAAAAAAGGGCAGGAAAAGAAAAAGAGATGAAAATTAAAAAATACTTTAAAATAAACCAAAAACGCTAATTTATATATATATATAGTCATAATCAAACATTGCAATAGCATTTATTTAAATAATTTTTTACTAATATTTTAATAATTTAAAAAAAATTACCAGCTCTCGATCGGATGGATGGTCGTCCGCTCAGGCTAAATTTGGTTCTTTCTAGAGCTCTTCATTACTGCAATACCACAAAACATCAAATTATACTTTTAAGATTTAGGTTTATTATTTTAAAGAAGACACCAGTAAAATTAATTTATTCAGGAAACATCGTAGCTTGATATGGCCTCTTTCAAATTTATTTTTAAAACTGTCTACTTGGTTCGGTATGTATGACGTAAGATAATTTCCAAGAATTATAGTTCGGGATGGGGGCTTTGTCTTACTAAGATAAAAGTAAGTGTTAAGTTAGACTTTCAAATTTAAAAAAACAACAACTGTAAAACAGTTCTAATGGACTTTTATGCCTCAAGCCTAACTAGTCATGAAATGCAAAAGAGGGTTAAAATTTATTATAAAAAAATTGGGGTTTTGGTTATAATAAATTAATGATTTCAAAATATAATCGCACTGTAACATATTATACATCACAACTTGTACTCATATATATATATGTGCCGATACATGTATTACTTGTAAGATTTTAGTTTTAACACTTCTTATTGTTGCTAATTCTGTCTATCATTCCGTTTCACCTTCTATGTATCATAGTAGGCCTGTTTGTCAAATTCAAACCCATCCCAGATCACGTGTATAATCCTATAATAATGTACTTTGATGTATAATAACGTATGTTTACGTGTATGTGCGCACATCTAATATATAAATAAATATATTTATATATTAGATGTGCGCACATATTATACATCAAAATTATAAGATTATATACATAACGATGTTAGGCTTGAAGCATAAAAGTCCATTAGCTGGTTTACAGTTGTTTTTGTTTTTTTAAATTTGAAAGTTTAACTTAACACTTTCTTTTATCTTAATAAGACAAAGGCCCAATCCGAACTATAATTCTTGGAAATTATCTTACGTCATAGATACCTTGTGTCAGACCCAAGTACACAGTTTTAAAAATAAATTTGAAAGAGGCCATATCAAGCTGCGATATTTCCTGAATAAATTAATTTTACTGGTGTCTTCTTTAAAATAATAAACCTAAATCTTAAAAGTATAATTTGATGTTTTGTGGTATTGCAGTAATGAAAAGCTCTAGAAAGAACCAAATTTAGCCTGAGCGGACGACCATCCATCCGATCGAGAGCTGGTAATTTTTTTTAAATTATTAAAATATTAGTAAAAAATTATTTAAATAAATGCTATTGCAATGTTTGATTATGACTATATATATATAAATTAGCGTTTTTGGTTTATTTTAAAGTATTTTTTAATTTTCATCTCTTTTTCTTTTCCCGCCCTTTTTTTTCCATAGTATAAGCTTTGGCTATTCAATGTAACGCTACAACTCAATGTTTGATTTATAGCATTATAGTTTTTAAATATTGTTTTTTAAAATTATAATACTGATTTAGTATATAGCGTTGATAGACCGGACTGATATTTTTAAAATAGCATTTATTATTTTTCTAATGATCGCTATATTTTAACGTGTTTTTGTAAATACCATTTACGATTTTTTTTTTTTAAAAAAATGCTTTAACATAGGGTTAATCTTTTGAGATTTATGATTGCAATATTTGATTATCATGACTATATATATTAGCGTTTTCTGGTTTATTTTAAAGTAATGTTTGATTATGATTATATATATAAATTGGCGTTTTTGGTTTATTTCAAAGTAATGTTTGATTTTTTCTAGTGGTGGCTATATTTTAACGGATTTTTGTAAATATTGCAATGTTTGATTATGACTATATATATAAATTAGCGTTTTTGGTTTATTTTAAAGTAAGGTTTGATTTATAGCATTATATTATTTTTCTAGTGATCGCTATATTTTAACGGATTTTTGTAAATATTGCAATGTTTGATTATGACTATATATATATATAAATTAGCGTTTTTGGTTTATTTTAAAGTATTTGTTAATTTTCACTTCTTTTTCTTTTCCCGCCCTTTTTTTTGGGTAATAGCACCTTAGGCTATTTAATGTGACGTTTTCCCGCCATTTTTTTAAGTGTAGTCCCTCCCCACCACCTTTTTTAATTGCAGTGCCTCAGGCGTTTTACGTTTTTGAAAAATGAGTGTTTCTAGTCGATGACATTTATCGCTTGCATGTGCCAGCAGTGTTTTTGGGTGTTTCCAAATTCAAAATGGCCGCCGAGCACGTACTATATCAGCACCTATAAAATAATAATCTTGTACACTCTCTTTTAAATTTAAGTTACAAAGTTCTCCTTTTCATAAAGTCTTTCTGCCATCTTTAATTAGCCAAAATATTTTTCTTTTAGCTTATCTGGATTAGTAATTTGTGTGCCTTTTGTGCTCTCCAATTTTTACTTTTATTTTTAATTAGATAAAAAAAATTATGGACGGAAAATTTAACTTTCATTGTACGTTTAAAAAAAAAATTATACTAATCAAAAAAAAACAATCTAAATTTACTTTTTTTTAGCTTTTACCAAATGCCAATATATTTATACCATATATAAACGGTACAATATATCAATGCTGCATTTTCCCAATCAACTAGCATATATATATATATATGTACACACATATATTGTAACCGGCCGCTTATTCAACCGATCGTATAGGGATTGAGAGCTCCGAAATAAACATGATATAGCGTAAAGCTTTATTTAATTTCCTATATCGATAGTTGTTCATTATCAACACAAGGGGGCGCCAGATACGATGATTTAATTTACAATTTAATTTCTCGCATCACCTTACGTCATATCAAAATGATTTCGAAGTCTTATCCCGCCCATAAGCTCAAACTCCCAGCATGGACCAATAAGGGTCACTCAGGGTCGCGATGAAATTATTTCAAGAATATCATTCTGGTAAAAGACACAATAATAACCAATAGAGAAGAAGTTTGGTTGATTTATATATCGGTCCGAGTATTGGGCCGGGACATTGGTTATTTGCAACTAGTACGATTATTTGATTTATGCGTCCTTATACAAAAAATTAGAAGCTTGTAATATCATCCCCCCATTATTATACAGTCCAATAGAATTATTCATATTATCTTTATTGACATTTAAATTACACAGATTAATAATAGACCCTCCCAACTCTTAAACCTATCTTAACTACATAGTAAATAAACATCGTGACTCACGGCACGATGAAGTTTAAAGAAATAAACAAAACAAAGACAAGAAAGACAAATTTAAAAGTAAACATAATTAATTGCGTGAATAAATTTTTACTTATAATACTTAAATATATTTTTTTTTTATTATAGAGAATGATTTGAGGAATGCTCGACTTGTTTAAATAATAATGGAATTTATTGAATATAAAAAAATGAAACATTAGTTGATAAATTTATTTGCACACACATACACGCATTCTTGCACTCGCACAGAAAAGAACATATTAAGCATAATAAACATGGATGATATAATATATTTTCTTCTTTTACATTTGAAGTTAGGTGTGTGTTATAATTTCGTTGCGAAAAAGCAAACAATAGTTCTGATCAAAGTTCATAACAGGAAAAGTCCTAAGATTTAAATATGAGGAATTATATAACGTCTGATATTTTATTTACGGAAGTTGAGGTTAAAAAATATTAATATTCAAATATGAGGATTATGGATCATTTTATATTTTGATTTACGAAATATGAATTTAATTAGTTATGAGATTGCCTTTTAAAGTATACTTAAAGAATGAATGGGAGCATAAAAGAAATAAAATATTTACCTAGGATTTTGCGTAATCTTCTGCTGCTTCTAATTTGATGAGGGTTCGAACCGGTTGGATACTGTTTCCATAATAAATGGTTATTTATTTTATATAAGTTCAGCATAGTATATTTGGATGATTCTTGTAAGTTAGACGGGACAACGTCATTGGACTGATTGGAGTACGATGTTTGGATGACACTGTGGTTGATTATTCATAGCGGTGGAGATGTTCTGGCGGCGGAGCGTCGATCAATCACTGAGGGGTTTCTTAGCCCATCATGACTATCGACGCTCTAAAGGTTAATTTCACAGTGGTCATATTGGATAACAAAAAAATTACAGTTGTAGCTTCTGGAAGAATTTTAACAAAAACTATAAGCAAAACAAAACAAAGAATGTAAAAAACTGTAACCAAGCATTTTAAGGTTAATCAAAGTTTTTAAGGTCAATCAAGGGTGAAGACAAAGACTAAGACTCATATTTATATGGGTTGGCTATTATCTGAGGATCCAATCTCCCCCCAGAGTTCAATATTCTCTGAGTTGTCGTTGGGGTCCGTGTCCTACGTAATGTTCATTCAATCCATATGCTTGAGGCAATCTTAGGTTTAGGCAATCTCATATTGCAATCTCAGTTAAAAAATTTATACTTATTCATACCTTTGATGCATACGTGCGTGTGTGTTTTAAGAGAACAATACACTCTTACATTAGTTTAAAAGTCGAGCATTTAATCTCAAAATCACCTCTATAAGCTTTTAACTTTTGCTATAGTTATAATTTAAAATAAACCTTTTTCTTAATTACCCCCGCGGCATATACAAGTAGAATTATTTATTTAGATTTAGAATGGCATATTAGTAATATTTTAATATTTTTTTTATTTTTAGAGGATATTATTACAATAAATTATATGAAAGCCTTAAATTATTTAATTAGAATTATTAACATTTTATTAACTATTTAATCAGAAATATTAGCATTTTATTTTATATTATATTTTATAAAGTATTGAAAGAAAATCTATTTACAATTTATCATAAATTGAAAGTAAATAAAATATAGTGTATTTACACTGCTTGTGTGTGTGGGTATAAACATGTACTGACTTTGTCTCGGTACAATATATATATATTGAACTTTTGGTATATAGTTTTGCTAACAATTTTTTCTATTTCTCTATTGGTTACTTTTGAAATATCATTAATAATTCCATCAATTTTTAGAATTTTTTCTTTTTTTCTCACACAGTGGAAGAATGGCAGACTCTGGAATGTAAGGTTCTCAGATCATGACACCAGTTCTCAAACTTCTTATAAACGCCTGATCAATAGAGCCATTTGGTTATATATTTAGATTTAATTGCCTATCTCATCTTTTTAAGGTGATTTACTTTAAATTAAAAAAAAAAAAACTATTGTCTAGCATTGGTGGTTGAGAGGTCAGCGATAGCTGCTTTACAAGCAGTTGTCCCGGGTTAGCAGGTTCGCTTTCCGGCTGATGCTATGACACATGAGAAGAAAAAAATTTAAAAAAACTAAAATTGTATTTCTTAATTTATTTTACTGCATGATATCAATATAGACAAATAAATAAATAAAAAGCTATTTGACTAGTTCGTCTGTACATAAAATAATAGCTACTTCTTCTTTTCCTATGTATTGATTTCTATTATAACATATACCATTTACACCTTCTTAGACACTTTATCAATACTTTTATTTGTATTACACTAACAGTTTCGACTCCTGCAGTTATCATTAGGACAGTTGAAACTGTTAGTGTAATACAAATAAAAGTATTGATAAAGTGTCTAAGAAGGTGTAAATGGTATGATATGTTAAAATAATATCCAAATATATATAGTCTCACATTTGTAAACTTATAAATATCTTTTTATCAATAGAAGTAAGATCTGTCACAGTTAAATACAAATATCAAAATATGATTGTCTCTATAATTCCTTCTTTATATATTTATTTTTCTCTATATATGAGGGGGTTATCTTAAGAAAACATCTTATTATGTTTAAGTGAAAAGATATTTATATATATATACATTTAATTAAAATTCTAAAATTAATGAAAAGCACAGCTTGAAATATATGATTAACTGAAAAGTCTATATGCATAGTTTCGCATATACTGAATTCCTATAAAATTCACTGTCAAATTATAAGCATAGCTGTAAATAAATATATCTTAAAAGATAAGAAAATTACATGTCACCCATTATTCTTTCTTTCCACATTAATGCACCATGCAAACACAACATGAATATAACTAAAAATAAGCAAATATCCTCTTAAGAATTCACTACATATATCCTGCCAAAATGGTTTAGCAAGTAAAGCATGAGATCAAACAAAGACAGATATATTATGTAGCATGAACCTTATTCCAGTAGCAATATAATAAAAATAATAAATAGTGATAAGTAGTAATTAATTTATATAGTGCACAGAAAGCTTATGTAAATAGTCTGAACAGGCATTAACCTGTATTCAATGTGCTTTAAAATAAACAATAATCAAGCATATTTTGCTGATAGAGGGATCTTTCAAACCATGACACAAGATAGTGATTTTTATAAAGACAAGAACGATCCGTCTTGTCTTTAACCTAAATGTCCACTTATATAGGCGAATCTGAAGTATAATAGTAATGATAACAAAAATATTTTATTTGATGAAATTAATATGTCTTTGTTCTATTTTATATTAAAATCTAAAGTTAATTTTTGATAATAATAAAAAAAATGACATGAAATTTTATTTCTTCTGTCATAAAATTCAAATAATCTACATTCTTTCTCTTATTGGTGCAAATACAAACAAACCTATGCATAAAGACAATGGTAAAATAAGATATTTAAAAATAAAACATGAAATTCATTAACTCCATGGGCACTTGAAGAGACTCCTGTATAATATGTATTGGTATGTATTTAGTATAGACATCATTTAGAATAATTTTTAAAATATTATTTATATAGATATTGTGTTAAAATAATAATGCCCTTTTTGACGATATGGATGAAATATAAGAATCAACTCTACTTTATCCTAGTCTATAATTAAATTGTAATGATTTATTAAAGTACTAAATAAACCATGCCTACAATTTTTGACATAACTGCATAACCAAAAACACTATAATTGGAATAAAAGCATATTACAGAAAATTATAGAAGATAAAACTAATATATATTTCTTGCAATGATTGATTGTCTTTTTAAAAAAATGAATGATCAAATACCATGTGATACAATTAGTCATCTTAATAAGAAAAACATATCTTAATTAATGTATCTTTGTATGATGTTAATTTAACTTTTCTTAATCAAAATATAGGTAATACTGTAATTATCCATTTTGGTACTCAGATTGAAAGAATCTGAAAATCTTGTAAGTTAAAATTTTATAACGATGAATTTAAATAACATTTTAAAATACTGAACTTTTTTTATATATTTTTTTAACATAACAAAAAATCTGTTTTTGCCTTCAATTTTTTATTCCTGTAGGAGTAATATAGAATCATAACAAAGCTTCAGAATATTCACAAATTAAATGAAAACATTTCTGTATTAGCTTAGAATCTGCACAAAGATTGCACAAAATAGAGGATTTCCTCTTTCTTTGTAATAGCATAATACTTTGTAATAGTATAATATTTCAAGATAATAATTAATTGATGAAACACTGTATTATTTTCTAAAATACTATATCTTGTGTCTAGAAAAAAGTGAGAGTATTCATTTATAATTTATCTTTAAAGCGCATGTGCATTAGCTTAATCGCTAATATCACTATTGCAGTATTAAAACATAGCGCTATATAAAATAATATCTCATTATATATGTTTAATTTCAACTAAAGAATGACGGGTCGTAAATTGTAAAGATTTTGCAGGTGTCATTCGTTCAAACATAACAAATGTAATTTAAAGTGATTGCTTAACACCTTCATGCTCTCATTTCTATACGCTTAAGATTTGCCCATACATAAATGTTTGGGTTGAAAGAATGGGTGGATTCATTCCATTCTTTCTAAAATACTATATCTTGTGTCTGGAAAAAAGTGAGAGTATTCATTTATAATTTAGCTTTAAAGCGTATGTGCATTAGCTTAATTGCTATTATCACTATTACAGTATTAAAGCATAGCGTTGTATAAAACAAAATCCCAATCCATATTTATGTAATTCAAACAAATAAAAAAATATGTTTTATGAATCAGATGAAATATGGATGGATTCAAAATTGGCACTCTCATTTAGTGAGAAGTAGACCCGTTCATGTTCATATTGGTTACTTATGGTCAACGACTGATTATAACAATGCATGTGCAGCCAGTAATGTTTGACATTTGTGATTGCGTGCATCTGTGTAGCGATTGACACTGTGTGGAATATTTAATTTCATTATTTTTATATAAATTTGACATTGTTATTTTTATTTTTTAGTGTAAAAGTTTACCCCAAGTTTAAAAATGAAAAACATTTCCAGTTATTTCTCGACCATTGGTCCCCGTAACAAAAAGTTCCAAAACAATGACAGAAAATATGGTGCAAATTGATGTTCCTGGATAATCTCAAGCGGTGAACATCATTGCCATTACAAAGAAATCAAGTCAGATGTCACATGACCTAATCATTGCCATTGACACTACACTAAGAAAATGAATTGAGACGATTTGTCAGACGAGAATTGGACAAAACTTTGAAAATCACTATAAACTTTATTCAATTATATAAAGTTTTACAATTTCATTTTACATTGAGTTATCAGTTGTATATTTGTACTTGTTTATTTAATTTGAGATTTGACATATCTAAAATAAAAAAATTATTATAATTTTTTTTTTTTTTGCTTCATAGCCTTGGAAAAGCTACTTTAAATTTCATTTACATAATATTTGAATATAATTTTCTTTCGTAAAAGACTTGACAAGAAGTGAGTTCCGGCATCTTTTTTTATTAAAAAATCTCTGACTACGAGTACGTATAAATATATTTCTAGGTTGTGTCAGATTAAATTATTTTCTATATACACAGAATTGAAATGAATTTAATGTTTATTTTTGTCTTACTTTATGTACTTATTTAAACAAAAAAATGACTTCATTACGCAACCGAGTGTTGTAATTTTTCGCATATTATTAATCATTCGTAAAATCTTAAATTATTCATCTTTCTTTAACTATTTTTCCGCATATACCGAGCTCACTCATTACACGTCACCGATTTTTTTTTCCAATAAAAATTTCAGATTTTTTTAAAAAAAATTCTTATAAAAATCTATAAACAATATTATCTATAAAAGTAAAAAGAAAATAAGAATAATACTATAAAGAAAATTGTTTTTTTAATCAATTTAATCATAGAAACCTAAAAATTTCTCATTATATTTCATTCACATCACTATTTTCCACATCTGGTTCATCACTACTTTTTACATAAAATGCCTCATGAATTCAATATTATGATTTCAGCTATCCAATATTAAAAATAAATAATAATGATGACGATAGTAGTAGTAGTAGTAGTAGTAGTAGTAGTAGTAGTAGTAGTAGTAGTAGTAGTAGTAGTAGTAGTAGTAGCAGCAGCAGCAGTAGTAGTAGTAGTAGACATTTTAAATTTCAACCTTTTAATTTTTTGTTAACTGTGAATATATAAAATGCCCATACATTTTATATAAACATTTATTCAGAAACTAATATGTGTATTAAAAAACACAATATTGTTCCCATTATTAATGAATTTTGATATTTATGGTATGGTGTGGACCAAATGTCAAAGATATGCTAGGTTACTGTACTTTAATTTTATATTAAAGATTACATATATGTAATTATTAAAGACTGATGCATTACATTTTAATGCAAATCTTGCTTATCTAGTCAACACATTTATTGAATGTTACGTATTCAAACATCCATTCATTAAGGAAATGAAAACAAACCTCTTGATGCATTTCAAATGAAGCAATTTCTTCCAGAATATTAACATATCCCAATATCACGATTCTCACTGATGAAAGCCACAAGCTAGAAACTAGTCTGGGGATATTGGATGAGTAGGCACTAGATAAGGATTTTATGCACAAGCCTTCTGGCATCCATTGATTACTCTGACTTGCACTGAGTGGCACTACTGTGTGGAGAGTTTTGCCTGTTTTAATAGGTTATGAGCAAGCATAAGAAATGGTGATCATGTGATGTTTAGTGATTCTCACATATCTGAAAAAAAAAATAATTTTCATAAAATGCATAGTGTAAAAGTGATACTGGTAATTTTAGTTGATATAATACAAAAACAGCTGAGTAAAAGACTTCTCTGCTATTTTTCCGCAGAGAAATATTGAAGATATTAATATCCTAAATATTCAATTGATGGTCAGTGAGAGTTTACAAATTTTTTATTTTCTTTTATATTTTATCTAATAATAACTAAATGCTCATTTATTTACTAAGAATTAGATGTTAAGTTGGGCTAGTTGTGGGTTATCTACCTGAAAGAAACATTCTAAATTTGCTTTGAACTTAAAAAAAACTTACAAATTTACCTGAATTCAAAGACCAGATTGTGAACATAGGTAATTGATATGATAGCCATTATGCCATGATATCATATAGATTTACACTAATCCTATACCAACTTTAATATTGATTTTAGGATGCTCCGTTTTTATTATTTAACAACTGTTACTTGATCATTAGTAGAATCTATTGTTCTCAATTAAAATTATAAACTTCTTAATAATTGTCAAGATGCATTAAAATTTAATTACCTATCTTTTTTCTTTTCTCTCAAGTTTTTGTTATTGATGATGACTGGTCCTCATTACTAGAACGTATTTTGTATACAGTTTTTGAGCAGTACTTGTGTTGTGTGTCATATTTGGTTTATCACAAATCATATTCTACTCTCATAACAAGTCTATAGTGAATTTTACATAGTGATGATGACTGCCGGACAATTGAAACTGTAAGCAAGAGGAGATAAAATAAATCTTATGTTAAAAGTGCATTATGAAGTATAAATTGTGGAGTATCATCATCAACCATTATCAATCCTCTGCAGGATGAAGGTCTCTCCAAGTTCAATCCATCTTCTTAAATCTTTAGTTTCTCTTCTCCACATCACCCCTGCACCCTTTCTTATTTCATCTGAGGTCAGTAACACCTGTTTGTTCTCTTACCCATATATTGCATCTTCAATCTCTTCTTGTTACTCCCAACATAACCTCTCTACACTTCTTTGAGTGGTCTGAAGCCTCCATATTGCTCTGCTATTGAATGTCCAAGTCTCACATCCATATGTAAGAACTGATAAAACACATTTATTAAAAACCTTCCTTTTCAAACACATAGGCATATTTCCTTTTAGTATCAAGTTATATTAGTATTAAGTTATATTATGATTTTCAGATCTGTTTTTAATCATTATTTATTAATGTATTTTTTTATTATTTATTAATGTATTTTTTAACTTTGAAGCTTATATTGGATGAAGTTTTAAAAAATTGCCACACTAATAACATATAAATATATACGCATATATTTATTTAAATTTAAAGTAGACTTGCATATTTCAATTAGAGCAAAATTTCTCTGGTATCCCATCATAATGGAGTAGACAAGAAAAAATATTATTCACTAAGATAGTTTATTGTTAATCGGTAATGGTTTATGTATGTGTGGTGCTTTACTTAGGAATAGCTAAATATTCAATTTATTAAAAAACTGATTCTTAACTGTGTTAAAAATCTTTTTTTTTTTTTTAAATTTTAAATTTCTTTAGAGATTTTTGACTATCCCAAACAAATCTTCCAGTTACTTCTGGATTAAAATCTTTGGTAATGGACATAGCAAATATATATATACTAACATTACAATTTTTTTTATAATATAAAACAAACATCTATAATGTTAAACTGGAAATAATGTATAAATTATAATCATTCTTAAATGTATTGTGCTTCTTTGCAGCTTTAAAATCTGATTGGTGAGTTTGATGCTTATCAAATAGTTTGTTGTTCAGGAGTTCGTAAAAATTCAAAGACTAAAAGTGACCGACGGAGAGCTGTAATCCATGAACTTTGAACTCCAGATTCATCACTTTTTCATGGCACTAAATTACAC
The DNA here is from genome assembly GCA_028023455.1 of Epiperipatus broadwayi. Taxonomy (NCBI): domain Eukaryota; kingdom Metazoa; phylum Onychophora; class Udeonychophora; order Euonychophora; family Peripatidae; genus Epiperipatus; species Epiperipatus broadwayi. The sequence goes on along the minus strand of JAQFVV010000042.1, from coordinate 447,908 downwards.
AGGGCAAGAAAATGATTTTTGTATATTATGTTGGAATATTTTAATGGAGCTCGAACTATGTTGATGTTATGAGATAATTGTCCTGAAAGAACTGATTTCTGGGTGTTTTAGCGTGATAACGAACAAAGTTATATTACTAACACTTTAATTGGCTACTTTATTTGAATAATTAATTTGTATACATATAATCAGTTTATATCTTTTATCTAAAGACAGGAATATAACTTACCCTTACTTTTTTAAAATTAATTAATAATTTTGGTTTATTCATATTTATTAACTTTTTTAAAATTATGTTTTATAATTTTTCTGTTTTAATTCTATTTTTATCTTTTTTGCCATTCACTATTGTTAATTTATTCTTTTACTTAATTCTCTTTATCACTTCCCAACCCAAACGTTCACATTCTAAAAGCTTTTTTCACTTTTTAATAGTCAATCAAATTTCCAGTCTTACAATGCACTATACTCATGTAAATATATAATTTTAAAATAAATAAAATTATGAGAATAATAAGTAATTTATTTGTTTTAAACTTTCTGCTTTTTAACATGTACTTTACTTATAGTGGACTGATGAATTTTCAATTTACAGAATGAAGAGAAATTTTCTCTTGGACTTGGGGTTGTGCTGAATTGATTTCACTTGCTTCTGAAAATGACCTCCCAATGATATCAACCATTTCTATATTAAAATCCATATCTGTTAATATAGTACTTCTATTATAAGTGTCATCATTTGAAAATTCTTGACATGTAGAATCTTTGGAAAATATCTTGTAATCTAGAAATAAAAAAGTTATGTTCATAATATACTAATATGAAATTGATGTTACACATATATATTCGACATATATGTGTACATATAAATATGGATTTGCATTGGAATTGAAACTAAATATACATATATACTGTGACAGGGATGAAGATGACTGAACCCCATCTTAAATTAATATCAGCTAGCCTTTTCCATAAACTACATATATTAGCAAGATATAAGTATAGATTTTTTTTTTTTTGTAAATAAAGAAGGGAGATAAAAGGACAAAATAGAAATTTTTAAGAAAAAGGAAAATAATAATAATAAAGAAATATTAAAACAGGCAAAATTCTCCATATAGTAGTGCCACTCAGTGCAAGCCAGAGTAATCAATGGATGCCAGAAGGCTTGTGCATAAAATCTATATCTAGTGCCTACTCATTCAATACCCCCAGACTAGTTTCTAGCTTGTGGCTTTCATCAGTGAGGAGCCTCAATCTGAAAGCATTGCACCTAGGTCTTAGAATCTAATGCAACTCTCCAGCAGCCACCTTTTATGCACAAGCCTTCTGGCATCCATTGACTACTCTGGCTTGCACTGAGTGGCACTACTATATGGAGAGTTTTGCCTGTTTTAATAACAGATATGAGCAGGCATAAGAAATGGTGATCATGTAATGTTTAGTGGTTTAATAAAGAAATATATATTGTGTTTTTCTGAAAGTTTGTGATAATGGTATTTTTAATTGTATTTATATTTTAGACTATTTCCATTATCAAATATTAAGTATTGAATGTCTTTAGAAGAATTTAACTTTATTTAAATATTCCAATTACATTAAACTGTTTAATAATAGCACGCATGTTAGTATATCATAACATTTCAAGTGCGTCAGATGTTAATTGGTCAACTAATGACACTCTACCATAGAAATCGAACCTAGATCCTTAGATTTTTGAATACTGAATATTAAGGTAATGCTCTGCCAACCCGCCAAAGGCAACTGTCAGTAGAAATTTCATATACATATCTATAAGGCTTTTCCAGATTTCTCACTTTTTCCTAAGAACAAAGTTAATTAGTGATTTACATACATTATGTATAGTCACAATAGGTTGATTTATGGGTTTATTAACTATTGACACGAGAGCAGCTTCTTTGAATTTTTTTTATACCTTTTCTTTTCTATCTAATATTTTTGTATTTTCTCAGTAGAATATATTTCATTCACACATACATGATCTGCCACCTTAGATAATCTGTTTTCTCTCTTTTAATCATTAGTTTGTGCTCTTGCAAGTGTTTTTCAATAGGACAACTGGTCTCACCAACATATGTTCTTCCACATTCACATGGTATTTTATAAATGCAGTTTTTGATTTTCAGCATTTCAAGTTTAAATTTTATAGATGATAGAATTCCTCATAGTGTGATATGGTTCTAGAAGGCTGTTCTGATGTTATACTGATTGCAGAGTTTCTTTAATTTGTCTGCTATTTTTGGAATATATGGATGCACCCCAGTACCAATAATTGAATTTTCTTTTGATGGTTTATTTTGTTATCTATTTAGGGTTTTCTTAATGACAGCTGATGGATAGTAATTTTCATAAGAATTTGCCTATATAGATCTTTTCATTATCCCAATCACTGGATTCTAAACAAACTTCTTTTGCTCTGTTCTATAGTGGTAATATAACTCCATGTTTTGTGTTTCTGGTATGATTGGATATAAATGCTAAGTATTTTCCTGTATGTATGGTTTTCTGAAAACTAGTTTTGATTTTGCAATGAGGGAGTCTTGTCACAAGAATATCTAAGAATGCCAATTTTTGTTCTTGTTCTGACTCTACTGGGAATTTAATTGAAGGGGATATGTTGTTGTTATATTTCCAGAAAGTTTGCACTAGTGCTCCACCATGTTGCCATACAACAAATGTATCATCCACACAGCAAAGCCAAATTTTAGGTGGATATGGAGTAGTCTTTATGGCTGCAGTTTCAAGTTCTTCCATGTAAATATTGCTAATCAGAGGTGATAATTGTAAACCCATAGTCATTCCTTGATTTTGTTAGAAGAATTCTGTGTTGTATTAAAAGTAGGTGCTTGTTATGCAGAATGTTAATAGTTCTGTTATACTATTAATAGGAAGAGTTTTTCTGGTTTGTCAGCTATTGTTGCCATTTAATCTTTTCCTTACAATAAATAATGCTTCTTCACATGGCACATTTGAGAATAAACTTTTCACATCAAATCTTACTAGTGTGTCAGTTATTTCAATTCTCATGTTTTTGATTAATTCTATAAAGTGTCTAGAATCCCTGGCAAAGGATTGATCTTGTATATCATTGAGAAGAAATCTCAACAAATTTTGGCAAAGTAAATTTCTAGAACTCTAACAGTTGCTATTAATTGAATGTGAACCTTATGGATTTTAGATAGACCATAAAGATGAGAACTTTTGCTGAAGTATGATGTTAGTTTACTTTCTTTCTGAATCACAGAAATACATGTGATGCTTTCTGAATAGTGCTTGTAATTTTGATTCTGTACTCAGTATCGGATTTTTTGCTACTTTTTTGTATTGGCCTGCTGTGAGGAGTTTTTATATTCTGTTGTCAAATCAGCTGTATCCATTGCAACTGTTGCAATGTTTTTGTCATTAGGAAGAATGATTACAGATTTGTCTACTTTGAGAGACTTAATTAATTTCCTCTCATCATAGAATATAGTTAGACTTCAATTTTTGTTGCCTCCCAAGTATTCTTTTTATTCTTCAGTGTAATTATACTGCTTCTTCTAAAGGCAATTTTTAAGTGACTTGTCTGTCATTATATATATAATAAAGGGATATTAGACAGTGTTATGACAAAGTTTAATCCTTTTCAATAACATAAATTTTAGCATCTGTTAGATGTTTAGAACTAAGATTTTTAACAAATGAAGCTGATACACTGCTTGATATATTATGACTTTTGAGATGCCCATGTAAGTTTGCAAGTTTTTTCTTTTGGCATTCTTTCATTTTTGCATGTGATGTAGAATATGATTTTCTTACTGCTTGAGAAACTCTTATGAAGTCTTCTTCAGTAAGTTTATTTTTTAGAAAACATTCTACGTTATTAATGTAATACAAGGTTTAATACTGGGAAAACCTTTGAGCATTTATTCTTTCTCTTAAAAGAGATTCACTTGCTCTCCGAGTAATTTTCTCAGCTCTCTGGAAATGAATTGGAAGTTTTAGTTGCAAACTCTTAGGAACTATCCCTTCAGATTTAGTAGGTAAGTTAATTGATTTTTTATTTTGGTCAGCTTTAGACGTAATTGTTCATAGAGTTTAAAGTTTAATATAGTATCAAATACATACCAAATATTTAGAATTTTTCTGAAGATTTATGATAATGCTATTTTAGTTGAATTTATATAGTGGACTATTTCCATTATGTACTATTAAGTATTGAATATCTTCATCTTTATTTGAACTCCTCACAGAAGGCCAATACTGAAAAGTGGCAAAAAATCAGTTGCCAAGTACAGAAAAAAAGTTACAAACATTACTCAAAAAGCATCACAGGTACTTCAGAGATTAAAAAAAAAAAGTAAACTTAGCAACATATTTCAATAAAATTCCTCATCTTTGTGGTCTACCTAAAATCCATAGGAATCATGTTCCATTAAGATCTATTGTTAGTTTTAGAAATTCACTTTGCCAAAATTTGTCAAGATTATCAAAGTTCTTAGTCTTTGGCATACAAGATCTAATTCTTTGTCAGAGATTCTAGACACTTTGTAGAATTAATCAAGAACATGAAAATTTAAAAAACGAACACAGCTTTGATTTGGAAAGTTTATTCGCAAATATACCATGTAAAGAACCATTGTTTATTGTAAGAAAATGGCTAAATGGTGATAATAGCTTACAAACCAGAACAACTCTTCTTACTAATAGTATAATGGAACTATTAACATTCTGCATAACAACAACCTATTTTCAAAAAAATCAAGAGATGGTTATGGTTTACCATTGTTGCCCCTGATTAGCAATATTTACATGAAATAACTTGAAACTACAGTCACAAAGACTATTCCATATTCACCTAAAGTTGGCTTCACTATGTTAATGATACATTTGTTGTATGGCCACATGACACTTTCTGGAAACATATCAACAACATATTCCCTTCAATTAAATTTACATTTGAGTCAGAACAAAAACAAAATTAGCAGTCTTAGATGTTCTTGTGACAAGACTCCCTCATGGTAAAATCAAAATTACAGTTTACAGAATACCACACATACAGGAAAATATTTAACATAGACATTCAATCATACCAGAAACACAAAACATGGAATTATATTATCATTATGGAACAGAGCAAAAAATTTGTTCAGAAATCAGTAATTTGGAAAGAGAAAAGATCTATATAGAACAAATTCATATGAAAAATGGGTATCCATCAGCTATCATTAAAAAAATCTTGAATAGACAACAACAAAAAAAGCATCAAAAGAAAAAGTATTTATTGGTACTGCATTATCCATACATTCTAAAAATAGCAGACAAATTAAGCAAAATCTGCAATCAATATAGCATTAAAACACTTTTCCAGAGCCATACTACAATGTCTGCAAAGCCTAAATTTGAAATGTTGAAAAGCAAAAACTGCATCTATAAAATAATGTGTAAATGTGGTAAAATGTATATTGGTGAGACCAGTCACTATTGAAAATCAATTGCAAGAGCATAAACTGATGATTAGAAGAGAGAACTCAGATGTGTCTATGGTCATCATCATCATCAACAACCATTACCAATCCACTGCAGAATGAAAGTCTCTGCAAGTTCAATCCATCTCTGATTTTTAGCTTCTCTTCTCCACATCATCCCTGCACACTTTCTTATTTCATCCATCCATCTTACATGTGGTCTCTTTCTGAGTCTTTCACAGGTTGTCATAGAATAGCTGCTATATCCCACTTGATGGCGCAGTTATCACACTAAAATTATAAAATATGATCATTCGTGGGCTGTTAATTATAATCATTTTGATGTGTTTTTTGTAATGCGAAAATAAAAACAAAAGAAAATCGTCTTTTTTAAATATTACTTAATTTTAAATATTATTTTTTATTAACGTATACAAATTAAATGATAATAATAAATGTAAAATAAAATAAACAAATTACAATTTGATTCGTCTTTTTTAGTTTTCTTTTTATTAGAAAAATCCATTTTCTATCGGAGATTTTTTTACTGGGGTTACGGCTTTTTTTTTTTTTTTTTTGTTTACCGCTAATTTTTATTTCAAATAGAATGATAACTAAAAGTAAAACTTGTTATGCTTACGTTTAGGGTTAGTTTTAGGGTTAGCTTTAGGGTTAGGATTAGGGTTAGTTTTAGGGTTAGTTTAGGGTTAGTTTTAGGGTTAGTTTAGGGTTAGTTTTAGGGTTAGCTTTAGGGTTAGTTTTAGGGTTAGGTTTACGGTTAAAATAAAAAATATCAAAATCGTATTTTTGTAAATATTTTTTTTTACTAACATCTATAAAATAAATGATAACAATAAACATAAACTATATTCAACAAAGAGTAACAGTAGTCGGAGAAATTTTTTAAACAATGACAAATATATATATATACATAATGTTTATAATATATGCTTTTTATGACATTTAAAAAAACAGTGTACAATTGTACTTTTCTTACTGGATATTTTTGTGTTAACGCTTTTTTTTTTATTTCAAAAATATACACATGGTACAATCTTAAAATGTCTCATGGAATGTTACAAACAGTACGTTACTTGACTCGTTACCTAATTCCAAATAACTTTATACATATATCTCGTCAACATTTACTACTTAAAACTTCAATACACTACGGTGTAAAAAGTCTGTTAATTATTACTTTACAAAATCTGAACATTTCAATACTTTAAAATAAAAAAAATCCAATGAAAACAACATTTCCATCCAATTCAAAAAAACACACCCTCTCCCCAAGCCGTAATCATTTTATAAACTGTGCGAATTCGGAAAATGTATTTGCTGTGTAAAACATACATGCTGTAATGCGATGCGACATAGCGGCCTGCAATCTGTAGCCCAACAAAAAAGTTGTATTATAGAAAATGCAGGTTCAAAGGTGTCGGCCGTGGAAATGGCATTTTTATGTGTTTTAGTGTGAAAACAGCGCCATCCAGTGGGATATAGCTGCTCATCGACGACAACCCTTTCACAATCTCTTGGAATCCCATTTAAGATTTTAATTGTCCATTTATTACCATCTCTTCTAGCAATATGTCCATCCCAACTCTACTTGCCTTTTAATTTTTTTAATGAGGTCAGTAACACCTGTTTGTTCTTTTACCCATATATTGCATTTTCAATCTCTTCTTGTTACTCCCAACATGCATCTCTCCATACTTCTTTGAGTGATCTATAGCAGATGATATATGTACCAATTAACATATGTTCAATTGGGAAAACACAAAAATATTAGAGAAGAAAAGTTACAAAGAAGAAAATTCTAAGAAGCTGTTCACATGACAATAGAGAATAATTTTATGCATCAACCAATGGTATATACATAATTTATGGCTTAGGAAAATATGGAGAAATCAGGAGGAACCTCATAGAAAAGTATATGAAATTTTTACTGACTGTTGCTTTTGGAAGGATGACTCAATTGGTTAGAGCATTACCTTAAAATTCAATATTCAAAAATCTAAGACTCCAGGTTCGATTTCCATGCTAGTGCTATTACTAGTCAAGCCAACAACACCTAAAGAAGAGAGAATAATAGCACCTGAAATGTTGCACATATATTAACCTGGGTGCTATCACTAAACATTTGAATATAATTGGAAAATTTAAATAAAGTTAAATGTTTCTAAAAACATTCAATACATAATATTAAGTAATAGAAATAGTCCAATATACAAATAAAATAAAAATAAAAATTTCTTCTGCTATAAATTATAAATTGATAAAAAAACCACACTTGTGTTGTTATTTAGAAAAGATAATATTATTAATATATATCAATAAAATAATTGCCAAGCGTTTTCACCACTAACGTGTCCTTATCAAGGCAAACTCTGTAAAACATGAACCCATTACAAACTTAAAAACTTACTTTACCAATCAGACATCACTAATCAGATCACAAATTCCGATTAGTGATGTCTGGTTGGTAAAGTGAGTTTTTAAGTTTGTAAGGAGTTCATGTTTAATAAAGTTTGCCTTGATAAGGACACGTTAGTGTTGAAAGCACTTAGCATTTATTTTAATGGTATCTATTAATAATATTATGTCTGCTAAATAACACCAGAAGTGTTGGTTTTTATAAATACAAATAAAAGAAATATCTATAAACATTAGAGTGTCCATGTGTCTCTTGCATATATTTTAGCTAAATGCAATAAAATTTAGCACAAAATTAATTTTATTTTGTTTTCTGTGATTTACAGAGAAAGAAGTCTTCAATTTTTTTTTGTTGTAACAATATTCAATCTATTATTAAGCTTTGTTTTATCTTACAAAGATAGAATTTAATTAAAATTTAAAGAATAAATTTGTTAAAGAAATTTTATTGGTCATTGTAACTTTCACTCTTGTCTGATCCTAAATTGCTACTAGATTTCCTTGTTATCATTGTCTTGCTGTTAGAATGCTGCTGATATTTACTATTTTTATTGATAATAGCCTATGTCTTTTTTTACACAACGGACACTACAGACTCAGTAACCAGTTCAATTGTTACAAGTGTATTATTAATACAAGTCTGTGTTTAAAAGCAGAATCAATGCCTCTCACATTGTTCATGCAAGCATTGTGTTTCTTAGATTTTAAATTGCCTTTCTGACCTTTTAGAATGAACTCATTCATTCTATTATTAGAAACTTGTTGTTTTTATGTAGCAGCTTTGATGTGGCAACACACTTGTTTTATGCAATGTGGAAATTCAGTATGTGCATGTATCAGTTGACACATTTATAACAATGCTTTTCACTAATTATTATTGATTTACGTGAGCAATGAGTTTTACTCTCAGCTGAGTGTCTGACTGACCCAGTTTTCTGCTCAATATACTGTATTTAAAATATTAGAGTTAGAAATGTTATCTCTGCATTATTGTTAGAAGATTTGGAGTGAAAAAGTTAGTTAGCAGAGACAAGGCCTTGTCAAAAATCAAAATCATTCAAAAGCAAGGGAATTCCTTGGTCTTTAAGCATTGGTATTTAAACATTCATAAAATGTTAGATTAATTATCAAACATAAATACAATGATATTGTTTATATTACTCATTACTAGAGTCTATCTATTTATGTTTATTTCTAAAATATAGATTGATTATTATACTTTAGTTATTAAGATAAATTAAATTCAAAATTCCAATTTAATAAAATAATAATAATAGTTTATTTACAGTAAAGAAATAGTAAAGAAATAATATTAAGAATATATTAGGGGAAGTAAAATTTAGCATGGCTATATTGTGTTGTATGTTTGTATTAATAAGTGATGATGGACAAAACACATTCCAGAATTAAAGAATAATATTTATTTATAAGTTAATTTTTGTTAAATAAATATAAAATAAATCTAACTTGTTATAGTCTACACACCATAAAGATATTGGATAGACCTAAACAAGTTATTAGATAAAATCTATTTGACTATTATTTATAAATTTTAAAAAAACTATTGCAATTTTCCTTGGATCAAGTACATAACAACATCTGTTCATATACAAAACGTACATTAAATTGAACCTTTTTAAATATAAATATAATGATATACCTTAAATAAAATAAAATAACCTGTAGGTTTTATTGCACCTAAGATTTTTTTTAATAAGTTCAAAATATAAACTATTGAAAGTCTCCAATGATTATAATACAGCAATCAAACAACAAAAGAAGAAAAATGTATATAATGTTTGAAGTTTATTTCATTGAGCTGATGACTAATAATTTCCAGAACAGTATTGGGACCATTAATTCTTTTAAATGATTGAAACTACATCATAAATTATTTGGCATATCCTTGTAGTTTTAATTTTATTAACATATATATATATGAAATATCACTATAAACAGATATTAATTTCAGTGGTTGATTTAGCTAATGTTTCAGCTATTATAATTTTCATTTTGAAGAAATTATAACTTTATCTAATAGGGTATCAATAATATGTAGGCACTGTGTGGTATTAACAACTATGTGGATTTGTAATAAACATTTAACATTTTATAATTTAAATCAGTCCACTAGATGGCAATAAACACGTTATATCGATGTTTTAGATCAAAACTTTTAGCATTCTTCCAACAAAATGATTGTTCCATTTTGTACACATTGTTATTATTTAAATCCTTAATAAATCACTAATTTTATCTTTTAGCAATTATATAAATTTTCACAAGATACCTATGTGCATAATTTCCAGGTTGAATTTAAGTAATCGTAAATTTTTTTCATGAAATCTTTCTGAAAGTTATAATGACGCATTTTCTACTTGTTATTTTTTAAAAAAGAAAAGCCTCAAAATCAACATTTTGTCCTGGAACTAAACATTGAAAATTTCTTTGTTTAGTTATTTATATTAAGCTGTTTGATTCCAAATATTTCAAAAAATATATACATTGTGATTTTGTAGGGAAAAAAAATATTAAGGAATTTTCAAGTGAATGCAACTACAGACCGGCATTTCTGACATTCTTTTAAAAATTTAATTTTTAAAAAACAAATAATAATAATACATTGTTCTTTAATTATAAAATCTTATATAATAATCTTGTATTCACAATGACCATATATGCATACATATATTCACACATAAGTACAGAGTAAATATAACCATGGCTAAGCTTCTTATTAATATATAGACAAAGAAAGCTATTTTGACTTAAAAAAATACATTTTTAAATTAAAATGTTTTAATTTTTGATCAGTGACTTTTAAAATAAGATGCCAAACTTTATTGTGTATTGTTTTGTCTTAAAAATAAAATAAAATGAACTGCAAACTTACTTCTAAAAGATAAAATAAAATAAGACAAAATTGTTATTTTGTCTATTCATGTATCTTGTATCTTATAATGACACTAACTCAGATATAATAAGAGTAAAGTCAGAGAAAATATCATTCTGACTCTTATTAAATTAAAATGCATGTACTTTTAAAATTCAAGCAACCTCTTAAAATGAAACATCAAAACAGATTGTATATGATTTTTAAAATAAAAGTAAAGATCAAACTGAAAATATTATCTTGTATACCAATGTGTTTATAATGACTTAAAATTAGATATAATAAGATAAAATTAGACAAGACATCAAATGACACTTTTAATAATTAATAACAAAGGCAAAACTCTCCATACAGTAGTGCCACCCTGTGCCAAACAGAGTAATCAATGGATGCCAGAAGGCTTGTGCATAAAATCCCTATCTAGTGCCTACTCATCCAATATCCCCAGACTAGTTTTTAACAATTATGTGCTAGTATAGAGAAGGTGATCATGTAATAATTAATAACCTAATAATGATTAAATGAATGGCTTAATTTTTTTTTATATAAACATATTGAATGCATGACCATATGATACAATTTGCACACACAAGCAAAACTTTCTATTTTAATTTCAGATGTGTATGGCATAAATAACAAGAAAAAAAACTGCCAATAATTTAAACAGTTCAACACTTTATATTTAAAATTATATATATGCACACTTACACAAGTCAACACAAATAAGAAATGACACTGTCAAATGTTCTCATCGGATTATTAATTAAGGAATTTAAATAAAATATTACTAAACAATTATAATTTATGACATATATACAAACAAAATAAAAAAATCAATATATAGACATATAAAATTAGTCCCTTAAGCATATGACTGGATACTAATATATTTCGATAAGAATTGTTCATGCAAAAGTTTTACCTTAAGTCCATAGTAAAATGGGTATAGACCAGTAGTCTTCAACCACCGGTCTGCAGAAGTTTTCTGCCGGTCTGCGCTAGACTGGCAAAAAAGTTTGTAATAACAAAATAATAAGATTTTAAACTTTTAATTAATATAAACAATTTTTATTTATTTTTTCATCGCATTTTTACCCGATTAAAAAAAAAGAAATAGAACAAAAACAAAATCTAATCAATCATACATAAATTAATTTGTTTTTCTATTTATCACAGGTGTTTATGTGGGGAGGGTAGAAAAAAGTTTTTTATTATAAAACTCCGGTTGTCTTTTGATAGCCAATCATGGCTGCTTGTCAGCATTGTTAAAACAATAAAATGTAACATGACTTTTTTTGATCTCCTAAATTTTTTCTACTCTCTCTTTTAATATTTCATTTTTAGTGGGTTTTTTTGGCTATACGCCGATTATTTTTTTTGGCTTTAACTTTTATTTTTGAAATCAATTTTTATTACCTTTTTTTAAAAAATAAAAACCAAAAAATAAGTTCTGCCTCTAACTTTTACAAAGTATTTCTCAATACACCCCCATCACCCCCAAAATAAAGTAAGATCAAAACTTTTGATTTTTTCAAGTTTCATTGTCTTTTTTTTTTGTTTAAAAATACACCCACTTTTTTTTTTGGCCTATAAGGCAATATTTTTTGGGGCTTTATTTGTATATTGCTAAAATACTAAAACTTTTATTTTTAAAACCAATTTCTGTTACCTTTTTTTAAAAATAAAAACAAACAAAAAATAACTTTGGTCTCTCTATCTTTTGTCTCAGTGATGACAAAGTATTTCTCAACTCCCTCCTCCCCCTTCCCCACCCCAAAAAAAGATCAAAACTTTTGACTTTTTCAACATTCAGGTGAATAACATTTTATTCTTGCATGTTTTAACAATGAAATAATAAATGTAAAATGCAAGCACATTAATGAGAACAATTGTTATTGTACTGTTTTCTGTAACAGTATGACTGCGCAACTCAAGAAAGAGTGTTCAGCATGTGAAGGTAAGCTACACCATTACAATACATAATAACTAGTATGCTGTTTTGGTCAGTTATAACAATTATGCTTATCTAAGGCTAAGCAGGTTATATCTTTAAGAAAATTTATCTGTAAACTTCTGCTGGTCCACGAAATCTTATTCTTATTTTTTCCAGTCTGCAGGTGTGAAAAGGTTGAAGACCACTGGTATAGACTATTACTTTCAGTATAGATGGAGTATTATGTAAAGGTGTATATGTGTTGACAAAGTGGTTTTTGCATCTTCATTCTTGATTTCTCTTAATTGAATATGCAGTGAAACTGCACAGTTTATACTGACTCTTTGATAGTATTCATTGGCTTAGTTGGTCAGTTAACAGGTAAGGTTAGCCTACGCTGGGTATAAGTTCATGCTGATGAGTGGAGTTCATTTTTCTGGTGCTTTAGCAGCACATATCTTCAAATACATAACTGAAGCAAGTACTGAATTCATCATTGATATGGGCACAGATAATATGGCAGAGTTAATAGAAAATCAGAATAAGTCAAATCAGAAGAATAAAATATACTTTTTATCTGGTCTTTGTATAGACATCAAGTTCATTGTTTAGTTACTCAAGAATTTCAGGAATCTGTTTAATTAGAAAACCAGTGATTAAATTTTTTTACTTAGATAAGCCAGCAACTTTAATTAAGGAAGTTCAAATTTATAATTACATTAACATGATTTAAAATCAGAAATTTCCCTGATAACAATACTTAATGACACAAAAAATATATTGTGTTGAGTCTTGATTACTAATGAATTGATTAGAATTGATAAAAAAAACATTGTTTTGAAATAAAATAAAATAAAATGACAAAAAGATAAATTTGATTTTAAAGTACGCATTTTAAAAAAATTACATTTAAATAAACTGAGCTAACTATAAAACATTTTTTTCTATTAATGTGTGCATGTATATACATAATACCACACCTATATTTAAGGAAAAAAACAATTTAAGTTAAAAATTAAGTTCATGCTTAAACAACACTACATACTTATATATAAATTCTTATTGAGATAGGCAAAGCTACATCTCAATATATATATACAGAAAATGAAGACTTATGCAATGTTTGAATTATAATGAAACTTTATTTAAACTTTATTTTTATTATTATTATAGGAATTAGGTCCATATTTTGGGTAGAATTGTTACCAACAATATTTTCTTCATTATAATCTATCACTAATATACTGATTTTATTCTATATATTTTTTGTAAAGAGTATATGAGTTTAGAAAAAATAAATCTAGTGAAGAAAAATTACATATTCATATACATAAAAAAATAAGCATAAATATATATATATTCAGTTATAAAATTTTCTATATTAAAGAGCTGTAATTAGTAATAATAATTACATAATTTGATATTTGCTAGGACATACAGTATTTAAGTATCAAAGTGACAGGATGTGCACAGACTTCCATTCAATTAATAAAATAATTTTTTAAAATGTTTTTAAGCTGGGAATCAATCCAAACTCTTCAACTCTAGAATTTATCATTCTACCACAGTGCTAAATCTTGTAGGACACAATAATAATAAGTATGTTGTCAGTTGCTTAGTTTGTCATTGATATTCAAAATCTAAATTAGTGGGCCAAGCATATTGATTAAACACATTATTTTCACCTTGAAAAATCAATCATTCCTTTAGTTCTCACATTTACCACCATACCAGTACAAAGGATTTTTATATGAAATGGAGCATTAAACAATTGTGACCTCAATAAAATGTTTTAGTATCTATTTATTTATCAGGATGTTAATATAGTCATAGAGATTCAGATATTTGATATCTTTAGTTCATATGCGCAAAGCTTGTTCATGAAATGCATGTGCAGTGAAAGAGAATGGTCTGATTTTCTGATCTGGTTGATGTTTGAATGTGGTGAAATTAAGATAAATGTACTAATAAAACCAAAAAACTTAGTAATTATATGACTATAGTGTAATTGTTGTTCATTTTTCTATAAGATGTTAAAAATGGTTAGAAAGCAGACCTACTTTGTATGAGTAGTGCAGTAAAATACATCAAGCTATTGATATGGATATGCCACTAAACATCAATATGATCATCATTTATCCTAAGATCTAAGTGCAGTGCTTTCAGATCTAAGACTCCTTGCTGATGAAGGTCACAAGCCAGAAACTAGTCTGGGATATTGGATGAGTAGGCATTAGATGGGGATTTTCTGCACAATCCTTCTATCCATCCATTGATTATTCAAGCTTGCAGTGAGTGACAATACATATATTGAGTTCTTGCCTTTTTTAATATGGATATGGAGATTCAAATATTTGATATTTCTGGCTCACCTTAAAAGATTGTTTATGAAATATATGCATTGTTGGATAAAGTATTCTGACTCCCTGCACTGGTGGATAGTTTCAATCTCTTAAAGTTGAGATGAGAAATTCTGATATATATATATATAAGACATGGAGAGACTAGTATCCGCAATAAATCTTTTAAATTTCCATCTTCTAGAGAAATATTTGACTATTGCTCATCTGAGAAATCAGGGTATCAAATTTGAGAGAGGTCAAGCTGTCAATATGGGCATGATAATTTTTTTGGATTGATTTTATCATGCAGGACTTTTTGGGGATAATATGTTGAATAGTCTTGGGATGACTGTGGCCTGGTTGGGCCACTTAAAACTAATAATTGGTTAGTAAGAACACACTCATATTTTCTAAATTTTTGTTCACTGTACATCTTTTCTGAAAAGGCCAGTTCATGTATGATGGTGATTTTTATAAATTAGAATTTAACTGTCCTATAAGCTTGATTTCACTGAAGATAACAATTTTATTGAAAATTTACAAAGTTGTGTTTGGCCAACATGATTTTGATTATGGAAATCACAAACAATGGTGGTTTTTAAGTAATATATTTCTTTAATACTGAATTTGTATTTAGCTATATTTCTTTATCCTAGTAACTTTTATTTAGTTGCTCAATATATATGTTTTCTTTATGGTTTTCTAGATATACTTTGATGAATTTATTTATTAACTCTGACATGTTATTGTTTACCAATTAACTCACATAGCTATATTGGTTCTGTAAGGAGATATTTGTACTATAAAAATGACACAGGTCATCACAAAATCTTAGCTAATAAGCCAGTTTAAAATAAACCACTAAATACATCAAATGATTACCATTTCTTAGGCTTACACAAGCTGTTTACACAGAGGCTAAATTCTCCATACAGTAGCACCACCAATGCAAGCCAGAGAAATCAATCGATGCAAGAAGATTTTTTTTCATAGAATTCCTATCTAGTGCCTACTCATCCAATATCTCCAGACCAGTTTCCAGTTTGTGACTTTCATCAGTGTGGAGCCTTGGATCTGAGAGCATTGCACCTAGATCTTTGGGGCTTACATCAGTGAGGAGTCTTGGATCTGAGAGCACTACATCTAGATCTTAGATCTAGGTGCAGTGCTTCCAGGTTCTAGACTCCTCACTGATGAAAGTCACAAGCTGGAAACTAGTCTGAGGATATTGGATGAGTATATGCTAGATAAGGATTTTATGAAAAAACCTTCTTGCTTCTATTGATTACTCTGGCTTGTACTGATGGTGCTACTATATGGAGAGTTTAGCTTCTGTGTAGTTTAAAATAAACAGTAACTAATCAGATTAGTAGCTGCTGCTTGAATTGGTGTTTTCCAATTGTTAAAAAAAAGTGGCAATAAAATTTAGAGTTTCCAGAAGTAATAGAAAGCAAGTAACAAAAAGTAAATATAAATTATTTTATTAAATCGTCTTGCTGGTAATCTTAGACAACTAGCAATAAATTATTATCATGACAAACGAATCATACTTATTATTTGATTAATGTATTCAATAATATTATTACTTTTTTATTTTTTGGTCTTATATACAGAAGTTACAAACATAGCTTTAAAATAAGGAGAAAATCATTATGAGACTGCCATAACATCCAAAAAAAAACCTCATAATGTAGTGGTTTGCATATCCATGTATAGTACCCATGATTTCATTTTGAGTCTGGATCAGACAAACAAGATTCAAGTGAATTTTGGAAATTTTTCAGACCACAATCAAGCTTGAGATTTTTTAAAAATCAGCTGGCTCTTGCTCTCCCTCCTATCCATCTAATATTGGTCAATAAATGGGTATTTAGTGTAAATGCAAGGCCAATGAATTCATTTCTCCCCTGATAAGCAGCTAGTTAGTTTGATGAATATTTTATAAATATTTGTTACAAGGAGCTAAAGAACGTTTTATCTTTAAGTGGGTTATTTATGGCTTTTTTAGATATATTTTTAGAAAATCTGATATAAAGATATAGATAAATCTACAGCTTCTGTTAATATTTTAAATATTAGAGAAAAAATGTCGATATTATATAATTTCAATTTTTTAAAGCATATTGTAATTTATGGTATATCGAGTTTCTATATCTAGCATTTGTTTATTAAACATTAATAAAATCTAACCTTGAATTTGAACTTCTTTGGTGGGCAAACAGCAGCAGCAAAACAATAAAACCGATTTAAAAGATTGCCATGCTGATTCCGTCTGAGGTCGAGGCGTAGTGGGATCAGAATCTTCCTGCCAAGTCATTATAACGATAAACTGTTTTTCGAGTCATGGTTTACATATTTGAGCTGTATTAATAGTCTATTATTAAACGTTATTTGAAATAATCAAGGCTTTTAGAATAATGAATGACTATTGTAAAACAGTTTCATGCAGAAGTGTTCTAAGATTGAATCAATTTTTATTTGAAGCTAAATTGTTTACGTCCTTAAGTTATTAAAATGTAAAGAAAAAAAGAAGTATGTCTTTGACGGAATATATATAAAAACATTATAAAAAAGTTGAACCATGAGACAATAACAAATTTTGATTTTTAATTGTGAAAAACGTTACTTGTGATTGTTTTCGTTTAATCTAATGCATGTATTATTTACTAATGAATCTTAAAAATATAATTCTAAAATAGTTATTCTTAAAGGATGTTAGAAAATAATAACAAAATACCATTGATGATGATTGCAGTACTTTATGTCAGACAGTTTTTCACAATAATATATGTACTTCACTTAATTTCTATCACCTGATACATCTCCGCCAATTCCAAGTAATTGGATCAAAAATTTAAGGGAATATTTAGTCAAATTATTTCCTATTATAAGACATATCTTATTTCATTCCAATATCAGCCTTTCCAGCTAATTGAGCAGGGGCCTTTTGAGTGTTAAATAAATGAATACTCTCCTCTTCAATCTTAGAAAATAAAATAAAATACTGGAATGTCTATAAGCTTATATATAATAGTCAAGAAAAACTACCAATTCAATTAGACATTTCTAATAAGTTATTTGTTAAAAGATCTAGACATTTGATTTTTGAACCCAAATATATAGATTTTATTTTAAAGTATAATCTTACCTCTTTACCCACTAATCATTTTTTAGTTTGGAAAAGAGGCTTTCAAAAAAGTAATCCGCTGTGTAATGTATTAAGTCTAATGATGAAACTTTACAACATCTTGTCTTTCGTTGCCCATTTTTTCACCATCTTCGGAAAAATATAATTGCAAATGTTCCTCCAAATAGTACTAATGTTTTGTCACTTTTGAATGCATTTAAAAGTGGAATTTTTTCAATCATTAGAATGGCAATTTTTTTTTTTTCAATATGGATAACAAGATGCACGTTTGTGTTTAATCAAACAAATCTTAGCCCTTGGAAAGTTTATTTGGAAATTATGAACAAAATTAAATCTAGAGACAAGTTACTGGCTCCAGGGAAACTGTATGAAGAAACATGGTTACTTCATAACCTTACAGATGTTTATTGACTATTTCAATGTCTTTTCAGATTTATTTTATCAATGTATATATAAATTCAATGTTATCTTGTTAATAATAAATTTTATTTTTAATAAAAAAAATTAGTAATTTTTTCATACTAATTTAGAACATAATTACAAAGACAAAAATAATGTTTTATAATTATTAATGCAATATTTGTAAAAACTATAAAACTAATAGCCTTTATCTAAACTTGATTTCCATAGATAGTGACCTCAGACAAAGTAAACATTATTTTGATTGATAATTAGACATACGAATTTCTGAGATAGATCTTCACTTTCATTAAATATCCATAATATTTATTGCTGTGTATTTCTAATTTATATATATATCATTGTATCATTTTTATATTATTAGTGAGCCAGCAAGTATAAAATGAATATTTCCCCTTGCTATGTTAAATGGGAAATTTAACAAGTGATAATAATAAGGTAAAATTTAAATCCACATCAAATGTTAACAAAGCCTCATTCAATATAGTTAATCAATAAACAGATATGGATTTAATTAAATATGAACCTTAAAATTCAATAATCAAAAATCTAAAAACCCAAGTTTGAATCCCATACTAGTACTGTCACTGGTCAGGCCAGCAACACCTGAAGAAGAGGGGAGAAAAATACCTCTCGAAACATTGTGCATATACTAACCTGTTTGCTGTGATATTACTAACAGTTGAATGCATTTGGAATATTTAAATAAAGTTAAACTTTTCTAAAGACATTCAACACACGTATTAGATGACGGAAATAGTTCAATATAAAAATACAATTAGACAATCCATTTCTATAAGCTCTAAGATAATAATTGTAAATGGTTGTTTTATAGTTGTTGGCTTTCTAACAAATAAATTTGGCATGGCGATATTAACAGTATATGGGGGGGAAAAAATCATTACCATTTTTTATATGGAGTTTGAACATGCAATATATACATATATATTGCAATGGCATATAATACCAGGAAAAATACTGTAAGATGTATATTTCATTTATGTAAATCCCCCAGTTTCTGTAAAATGTAATAGAACTTAAAGAAGAGATTAATATTAGAGAGAAATAAATAAACTATTTTATTATATTTAAGATACATTGGACTTAAAAATTTAAGATCATATTGCTGACTTCTTTTCCAATATTTCATTAAGCTATCATGCTGAAGCAGTTAAGTGGCAAAGACTAGATATATGATTATAATCACTACACTTGCTTAATGATTTTAACATTATGCTTAAACGAAAGTATATCCCTCTCCCATTACATATTTCTGAAAAGCATTAAAGCAACTCTCTACAAGTTTGCCTTAAGATAATATGATGATGATGGTTTGCATTTATTATCCATGATACTATATAAATGCCACTTATAATTTTGTTTATAGGATTAGATAATTAAAAACAGGCAAAACTCACTATACGTATTGCCACACACAGCAAGCCAGAGTAATCAATGGATGCCAGAAGGCTTGTGCATAAAATCCCCATCTATTGCTTATTCATCCAATGTCCTCAGACTAGTTTCTGCTTTTGGCCTTTGTCACTGAGGAGCCTTGGATCTGAGAGCACTGCACCTAGATCTTAGGATCTAATGCAACCCTCCAGCAGCCACCTTTTATCTCCATTTAACTACAAAACTATGAGTCTTAAATTGAAAACACCTTAATGTTTTCAATCCAAGCCCATTATCTTACATAGTCATATGGGTCTGAACTCAGTTCAGTACCCATACATTTTTGTCTTTTTGATTTTTAATAATCATAGCCACCACTATCCTATTAGGCAGGATTGGTTTACACAAGCTTAAGAGGTGGTGGTCATGTGATGCATATTAGATAATGTTGATTTTTAATAATCATAGCCACCACTATCCTATTAGGCAGGATTGGTTTATACAAGCTTAAGAGGTGGTGGTCATGTGATGCATATTAGATAATGTTATATCCCTAAATAGCTAGCTTTCTCATTTCTAATCTTAGAACTTAATATCTGATTGTCATACCTCTTGGATAGCATTATATATTTCAAATAGTGTATAGATTTGAGAATAAAAAAATGTAAAACCTTTAAACTTTGACAACACAACTAATTTAATGAAATATAATTTGGACATTGTACATATGAGGATTTTTCCAGCTAAATAGTTAATAAATATGTGAACACTTGTCAATAATTATATTTAAAGTATTAATTTTGAAACTAAAATATTTCTAGTTTCACGCATGACATGTAAAACATATTTACTTAAAAAAAATTCTTATACTTAATCTACAGAATACAATATATTATATCTATTTTATATATAGATAAATAAAAACAAAATGAATTATGGGTAAGTGCATTCTCTTATGAAATTAAACTGTGTTCTTCTAATTCAGTGAGATACAAAAAAGTAGTATGAGAGAAAAAATATTATATTAAAAATATTAATACAACCCTACTAATTTTCCAAGTTCAAACTAGATGGCGCTAGAATTGTTAAATATAATAATAATTTAATTTTCTTTTAGAATTAACATGTAAATAAGGTGCAAATTTATACATATTTTATTATGGTGGAGGAAGAGAAGCACATTATTTTGGACTAAAATCCAGATCTTATATGCTAAATATTACTATAAAAAATTTTTAGCATTACATTCTCATGTATTCATCATCAGTGAATATGACTGTTGCAATTCTATAATTAGATTTATTTTTTGACTTCACTGGTTGTAATTGTCATTTTATACTGAAATGTATATTTACTTTATTTTCTATCCCTAATTATTTTCATAGAGAGGATCTGCATTTTTTAATCTTCATTATCTTACCCCTATTTTGCTTTATTTTCTTCTATTTGTTTTAATATGCAGTGGTGATAAAGGATGGTGTTGGCAACCACTGATTTATGTCATGTCAGCAGCAAAATATATTCTGTAGTTGAAATAAATGATAATTCTTACAAAAAAATTAAGTCATATGTCACATGACCTAATTTAATAAGTTTGTATTACAAATGTTATATAATGAGCTTGCTATTAATGTTTTGGTGATTTTATATTGCTAAAGCTATTAATATATGGTGTATCTGAACTTGGTTCAGTCCCATATGGCTATTTAAATTAGATAGCTGGATTGGAAGACATATGAATATCTGAAAATTTCAGATTTTCTATTTAATAGTTATCCATTAGATAAAGTGCTAAGTTTGGCCTGGTATTTTAAATTTATTACTTGATTATCCTAGCACTTCACTGAGGAAGCCAGTAACAGAAACTGGTCTGAGGTTGGGGATATTCTGAAAAGCTTATTAAGAGCTATTTGCAAACTCATTATATAAAATTTATGATAATTCTTGCATATAATTTTGGAAAAATTGTTATGAATCCTCAAACAGAATATTATAGTGCTGAAAATACTTTCAACATAGCACTAAGAAAGAACTAATGCTATTTCTCAGTACTGTGCCTAAATGATATGGCTATATTAAAGCTATTTGAAGTTGGAATGAGATTAACAATGGATTCTGCAACATATGAAGTATATATATTGTAATGGATAGGGTTATTTGGATGGTTGCTTGATTTGATTTTAAATCTTTAATACTTTCAATTATATTTTAGACTTATTTATTATACTTTATTTTTTTCACAACTTTGATTCTTCCTTTCATTTATTTATTTATTATACATTTATTTTTTATAACTTTACTTATTCTTATTTCTTATTTGTTTACTAACAGTTTTGCTAACCAAAATATCCCGGCTTAGCTTCCAACTGTAATGGATTGTTTATTTATTTAACCATCGCCGTTACAATACAAGCAGAGAGCTAATACAGATACACATTTAACTTCATATCTATACCCTTGACTGAACCCCAAGGCAATACATACATATTATCTTGGCGTTATTTTTCCCAGCCAAGAACTCTTGGCTGCTGAACAGAGCAAACTATTTCAAAGAAATTTAACGAATGTCCAGCACTTGCTATTTATTTTATATAATTGGGAATTCGCACGAACAAGCAGCACATGAATACCTTTAAAAAAAAATCAGCATTACCCTTTAATTACTAATTACAGTTTCCTTCCTGTCATAGCTTGGTGATAGGAGAATAAAGCAAGGACACGAAATTTAATGATAAATATGTTTAATACTAATACTCACACTTGATATAAAAAAAATACATTACAATAATAATAACAAAAAACACACTTATAAATATATGGCTATAATAACATATGAAAACAGATCAAATATTAAAGTTCTTAAAGTCCTGTAGATAGAGTTCTATTTTATCGAATTATTAATTGCGTATTTAGTTATGAATAGTAACAGATTAAAATGCATGCATGCTTTTACCTAGGCTTTGTTGTAATTGTCCCATGGGTATTTCTTCTGCGCGCTCTTGATTAGCTTCCTCAGTTTGTGGAGTTATTTTCGTTCCAGTTTTTGCTTGTTGATTCCTTAGGTTCTCCATTAACTTACTCAGTTTGTGGGGTTATTTTCATCCAGTTTGCTGGTTGATTCCTTAGGTTGAGTTTCAATCGACAGCTACAGAAGTGGCGGTCCCTCTAGCAGGTCAGGCAAAGATCTTACATTGCGAGTCAGTGATGAGACAGCTTGAATCTGAACCCACGTCCCTTTAACGCCACTAGCCACGCACTTCTTCCATTTTCTTTTAGCTGTTGCTTCTCTAAAGTCTCTACTAGCAATGCCAGACAAAAATTGTAATTTTCTTAATCTCATTCTTTTGTTCATTGTTTTTAAAAATTTTTAATTAAGACTTAGATTTCCAACCAATTCTTATCATTATGTTTCTTTATTTAATTAGTGGCCGGAATGTAAGTCCCAATTAATTTAACAGATCAGACAAAGATCTTCCATTGATAACATTTCTTTGTCCGTGGAATTTAATTTGTCCAACAGACTTTCATACCTACGGCCATATTGTTTTCCCTTTTATATATCACATATTACATTTTATTTAAATTTACAATTCATTCATTTTTTTTCACATTTGTTTTTTACATTTTATTTTAATTTGTTATTATATAGTTTTTTTTTAATGAGAGAGAAGACACACATTTCTTTATGCATCCTTTTCCCCTCTCCCACAATAAACAAAATAACTTTCTAGCATTTGACTTACAAGAGAGAAAGAGACGCATTTCTTTATTTATGCACCCCCCCTCCCCTTCTCTTACTATTACAAAATCCACAGTAATTTTGACATTAGAATTTCAATTTTTCTTTTCCTTCCTTTTTTTTTTAAAAAAAATTTATTAGCTAATTTATTTCACCTTTATTACTTTCTAATTTTATTAATAAATATATATGTGTGTCGATGACTTTACGTGGTCGTCACAATATATTGCTTACAGCAGTTCTTTCATATACACTTTAATGCAAACGAATTTTCTTAAAAACTTTTTTATTTTCTTTATTCAAAGAAAGCTTTATGTAATGAAAATGAAAATAAATCACTAATTCATTAATATTTTAAAAATTGAACGCACAAGAGATTAGGCTATAAGAAAAAAATTAGATTAGGAAAACATGCTGTATACCATTTAGACTATAAAAAGAAGAATTATTGCAAGGGATTTAATATAGATTTCCTTGTTTCAATAATTTTTTAGTGTTAATACTAATTTTCACATTACCAAAGTGTCAACTACAGTACTAGATAGAATTTACAAAATCAAATAGTTTGTATTTTGGATGTCTGACGATAAAATATTTTAGTTTTAATAGTTAAAACTTGTGTAGTAGATCATAAAGTATTCATTTATAATCCTTGAATATATATATTGTAGCATGCACTGAAACTACCTACACACAAATATATATATATATTGTAATGGATAGTATCCACATAACATTCAACACCAGATGGCACCACTAGACTTATAGCCCAGATATAAAGGTTATAGAGTTGACAAAAATTATGTTGTGGAAATGGGATAGAGCAGATTATGGGTAAATTTAGAGTGGGGAATGTAAAAGAAAGTGGCTAACAGGTTTATTTGGGCATAATTGCTGAGATATTCTTGACTTCGTTTAAGGAGAAGCCATAATACATCACATCACATCACATCAATACGAAAGTTTACTGATGAGGATTTTACTAACAGTTCAATAAAATATACTAACATATATCAATGGAAATTGCCCTTTTAGTGTTGGTATATATAGCATTTGATATCTGGCAACTTTTAAATATGAATACTAACGAAGACCTTACATTAAACTACAGTATTATCTCTGAAGACTACCACTAAGTAACTATTATTTATCTAATTCTGTTAGATATGTGTTTTAAAATGTGCATATATATATATATTACTTTGCATTAAAGAACAAGCAATAATACAATAGCTTAAATTAACTATAAATGTTCACAAGGCAGAAGCCATTACAAAATAAGACTTATACATTATGCATTTGATCCCTATTCCATGTTAACACTAAAACAACACAGTAAATAAACACTAATAACCTGAAGCACAAATTATAATCAAATTCACAGGGAGCTATCTCTGAACCAGAACAAAATCGAAATCACTCATGAGTACCTCAATAAATAACATGTACAGAATTAAAGTGTACCAAATAAAACATCTATTGGATCACTACATAAAATACACACATATATTTACCAAGTGAAACAAAATAAAGCAAACTGCCAATCAATTTTAAATACAATAAAATCAAGTTACTGAAATATTTATGTGATATGCACACACTGCACTAAACATACATATACATTGACTTGTGATATACACACACATGCTAAGCACACACATACATTGACTCACATTACTTTGAAATTCACTGTGAATAATTTTTAAATAGCTTCAGATAGATAATTTTTGTTAAACCAAGTTTTAACTATTTAAAGACTAAATCTTTCTTATATTCTTTTAAAACAGATTAACTCTCAAAAAATGATTGAGCTAATATTTATTTAAACTAGATGTTGATTATTTTAGCTCAATTTTGATTATTAAAATCATCTCTTATTTAAAACTCTTTAGGAGGGACAGAAAAAAACAAACAAAACTGATTTTTTTTTCTCTTGAAAATTTAAAGATGTAAACTATTATACCCAATTAAATTTTAAAAGAAAGTGTTTCTATCTTTAAAATAAAAATATTTAAAAGCATAGTCAAACCATAAAACTAAATCAAGCATTAAAAAGTATAAATATTAAAATTAAGTTAACATGAAAAGTAAATCAAATAAATGCATAAAATTATAGAAATTGATTATAAATTGTCTAATATCTCTAAATATTACTGACTTAGTAGCTACATTTCAAAAATTTATTAAATCAGTCATATAGGAAATAAATTTGTTACCTTAAGTCCAAGATATGGCCAATAATGTATTGTTTCTCTATAAAAGAAGAATTACATTTACTTATGTATGTTTGTGAAAAGAAAGCTTTTTGGTAGGTTATTAGTAAAATCTTTCCATTTATGGTTTTCAAATCTTAGTCACAATTGGGTTTCATGTTTCCAGGTAGAATTTGTCTTGAAATTTGTTTCCTTTCACAGATAAAAATTACATTTGTTTTAATTGCAATTTATGTGAAGATAAGTTGGCACAGCATTGGCTCAAGTTCAACAAGCAGGGGTCAACATCCTGATAGATACAGAATCCGTGCTGGAGTACAGTTCTTTTATGGCTTCTAGCCACACATTCTTATTAATTCTCTGTTGGTACAGGTTCAATGTACTTTATGGTTGTAACAACAATTAAAGACCAAAGTTATTTTCTGAGTGAGCCATTTTATCTTATTAAATAAGGGCTTTGAACATATCATCCTCAGATTTTCAATGACATGGTTAGCTAAAGAGTTGGAGTGTGGATAGGATTGAACCCAGCCCATTCAAGTTTGAATATTTGCTATTTTAATATAATCTGAGCACTGTATATATATATATGTAGGAGCTGATGATCTGGACTGACTGATGAGTGCTGGTTTAGCACGAAATTCAGTAACTGGATATCATTTATCTTTTTCACATGTATGTAGTTAGGGTGCCTGAAAGTCTAGGTTCAAATTTCCTCTATTATCAATTTTGCAAAACACTTTTTTTAATTAACAAGCTATCAACTATTTTAATTAGCCATGTTTACAAAATTCTTTAGAACTATAACCAACATGTTTATAAATAACAGTCATTTTAATCCCTAAAAATATGCTTAATTAATATTTTAAGCATTTTCAAAACATGAAACAAAACTTAAAAGAAATTAGTTTTCCAAGAATTTCAATTAATAATAAAATAAGCCATTTGAGCAAAATTTTCTTAATTATTATTTAATTAAGTTTTATTGCTATAACAATTTTTTAAACAAATTTATTTGAAATAAATTTAGTGTTAGTCTTTCTAAGACTAAACATGAAATGGAGTTAATTTGATTTTAAACACAAACTTTTATCAATGTGTGTGTATATATTATAGAAACTATATTTAAAAAAATTGAGAATGTGAGACCTGAATTTTAATTTACAATTGCCAACTACTATATTTTTAATTTTTAATTATAAATTAACATATAAATTGTAACTGGACTGACTTACCAACCCCTCTCTTCGTTGATTTAAATTCCTGATGAGCATATTATTGCTGGATGGAAATAAAGAAAATTTGTTTGGTTGGTTTCCCAAATGGTGCCACTAGAGTTCCAGCTTACCACAACCTTACCAGATCTGGTTATGCCGAACATAGCTCTGGAGGCATGAGAATTCTGTGAACAAGCGCAATAAATGGCGAGTGATGTGAAATGAAACTGACTAGATAGATTATTTTATGTAACAATATTTTTTTATTTAACAATCATTTGGATTATAAGTCCTTCCCAAAAAGTTCATTAACAGTTTATACTTGAGGTGGTACTTGGTTAATCCACTTATTTACTAACAGCAAAAGTTTATTGATTGTAACTTGAGGTGGTATTTGGATAATAATCTACTTATTTACTAAAAACAAAAGTTCATTGATAGTTTATATTTGAACCAATTCATCTTGGGGTTTACATTTTCCTGTATACACACACACATATATATATATTGTAACGTTTTTCGTTTTGCTAGGCCTCTTACACGCTAATATAAACTGCGCGTGAGTTGATCAAACTATGTCAAAAAAGAAGAAAGTTATATTTCTATTCTAAAAACATAGCTATATTTGCTGATCAACTCGGCCTATTAATTGTTGAGAATTGTGCTATTGACAAAATCAGCTTTTAATTTATTTAATCTGGGTGCCAGAATTCCTAAGAATTCGCTGAAATCGTCATATAACATCTCACAAATAAAATTAAAAAAAAAAAACTTTTAAACTAATCGGTATTACATCATACCGTAACGAGAATTAATTTTTTAAGATTATTATTCCTGGGCTTATTCAAACATATTGGCAAAGGTAAATTACATTTTTAAATCTTATTAAACTACTAATAGATTTAATAATAAAAAATAATAACTATTATTAATAACGCACAAATGAAAATTGGTATTAGAAATATTTTTATTCTAATAGATAAAAAAAAATATATGAAATAAATTACTTATCGAGTAAATTAGAGAGAACACATTTCAGACGTGAATCAATTAAAAAAACAATTTTACAATTACTGTTCATATCTAAATTTCTTTTAAAAATTTCCTTAAAAAAATGGATGTCTCTTGTACAAGAAAATTAATGTCTCTATCGGGATTGTTTAAACATACTTTTAGAAATTGTTTGAAAACGTTTAATTTGGTCACAATCAGGAGTAATGAAGTATAACTTACCGGTAAGTTTTGGGAATTCAGTAGTAGATAACTATGCATAGTTTTTTGGGTAGAATGAGCTCGGCCTTTTTGGTTATTATTTGATCTTGTGGTCCATTCTCCTAGTCGGTCATGAAAGCTTTTCTGGTATACATCTTCAGGCATGATGTCTTCAGAAGCTCCAGTTCACTCCGACATGCCGAATTACTTCAGCGTAGAGTGATCTTGGATAATTATTGTTATCCAAGACCAACTAGAAAAACCAACGAACAAGATGTCCTTCAAACTGATCTCTGCTTTTTATACTCTCTAGAGACCCAGTTTTCCGACTTCTGTGCATATCTTTTGTTTGTCAAAATATCCATTGATAATCTTATATATTCTTTATAAAATTTATGTTACAAAGTCTCTATTTTTTTCAGCATAATTCTGCCATCTTTAATTAGTTGAAATATTATTACTTTCTCTTATCTAGATTGGTAATTTGTGTCTTTTGTTCTCTCCAATTCTAACTTTTATTTCTAATTACATAAAAAAAAACCGAAAGAATAATTTAACTTTCATTGTACGTTATTTTTTTTAAAAAAAATTAGTCAAAAAAAATCTAAATTTACTTTTATTTTTTAGCTTCTACCAAATGCCAATATATTTGTAACGTATATAAATAAATGTTACAATACCCAGTGCCAGGAGATGAGAATAAAATAGGGGTTTACACTAATTTTATTCTTAAGTTTTTTTAAATTCATATTCGTATTTTTTTTCCTGTAGTAGCATGCTGATATATTGTGTAGACTCATTCACAAGCGACGTTCGGCTTTAACGCCCACTTTTAGGTCTAACACGGCGGGAATGGAAAATATTTCAACATTCATCTGTGTCCTATCCGCTTTAGTGTATTATTAACGATAAGAAGCCCAAGTTATAAGCACAAACGAGCGTTGCTCATCATTCTAAGTCTTACAGGCTCGTGGCAACTTGGTCCAACTTGATCCGCCTTCCCCTTTATTGGGATCTCTGCTAGAAATAGTCTGACGAGCATTTAAAGACAGTCTTATGTTCATATACTGCGGATAAGGACTTGGGGCTATGTTATTCCCCTCTTCAGTAACCACCTACCCGGTCAAATACTTGTGACTTACGTCTACATCAGCCACGATCGTGTTTTTAGACATATATAAAAAAATATACATATATATTTTTTCTTTCTGGAAGTCATATTAAAAAAATATCTTCTTTCATATTTTAATAATCAGGGTTTAATTAGTTAGTTTTTTTTTTATATAATTTTTTTCTTTTTTTAAAAAAATCATAATTTATTTTCCGGCTGTGAGTTTCTTTGAGTCATCCATCATTGTAATGTTCTTTATCATTACAACTCATCTCAGGTTGTAGTTGTTAAATCGAAGCCCCACGTTGGGCGCCATTGTAACATTTTTCGGTTTGCTAGGCCTCTTACACGCTAATATAAACTGCGCGTGAGTTGATCAAACTATGTCAAAAAAGAAGAAAGTTATATTTCTATTCTAAAAACATAGCTATATTTCCTGATCAACTCAGCCTATTAATTGTTGAGAATTGTGCTATTGACAAAATCAGCTTTTAATTTATTTAATCTGGGTGCCAGAATTCCTAAGAATTCGCTGAAATCATCATATAACATCTCACAAATAAAATAAAAAAAATACTTTTAAACTAATCGGTATTACATCATACCGTAACGAGAATTAAGTTTTTAAGATTATTATTCCTGGGCTTATTCAAACATATTGGCAAAGGTAAATTACATTTTTAAATCTTATTAAACTACTAATAGATTTAATAATAAAAAATAATAACTATTATTAATAACGCACAAATGAAAATTGGTATTAGAAATATTTTTATTCTAATAGATAAAAAAAAATATATGAAATAAATTACTTATCGAGTAAATTAGAGAGAACACATTTCAGATGTGAATCAA
Source organism: Epiperipatus broadwayi (assembly GCA_028023455.1). Taxonomy (NCBI): domain Eukaryota; kingdom Metazoa; phylum Onychophora; class Udeonychophora; order Euonychophora; family Peripatidae; genus Epiperipatus; species Epiperipatus broadwayi. The sequence continues at coordinate 417,526 of JAQFVV010000042.1, read as the reverse complement.
TTAAAAAAACAATTTTACAATTACTGTTCATATCTAAATTTCTTCTAGAAATTTCCTTAAAAAAATGGATGTCTCTTGTACAAGAAAATTAATGTCTCTATCGGGATTGTTTAAACATACTTTTAGAAATTGTTTGAAAATGTTTAATTTGGTCACAATCAGAAGTAATGAAGTATAACTTACTGGTAAGTTTTGGGAATTCAGTAGTAGATAACTATGCATAGTTTTTTGGGTAGAATGAGCTCGGCCTTTTTGGTTATTATTTGATCTTGTGGTCCATTCTCCTAGTCGGTCACGAAAGCTTTTCTGGTATACATCTTCAGGCATGATGTCTTCAGAAGCTCCGGTTCACTCCGACATGCCGAATTACTTCAGCGTAGAGTGATCTTGGATATATTATTGTTATCCAAGACCAACTAGAGAAACCAACGAACAAGATGTCCTTCAAACTGATCTCTGCCTTTTATACTCTCTAGAGGCCCAGTTTTCCAACTTCTGCGCATATCTTTTGTTTGTCAAAATATCCATTGATAATCTTATATATTCTTTATAAAATTTATGTTACAAAGTCTCTATTTTTTTCAGCATAATTCTGCCATCTTTAATTAGTTGAAATATTATTACTTTCTCTTATCTAGATTGGTAATTTGTGTCTTTTGTTCTCTCCAATTCTAACTTTTATTTCTAATTACATAAAAAAAAACCGAAAGAATAATTTAACTTTCATTGTACGTTATTTTTTAAAAAAAAAATTAGTCAAAAAAAATCTAAATTTACTTTTATTTTTTAGCTTCTACCAAATGCCAATATATTTGTAACGTATATAAATAAACGTTACAATATATATATATATGGGTCATAGACATGTCTATTTATTCCGTATGGCAGTATACTTCTAGGCTAGCTTGATTTACGCTTAATCACTCTTTTATTAACCATCGATGATATATATATATATCAAGTGTATCCATTAATCCTTGAGTTATAACTTCTGTATAAAATAATCTTTGATTCAGGTATATGGATGTAGATTTAAGTCATTCATTAATATCAAAATAGTAACTATTTAATTCAGGTTTGTAAATTTATAGTATATAAACATCAATAGAAGCATGTTAATTAATTCACTTAATCAACTTGGGTATGTAGAAGCATTTAGGTATGTAGAGATATATTATATAAACATCAATAGAAGCATTTTAAACTAATACATATAAACATTTAATTAACCCAGGTATAGATGCAGGTACGTGGACACACTATATAGAAGCAGGTTTAAGTCACAACATTTAATCCAGGCAGGTAAATTATTAACTCTTCTTTAAGCATCACATGATCACATTCCCTATACTAGCACATTATTTGTTGATAAACAGAGCAAAATTCTCCATACAGTATTGCCACCTGTGCTAAACAGAGTAATCAATGGATGCCAGAAAGCTTGTGCATAAAATCCCTATCTAATGCCTACTCATCCAATATCCCCAGACTATTTTCTGGCTTGTGGCCTTCGTCAGTGAGGAGCTTTGGATCTGAGAGCACTGCATCTAGATCTTAGGATCTAATGCAACCCTCTAGCAACCACCTTTTATCTCTACTTAACTATAAAACTATGAGAATGAAATTGAAAACACAAAAAATATTTTCAATCTAAGCTCAATAGCTTATATAGTCATATGGGTCTGAACTCAGTTCAGCACCCATACATTTTGGTGTCTTTGGCTCTTTTACAACCATAGCCACCACTATCCTATTAGGCAGGATTGGTGTTAAACCATTAAGCATCACATGATCACACTCCCTATACTAGCACATTATTTGTTGATAAACAGAGCAAAACTGTCCATACAGTATTGCCACCTGTATATGACTATATAAGCTATTGAGCTTAGATTGAAAATATTTTTTGTGTTTTCAATTTCATTCTCATAGTTTTATAGTTAAGTAGAGATAAAAGGTGGTTGCTAGAGAGTTGCATTAGATCCTAAGATCTAGATGCAGTGCCCTCAGATCCAAAGCTCCTCACTGACGAAGGCCACAAGCCAGAAACTAATCTGGGGATATTGGATGAGTAGGCATTAGATAGAGATTTTATGCACAAGCCTTCTGGCATCCATTGATTACTCTGTTTAGCACAGGTGGCAATACAGTATGGAGAGTTTTGCTCTGTTTATCAACAAATAATGTGCTAGTATAGGGAATGTGATCATGTGATGCTTAATGGTTTAACACCAATCCTGCCTAATAGGATAGTGGTGGCTATGGTTGTAAAAGAGCCAAAGACACCAAAATGTATGTGTGCTGAACTTAGTTCAGACCCATATGACTATATAAGCTATTGAGCTTAGATTGAAAATATTTTTTGTGTTTTCAATTTCATTCTCATAGTTTTGTAGTTAAGTAGAGATAAAAGGTGGTTGCTAGAGGGTTGCATTAGATCCTAAGATCTAGATGCAGTGCTCTCAGATCCAAAGCTCCTCACTGACGAAGGCCACAAGCCAGAAACTAGTCTGGGGATATTGGATGAGTAGGCATTAGATAGGGATTTTATGCACAAGCCTTCTGGCATCCATTGATTACTCTGTTTAGCACAGGTGGCAATACTGTATGGAGAGTTTTGCTCTGTTTATCAACTCTTCTTTAGTTAACATAAACCATTTACAGGACACACATATATCAGGGTGTGTTTATTTAAATAAATTTCAATGACATATATTTTTCATTTCCAGTTAGCAGAAATACATATTTAATCTTATAAAAATAAATGATGTTCCTATAATTACTAGTAAATTCACATATATGTGTGTTTGTATAGATAAAGGAAAATCAGCTATCACTTTCTTTAATAACAGTTAGGTTTTCTTTTTAAACTAAACAAAGTCAACATTCGTTTGACAGTCACCTGATTAATGAATTATCAAACATTTCTTTAAAATTTAAACTATAGAATCGTTCATTTATTTTATAACTCCAGGTAATATTATTTCATAAATAAACACATATTTAAGCACATTTCTAATTCATTCATGTATGTTTATTTTAAATCAATTTTGACGACGTAGATATAACAAAGTTCCACACCTATTTATATACCTTTATTATAAAGTTTATTTTCAAGTCAATATTATTAACCTTTATAAAAAGTAATTGATATAATTATAATTATCATTGTGTTTTTTATTTTATCTTTCCAATGGCAATTACATTATTTATTAACATTTCTATTATATAAACACTTTTCATTTTATATTTTCCAGAATATTTCCAATATTATATAAAATCCTTACCTTGTTTTTCATACATGGTGATCCTCCATTACAAATCAATCTTGCATAAAAAGGGGTTTGTTTATTGAGGTTGAATGGTATATACACTTCTATCGAGGTTCACCCAGACATGACTTAAAGAATTCTCATGATGCAGATGGAGAGAGAGTTAATTTGTTTAGCAAACCGTATTAGGCTTTATTGAATGTACGGGCAGCTTCTTCATTGTACGGCTTTTAATTCTTGGTTCATAGCTATTCCAACTATGTACTTATAACTGATGTTAACTAACTCTTGGAACAGATCATAACTATACTGCTTTACTGCTCCTTTTATACTCTTATCACCAAGTCCACAGATCGATCTTGCATGGCTCCACCGTAATCTGATTGGTGATGATGATTTCATTGTGAACCATGTGTTGATTCTCCTTGGTCATTGAGCAGTTCACTTTGGGTGGGAACAGATTTTTTAATTAGGAATTAATCTCTTATCTGCTCATGTTTTTCAAAATTTAATGACTTTATTTGCCTGCAGCAAAAATTACATTTTTATTCTGTAATTCGAAAGCATTCAGCTCTACAAAATATATTTTTAAAATGCAAGTTTTTTTTTAATGTTTAAATATTCATTTATTTTTTGATTTGAAAACTATGGTTTTTTAATGGCAAGGATTTATATATTTTTTATTTTAATTGTGATTTAAAATATTGATTTTTCTTTTTAAATTTAAACATTTTGATTTTTTGTCATTGAAAAAGCTGATTTATTTAAATGATGAGAAGTTGATTTTTTAAAATCATAGTCAAATAATACAATAATGTCAGTTTTATTTTAATTTAAGTCACTCTAAATGGGGGGGGGGGAGAGAAATCTTCAAAAAATATGTATGTTTCAATATAAAATGTACATATACATACAGTATTCAATTATTAAAAAAAAAAAAAAAAAATTTTTTTTTATTCTTTTATATATACAGAGATTTATATGTATAGTTTTATTATTATGAATAAGCAGTTCTTTTTATGATTATTATATAATTTATTATTATTAAATAATATGTGTTAAATTTATTTAACTTTCATTTTGTTAAAAGAGAGTAAATCAGAAAGGTGTAAAATAAAATTGTTAGAATAGGAGATAAAAAATTGTACACGTGTGAAACAATGAATAGATCTTTTACACTTATTTCTGATGGCTATAGATGACCAGCTTTGTTGTTATCTGTATCTTAAAATTATTTTTACAAAAGAGGTGCTTTGATGTAGATGATAGCGATCAATTATAAGTCGTCATTGATTGTGACCGTCAAACTTGTGAAGCTTTGATTTTTTTTTAAGATTTCCAGATGTTTTTCGCGATATAAACGATTAAAACAATTTTTTTAGGGCAGTCAGTCTAAAATTTTTTAAAGAGGCAGTTAATCATTAATTTTTTTAAAGAGATGACCAGTCAGTAATAAATTTCTTTAGAGAGATGATCAGTTAAATTATTATTATTATTTTGAGACTCAACTCAGTCGTCCTTCCTTGTTATAATTCTTAAGCAGAAATGTAAGCTCGAATCTTTTTTTTTTTTAAAAAAAGAGAGTGAACGCTTTAATTCTTTTTTCTCACTCTTTGAAAGTTGAAAAAAAAAAAAAAAGAGCAAATGAAATGTGCGTTTATATAAAGCAATTTTCAAGCAATATTAAAGTATAGGAGAGAAATGGAACAAGATTGAATTTATTATAAGCTAGTAATAATTATAAAAATGATATTAACATATTTGGTTTTGCAAAATACAATGCCTCTGCATTGCTAAACCATTTTTTCTGCTTCCTGATTAATACAGAAGAGTCAAAATCGCTGATCTGTCTATTATGAAGTCATGTATCCGGTAATAACCAACAAAATGACAGATTTTGAAGCCAACCACGCAAGCTATATGGAATGCTTTGTTCCTAGTTCCTGTCTTATTAAAAGCTCACTGCCTTCAAACCAATGGAGAAGGGGAAATAGGAGAAAAAGAAGATTTAAAACAGCTATGTAGAACCAAGTTTGAAGCCATAAATCAAATTTTTGTTGATTTACCTCAATCATCTAAAGTGTCGACAGCAATTATTTTTTAAAGAAGAGAAACAAGCAAATCCACCGGTACCTACTTATTCAAAGTACTTATAATAACTTTTTTTCTTTTAAATGGTAGAAGGAAGCCAATCAACAGTGAATAATAAGGAAATTGAAGAAACAAGCAAAGTCAATTGATTCAGCATTATCTTAAAAGTATCTGCAATAACTTTCTTTTTTTTTTTTTGTTGTTCGTGAGCAAAGAAAAGCAGTCTAAAATTCAAATTCAGGACATTAATAAGAAGTAAAAAGTAGACGGGTAAATATGAACTTTCTTTAAACGATTTTATTCTTTTACTTATTAAAAGTAAACCTTAATTTACTGGTCAAAGCAATTTTCTTTTTTGATACAGAAACATTAAAGACTTGTTTATCTATAGTTGTTTGCAATATCTCACAACATAGCACAAACATAATTTAAATCTTTAAACTTAAATTTTTCATTATTTTTTTTTATTATATATTGTAATGTTGAAATGTTTTTTTTTTTAATTGTTCTTCAGTTGTTAATGATGATGAGCAACCTATAGATATAAATGTTTTTTATTTTTATTTTATCTTGTTGCATATTAAAAAATTAATATATGTATTTTATTTTCTTTCGCTATAAGGTTGCAAAAGAAAAAGATATTTTTATATATGTAATTTTTGGGTATACATTTTAAACATATATGTTAACATTACCGAATGCGTGAATGTGTAACTGTTTATCCAAACACATCAAAGAATAGGTTATATATATGATTAGTTTAAAATGGTAAATTAAAAAGTAGGGCATTACATTTGAATGGAAATGCAATGACATATACAAGTATCACCTGAAATATATTTTATGATATGATGAGTAAGAAAAGTCTTAAATAAGCATTTATAGAATATGTATTTTTTTCTAATATTGATTTAAGTCAGCTTATTTTGAGATATCAAGAAAAGTGACAAACCTATATATTAAGTTTATTTGCTTATACTTATATAAAATTTTATATTAATTTTTGTATTGAATTAATATGGTAATAAGCCATTTATTTAATTGTCGATTTGACTTTAAAGAAGGAAAGAGAGAGTAGTAGTGTTAATAAAATATAATTATATATCTTAATTGGTTTCCGAGTTATTATTAATAATATTGTGTTTTATATTTTTTTTCTTAATTCTATCATTTTAATTCATCATCATTGCTTGCAGTTATTAAGTATTACTATTCGTATATATTGAGCAATCACTTACAAATATTAAGCGTCCGCAAAATAATAGGTAAACCAGAATGTTGATATTTAAGTATTTAAGGATTATGCTTGAGAATAACCAAATTTTTGATAATTATAGTTCAACATAGTAAGCTAAGATTGTGTTGTGTCCATGAATTTAGATCATCCTCATCAAAGATGGATATCATGTTGTTAGTTAAAAAAATGTTTCAAATAATACTATATAAAAATGATCGCCATCAATCATCATTAATAAATTATGATCATTAAATTTAATGTTTAGCGTAATGAATATGTTTTAGTAAATAGGGGTTTATAGAAAATTGAATATTATACAAAGAGATTCATGATGATCAATCATCACCGTTAGTATTATTAAATCCCAGTATGAAATAGGATAATTTTAACAGATGCCTATAAGTTTATAAAGATGAATTTATTGTTGTGATTTTATTGTTAAGCCATGGCTGGTATCATCATCACTATTATAATCATTATTATGATATCACTATTATTATCATTATTATTATGATATTATCATCATCATCATCATTATTACCTTTATTGTGATAAATAATCTAATTAAATGGCCATCAATATCAATAATGGTCTTCACATGCTTGTTTGGAAGCCATTAATAGGATTATACATGTCTGTTCATCAATATACGCTAATGAGCTAGCAATGTCTATAAGAATCTTTGATCTATAGTATAAACTTTGGTAATATTGGGATCTTGTAATTTTATCAATATAGATAAAATGTAAGAATGTCATTTTTGTGCAATAGTCATCCAAGTCATGTGTAATAAATATGTACTGAATGAGTTTGAACTCAAGTACACTATAAATAGATATTTATCTAGATTGAAAACAATCTAGTGGCGCTCATGGGAAAACACATGTACTTAGCTAAACTGAATAAAGAGTGAGATCATCCCTTTCCAACTTCATAATATTAGTTTTATAAAATATATTTTTTTATAAATTGTCATGAATAGCACTCGTGTGTGCATATGACCATGAATGGTCTTATATATTTGGAAAGAAGAATAGGGAGGTTTCTTTGTTAGAAGAACCTAGTATTGGAGATAAGCATAAGGCACTCCAGGAATCTCACAGTGGGTACTTTTATTCAGTTGCTATATTTAATATTATTTTTATTAGATGACAATGTCCAGTATGTTTTACTGTTTAAATGACTGCCCCAATATATAAATAAATACCAAGAATCTTTAATGCTGATATTTTCTTTGTCTATGCTATGATGAATTGAAATAGCTACAAATTATAATTACAAATACATATCTTTTATATTAATTTAATAATTACAAATAATTATTTATATTGATTTAAAAATAAATTATTACAAATGGCACACCAACTAGGGCTCGAAATAAGCCAAATAATGGCTTGAAATACCCCACATACATGAGAGATGGGTAGTATATAGTGATGACAGATGTATAGTTTAAAAAAAAAAAAAAAAAAAAAGAATTTTCTGTGCAATTTTTTTTTATTATTAGTGTATACAAATATTTTGGCCTGATGTTTAGATGATGATGATTACTGTTATTGCATTTTTGATGATGATAAATGAATACAGTCATTATAGAGCTTAGTTTCAATTTTTAAAATATAATGATATCACAACTTATAATGTGTTAAAGTTAATAACACTGTTTTCTTTTTATATATTTTGCTTATCAATTAAATAAGCATAGAAATATTAATAGCCTTGAAGTGTGGAATGATAATTTTGTTCATATTTGAAAAGTTTGTGTTATAGAAAATTTATGATTTTGGAGGTTGGATTGGATATTTGATTGTTGGAGTTTGGTTGGTTGTGTTACGGTTGTGATGATGGATGGAGAATTTTGGTCATTGCCTTGAGAATGTGATGTATTCATGCCACTGGTGATTGATTTATCTCATTCACTGCTCCAACCCAAATTATAATATCAGTTGTTTTATCATGAAGCAGTTAACAGTAGGCCTGCCATGATTTCGCCTCTAAGACTCCAGAGAGAGCAAGGCATAATTTTTCTGATACATAATATTTCGCCTCTAAGACTCCAGAGAGAGCAAGGCAGTATTTTGTTTTACTGATATATAATTGTTGCCTCTAAGACTTTAAAGAGAAGCAAGGCAGTATTTGACAAATTAAAGCCCCTAAGACTTGGACGCAAGCAGGGAAATGCAACAATGCTTGCAATAAACTATTATGGGTTGTAGTAGCTTAGAGTGATTGAATTGAGGTGATCATCTGAGTGTTCATGGAGCATTGTATGCTTTAAGTGTAGTGATTGAATTCTTTTGTCTATCTCATGATTGTGAATTGCTAATCATTCTTTTGGCTGTCAATATCTGTCAGATCTCTAGAAGGATAGATGAGTATATGAATGACTTGAGACGTGAACTCTATTATAAATCTAGCACATATGTTATATAAGTAAATTTTTTTTTTGCTTAGTGTATTAAAAAAGGGCATAGAGAGAGTTAAGTTTTATGAAGGCATGAAAAACTAGATAAATGATGGCATAAAAAAGGACACACTAATACAGAGATAGCTTTTTCTTAAATAAATGTTTTAAATAGTACTATGACCTCATACTTTATCAATCATATATAGGTTAAGGAAAAGAGTGATGATGGAGGTTAAGTTAATTAAAAGGCACTTAAGATGTAGATAGATTGAAGGGGAGAATTATGGCTGAGAAAGAGTGGTTGAAAATTTTAAGGTACATGAGGATAGATAAGGGTGTTTGACTCTGGATGTATAGGAAATCAGGGAGCAGAACAGAATAAAGCAGAACAATAAATCAGAACAGAATAAATCAGAATATACTAAATCAAACAGAAATAAGTAATATAAATATTTTAGAAATTTATGATGGAGCAAGAAAAGGAATTAACTATTGAGGGAATGGAAATAGAGAAGCAAGGCCCTCCAGAGTGGATGCAAATTTTCATGAACCAAATGAAACAAGAGATGAATCAGATAAATAATAAATTTGATCATCAATCACAAGAGATGAAGGAAATGAATGAGGGCATGAACCAAATGAAAGAAGAAATAAATCAGAAATTTGATAATAAATTTGATCATCAATCACAAGAGATGAAGGAAATGAAAGAGGGCATGAACCAAATAAATCAGAAATTTGATGAACAATCTCAAAGATTAGATAATAAACTAGACCAACAAGCTCAGGAAATGAAGCTAGATATAAGTCAACAAACTCAAAAAATAGAAAACCTAGGAAGAAATATATGTAAGGCATGGACCGCCAGTCAAGAGAAATAGGATGTAAAGATATGTATGATAGAAGTCAAGAGTTGTGTGACTGTAATCAAGCTATATGAAAATGATGAGGTAGCTGCTGTTCAAGAACAGTGTAATCCCAAAGAGGATATATACAGTGAGATACATAACCTAGAAATAAAGGTAGCCACTGTACAGGAACAAATTGACCTCAGGAAAGATGTAGTCAGTAAAGCTAGTTTCTTAGAATTAAAGATAGCTGCTGACGTATATGACCCAGTAAATGTAGCAGACCAGTTTGAGACATTGGGAGCTACCAAAAGGATAGCTGAAAGTTATCATAGAGAGGAGGAGAGCTATGGCTATAAAGTCTCCAATATGAGAATGGGAACAAACCAGTTAGGCAGACAATTTCCCACAAAACCTGGCAAACCAAACATAGGAATGCCTGGGAATATATATATGATAGTGGATGATGTGTACTCCCCAATGAGAGTGGTAGACCTATTGGATGCCCTGGGAGTTACAGAAAGGAAAATGAAAGGTTATTCTAGGATGGAGGAGAGATATAGTTATAAGATCTCCACCATTAGGATTATAAACAACCAATTAGGCCGACAATATCCCATGAAACCTAGTAAACAAAACATAGGTAGGCCTGGGAATGATTCCGATCAACAAAGGCAAAATAGAGACCTGCAGAAGCATACCTTCAAAAAAGTTCTATATATGAAGGTCCATTCATGCTCAAGGAAAGAAAAGGGGAAAATGCATTTGTACTAGAATCGTCAGAAGGAGTAAAAGGCACATATAATGTACGTAGCCTAAAACCAATGGAACTCATGACCTAAGCAATTTTTTTATATTCAAAATTTTTTTTTTTTTGTTTGGGGGTGAGGCAAAATGTACATATACATACAGTATTCAATTATTAAAAAAAAAAAAAAAAAAAATTTTTTTATTCTTTTATATATACAGAGATTTATATGTATAGTTTTATTATTATGAATAAGCAGTTCTTTTTATGATTATTATATAATTTATTATTATTAAATAATATGTGTTAAATTTATTTAACTTTCATTTTGTTAAAAGAGAGTAAATCAGAAAGGTGTAAAATAAAATTGTTAGAATAGGAGATAAAAAATTGTACACGTGTGAAACAATGAATAGATCTTTTACACTTATTTCTGATGGCTATAGATGACCAGCTTTGTTGTTATCTGTATCTTAAAATTATTTTTACAAAAGAGGTGCTTTGATGTAGATGATAGCGATCAATTATAAGTCGTCATTGATTGTGACCGTCAAACTTGTGAAGCTTTGATTTTTTTTTAAGATTTCCAGATGTTTTTCGCGATATAAACGATTAAAACAATTTTTTTAGGGCAGTCAGTCTAAAATTTTTTAAAGAGGCAGTTAATCATTAATTTTTTTAAAGAGATGATCAGTCAGTAATAAATTTCTTTAGAGAGATGATCAGTTAAATTATTATTATTATTTTGAGACTCAACTCAGTCGGTCCTTCCTTGTTATAATTCTTAAGCAGAAATGTAAGCTCGAATCTTTTTTTTTTAAAAAAGAGAGTGAACGCTTTAATTCTTTTTTCTCACTCTTTGAAAGTTGAAAAAAAAAAAAAAAAGAGCAAATGAAATGTGCGTTTATATAAAGCAATTTTCAAGCAATATTAAAGAATAGGAGAGAAATGGAACAAGATTGAATTTATTATAAGCTAGTAATAATTATAAAAATGATATTAACATATTTGGTTTTGCAAAATACAATGCCTCTGCATTGCTAAACCATTTTTTCTGCTTCCTGATTAATACAGAAGAGTCAAAATCGCTGATCTGTCTATTATGAAATCATGTATCCAGTAATAACCAACAAAATGATAGATTTTGAAGCCAACCACGCAAGCTATATGGAATGCTTTGTTCCTAGTTCCTGTCTTATTAAAAGCTCACTGCCTTCAAACCAATGGAGAAGGGGAAATAGGAGAAAAAGAAGATTTAAAACAGCTATGTAGAACCAAGTTTGAAGCCATAAATCAAATTTTTGTTGATTTACCTCAATCATCTAAAGTGTCGACAGCAATTATTTTTTTTAAAGAAGAGAAACAAGCAAATCCACCGGTACCTACTTATTCAAAGTACTTATAATAACTTTTTTTCTTTTAAATGGTAGAAGGAAGCCAATCAACAGTGAATAATAAGGAAATTGAAGAAACAAGCAAAGTCAATTGATTCAGCATTATCTTAAAAGTATCTGCAATAACTTTCTTTTTTTTTTTTGTTGTTCGTGAGCAAAGAAAAGCAGTCTAAAATTCAAATTCAGGACATTAATAAGAAGTAAAAAGTAGACGGGTAAATATGAACTTTCTTTAACCGATTTTATTCTTTTACTTATTAAAAGTAAACCTTAATTTACTGGTCAAAGCAATTTTCTTTTTTGATACAGAAACATTAAAGACTTGTTTATCTATAGTTATTTGCAATATCTCACAACATAGCACAAACATAATTTAAATCTTTAAACTTAAATTTTTCATTATTTTTTTTTATTATATATTGTAATGTTGAAATGTTTTTTTTTTTAATTGTTCTTCAGTTGTTAATGATGATGAGCAACCTATAGATATAAATGTTTTTTATTTTTATTTTATCTTGTTGCATATTAAAAAATTAATATATGTATTTTATTTTCTTTCGCTATAAGGTTGCAAAAGAAAAAGATATTTTTATATATGTGATTTTTGGGTATACATTTTAAACATATATGTTAACATTACCGAATGCGTGAATGTGTAACTGCTTATCCAAAACACATCAAAGAATAGGTTATATATATGATTAGTTTAAAATGGTAAATTAAAAAGTAGGGCATTACATTTGAATGGAAATGCAATGACATATACAAGTATCACCTGAAATATATTTTATGATATGATGAGTAAGAAAAGTCTTAAATAAGCATTTATAGAATATGTATTTTTTTCTAATATTGATTTAAGTCAGCTTATTTTGAGATATCAAGAAAAGTGACAAACCTATATATTAAGTTTATTTGCTTATACTTATATAAAATTTTATATTAATTTTTGTATTGAATTAATATGGTAATAAGCCATTTATTTAATTGTCGATTTGACTTTAAAGAAGGAAAGAGAGAGTAGTAGTGTTAATAAAATATAATTATATATCTTAATTGGTTTCCGAGTTATTATTAATAATATTGTGTTTTATTTTTTTTTCTTAATTCTATCATTTTAATTCATCATCATTGCTCGCAGTTATTAAGTATTACTATTCGTATATATTGAGCAATCACTTACAAATATTAAGCGTCCGCAAAATAATAGGTAAACCAGAATGTTGATATTTAAGTATTTAAGGATTATGCTTGAGAATAACCAAATTTTTGATAATTATAGTTCAACATAGTAAGCTAAGATTGTGTTGTGTCCATGAATTTAGATCATCCTCATCAAAGATGGATATCATGTTGTTAGTTAAAAAAATGTTTCAAATAATACTATATAAAAATGATCGCCATCAATCATCATTAATAAATTATGATCATTAAATTTAATGTTTAGCGTAATGAATATGTTTTAGTAAATAGGGGTTTATAGAAAATTGAATATTATACAAAGAGATTCATGATGATCAATCATCACCGTTAGTATTATTAAATCCCAGTATGAAATAGGATAATTTTAACAGATGCCTATAAGTTTATAAAGATGAATTTATTGTTGTGATTTTATTGATAAGCCATGGCTGGTATCATCATCACTATTATAATCATTATTATGATATCACTATTATTATCATTATTATTATGATATTATCATCATCATCATCATTATTACCTTTATTGTGATAAATAATCTAATTAAATGGCCATCAATATCAATAATGGTCTTCACATGCTTGTTTGGAAGCCATTAATAGGATTATACATGTCTGTTCATCAATATACGCTAATGAGCTAGCAATGTCTATAAGAATCTTTGATCTATAGTATAAACTTTGGTAATATTGGGATCTTGTAATTTTATCAATATAGATAAAATGTAAGAATGTCATTTTTGTGCAATAGTCATCCAAGTCATGTGTAATAAATATGTACTGAATGAGTTTGAACTCAAGTACACTATAAATAGATATTTATCTAGATTGAAAACAATCTAGTGGCGCTCATGGGAAAACACATGTACTTAGCTAAACTGAATAAAGAGTGAGATCATCCCTTTCCAACTTCATAATATTAGTTTTATAAAATATATTTTTTTATAAATTGTCATGAATAGCACTCAGTGTGTGCATATGATCATGAATGGTCTTATATATTTGGAAAGAAGAATAGGGAGGTTTCTTTGTTAGAAGAACCTAGTATTGGAGATAAGCATAAGGCACTCCAGGAATCTCACAGTGGGTACTTTTATTCAGTTGCTATATTTAATATTATTTTTATTAGATGACAATGTCCAGTATGTTTTACTGTTTAAATGACTGCCCCAATATATAAATAAATACCAAGAATCTTTAATGCTGATATTTTCTTTGTCTATGCTATGATGAATTGAAATAGCTACAAATTATAATTACAAATACATATCTTTTATATTAATTTAATAATTACAAATACATAATTTATATTGATGTATTTAAATTGTTACAATATATAAGGAGAAAAAACATGAGAAAGTTTTATAAAATTAATTTCTCTTTATAATAATCAGTAAGTGTTCGTATCATTACAACAAGTTTTATGTAATTGAAATAAACTAAACAAAACTCTCGGATAAAGTAAATTAGAATCAAAAATAGATTTATTTAATTAAAAAAATATAAATAAAGTTTAATTAGTCCTAAAATATCTTGATATTTTGTTAAATATTAATTAATTGTACATTTTGTATAATGTGATTAATAAATATCTGACTTAAATGGAATTAACATAGTATTAAGGTTTAAATGGAATTAAAACTAAGAAATTGGGATAATATAAAAACAGATACGACAATAATTTAAATGCCAGACAAATGTCAGATAATGTCTGAATAATAAGGAAATGCCTTTTCAAAACAGTGATGATGTACTACAAAAGAGATCAAAATCAATTGTAGAAGGACTTTTTATTCTTCTCTCTTTAAACCAAGAACAGGAACACCAGCTAGCAAAATTTTAAGAAACAGCATTATCAGTATAAAATTACAAATGCTGAGCTACATAGAGATAGTACCAAGAAATTAGCAAGCAAAGAACAGTGACTATTATATAATATATTTCACAAAGATGATGAATATTTACTGAGGCTATAACCTTGATAATATGCATATAAAATGCGATAGTAGGGACCTCTACAGGTGTTTTAACCACAAGCTTACACTATGGAAGAAAAGAGGGGAACCTTCTTTACTTCAATCTACTTTCTATTTAAATAGGTGAAGCTGAAGCGGTTAGATCTGCGAGCGTGTGCTTGTGGTTAAACCACCTGTAGAGGTCCCTACTATCGCATTTTATACACATATTATCGAGGTTATAGCCTCAGTAAATATTACTACGTAATCAATGTGCATTTAATAAATTTATAATTACAACTCTAAAGATGATGAATGTTAACTATTATAGAAATATTTTGGCCATATATGGCAAAGTTCCAAATGTATGCTCATTTCAATGTTTTCATAATGTAGCAATTAAGTAGAAAGACTGCTCTTAAATATCAATTAAAATATAGTAAAACCTGAAATTAAGCCCATCACTACTGAAGAATATTTGCTCTCATTCACATCTGTTCACCAGAGGCCAATATGATGTAAACTATGATGAAAGAAAAAAATATGTATAACCCTGAATCTCTGATCATTAGGAGAAAAGGATAAGGTAGATTAAATGCAATGTATTCAGCTGATGTGAAAATAAAATCAGGAGTCCTGTAATAACTATTTAATTTAATGCATGTGAACAACAAGAAAACCAGGAAACTAGCCGAATCAAAAAAATTGTTTATTTAATAAGTTTGAAGCTGTATAAAATCAAGGTATAAATATATGAGCCTCAAAGTAAAGATCCTGAAGAAAAAAATAAATGTGTTCATAAAAGCTAGTAATGAACTGGGTAAGATTGTTTATTATTCTATTTTTTAGGTCTAAAAAGATAAAATATATTTATTCAAAATTAAGATAAATGTAGACGTGTGTGTGTGCTTAATTAAAAATCAGATATGTTAACCTTTAATTCAGGTTTAAAGTTTATATATGGGATGGAGACAATCTCTATGTTAATAGATGACAATCCTTATTCTATTTATCTGAAGTGGACGGTGCCAAAGTTTTTGATACAGAGGGTTTGACACTTGTAAATCAAAATATAACAATTTACTATTAATAAATACTCTGCATATAGCAGAGATATATGTGGGTCAACTATGAGTGCTACTTCAGCACAAAATACATCTTAGGATCATTTGTTTTTTATTGTATCTTTATTCATATGATGTTAAAAGAAATGTGTGGTAGGATGGAGGTTATTTAATATATTTATTTTATCAATATATTTCCTAAAGATTTTATAAATAAATCTATCTTCGTTTAATTTTAAGTTTCAGTTGTCAATTTTGCTAAATCTTTTTTTTTTTTTCCAACTTATTGTGTACTTTATTACAATTTATTTTTTTATTTTTGTCAATAAGAACAAATCATTTTTTTCATTTTCTTCCATACAAATTACTTAATTATTTTCCAACTTGTTTCCATGTATAAACATATAATATTTATTTTTAATGTTTTAATTAGCAATACCTTGCGATCATCTTACAAAATTTGATCTTTTTCCCCTCTTGCATCGCTTTGATATTAACCATGTAATCATATTTATATATTTGTATATGAAATTATATACATTTAATTTGTAACACTTGAAATACGGGCATTCTTCATATATATGTGTGGGAGATGATGATCTAGACCAACTGATGATTGCTGGTGCATGAAAAACATATATTTGTGATTATTTATCTTTTATACGTGCGTGGTCATCTGTATCAGTGGTATGAGATAGGGTGGATAGTAAGAAAGCTTTAAAGTCTGTGTTCAAACCCCTATATTTACAATTAAGTTTCAGATATAAGAATTACACATTAAGCCTGCATCCTGCCCCTCCATCTTCTATGTCTTTAAATGGATAGGTACTATACATGAGACGTCAAAGTGACTTGAGGTCATCATGGGCATAACAATAATATTAGCATCAGCATGGGATTTGGGCATTCTATCATTAGATTTTCAATGATATGGATGGCTGAAAAGTTGGAGGTTGGAGTAGATTGAAGCCTGTCCATTAAAGTATGAAGATTTTCTATCTTAATATAAACTGAGCACTGATTATAAATATATGGGAGATGATAATCTGGACCAATTGATGAGTGCCGGTTCAGCATGAAATATGTATATTGGTAATTATTTATCTTTTCTATATGTGTGTCATCATGTGTATCAGTGGTATGAAATAGTGTGGATAGTTGAAGGAAGCTTGAAAGTTTGGGTTCAAATCCCTATATACACATTTAATTTGCAAATATCCCTATAATTATTTATTATAATATTCATAAATATATGTAAAATTTAAAAAAATAAATAAAAACATATGCAAAAATTAAATATTTTAGTTTACATATTTATATATAATCAACATTATTTTCAACCACTTTCAGTCAATAGGAAAAAGATTTCTAACAAGTTTAATTTAGTTATTCTAATACATCATTTCTTTTCTTCGCATTCCTCCAGAAAACTTCCTTATCTCATTTACTCATATGTGAACTTTTTCTAAATCTAATATTTGAAATCCAGTTTAAGACTTCAACAACCATTATTATTTTTTTAATATGATTAGTTCAGCTCTATTCCAGCAAAACTCTCCATAAAGTAGTGCCACCCTGTGCGAACCAGAGTAATCAATGGATGCTAGAAGGCTTGCGCATAAATTCCCTATCTAGGGCCTACTCATTCAACATCCCCTGACTAGTTTCTATCTTGTGGCTTTGGTCAGTGAGGAGCCTTGGATCTGAGAGCACTGACAAAAGCCATAAGCTAGAAATTAGTTTGGGAAATTGGATGAGTAGGCACTAGATAGGAATTTTATTCACAAGCCTTCTGGCATCCATTGATTACTCTGACTTGCACTGAGTGGCACTACTAATATGGAGAGTTTTGCTTGTTTTAATAACAGTTATGAGCAAGCATAAGAAATGGTGATCATATGATGTTTAGTGGTTTAACTCCATACCAGCATTTTAATTTTTTCATCAAAGTCGTTGCTAAATACCTGTTCTCTCACCTGTGTACATTACTTTTGATTGTTACTGCCAATTTTTGTTGTATGAACTGAAGCTTTTATATTGCTTTAATTTTAAAAACCCATTTTTAAATTTATATGCAATCATTGGTAAAACACATTACAAACTCTTTTCAAACATATAGACATTTTTTAAAATATAAATTTATTTTCAATTTAGAGCACTTCTTCCAAGTTTAATTTTATAATTGACTTCATTTCATTATGTTTTTATCTGTATTAGTAATCTGACTAAGATGATTATCGATCTTAATTTTCTTCTTATGAAAATTCATTGAATATTAATCTTTTTAGCATTTATCTTTAGCTTTAAGCCACCAAAACAACCACTTCATTTCCACAATCTAAAGGATTTAATATATGAATTTTTTCTACAGTATAGGCTTTTTCATACCTGCACTCCAATCTGCAATTTATAGGGGTTTTGAACTCAGACTTCCACATGACCCTCAACTATTCATGCTATCTCATACTGCTGACACACTTGATCACAACAAATGTTGAAAAGATAAATAATCACCAAGATCCATATTTCGTGCTAAACTAGCACTCATCAGTTGGTCCAGATTATCATCTCCACATATATATACAATCAATTCTCAGCTTATATTAAGATAGTCAATCTTCATACTTTAATGGACAGGTTTCAATCCACTCCACCCCACAACACTTCAGCTAAAATTGACATGTGTGTGATCAAGGGTGTCAGCAGTTTGAGATAGCGTGGATAGTTGAGGGTCATGTGAAAGTCTGAGTTCAAACCCCTAAAGGATTTAAATAAGTTCCATTTATTTTTATTATTTTAGTTTTCCATTTTACTCCACAAAAAATACTTTCTACAAAGCTTCTGATAAAACATTTTAAGCTACTGAATTATTTGTTGTACACACTTATCTATGTTAATCTTTTTCATCTCTATGCAATTTAATAACTACTGTTGCCTTTTGATAAATAATTCTCAGTATTTGAAAATACTTTTCTTGATATGCCAAAGCTTTAATCATTATGGGAATGTTTTTCTATTATTAAAGGTCTTTTTTTAAATCTACAAATCCAGTACTAAAAGGTCTTTTACTCATAAATCTTTTCTGAAACTTATTTTAATATTACACGATAATCACTTTTAAGATATCTTTTTTTAAATTGAATTCAGAAACTTTCTGCAGACCAATTATAATGATCTTACTAAAGACCTTGCATAGAGAGAAGATTAATAATTTTGTAATGCCTACTATGTTTTCCTATTTCTTAATCTCTAGTACATTTTTATCATTTAGATATTTTTTCATCTGTTTCATTTTAGATATCAATAATAATTCCATCATCTCTTAGAACTTTTTCATTCTTTATGCATTTAATTACATCTCATTATTTCATTGGAAATTCTTGGCGTTTGGAAATGCTATAATTGTTGGGAGATGTTTTGAGTTTTTTGATTTATCATTTCATATAATTCAATGCAAAACTTTTTCATAATTTTTATGATGTCATTGTTCTTTTTTAATAATAGTGTTATCTTCTTATTACTGCAGTAACTTTCTTTCCAATATCAATATATTTCATAAAATTTTTGTTCATGTGGTAGAAATCCATCCTTGACACAATTATACTACTTTATCTTATTAAAGAGTTAAAAAAAATTTTTTTATTTTGATATTTAATAAACATTGTCAAATTTATTTACATTAAACTGGTCTCTAGTTTATCAAAATTATTTATGCATTCACTTATCAACTGATAACCGATGATATATATATATATATTGTGAGAGTACCATATGAGCCTCACCTAAAACAATTTGTGTTTCTTTGTGAATTTAACTGTGTTTGTATCGAATCAACAGATATAAATAACTTACACCTATCTTAAGCTTTTCATATATCAGCTATATATATATATATAAACTAGTTAGTATTAAAAGAATAATTCTAAAAATGAATAATTCTAGTTTATTTATACACACACATAAATAAAATGTTTCTAACTAATAGTATTTTTTTTGTTAATATAAAAACTTGACATTTGACAAAGCCTTAAGTCAACATTGCATTTTTATCAGTTGAAACAAAGAAAATAAATGTTTGGGGTTCATTACAAATTGTATATTTTAAACAATAGAGCATGAGCATGATTATGTGATATCCTTGCTGCAATTAATCCAGTATAAAAACGAACTAATATTGTTATAACAATAATCTTCTATTTAGTGATCAAGGCAAGAACTACGTCAGTAAATTTAAATGTGTTCGAATTTAGAACACATTTAAGAAAAATTAAAAAAAGAAGATTCAATATTTTAAAACCTGCTTCAAGTAATTAATTTACTGCCTTTGAATATTATAAAGAACTATAAAAAAATAATCATTGTAATTAACAAGGTTATAAAAGTTATCAACGTCTTCGAAATGAGTTTACAAAATATATATTTAAGAAGACAAAAATTTATAAAGATGTTCTTTGGCTAGATAATTTATGCCAGGGATTTCTGCTGATGTTTTAAACCCGAACATGTAAATTTATTTCTACTTAATCAATGCCTAAAGTATAATTCTCATTTAAAAAGCTGCCTTAATATTGGAGTATTATATTGAAGAAGATGTTAAATATTTTACTACGCAAATATTTAAAGAATGAATATCTGGATTGCCTCTTCGAAGGATGATCAATGAACTTTGTTTCAACATTCATCGTCATTTTATTTAGTCTAAGGAGTGATATAAAACCGTTATTCTTTCTCATCTTGGATTACTTCATTATGTATTTTAATAACCCTTAAACTTTATTTCTTTTGTGGATAATTATATTTACTTAGAAAAATTACTTAGTATATTAAAGTGGAGAACTGATAAGACGAACACTTTATTTTTTTTATTTATTTAATAAAATTTAGATGTTGATATTTTGATATATACTCTGATGGAAATGACAGCTGACTAAGGTAAACGTTTTTAAATTATTTCAATTTGGAAGTAAGTTTTATTATATTCCAAATTGAATCTTACATGACAATTAACATAATATATTTTTAAACATACATAACTAATATCAGAATACATTCTATTATTAATTTAGTGTGAATGGATGTTATCATATATAGACATACAACACACACTGAATCATTTTAATGACACAATAGGTAGATTTATAATGTATCATGTGTATTATTTATTATACGCATGATTTTAAATTATATATATATATGTAAATGATTACATTATTTTTTTTTTGAATATTAAATAATTTATTAGTGTAAATATTAAATAATTTAAATAATTTATTAGTTTATTATTAAATAATTTATAAGCACAGATTATAAATTCTAAATTTTAATGTTTTTATGTGATAATATTTTTGTTTTTTATTACTGATTAAAATGTGTTAAACTTGATTTCAAAATTAAACAGGTCTCGTTTGTTTATTTTATTTAGTCGTTTTATAAAACCAATAATTATAAATATACATACTCACGCATATATATTTTGAATCAACTTAGTAATTTAATATTTATAAGAAAGTTATATATAGCTTATATTAAATTTATTATTACTATGGGATATTTGTGGAAATGCCTGAAGAGAGTCGATTGCAAATTTCTACTCTGAGCTCGAATTCCGAGAGTAACGAGGTTATTAATAGAGGAATGAATTGGACTGTATTTTAAATCACATCATCCATGGCATTCTATAAGAAGACTCAAAGTCCGACTATAGGTAGATGCGACTTCCTCGAATCCTGAAAAGGATCGTCCCGTTATAATATACACACGCCTTACTCCTATATAATAATGTAGAGATATTCTTGGATGAATGACTAAATAAATTTTTAACCTATATAGAGGTGCAGCAGTTGCTATCGTGCATAAGTTCATCCCTGAAGAGTTTCGAAGGCAGATTTCTCCCTGAATTCGAATACTGAGCCATAATGGAGTCAGAAAGAGGGTGAGGTATGGATGAACTAGCCCAAATTGTATCTAAATTTAATGGGTAAATGCAGAGCTAGCCCATTGGAGGTAGATACGATCATAAGTTATGTACTTCATCGCATCATTCACAGCATCCTACTAGAAGACCCTGGGTCTGACCGTAGTGAGATGCATCCCCCCTCTCTTGTGGTAAACTCTGACCCATCACAATATATTAATATACTCAAAAGAATATCTATAAATATTATTGTTACATTCAAATGTAGATATATATAATAATAATTTGGAAATGAATTGATAATTTTTTATTAAAAATAGTAAAAATGAATTATAATTGTTTAAAAAGTATTGCTGTAAAATACTATATGAAACAAAAATTAAATAGTTTTACTAAAGAACATTGTTTAATTAATTTTACATCAAGTATTAGAAGTATGTATAAATAAAAGGAATGCAAAAATATTTATTAACACAAAAATAATAAATAATATGAATTTTTTTTTTTTAAAAAAAAGCAAAATTTATCATGTCACACATAGTGAATTTTTTGAAAATTATTTTAAACACTTTTTTTAAATATTATATATAAAAAAAATTCATTTTAAAATTGTTTTAAGATTTTCTTGATTAAAAAAGGCAACTTCTTTTAACTAACTTAGAGATTTTTATATTTATAATTTATTATATTTTATAAATATAATTTATCCAAACTTCAAACACTTTTAGCAAACTTTATTTGTACATACACCTACGTTTCGACTGACCTGCAGTCTTCTTCAGAGCTATGATATAATGAACAAAATAAAAAAACAACTATATCATAGCTCTGAAGAAGACTGCAGGTCAGTCGAAACGTAGGTGTATGTACAAATAAAGTTTGCTAAAAGTGTTTGAAGTTTGGATAAATTATATTTATATGATATTACGGCAAACATAAAGAAAAGTACGAACTTTATAGATTTCAATCAAGAGATAAATTTACGAATAGTTCTATTAAGTCCTTCAATTTTACCATGTATTCATGGATTTGACAATAATTAGATATGTGATTCATACTTCGTATTTTCTCACATACACAAAGATCAATGGCTATTAAATTCCATTTATGAAGTATATTAATACAATTATTACAGGTTGCCCTGAATCTGTTAATGAAACTCCAGTAACTTTAAATCCAGTTGGCTTTATTGTTGGATTAACTATGTTTGGAGTTTCATAAAAAGTCTACCTTTTATATATTTCTTCAATTATTGTAAAAGATTCTTGATTGACTATCCACAAAGGGAATTTTGATTTGATTCTTAGATAATGAAACTGAATTTTCAGTAATTAGAAAATCTGATAATCAGACATAAATAGTATAAAATTTGATTTTCCTTTTAAGACAGTACATTTATTCTATTTTGATATATATTCTTCAAATATATTTTTGGACTGTCTGCGAGTGTATATATTATGAAATGTTTAGATTCTACATAGATAGCACATTATAACTTATTATTCTAGAAAAATTGGTATACAACATGAATATTGTTGAATAATAAACGAAGCTTGTATTATGCAGATAAGACTGATATATAAAATAATGTGCAAGACCTTTATGTGTGTGAGATACCTATTGAAATAATAAAGATTGATTAAAGATGATGAAGGAATTATTGTGCATATAAGTTACATATGTGTGCAAGAGAAGCTGAAGCAAAATGATGTTGCACAGATGAATGGATTTTTTAAATATTTATTTCACGGTTGTGTGCAAATAATCTATTTTCACATGAGAGTTTATTGTAATCACTTTGAAGAGTGCAAAGTGAATTCTTCTTATCATTTATTTTAAGAGAATAAACTTGTCTTGTTAAGTTTTAAATTGTGTATGATTTATTTAATAAAAGAATTGATACGATCCTAGCAGATGTTGAAGAAATATCCTCAGAACACAGCAGAATGATGTAAGTTGACAATTGTTCAAGCCCAGTTATGATTGTAATTGAAAAAAAATTCAAGCAAGCAAAGCAGCGTAAACAATAATATTTGCAACTTTGAATAATAGTATCCATGAGTTTGATGTTAGCCATGTTTTAGCATGGAAATTAGATGAGGAAGACGTCAAGCAATATATGATTATAAATAGAATTGAAGATGACAAAAGTAAAGTAGTTACACTTCTCTTGTTTTCCGGGAAAGACGTTTTACAAGTGATGAAACAGTTACCCCAAAACACAGAAGACATTCCATATGAGGAACTAATAGATAAGTTGAATGCTTATTTCCAGCCAGAATTTTCTGAATGGGCAGTGCATTTCAGATTTAGGTTGAAAAAGCAGTCTCCTCATGTGCATTATCTAGATTATGATTTTGAATTAAAAACACCTGCAAAGGAATGCCATTTTACTTCTGATTTCAATGGCATTTTAATGGACCAATGTTTATTTGGAAAGACTTTAGAAAAATTGTATTAAGTGACCGAACCTTACATTCAAATCTGCAATGGGAAAGTGTATTGCACAAGAATTAAGGTTGGAAAATGCTTTGGAATTTCAAACTTCAACATATGTGCATAATACCACTATATCTGTAAACAAAGCTGAAACTGTGAACTATAGGAACTTAAAGTATGTTATAACCCATTAGTGCTGCAGGGAAAAATGGTCACATAAAAAAGTGTTTCAGATTTAGTAGAAAGAAATGAAATGTGTGTAAATTAAAAGGACATTTAGCTTGTGTTTGCAGAAATAAGGCCAAGTACTTTAAATACTAAGTTAAATTTAGACTTTAAATCACATGAAGAAAAAGTAATATCAATAACATTAATGACACAGACAATGGCTACATTTTGTTAGATACTATCATCTGCAGAAACAAAATTACCATGGAAATGGACACTGGTGACTGTAATAAAATTACTGGTAACAAAAAAGCAAGCTGATACTTCAAAATATACACATTTTAGCTACAGATGTAAATGAAAATAAAATTGACATACATGGAAAGATAACCGTACTTACAAAAATCAACACCAAGATTAAATTTTTACCATTGTACATAGTCAAGAAAAACATAAGTCCTCTATATCAGTAGTCAGCAACCTTTTAGATATTGCGAACCACTAACATAATTTTTAAAGGTATGAATTAATACGAGCATTGAGTATGATATACATATATATTTATAATTTTAATTTTAACACAAATAATAAATAATAGTAATATATATTAAAAATTAGTATGACATTTGCTACTCTTGGTTTAAAATTATTTTACTAATCCTTGGCTCCAATGATGTCACCACAACACGTAAAGGAGCTTCTATTTCAAACCGAGAGCTATACTTGGTTTTTAATCGCTGTTACAGCTGAGAACGTTTTTTCATACAAGAAATTCATTATGAATGGAGTCAGATTTATTGTATATAAATATAAAGAAATACTTAAATGATTGTAATATTGAACTTAAAGTACAAAATAAATTAGAATATTATATTAATATAATTTTTGTGTAACTTTTTTTGTACTTATTTGTTTTCATTTTGAGTTATATGAAAGTAAAATTAAGTTTGTATTTATATGTTTTATAATTTGTTAAAGAATTATGTTTTATTTTGTTAATATAATCATTTTATTTCATAAAAATAAATGAATGTATAAATATGTATTTGTTATGTTTTATATGTGTAATTTTCTAATTCATATCTACAAAAATTATTTAAGATTAATAATGAATACTATTCTGTTCTTTAATAATTTTTATACATGTGTTTTCCTTCAAAATTCGTAATAAAATTTTTGAGATTTAGTTCACACAATTACCAAGGGTGCATCGTAGTCAAATTTGATGCCTAATCAATTGTACAGAATTTGGTATTCTTACTTTGTTACTTTTTCTATGCCACTGACCGAGTAGGAGTTAATTAAATGTCTTGAGATAGATGTTTTGCAAACCCTAGAATTTTGTAACAAATCAATTAGCAATACAATGTACTTGTTCTATTTTACATATAATAATACAGCTTAAACAAAATTTATTTTTTATTTAAAAATTTTATTAAATGAGTTTAGCAAATTTAAATAATATCTGAATTTCTTTGTGGACCATTAAAATTATGTCACGGACCACTGCTCTATAAGGTAGAAAGTGGTTCAGACCTCTTGGAATTCATATTGAGAATATGAAAAAGGCAATTTACAAGAGAATTGCAAATGAAAGTGGAATTTCAAAATCTAGATAGTGAACAATGGTTTGGAATATCATTCCATTGCTAACTTGCCCCAGAAAACATTTGAACCATGATTAAAGAGTACAGAACCATTGGCAAAAGCATATGTTACCATGCAAGTCCAATGAATAGCTACCCATTTCTAATTGATTCTTATTCAAAATGGATAGAGTATAAGCTCATTAAAAATATGAACACCAAGTGTTCTATTCAAGCCCTAAAAGAAATCTTTGCAAGCCATGGCTGTCTGGAAATTATGGTAACCACCAACAGGACTGGTTTTACTTCACAGGAGTTCAAAGAGCTTTTATCTGATAAAAAAATGCTACATTTTGACACCACCATATTAACCTGAATTGTTCTGAAAAGATAATGCAACAGCTGAAAATGATGCTAAATAAAACATCAAATAAAGATATAAATGAAACTTTAGTAGATGCAATGTTTTATCACCATTTCACACCAAGTGCTTCAACAATGAATACATCGGCTGAGTTGTTACTGCTTCATAAAGGTCACACACTTGTCAAATAAAGAAATAATTACTATTAATTTAGATTATGAGAAATTTAAAATGAGTGAACTAGTTTGGGCTAAAGCTACTTTAAAAAGGAAATGGCTTCCTGATGTCATTATAGAAGTATTAGCTAAATTAATTAGAGTAATTAAATTGAATAATGGAAAACTTCTGAAGAGACATATCAATCATTTATGATCTCATTAAAGTGAAATATTAGAAGCTGATAACATTCAATTGTCATTAGCCAATAGAAAGCAGAACTCTAGTAAAGAGGTAGAACGTTCTGATACCTCCTCAGTCATGCAAAATAGTGAAACACTCACTATTCTTCAGCTGAGAAAACTAATGCAAATGTTGCTGAAGCATATTTATTATCTGATGATCCTGTTATACAGTAAGTGGAAAATCTATCAACAAAACAGCCGGACCAAGAAAAGGCAACTAATCATGATGATGAAAGACCTGTGCCTCACCTAAATGTATGAAAGATGTAAAAAATCCGAAAGATTATATTTGCAGTTAAACCTGTAACTTATTTCTAGAATGGGGAGGGGCTGACTCTGAATAAAGTTTATGAAATTTTTGTATTCTATTTACAGACAGTTTGCCATCACTTATTAATATTTCCACTCTAGAAAAATTAGCATAAAGCAGGAATTAATAAACATCACGACCACCACTTCTCAAGCTTGCTTATAACTGCCTGTTTTAATAAAGCAGGAATATTGTTCAATAATAAATAAATATATGCAAATAATCCCATATTACACAGACAGGGCTGATATATATATAACTTGCAAGACCTTAGTGTGTGTGGACTAACTGTTGATATGGAATCAGGTAGCAATAATACTGATTAAATTAAAGATGAGGAAATCGTCGTGTGTATAGGTTAGAATCTGCGTGCAAGAAACCGAAGCAAAATGGTAACGCACAGATATATGGACTCTTTATATATTTAAACCATTATTGTGAGTGAACAATTTATTTCCATGTGACAGTTTATTGTAATCACTTTGAGAATACAAAGTTAAGGTAAACATTACCTTTAGTGGGCTGAAACATATCGCTCTAGCGGAATAATTTCGAATTTTGTTATTTTTTCTTTTTTTTCCTCCTGTAGTTGTAAAGTTGATACTTTGTCAATATCTGTAGCTGTAAAGTTGTTACGTTGACAGAGTAATTGTACGTATGCTATCTGGTGTTTGAAATCCATTTAAAGAACTCGTGTGAGAATCGCATTACTTCACGACTAATTACAATAAGGCTATGGCAGGCATGTAACACCGTACCAATAAATGAAATGTTAGATCTTTCTGGCTATTCGCGCAGAATCTTGGTGTTCATGACAGTTGATGGAGGAACTTCAGAATTGGTAATGAAGTGATTAGCGAGGAGGTGGCTACTAAAGAAAAATGCCCTATGTCAGCATTGCGATGAACAGTGTTCACTGGTGAGATATGCTGAAGAAGCAGATGGTGTTAGATGGCAATGTCGATGCGTGCGAAACGTAAGCTAAAATGGCAATTTGGTACCAGCAATGCCTTTTTTTTTGTTCTATCTGCAGGAATTTTCATTCAAGACTCTTTGCAATAGTGACACCATTATTGCGGAATTTATTATATGTATTGCTGAGAACAGTATTGTACTTCGAAATTATTCCGCCAGAGCGCGTATGTTTTAGTCCGCTAAAACTGATGATTACCGACCTTCTAAATATTGCAACTTGATATAATAATAAAATTTACAATATTTGAGGGCACATAAAAAAATAATAAAACATACAAACTATTCTAATAATCTTAGATTTCTATTTAATAATTCAGTTATTTTTAAAAAAGTTTATTTTATAACCAATTACTGAACAGAATTCATTTACTTCGAAGCAGGAGTTTTATAAAACATACCCCAAAAGCATGTTCTAAGAGGTAATATTGATTTCATGCATAAATAATAATAAAAAAAAACAATGGGATCTTCCCAGAATAAACTTCCTGCAGAGCAGAATCTTGAAGAAAAACCCAAATTAAAACCATGTTGCGCGTGTCCTGAAACAAAAAAAGAAAGAGATGCTTGGTTAGTATTTAAATCTGAAGTCTTTTATAGAAAATGACGTATATTAGGAAATTTATTATTTTTTTCGTTCAGTAATATACAGTTTTTAAAAATTTAATCACTTTTTCAAATTTAGATTAATATTGTTTAATCTTTACTATAGAAGTAATATATATATTCTTTTGTTAAATGAGAAGAAAAGCTTCAAGGTTAACCTGACAAAAATGAAAATCTGCAGCGAATTTAGCCATTTAGTATTTTTGTCAATTTTTTTTTTTAAAAAAGTCTAGTTCACTGATAGGATGCTTATTTTTGGAGGGATGGGTAGGATCATTTCATAATAAGTAATATTTAAAAATTGCGAAAATTAATAAAAATTTGGATTTCAGAATGGTTCCTCCTAGATTTAATCATTTCTTTTATCTGCTCATAAAATACTTCATACCAAATTTGAGAATGCATGTATACACCCACATACAATGAATGTATTTTTATCTTCCATATTATGCTTTTTTATTTTTTTTTCTCATCGACAAATTAATAATTTTTAAAAAATAATTGATTATTTATCCCCTTTTCTAGATTAGTATTTTCTAAAAATAAATATCCGTTTAGCAAATCTATAAAAATATGTATAATTTGTATTCCATTTTTCACTTAGAAATATAAAGATTTTTTTTTTGTCTTGCAAACAATCAGTTATACTTTCAAAATCTTTATATAACAAAAGGGTTTTTTTAAAAAAAAAAAAAAAAAAAGACAACTAGTTAATTAAAATCAAATCTTCGTTTTATTTTATACATATTTGCTATTAATAGCTTCTTTAACCATTCTGTTTATTTTTTTTAGAATATCATATTTGAAAATATTTTTTTAATTTCTTCATATATTTATTGTTATATATATATATTCATTTTATCCACTTGTTCCTTTTTAAATTAGCTCTTACAGTTTTTCTAATACTGTACTTTTGATTTTTGGGCCATGTATTTATCGTTTTTTTTTTTTCTAACTCTAAACGCTATATTCCAAATTTTTCAGATAAATGAAATATTACCAGTTATATTATAACATTAATAGTTGTTCAGATAAACTGACTAAAACTTTTTAATACTATGTGAAATAATATCAGACTGAATCCATTAATCAAATGTTTGGTAATATCACCATCATAGAATTCAGTAATTAAAAATTGTTGACAGATTAATAATTAGCTAATGTGTCTGCTTTAATTGTTCCTCTACTGAAGTATACATAATTTCATTTGAAGTTGTGATCTGCAATAAAATGCATAAAACTAAGAATGTTGTCTGGCTAATATAACACTGTTATGGACTCATAGTAAATCTGAAAATTTTTCATTGAGAAAATTCTTGACAATGTGTTGAATCTATGGAAACAGAAATATTAATCAATTAAATCACTAAAAAGTTATTATTTTTTATATATTCTAATAAAATAAGAAATTGAGATGTTTTTTATATTGCAAATATTTAATTTTTTTTAACAGTTAATAATTATATTGTTCACACTGAAAATTTCACTGTGGAACTGATTAATCCAAAGTATTAAACAACAAAAAAATAAACGTTAAAATTTTTTAGTTTTGAATCTTATAGTAATACTTCAGATGTAGTGTTTATGGCCATTTTGTTTCATATAAATATTAGTAGATATATGTCTTACTACTATTAAATAGATTGGAGAAAATGATGAATACTCAGAATGACATTCATAATGGAAACATAGATAAATGCAATGTAGCATTCTTTTTGGAGAAGTTTAAAAAAGCAAAATGTCTTCACAACGGCTGTTAAGTTTTTAATAAAAATTCTATCCCTTCAAATGAAAAGACTATAGTTAGAAAGCAAAAAGGGATCTCAGACTTATCAAAGATGTCTATCAAAATTGATAGTAGGTAGAATTAAAACATAAATAATAGTAAAAATGTAAAATATTCCTATTTTCTAATAATAAATTATCCGAATTGTTAAACTACTTGAGAAATATTTAACATATTTAAAACTTCTGCTGTTTTATGACATGGCTGATATTTTATTAAATGGAAGCAAAAGTTGACATAACAATCATTTATTTTTAATGTTACTTTAGATTGATTTTTATAGTGTAAAAGAAAATTCATTAAGTATTTTCACCTGAATTCAAATTAATCTTTATTATAAGGTTATCTATTAATTAAAGAAGTTATATCTGCTAATGTTTACACAGAAGCAAAACTCTCCATACATGTGATGCTTGGTGATTCTGCAAATGTTATTAAAGTTTTTGAAAGAAAAAATACATACATGTATACTGTTAAAAGAAAAAATACAACCTCAGAACTGATTATATCACTGCCGCAAATATAACAGAAAGTAGTCATATCATTGAAAAACAAACTGCAAGATAGATAATGGCAAATCCCTAAAGAAAAAAATAATATAGATTTATATAGACATCATTAAAATGTATTATCGACAATAAAAATCTGCATCTTATAATTCTGTTTTTATAGTTAGCGTACATCTGATAAATCCATATTGGTTTAGGATCTTTAATTCCTAGTAATAATAACTATACTCTAGATGGCTAGTTTGATTGGCTATGGAAGGGGGAGTATCCGAATGAAAATATTAAGTTTGCTTACGATTTGAAAAAATTTCCAAGATTCAGGTGGTGAACATGTAGATCCCAGATTATAAATATTGCAGCCACATACTCTAACCACTATGCTGCAAGGCTCTTCATTTGTTTATTGCATGTTTGCATCAGATTAAATTAGTATTTGGTTTTAAAAATTTATTTTTAAATGATTTAGGAATTGATTAAAAAAAAATTAAATGTTGTAGAATTTTTTAGATAAAATAAAAATGAAGCCATGAAAAAAATAGGAAAAAGGTGAATTTTCTAAGCACAATAGAAATAAGGACAATCATGTACTTTGGCATTTTGTAGGAATAAAATAGGATGAAAAACTATTTTGGAGTACAATGTTATAAAAGAAATTTGAGCCGAGTTT
Organism: Epiperipatus broadwayi; assembly: GCA_028023455.1. NCBI lineage: Eukaryota > Metazoa > Onychophora > Udeonychophora > Euonychophora > Peripatidae > Epiperipatus > Epiperipatus broadwayi. Next base: position 385,586 of record JAQFVV010000042.1, on the reverse strand, counting down.
AAATAAAAATTTCCTTAATTAATGCAATAGCTGAAGCAAAATAGCTTATGGCATTTATGGTCAAAATATAATATATTTACCAGTAAAAAAAGTTTAATGTCTCATAGAAGGCAGAAAGATTTATGTTAGTTCACTAATCATTTTCAACTGCAGTTTTACAAATAGTTTTGAAAACTTATTTTCTATGATGAAATCAGCCTACAGATGTCATAATATAAATATATACTGTTATAAGAAAGTAATTAATAATTATTTCATAGCTTGTGATAGAATGCTTTAACAGAAAGCCATAATATCCTATGTCATTTAATGTTATAAAGACACAGTAAAAGTTATAATATTGAGCTGCTAGAACAATTTGTATTTGGGAAATTTAGAAAGAAATGGGAACTGTTCCCAATAATTTAAGTATCACTTTGTTACTATATCTTTTTTTTTAAAGAGAATATACAGGACGTCATGTATGTATGCACTTACTATATATATATGTAAATGATATCTACAAATTTTTCAAGATCCAAGAACAGTTTTATAGTAAAACTCAGACTTTCAATCTTTCTGCAGCTATCCATTCCATTTTATTCTACTGATACACATGACCACATGTGAAAAAAATAAATGATCTTCAGTGTGCATATTAAAGCAGTTATGAACAAGCATAAGAAATGGTGATCATGTGATGTTTGGCAGTATGCATATTTTGTGCTGAACGAGCACTCATCAGTTGGTCCAGATCATTATCTCCCACACACATATATAATCAGTGCTCGGTTTATATTAAGATAGCTAGCAAATCTTCAAACTTTAACTCCAACTCTTCAGCCATCCGTATCATTGAAAATCTGATGGTAGAGGGTAGAGAAGATTGAAACCTGTTCATTAAAGTTTGAAGATTTGCTATAATTAATATAAACTGAGCACTGATTATATATATATGTATGGGAGATGATAAACTAGACCAATTGATGAATGCTGGTTCAGCACGAATTACATATATTGAAGATCATTTTTTTCACATGTATGTCACCACATACATCATTGTATAAGTTAGAGAGGATAGCTGTAAGAAGCTTGAAAGTTTGAGTTCAAATACCTTCTAATTATATTAAGTTCAGTATAGACAATATATTTGTATTTAAATATTCTTTATTATTATTGTGTAGTTATAATAAATAATTTATTATTATATATATAACCTAAACATTAATAAAATAAGATTCCTTTTTTAAAAAATTATTAGTATTGTTGAGCGAGGTGAAGAAAATTGTCAAAATTTCATAGAAGCACATAAAGAATGTATGAGAAAAATGGGATTTAATATTTGATTATTTTTGTTATATTTATTGTGGTAAGTAATAATCGAAAATATTTATTTAAATATATTTATAATTTTTCTTAAATAAATGAATTTTATTAAAATTTTAAGGTGAATTTGAAACATCTTATTTTTAATAGTATTAAGTAATCAAACCAATTAATTTGCTGATACCTCCATTTACTGCATCATATTGAAAAAAAGTAGCTAAGAAGCTCTCAGAGCATAGATGTTTTATAGAATAAACACTAATCTTCAGTTTCTTTGAGCAATCACTAGTCTGCCAACATAATACACTAAAATCAAGGATCAATTAGGTTAAATAATCATGACAGTCTTTAAATATATAGTTTATTCTATAAAAAGAAGTTTCGTGAATGCTGATGTCTAATTTTTTAATGTGATGCAGTAGCCTGTAAATTTAAATTACTAGCAAATTGATTGGTTAAATTTAATTAAGGATCAGATAATTTATTATTATTTCCAATTTAATATTATGTATATTTGATTTATGTAAAGTGAAATTATTTTCATGAATAAAAAATAAAAATATGGTAGTTCAAATTCTTTTATGTTTATAGTTACTTATTATTATTATTATGGCTGATATTTCAGGTAAATTTCATTTGCCATAGTATGTAATAGTTATTAATGGAAATTTACTTATCACCTGCCTCACAAATTACCTGTTAGTTATATTATTCTGAAATTCAGAGGGGTCAGATTAAATGAATGAAAGATTTGCTGTTTCATCATTACATTAATAATATGATGATTTATTAGAGCTTTCAGTCGTGAAATTTTTTTTATATGTTTATCAGAAATTAAACATCTAATTGGTTAATGATTTCCTCCAATCAGAATCTCTCTAAATTGCAGACTGAGATAATGATAAATAGTTGACTAACATTTAATTCTGAAATGTTCATTTCAATTAAAATAGAATCTGTAAAGAAAAAAAAATAGCTATCATGATGCAATGGCTGGTAATATAATATATTTCTGATTTAATACTAGCTCTTTCCATTTTTGTAAATAGGAATCGTAGTAAAAAAAAAAAAAATTAGATCCTTTTAGTGATGTTTCTATCTAAAAAAAACTTGATACTAAAAAATTACTGACAAAAAATCTTAGTGATACTCTATATGACTGCTTTTAATATCAGTGATCTAGATTTACATTTTAAGGACTTCATGAAAGTAATCCAGGCAAAAGTTCAATTCTTTAGAGTTTTATCAAACTGAAATTAATGAAAATAATTTTTATGATGACATGGTATTATATGTAATTGTTACATTTTTATTTACAACTGTCAAACTCACTCCATTCACAACTTTGACAACATCCACCTCTGAGAAGTACAATAATGATTATTACTAATCATTTACTAAACTAGAGATTATCTCTAGCACAGATATAAACTTTAAATCTCAGTTAAAGATTAATATATCTGATTTAAAAATTTTTTTAAACATACATGTAGTTATTCACCTTTCTCTTTCCCATATGTAATATCTTTATAGATATATTAAATAACGTTCATACTTTACCATTCTTTTTTAATTCATATAAATAAAGATACAATAAAAGACAAATGACCCTTTCATTTAATGCTGAATCAGCATTCATCAATTGGCCCAAGTCACCATCTCTCGTATATATATATTACATAAAGACTATTTATCTATAGTAAATTGTTACATTTTTATTTACAACTATTAAACTCGCAACTTTGATACCATCCACCTCAGATAAATACAATAATGATTATTACTAATCATTTACTAAACTAGAGATATGTAATCATTATGGTATTTATCTGAGGTGAATGGTGCCAAAGTTGTGAGTTTGACAGTTGTAAATAAAAATGTAACAATTTACTATAGATAAATACTAGTCATGTAATAGAGATATATATGAGGGATGGTGACCTGGGCCCAACTGATGTGTCCTGGTTCAGCATTAAATGCATCTTGGGGGTCATTTGTCTTTTATTGTATCTTTATTTATATGAATTTAAAAATAATGGGGGTTGTTTAATATATCTACAAATATATTATACTTAATGTGATCATCTGCATTGCATATAATTTAGTTTCATATATGAAATAGAGTTAATAGATAATTTCATGTTATCAAAGGTTCCAGATTGCGGGTCAATTAACAACATAGCTACCATCCAATATTGCTTAGTAAATGAATATGTAGCTATTTGTAGCTCGAAGATCAAACCAAGTAACATGGATTAGTCAAATAAATATCAGTGTACTGTTTGCAAAAAAAACCCCACAACAACATTATTATGATATGATGCAGCTTTCATTGACCATAATGAAGCCAACACTCCATAAATTTCTTAAGATTTATAAAATAAATAATGATTTTATACTGTAAATCATATGCATATTCGAAGCTAGTAGATTGCTCAGGTTAGTGTTCTTATAGTCTACAATAATTCTAGATCAGATACTAGTTGAAAGTTTTGGTTTGTTTTACAGAAGATAAAATGATTTACTATAACTACAGCGATATTTAGGTGTATCACATTATGATATTGATTATTTCATCTTATAAAAAAATCTGATTGGATATGATCTATGTATCTAATTATCAAGTTGACTAACAAATTGTCTCCTAAGATGTAGGTTAACTGTCTGATCTAATCTCTTTACATCAACATATTATATCAGTAACAGATAAAAGGGAAATTCTCTACAACCATCGTTTAATTTCTAACAAGTTTTCAAATGTATTATACCAATGAAACTTATATAGAAACTGTTTACAAATTGATAATACAGATTTTATGCCATTTTCTGGATAAGGTTAATTTTGACATGAATATGTTCGAATGTAGTTTTATTGAAAAATGCCAAAACAGAGAAAAAAAGGAAAAAGCTAGAGGATAAAAACATCAAACAAATGTGAACCAGCTCACTGAAATTAATTATGGTCTCAGCTTCTTAAATATTTTTGCTTTGATCTATTAATTTCAGAACTAACATTTTGTTTTCTTTTGGTGCTGAATATTATCCAGCAGTTGTAATTATTGATATCAACCCAGCTATTCAAATTGTCTTCTTAGAACTAATTTTTAAAAGTAAACTATGCACATAAAACTTATTTTTTTTTTGCATTACAACTTGTATATTGTCAAATACAAAGCTAAAGATGCTATGATATACTAGACTGTACATATCATTTAATTTATTCTTAATTATTGATTAGTTGAACTCTATGATTATTCTTAATGACTATTCTTCAGCAGTTTAAGTTGTTTGCAAAATTAAATTTTCCAATTTTTTATTAGGTACAGAGTACAAGGTATCACATTATCTAATAACTTGTTAAATAAAACAGGCAAAAACTCACTATACGTATTAGCTTGTTTTAATAACAGTTATAAACAAGCATAAGAATTGGTGATCGTGTGATGAACTTGTTAAATCCCTTATGATTTTAAAAGTCGCATTCATTTTTGTTTGTTTTTGTCAAGAATGACTTCATTAAAATCAGAAATTATATGGAATGTTGTATTTTATTTCATCATTGACTTAAATAGTTTATATATATATAAACAAAGAAAGCTATCTATTTTCTGTTCTTTAGAATCTCCCACGTTCTGTAATGATGTGATATATTTTTCTGTAGTTGTTAATTTTCTCTATCAAGTCATGTTATGAAATGCCTTTTTTCAGATCTCTGATAAATTTTGACAATATTTGTGCATATTGTATTTTCCAAATTGTATATATTGCTATTTAATCAAGTTCGTAATATAACATCAATTTCTGGCAGCCATATTTTACATGCTTCGTTTGATCGCCAAAAGCTTAATCATTTGTAGTGATTGATATTTATATTCTTTAATTAGATTTCTTTTGTTGCTTCAACATGGTAATTAGGAATACCCTAATTAATAATTTAGCCAATTTCACACCATTTTAACATGCCTTGATTATAAACACTGCAAACTAGGTCTCATATCCTTCAGAAGTTTTATATATCATTCATTTATTATTAAAAGATATTGTGCAAGATTTCCCTTGTTTCTCTCATTTGCAACATATGTTGAATTATCCAAGGAGCTCAAATTAATTTAAGATTTTGAATTATTTGAGTACAGAAATTTGATTATATTATTTTGGTAAGCATTTTAATTGCACTGCAAGAGATATTTTGTGAATATGCTTTTGAAGAAGTAATATAATCTTTACTGTTCAAATTCTTTAAATTCACAAAATACTATCATCAAAAAAGTATTAAGTAATATTTTTTGGGTTACCTTTTCTCAGCTCTTGATTATTAAAAGTACTGCGAATTCTTAAAAATCTATATTGGATAATCTCATTTATTAATAATGATCTGTTCTTATTGCTGAAACAGTGACTTTTTAACTTGGCAACATTCATTTCTTTTCATTCACAATATAGCAAATGAAAATATTTTTGCAGAATTTACTGATGTCTTTTTAATATAAATTACATTGATTGATTAAGATAAAGTTTAAATTATGGTCTTCTGGATTTATTAAAGATATCAGTTAAAAAAATATGATGTATCTCTGGAATTGTTTATTTATTCCAAATTGTATATGAATTTTGTTACAAAATTATGTCTCAATTTTTTCTTGAATTTGCTCAACCAAAGCATGAGTTCAATTGATTTATCAATGCAAAGAAAAGAACTTTCCTTAAATTTTAAATAGCTAAAATTTGTCTAAGAAGACTGATTTCAAAACTTAAGTAAAGTTTTTTTCTTTGCATAAGAATTTTATAATAGTTTGCTACTACTTAATGATATCCTTTGTAGTTCAACTTTAAGATTTTTTTTTTTTAACTTTTAAACAAAAATAGTTTCTTTTAGTTTAGGGTTGCTTTTCAATTTATATGTGAATTCACACATTTCTTTAAGTGGTACAGAAATGATAAATCCTCTTGAGTTTTGAAATATAGAGATAGATAGTGAATAATTTTATAAGATTTCTATCCGCTGGCCATTGCTAGAGTACAATCATTAACTATAATGGCTATGTTGTAACTGTTAATACTGCTCTGAACTATAATAAATATATTTAAACTGATAGAAAATGATAAAAACAATTTTTTAAGCATGCATATGCAATTTTGATTTCCCCAATCCTGTAATGGAATGCTATTTCAACAACACAAATCAACATATTTAAAAGTAAAGCAGATTTCTTAAACATTGTTGTTTAAATTTATATCTAATAAAAGATTTCTCCATTTTCAAAAATATTTATAAATTAAAAATACACTTAAAAAAAATTATTTCAAAATTCAAAAAAAAATTATAACTTTTAACAAAAGTTAAAATTAATATTTTTTTTTTTTTTAAATTGACATTATAAATTTATTGTCATATTTTAAAAGTCAAAGAAAAAATATTGGTTTATTTCCATCATCTAATATAGAAAAATTTAACTTTATTTAAATTTTCCAATTACATTCAACAGTTAATAATAGCACACAGGTTATTATATGCACGTTTTGAGAGGTATTCTCTCTTTGTCAGGTGTTGCCGACCTGACAGTGACAGTACTAGCATTGGAATCGAACCTAGATTCTTAGATTGTTGAATATTAAAGTAATGCTCTAACCAATTGAACCATCCTGCCAAAGAAAAACTGTTTTTTTTTTAATTTTATATTTCAAAGAAACGGCAAAATATTATTATTTATAAATTGTAATATAGCATTATTAACCAGTTAATATTCATTTAATGTATTATAATCTTTATATATGTCAATCCAATATTCTTAAATTTAAAAAATTTAAATTAATATCAATAAATATTTCAAGTGATGAGACTGGAGTATATATGTGTAACCATAGAAATTATGGACCAATGAATTTTTGAAGAATATCTGCTAATTTTTAAAAGCACTTTTTAGAATTTGTGAAGCAACTGAAATCTAATTTGAAATTGGGAAAAGTACTGGACAAGATCTAATCTCATCAAGTATATTCGTTTAAAAAGGATACTGGATAAGATCAAATAAAAGTGCAATGGAACAGCAGAATATGGAATGATAATTAATTATGATATAATAAATTTTGAAGAAATATTAAATTCACTATTGGATAAGCTGTATGATTGAAGCAAAAGCCATGGATTACTTATAGATATTGTTATCCAAATAAACTTTTTAATGTTTTTATTTATCTTTGTTATGACTATTCTTGCAGTCTTCTTCAGAATCTAGGAATTATATAAATATATTATGAGAATAACTTTGTAAATACATAAATTCTTCCATTATATTCATATCTGATATTTTTTAAAATACAGAACTTATTTTTATTTAAAATATCTATGGATAATTGATACCTTATAGGCGTGTATATATATATTATTCAACAATTAAATTAAATATCAAAATTTGGGAACAAAACAATAAAAGAAAAGGAAGAAGGGGAACTTGTTTAGTTTTAACATTATTCATAAATTTTGTTATTCCTGGACAAAGAAATTCAGCAGGTTTTAGTTTCCTATTAAAAGCTATAATTAGCCTTAATTAGACTTATAAAGATGTCTCTGGTTTTATCTGATATAAAAGTGCTATATAATGTATTTCATCAGAAAGTTAAGATGAAGTTTTTCAATTAGCATTTGGTTGAGTATAAAAATGCTATCATATTTAAACAATATTTCATAGAATATACAATTATTTTTATTAATTCTTATTACCTGCATTCAACACATAATACTTAAATAAGGCTACACCTTTAGTACATGCGCCTTGAGTGCTTAATTTATTACAAGAGAAACCTCTACAAATCTAAACGCAAGATTCACTTTATAAAGATAAGAGCGGCCCATTCTTATCTTCAACCTAATTTTCTAATTATATAGGCAAATCTAAAGCATTTTGATTTCGGTGCGTGAAGCTAATAAATCAAATCAAAATGCTTTAGATTTGTCTATATAATTAGAAAAATAGATTGAAGATAAGAGTGAGCTGCTCTTATCTTTATAAAGTCGAATCTTAAAGTGTTTAAATTTGTAGAGATCTCTCTTGTAATAAATTAAGCACTCAAGGCGCATGTACTAAGGTTATAGCCTTATTTAAGAATTATTGTTTTTGTAATATAGGGGATTTGAACACAGATTTTCAAGTTCCCTTCAATTATTTACTCTATCTCATACAACTGATGACCACACATATGTGAAAAAGATAAATGAACTCCAATACACATATTGCATACATGTATTGCGTGCTGTACCAGCACCCATCATTTCATCTAAATCATCTCCCCCACACATATATAATCATGCTTGGTTTATATTTTTTTTTAAAAAGAAAGTTTTTCTTCTCATAGAGAAAGAGATAGATGAATGGAAATGCATAAATTTTCATATTTCTACAATTATGTCTTAAGTTAATTACATTTATCATGCCTATTACTAAAATATCTACAAATGCTTTCATTTATTAATAATATCTTTGTGATCCCATGCTGTATAAATGTGTCTTTTGTCCAAATCTCTATTACAAATAAGGTTTAATAGATTAAATTTTTTTATTTATTTCTTACTGAATGTTGTTCAGTTTTAAGGGATTGTATTCTTAATGTTAGAAAGAACTACTATAATTGAAATTTTTGGTCACAATTGTTTAGAATTTGTGCAGCCCCAAAAAATTAAGAATCATTAATTGGAACTTTTCCCTCTGTATGTATATTTTATATTATATATATATTATTATTTCGTAGAGTTTTGAAACTGTGTATTTTCCAATTGTTTCATTTACATTAAAAATTAAAATTGTTCACTGTTGATGCCTATTCTTCAAGTTTTGTAAAGAACTACTATAATTGAAATTTTTGGTCACAATTGTTTAGAATTTGTGCAGCCCCAAAAAATTAAGAATCATTAATTGGAACTTTTCCCTCTGTATGTATATTTTATATTATATATATATTATTATTTTGTAGAGTTTTGAAACTGTGTATTTTCCAATTGTTTCATTTACATTAAAAATTAAAATTGTTCACTGTTGATGCCTATTCTTCAAGTTTTGTTATTGTTAATTTGAAAGGATCTTTATATACAAACTTATAAACTAGAAGAAATATTGAGCAATTAGATAAATAGGAAAATGTAGCTTTCAGTCATTGTGTTTGAAAACTAGTATTAATTTAACCACAAGAATATAGTATAAAAATCATATATATATGTTTTAGTCACAAGAATATAATAAAAAAGCCATGAAATAGCAGGCCCATCGCTGTCCAACTAGACATCCAGGCAGCCTTTGACTCTGTTAGGGTCGACCTGCTCCTTGGTGTCCTCAGAAACCTGAATGTCCCAGAGGTCCTTCTGTCCATCCTCCACAATCTCCTGTCCAACAGAGAAATCCTAGTTAGCCTGGCTAGGAAAGTTGCCCCTGGCTTTACACCCAACATATCCATCCCTCAGGGCTCTCCGCTGAGCACTTTGTTGTTCACTGCATTTCTGAATCCCCTCTTGCTCAGGCTAGAACATGACCTCCCTGGCATTTTCATTCCTGCACTGAGCAAAAGCATCAAATGCCTTGCTTATGTAGATGATGTGGTTGTCTTCCTTCTGTCAGTTGATCTCATTCCCAGGCTTCAACAGATCCTCAACTGGTACTCCAATATATACCGGTTGAAATTTAGCAATGATAAATCAGCAGCCTGGCAATTTTCAACTGGTAAACAAATCCCTTCCACCTTCAATGCTAAGCCACTCAACTTCCTCGGATTCCCCCTCATGCTGTCTCCTAGGGACATGAGAGTTTGGGTCCAAACCACACTCTGTCAAAGCATATCATCCACCCTCAGTGCTATCACAGGCATCTACCTCTCCCTTTATGGGAAAGTCACCCTCCTCAATCTTCTAGTGTTTTCTAAAATAGCATACTATTTCCCCATTGTTCTACCTATACATTCCTTTATATCCAAAATCAACTCCCTTTGCACCCAGCCATCAGCCTAAAGAACTTGTTTTCCTAAAAACCTCAATGGGTTGAGCCTGCACTCCATCGACACTCTTCTGATCCAGAAATCTCACATTATCCTCACTTTCCTGCCAATCTTGTGCATATCATTATCACACCCACTGACACTCCTCCTCCCAGTGGCAGGCTTAGGTCATGGACCTCACTCATTGCCAACATTCTACAAAAGGCTGGCTTTGTTATACCATCCATCAACAGCAAACTAAAGTACTGGGAGGTTTTCAATCAGACCGCAGACTTCTACATTGTGTCCCCTACCTTCCTTGGACTTGCCAATGCCCAATTAATCCGCAAATTCAAAAGGTGGTCCCTTGAAGCAAAATTCCTTGATTTCCTCCTCAAAATCAATCTTCACTCCCCACAAATCAATTTTTGGTGAACCGTAGGGGTTTCACTGAGATCTCTCCCATATGCCAGCTCTGTAAAACTGACAATGAAACCCTCCCGCACTTCCTACTTAAATGTCCTTTTCTGCTTGGCATGAGAAATGTCATCAAGTCCTGCCTTTCCTCGCACAGAAATACCATCTTCAACCTCCAAGAATCCATAGAAACAGGGGTCTTTGCAGCTATTAGACTGTCAATTTTTCTCATCTATGCTTTCTGGTTACTCTGATGTGCCATCATCCTTGACCAGAGAGTACATTCAGTCAATCAAAAGCTCTTGGACCTAATTCGCACTCTCAAAACCCGAGATACCAAACTAGCCCCACCTCCACTCCTCACAGACACTTGGGCAATCCTCCAACTCCCATCTTCTCAGCCTCTGTCATAGGACTCAATCACAAAGACATGCTTTTCTAACCAGCCTGAACTACACACCATTTCCCCTCTCCACTTCCCATTCCCTTTTTACATGTATCCTTTCCCTCTTACCATTTTGTTCCTGAAATTTCATTTGTTTCACTGTATCTGTTTTTTTTTTTTTGATGAATAAACATCTCATCACTGAGGGAAAAAAAAAGCCATGTGTATATATTGTAATGGTAATTGCCCTTTTTAACAAAATACTAAATTGGTAATAAATATATAATAATAAGCATATGATATTCGTGAATTAAATGACATTAAGGGAATTATGAATATCTAATGGATGATTGCATATTATGGTGGACTGACTGCAATTTTTATTTTTAATTGATTAATTTATAATAGTCACAAATAACGACCAGACTGGGCATAGTCTGGTCGTTATTTGTGACTATTATAAATTAATCAATTAAAAATAAAAATTGCAGTCAGTCCACCCCTGTTCCTTATCCTCTCCACATTAACATTATAATTAAAAGATAAAATAATATACTTAGAATTGGATGAGAAATAAACAAGCAACAAAATTATTATCAATAACAATAATTTTAATGAATAGAATGAGAATAATATAACGCATCGTATTTACATCTAAATATAGTTGTATGGAGAGCACGCATTATAAGAAAATCTTTGTTGATTCATAGTATTTTTAAAAAAAAGTTTATAAGTTTATACAGTTACCTATTTGTTTCAGTGAACTCACATTTCTTTGACTTTACATCTATAAGCAGTGTTTAATATTTTAATTTCTCGTGGTTTATTTCAATTTTAGTTGATTCCCATGAAGTTTTTTCCTTTGATTAAGCATGTCCAAATAACACAGATTTATAAATCTAGTCATAGAAGAATATTTCCATTTGACATTTAATTAGAAGGCAAGTTTCCTTTCATCATGTATCACATATTTTCAGTGTCCAAAAGCAATTAATAGACTGGCAGAATCAAAAATTAATTTCTAAAGCATTATTTTATTTACAGATCCATAAGCTACACTACTAGAAATTTCAGGGTGAAACACTGGAGTTTTTATCCCTGAAACTGCATTACCTCTACTTAAATAATCATTAAAATTTTCTTGACTTCTATCTTGTAGTAGCACAATGAAGAAAGTGATTCCCTCTTTTTATTTAAAAGCAGACGATCGGTTTTCTTTTTCATTTCCAATTGGTTTCCATGGCAACTTGGTATTTTTAATAGTTAATTTTATTTTACAATAAAAAATTGTAAGACATTTTTAATTTTTATGATTGTTATATTAAAAATTTCTTTATAATTTATTTTATGTATGACTTTTTATATATACATCTTAGAATACATAATTTAAAAAAATGCATACACATTTTCCAAAAAGCCATGCATGTAAACTCTGTCATGGAAGTTACAATATATTTAAAATATATAATAATTTTTATTTGATTAATAGTTATATATAGTATTTAACTTTAATGATATAAAAAGTTCTTTATTATTTAATATATAACTTTAAATTTGAGATGGTAAACTAAATTATATTAAGGCAGTATAAGAAGTAATCTATCACTGTTAGCAATCAAGTGTTATCATTTGGTCATAATATCTTTTTAGCTGATTTATATTAAATATAAAATGTTTTATTTAAATATATAATATTTACATCTAATTTTTCAAGACTGTAAAGATTGCAAATTACATCTTGGAGGGGGGGGGGTTCTAAATAATGTGAAATACAGTAGTCTTCCTGTATTTCTCATTTGGTTCCAAAGTTATTTCAGATACCAAATTCATGGGTAACAAATTGTATAAAATACATTTTTAATGCTCACTCACACACATATATATATGTTAAAACATGAATATAAGTACTGTATATATCCACACATTTAAAAACTAAAAGAAAAACAAGTTCAGTAATTACCTATAAATTTATAAGTCAAATTGTTATTAATGATCAATGTTATAATCAATTCAACTTCATGAAATACTGAAGAAAACAGTCCTTTATTAAAATTTTCAGAGAATACAAGCCAATCAAAATTAACTGTTATTAAATTACTATTTTTAACTGTCAGTATTAATTAATGCTTATTTGTGATTTTTATTTCACAGCAATTAGCAGCAGCAATGTGAATTAAATTTAGAAAATTATTTGTTTTTGATTGGCTAATAAATGAAATTATGGGGGGGGGGGTATTGTAATTTGTTGAACTGTAGTAACATTTATCTTTTAAGAATTTTTAAATTTATTAACACTGAAACATTAATATTAGTTTTTAACTTTGTTTTCTGTGGAAATTGCAATGACTTGCTTTCACAAATTATTCATATTTTCAGTAATTTTGAAAAATAAAAATTGTTTTCTAGTGTATTTTATCTTTTCAAAAATTATACAATTTGAAATATAATTAAATTTTTTTACACATTTATATCATTTTAATAAAATTTTTAATCATTTTAACTATCATATTATTCATCTTTGTTAGTCTGTTTTTACTAAATTATACAGTAATATTTTTTTTTCAACCATACTGTTATCTAGAGCCTATTTCCAAACTTATGCTGACATAACAGTTTGGTTGGAGAATAGATATTATTTTTCAGCCATTTTAACATTTTAATTATTTATATTATTTTGTTTCAGATGAAAAAAATTACAAGATCTCAAAAGAAAAGGAATGTTTAATTTTTGTAATATAAAAATGTAAAAAGAATGACTTATTTGTAACTGATATGAAATAAATTATTTTATACTATTTATTTTAAAATGATGTTCTGTTAGAAATTTATTTAAATATATTCACACAAATTACATTTTCAAGTCATGAATGATTTGTATTATAAAAAATAATTATTTAAATATAAAGAATTGGATTATCTTATCTCTGCCTTTTATATATTCATTAAAGATTCTTGATATCTATTGCAATATTATTGTCCTTTTTTGGAGCAAGATAATTTTGTTAATTCCAAAGAAATTTTCCATTAGAGATTTCAAATCATGGCTGTATGAACATGTGTAAAATATAATTTATTTCTTGCCAATCAACAGCTATACATTTTCATACAAAATTGATAGTAGTAGAAGGCAGAAGAGATTTTTATACAAAATCGATAGAATACAAATATTTAAATTTTAATAGTGCTATTATTATTATTTTTTTTTTTAAAAAAGCATTCCACATAATTTAGCAATGGGAATAAAAAGAATTTATTAACCAATAATGTCACGGTTCCAATATTTTAACAATTTTGAACGTAACCATTCTTGGATTTTTTTTTTTTAATATTTGGGTTACCAAACAGTATCAGAAATAGTGAAAAATCCAAATTTTTACTTGATGTAGTTTTAAATTTATAGTTGTTTAAAATGTCACACATTCATATGTGATTACACAATAAATAATTTATCCAAGTTAGAATTAAGATACTAAATTGTAGTTTTATTTCTTAAGCTTTTGTGTGATATGCAGCATTCTGATCATTTACTAAAATTTTTGACCTTGATTTTCTCACAAACCTAAATTTTAAAAATTTTGGGGGAAAAATTTTAAAAAATGTATCATTTGTAGAAAGTTTCATTATGTTATCATAAAGGGATATTTTTTAAAAATATAGATAAAAAAAATAACTATCATTGATAGCGGATTTGAAAAAAAATTCAGACGATTCCGTTACATAATTTAAATGTATATATAAATAAGCATTTATTTTTATAGCGTCTGTATACAATTTGTAATTATATTCGAATATCGGCCTTTCAAGCCAATGGTGCAAATGCTTTGCGAGTGTTAAATAATAAATGAATACCCTCTGACCAATACAAGATATAGAATTTATACAGGAATGAAAGGCCGATATTCGAATATAATAATTTAAACGTAGAAAAAAATCTCAAATATATGCCAACGTGAAAATGATTTTGGAATCAATGCTGAATGATAGATATTTCTGTACAACATCTATGATAAAATATGTAATGGTCTGGAGGAAACCATGGAAAAATTTGGAGCAAAGGCAAACTTCAAGTAATCCTATGAAGAGCAAATTACGACACATTTTCAGCTGTTTACATGGAATATGCCCAATATTGACCGTAGAATTTTTTCCAATAAGTATTTTTTAAAGATAAAAATCCAATTTCAGATACTACTTCCCTATTTTCTTCCCATATCAGGTAAAGTATTATGGACAAAGGTCTTTTGAAAGAATGAGGAAATCATACAAGTTTTCTTTGTCAGAAGTTTTGAAACAAATTTCAAACTGTGAATGCAATTATCAGTGAAGGCTTGGGATAGTTTTGGCTAAGAATGAGGCAGATAAGATGTGAGATTTCTCCACCCCAAAAGTCCTGCTTTTTCCTTTGTGCTTCCAAAGGATGTTGATAAATTTGAAGTGACTGTACTATAATTCTTGTCTTGATGAATCTCAAATGATCCTATAGTCGCACTTATTACCTCTGCAAAGTAGAAATGGATGCAGTAATTACAGTTCTTTAAAATTATTTTTAATTATATAAGGCATTTGAACACAGACTTTCAAGCTCTCTTCAGCTATCCACTCTATCTCATATAACCGATACCCATGACCCTACGTGTAAAAGACAAATGATCTTCAATAGATGTATTTTGTGCTGAACCAACACTAATCAGTTGGTCCAGATCATTATCTCCTACACACACACACACATATAATCAGTGTTCTGTTTATATTAAGATAGCAAATCTTCAAACTTTAATAGGCTTCAATCTACTCCATCCAACTTTTTAGCTGACTATATCATTGAAAATCTGATGATGGAACACCCAAATCCCCTGTTGATGCCAATAATATTGTCATGCCCATGTTGATTTTAAGTCAATGTGACCCCTTACATATAGGACATTATGTTGAGATAGTTAATATAGAAGGCTTAGTAAAGATGCTGACATACAAAGAAAGATAGTTATTTAAGATTTTTCTGTGTTAAAAATAATTATCTAGACAAAAATGAAAGTTATTATACGGAATTATATTCGAGGATTCTTCAAGTCCTGTCGCACACTTCCAGTTAGCTTACTTTGCATAATTCTTTGTGATCTATAATAATTGGAAAATTTGAATTAAAATTTCAATTTGTTATTCATGTGATTGTCTTCTGTTTGATATATTTTCATGAAATAATAAAAAATATGATATCTTTATAATTTCATAATGAAATCATTCACAAGTAATGCAGAAAATTTTTTTCTTAAATTTTGTAAAATTAGGAATTGAGAAATTGAAGGTCATATACTTTATGAAGTGACCTTGAAATTAAAAATTATCAAAATCTAGCCACCATATGACATAAAAGCTTATAAAATAAGTTATAATGTTACTTTTTGTAGTTTTCCTTATGTAGATGCATATGAGTTCAAATTGTGATTTTTTTTTTGGAAATTTTAAACAGTTGTAATTTCTAAAATATATCTGAATAAAAATTTGGACTTGATACTTTTGTTGGGCCAATTTTTTTTAAAAAAGTAGATAATTGGGGTTTTTGATTGCTCCCAGAAGAAAAAATTGTTTAGAGCTTTATAAAAATAGTTAATTATTGTCCACCTCTTTTCCATAATGCTAGAAAACAGATAAATGAAAAAAAGTATGAGCTACTGATTAAAAGAACATATTTATTCTTAATTTCTGACCTGGCAGTCTGAATTTTTGCGTTGGAATTTTTTCTAAACAATAAAAATTATTTGTTAGTATTCCTTCAGTTTAAAATAATGTTATCACTGGTGTTTAATAAATACTAGAATTGTTAATTTTAATATTAATAAACAATGCATAAACTTGGTTCATACTTTATAATTATTTCTGAAACATTGCTTGATAAATTTTTTCTAATTCAAAATTAATGCCTCGTCAAAAATGGTTAAAAATTGTTTTTATTGAAAAAGTTTGACGAATAAGTGCTCATTTAGTAAAAATACATGAAAACGCAATGTATGGGTAAGAGAAACAGGTGTTACTGACCTCATTGAAAAAGTTAAAAGATTGAATTGGAGTTGGGCTTGACATATTGCTAGAAGAGATGATAATAGATGAACAAATGAAATCTTAAACTGGATTCCAAGAGATTGTAAAAGACCCAGAAAGAGACCACATGTAAGATGGATGGATGAAATAAAGTGTTCAGGGGATGTGGAGTAGAGAAGCTAAAGATCGGAGATGGATTGAACTTGGAAAGACTTTCATCCTGCAGTGGATTGATAATGGTTGATGATGATATGAAAATTTCAAGACAATCGAGGAAATATGTAGTAGATAAATAACTAGCTTTTTGTAAGATGATACATATATTGTTTACTCATTTTATATATTATGTGAATGCCCTTTATTTTTGTATTCATTTGGATTCTAATGAATCAAAAAATAAATAGTTGCATGATTTTTGTTTTTTTAATAATATTGTTACAAAATTTTACTCTTTAATGCATTTAAACATAAGTTAGATGATTTTTACCAATAAAATTTGACCTCAGTTTATACTATTTTTCATTTAAAATATATCAAATGATTTTACGATGAAATGAGAATTAAAAAAGTGAATATTAATCTATTTTTTATTAGTCAAATTGCCCTGAACATGTATAACTCAGTAGATATATGTTTCCTGCTGATTGGCTCGCTCGCTCATTTATAACTACTTCCAAACAAATGTTTCCAACATTTGCAGTTGACCATGAAATACAGGAGCGCAGAAACCTGAATAATATTTTTAAAAAAAATGCATTAGAAGAAATATATATATATATAGAACCATAATGTTAAGATAAGCAATTTAAGTAAATATATTATTACCTATGCAGCACTAAAATGTTTGTAATAATGTGCTTGCCTAGAATGCTAAAAAGCAAACTGCCACTCTTTAAGTCTGTATGTATTTAAATAAATAATATATAACAATGAAGAACCATTGAATTAATAGAACAAATGATGTAAAGAAGTATTTAAAGATTATCACATTGAAAAATAACAAAGCCTTCACCCAAGATTTGAATTTCCATGTGATTTCATCAACTAAGTGGTATATAGCATTGTTGAATTGAATGGCATATTGTTAATACTCATTTCTCTTGTACGATTACTACTGCTTTGAAGAAAATAAATATTAAAATACACATAAAATCTTAAGACATCATACAAATTGCAATGATTAGAATCATTTACAAGAGTATCCATCTACTGATATCTGTCTTTATACATGAGAATTCCTCCAACCCCCTAAAAAAAACTTGATTATGCATAGAAATATTTATATCAAGCATAAAAAGGTGGTCCTCTTGCATAAGTGAAACACTCAAAGACTTTAGCTAAAAAATAAATCAAATTCCTATTCGGATGTATGTAATGCGAGATATTCACACAGCATGAGAAAATAAGCGGTGCTAATATTTAATAATTGATATTTATGAATATATTAAAAGTGAATAAATTTATAAATGGATAAACTGAAAAAAACATTCTTTTATGTGATTTTTTTTTTGTTCTAACATGGTTAAAAAAAAAATCTGATCTTTTAAATATCTGAATTTGAATTTAATTATAAGAAAAAATAATATCACTTTTAAGGAAACTGATTATTCTTAATTATTAAAAAATATCAGAATTTGCATTTATATAGAATTTCACCATCAAGGTTATTTAATTTTAGTATGGACTAATTTTTGTAATCTGTTATTTAAAGTTCCAAGTATTTTGATGTTTAATTAAAAAAACAAAATTTGCATTCATAAAATAAATTTATTAAATTTTGCTGATAAGAAAGTTAAAATTTTTAATCTTCTAATTTTTTCAATTACTGTTAAAATATTTTTTTTGTAAATTTATCACAATATAGAATACTTCAGTCATTCATTAAAAAGAAACTGAAAAATAAGTTGCTCTAATTGCTAAAATCCTAATTTTTTTTTTTCAACTGAAGGACATTCATAAGTAATTATTTTGATTTGAATAATGATAACATATATTGTAAAATTATAATTTCTGAAACAAAAGTTACTAAATTGTCATTCTATACAAGACATTGTAAAAATAATGATAAAAAGCGATGCCAATATAGATTGAATGCAACACATACAAAATTAAAGAAATGATATTATTTCTATAAAAACATTTATTTTCTCCAGCTTTCACAGTATTATTGATATCAGATTAGAAATAAATGTGAGGCTTTTATTTAATATTTTTAACTTAATACCCACACATCTATTTTTGGTTGCATAATAGCAAGAATATGAAAACTGAATAAAATTTATTTTTTACTTTTTAGTATAATTATATATAAATTCTTTAATTTTTTATATATAAAAATTTTATTTTCTACTTTTTTGTTTTATAATAAAAAAGCAAGTCATATATAACGTGACATTACTTTTATAAGCTTGTATTTACAAAAATGTAATACAGAGAATGTATAAATAGCTCAAACAAGCTCTTAATTAATAAGTGCGGTATGAGAAAATATTTAAAATCTCTATCCAGAACCTTCCCATCTCCAGACCAACTGGTTTCGAGCTTATGGCTCATGTCAGTGGAGAGCTAGTGTCTGATCATTCTAGCTCTCCACTGACGTGAGCCATAAGCTCAAAACCAGTTGGTCTGGAGATAGGAAGGTTCTGGATAGGGATTTTAAACATTTTCTCATACCGCACTTAAGAGCTTGTTTGAGCTATTGGTATGCTCTTTGTATTACATTTTTAGTTTTATGTAATTCTAGAAATTAGGAATGAAGTTTTCATAAAGTTTAGTTGTGGTAGATGGCAGTATCATAAACAATACTGAATAGCTTAGGGTAGCGAATGGAAAGGGAAGGTAAAGTGGCTAACATGTTTCTCTGAGCATAGTTGCTGAGAGATTCTTGACTCCATTTAAGGAGAAGTCACAGTGCATCACATATAAAATTGAAATTTTCAATTTTTATGTGTTTTTTCTAAAATTCTAAAAAAAGTATTATCATGGGGATACATATACATGCAAAGTTTCAACTAGATTGGAAAGTGGGTGGAAACTGAGTTACAAGATTTTATCTAGACAGTCGGAGGAAAATAAAATAAGTTAAATAAAAGCATATTAAAAAAATGGTAATGTCATCACACAGATGTCATTAAAAATTCAAAAGCAGATTAAAAAAATAAAACCAATTACATCAGATTAAGAAAAAAAATGTTTTGTACAAGTATATATTGACTATCAGGATTTCTTCAAGGATATATGATTCATAATATAAAGGTTACTGGTAAAACTGCATACTATAGATAAAAGATTGTCAAAGAATTTCTATTAAAAATTACCAAAATTATTGAAGATGGTAAAACATCCATGATCAAACAGGGAATACAAATGAAATTGATTTTTTTTTAAAAAAAGGGACAAACAGAAACTATGTAGCAAAATCAATGAAGGGTCCTAATGATTTTCAAGCAACTAAATATATTACTTTTCTATTTTGCTGCAATATTTCATGAAATCATATGTTGAAACCTTGTTCTTCGATGAAATGTATAGATTGGTTTGAATACATTAATTTATTGGATGGCACCAAAAAATCCTGACAACACATTTTTATTGAATGATTCAATAAAGTGTTTTTTACAAGAAGTTGGACACTGAAGAAAAAATGTCCTAAATTTCAAGATCTATTCTTGATATACCCGTCAGACATAATTATAATTAAAATGTCACATTTAAAATCGATATAAACTGAATATTTCAATACATTTGGGATAAACTAGATGATAACAAAATACTAATCATTAATATTTAAAATAAATTTTTCTATTATAGATTGCATCAAGTATATTTGATTGATATTACAAAAATTAAGATCATCAATTTTTAAAGCATGTTAGAAAACTTTAATCAGTATCGTTTTAAAAACAAAGATTCTGTGTTCCCAAATATGAACAAATATTCTAAAAACATTTTAGTACAAGCAATTGTGTTAGTGAACAAAGACAGATTTAACATGTGCAAAGGATTTCTAGTTGTCATCAAAGCTATTAAAGAAGATAAAATAGTTGTCTTTGAGACTTTTGACTCGAATCTATTTTGAGATCATGAACAATGCCAATATATATAGTCTTGCTTTTATGTTTCAAATTTTAATTTCTAGTTCAACATATTGCAAAACAAGAATCTTGATTAATTTAAGAATTGAAATAAGATTTTTCCTTAGCTGCAGCCACTTGTGCTCAAGTATGACCTCCAAGATAAAAAAAAACTAGAATTGAGTTTTTATGATGATTATACAAATTAATCCATGAATTACAAATGTATCCATATATAGAACATGCTGCTCTATTATCCTGGGGGGGGGGTCTAATATTTTATAAAGCAATCTTTTAAGCAGAATTTTTTTTTTTTACGAAATGTTTGATGTATTTCATCCTCAGCCATATCTTGCCAATGAAAACAATATTTCATATTTTTAGAATATTTCTGTGATAATCTTTATAACACAACATACATCTCTCCCATGAAAATCAAGCTCAAATTCACTATAAAATGTTTTTTTTAGAAAGTCTTGTATTATTCATTTCACATTTCTAATCCAACTAAGATGTGATTTTATATAGCTAAAATATAATATCACATACAACAAGTTAAAAAACATATTCATCAGTCTTACGATCTATGTATTTTTAAAATTTATGGATCCTTAAATGAAAATTTTCTAATGGTTTTATGCTATGCCATTAGGACTTTTAAGTCATTTCCTTACATTTAAGTAAAATAAACACTTAATTTAGTTGTAGTAGTTATTTCACTGTAAAGGAATACTCTTATCTTTTATCTGTTAAAAACATCAATTCATTGGAATCTGTGTTGCATCTCAATACCCAAAACTGGCTTTCTATTTAAAAAACTACTGATATTTAAATTGACTTACATTTTCAAGTTGCCTAGCCAGTTGCAGAAGATTTTTCTTTCATCACTGGCTGATAAAGACTTGAGTTTTTTTCACATTAATTACTAAATCAAAGTCTTTATATGTTGCATTCAAAACATCACATATATTCTGTAAATTGTCTTTTGAATACAATCGTCAACATACTGTAAATTCAAAAGCCAAGAAAATGAAATTTTTGTTTTTAATCCATTCTAATTAAAAATATTTAATAATTAAATCTGTATATTTTTGATGCTTGCTTTATGAAGTTATCTATAAACAATTCCAAAAACCATTGCCATAAAAATCGAAAACAAAGTTGAAGTTATTTCCAAATGTCTATCTGTAATATTTTAACATTTCCTCTCATTTCATCATGTAGAATCTATACAATATGAATAAACTTGGTGAGCTAATTTCAAACAATACCATAAAAACCAGCTCAATTAATGGGATGAAATGTCTTGGCCAAATCAATAAAAACAATATACTTCTTTGTTTGTGACAATTTTCTTGCATGATTTGGCAACAAAATAATGATAACCATATTTCTTGAATGTCTAAAACCACAATGAATTTCTGGTAACCATTTTCTTATGATTAGAAACAATCTATTCAACAAAATCCTTGAAAATATCTATATTCCATGATAATTATTATAATCTTATCCCTTATATTTTTAAAAATTGGAATAATAGAATCCTAAAGATGAGACAGAACAATTTCATAGGCATATATATTTCTAAAAAAATTTCAATAATCAGATTTATAATAAACCCTCGTCTATATCAGCTGATCTAAAGGCTTGAAATACCAAAATATTTAGGATTGAACATATTTATATATCTTGATTACAACTTGTTTAATGGGTGAAGGATATTTTTAGTAATTGGTTGTATACAATGTCTAACCTGCAAATGCATCAACTCATATTTCAAAATAGATGATGCTAATTTACATTCCTAATATAACCCTTAATGGGACATAAATATAATATTGTAATAAACATATATATATATAATTAATTGACTAATAAACATATACGTATAGGGAGTTTTGCCTGTTTTAATTGACTAATGTGCTTGAAATATATATGTAGCCACTCAAATGTTTTTGATTTACAGTATGCCCTTCATTAGTTTGTTATTAAATTGTGAGCTATTGTCCAGTGTAGCAAATTTCCAAGCCAATCTTTTTCACTATATTGTAATCAAATACAAACAGAAAGTTGGGCTATCATTTCAATGTGGATAATCAGATGTTCCAAGCATTTAGTTCATCTGACAAATGGAAATTGTTTCTATAAAGTAAGAGTAAAATGAGAAACTGATTAGGAAATTTTTATGTTGGATAATAATTATGATTTATTAATGGTCTAGAAAAAAATGTACTATAAATCTAAAAGATTTCATTAGTTATTTCATGCACTTTAGTTAATTTATTACACACACGATAACTAGGGTACAAACAATTATTTGATGGTATACTCGACCAATTATATCAGTATTTATGATATCATTTCTTTATC
Source organism: Epiperipatus broadwayi (assembly GCA_028023455.1). Taxonomy (NCBI): domain Eukaryota; kingdom Metazoa; phylum Onychophora; class Udeonychophora; order Euonychophora; family Peripatidae; genus Epiperipatus; species Epiperipatus broadwayi. The sequence goes on along the minus strand of JAQFVV010000042.1, from coordinate 362,039 downwards.
GGTGTAATGGTATTATTTTATTATTTCAAGTTTAAATCTTTACCAATAATATGTGACAAATATAGACATTTGTAAATCTTATGAATAAAATAAAATTCGGAAGAATAATTTTTACCATTACAATTGTTTTATTATATTTTGTTTTGCATGTTTATTTATTGAAATATTGGGTGTCAAATCTTAAATGAGAATGTTTACTTAAAAGTTATTTACAATAATATCATTTATTGATTGTTTCAATCACCATAACATCCAGACACTTCACTCATTGGTGTGCATGTTCTCAGAGTAATGGGAGGATTTTCTTTCATTTTCAGAATCATATGTGTGACTTATATTTTCTTATTGGCATATTTTATACAAAGAAAGTTATTATAACATTACTTATTTTCAGTATATATATATAGACAAATAAAGAGATTAATAAATAATAAAATAATTTATTAATGAAATAAAAAGTAAATAAAATAGTCTTAGTTTTTAGATTTCCTCTTGCACAAACTTATCAAGCTGGATGTTATAATCAAAAGTTCATTTTTTATTTTCTCTCATTCCTTTATTAGAGCCTCTCGTGTATATATATATCATTATTTTATAGTTTTTATAGTAATATTTGCATTCGTATATGTGAATTAAAACAATTCATACTTCAAATATTTTCAATTTAAATATAAAATAAAACATTGAATTTCCTTTCTTCAGAATATCTTACCATTTTAGTCCTTGAATTCTTTCATCTTCTTTTAGATATCTTTTCTTCTCTTAATGATTTTAGTATTATTGCTAATCAAACGAATGTTGAACACAGTTACTCTTGGTCCTTAATGTATTATCCTTCCATTAAATACATTTTTTTTGGAAACTTATCTGCATAGTTCAGTTTCTTTCCTAGCAGCTTGTGATAGTTGGTATAAACAACAGGGCAATCTGTTTAGGGTAGTAACCAATGTCATATTCCCTTCTTTCTAGCCCTCCATATCTAAAAAGTATCCTAATGTAATAAATATTTTCATAACTTCTTTTATGAGCTAATAAATCCAAATAATTGTGAATCAACACACACTTTTCTAATTTAAGCTTCTTAGCTAATTCCTCTCTTCTGCTTCAACAAGTGGAAGTGAGAGAAAAAAAAATGTATCTCGTATATTACCAGCTTCATTTGCATACAATCCCCTTTTACTTTATCTATAATTTTTGTGACTTTCACCTAAATGAATTTCTTTAGTAATCTATTTTTCTAATAAAGGGGATATTAATTAAGTGAATATATCCATGCATATTTACGAAATAAATAATCTTTATTTATATAATAATTTTATATGTGAATATTTCACTCCCCCCTTCTTTCTCCCATCATATATATATATATATGTACATAAGTAAACACATACAGGTTATTCTCAAAATATGTAGCTTTTGCATTGCTATGACAAGGGTTATAATATACATATCAAAGTGAAATCGATTGGCAAATAACAAGTACATTATTCAGTATTTAACCTGCTGTTGTCATTTAAATGAAAATTTTTTCACACAGTGATTTACAAAACATTTAAGAATGATATATTGTAAATTCTAGTAAATTTCGCAGGCATCATTCATTCAGACATAGTAAAAGTAATTTAAAGTGATTGGTTAATATCTTCACGCTCTTGTTTCCAGTACTTAAGATTTGCCCATACTTAAGCATTTGGGTTGAAAGAATAGGTGGATTCATTCTATTCTTTCACAAAGACTTTAACTTGTGTTGAAAATGAGAGTATTCATTTATTATTAAGATTCATAAAGCGCATGTGCATTAGCTTGAAAAGCTGATCATTAGTTTATTAAAATTCATAAACATTGTGCTATATAAAAATAAATAAAACAAGGAAGAGTAAATGTAGCACTTCAACTGAAACTCCAAACCTTCACAATCCTTCTGAAGAACAGGAAATACATACAACTTCAATGATTTAAGTAATGACTGGGGAAGATTTAATTCACCCATTAAAAAAATAATAAAACTATTAAAAAGATTTTAAAAATTGGTAAAAAAATGTTACAGACATGCAAAATTTTAAACATGTCCAAATTATTCTACTGGAATTAAATAAAATAATGAAATATTATTAATATAATGTAGGATCAGCAGTTAAACCAAAAACTATTTATATTTCATGTCAGATGGAGATATACATGAAAAAAAAAAGCTTCTAGAGGAATATTACGAAGAAAAAAAAAGCTTTGAATTAACTGAAAGATTTTAATGAAATGAGATGTATCTTTCCCCCTCAAAGGTCCAAATGACAAAAAAAAATTATAGCTTAATAATACCATGAGTTTTTTTTTTAAAATATGTAAATCATTTCTGGATTGAAATTTATTACCCACTGCTATATTGCTTGAATGAAAATAATTTTGATCTAAAAGTATGTAATACATCATATTTATATTTTAAATTAATAACAATTGTTACAAGACCATATTGGACTCTCAAACAGAAATGTTTTAATTTTATATTTAAAATAAGTATGTGGTCTTTGCCTATCCTATACTTTCCTGGATATAAGGGAAACCTTACCAACGTGGGAAGTTTATGTAATGTACCAAAGGTAAGAAGAGTATCAAAAAACATGTCTTGTTTGAATGTTGTAGTCTACAGGATGTTCGGTCATTCATCATAAAAACTATCACAATCCATTTTGTTATCCTGCTTTTCAGAAATAAGAAAGGCATTTATACTCTATTGTCTGTGGTGAAGACGTACTTTCCTTTACAATAATAACGCTATAAGATATCCTAACATATTTAAAAACAAACTAGACAATAAAACAGAGATAAAAAAAATGCCTACCAGATATATTTGCAACTACATTGTCCCTTATACATTAGTGCTCTAACCTATAGTGATAGATGTTATGTTGTGACTATATTCACAATGTATAATTTTTTTCCCCCTCATTCTGTTTGTCAACTTGTATTTCTAATTTGTAATATCTTGTGAATTGTACGTAAGTATATTTGAAAATCATTCAATAATAAATTAGAGACATAAAAGAATAATCAAAATTTCCTTGAAAAAAAAAACAACTTTCTTTTCTATAAAATCTTTAATAACAACTCACTATTGTTCTAACTTCTGAAAGTGACACAGAAAATAGAATTGTATAATGATAGACATGGGTTGACCATATCAGGATTCATTAGAAATATCTATTCATCCTTCATTGATAACCTAGCATCATCTTCATGGATTTTGTATCATTTCTAAAACTTCCTATGAATTTCAAGTCATCTAATTTGCCCATACCTAAAAAATAACTGATATTTCTTTATTGACCATACCTCTAAAACAAGAATTCTCATAATATATTCAATTTTACTATTGGAATGAGCACTGCAATTTTCTTTCATAATGCTATGCAAAACATAAGTTTTGAATGGAATATCAAAACAACTTCAGAAGGGCAGCTACATTTTACTATAAACTGCAATTATTCATTCAATCATCTTATTTTTACAGATCTGATAAATTTATTTATTCAATGACTTGTGTAATACATTTAATAAATTATCTATATCTTACCTTGATTAGGAGTTGAGTGAATTAGTTTATCCTTCACAAGTTCATATAAATACTGTAAAAAAATAAATAAATAAAAAGAATTATGTTTGGTGTATGTGTATATATGTCAAATGTTCATATTTTTCCAAGTACAAGAACAGGTAGGAGATATTTCATGTAGAAGAAAGATCAGTAGATAGATAATCTTAGTCATTATTGAGATTATATAGATATTCAAGATTGCTTGCTGGTATTTCAATAAAATCAATTATAATTTTCAGGACGGTAATGACAGGATTCTAAAAAAGTTCTAAATGTTAGTAGTGAGAACATTAAAAATTCTTTTGATTTTAGAATTAATCTTAAACAAGAAAAACAAAATTATAATACACTGTCAGAAATCATAATATAATTCTATAATTGAAAAAAGTTTCTAACTATCAGACAGCTTTAAAATGCCTTATTATTATTTTTTTCTGCTTCATTAAAATTATAATATGATTCATAACATTAATTAACAAGGTAAGAAATAAATTTACCCCTCTCTCTCTACATATCCACTCCTCTGTTGCTCTTTTGTAAAAATGGAGCAATTTAGCAAGGAATTTTATACATTCCTGACTTTTAAGAAGTATATTATCTTGATGGCTCATGGAGTGTTCAATTGTTTTATTGTAAATATAAATAATTTTAACTTTGTAATTAATATATTTTAATTATATGATTTAAGCCAATAAACATCACATGACCACCACTTCTTATGCTTGTGTATAACTCATAGTTTTGTAGTTAAATGAAGATAAAAGGTGGTTGCTGGAGGGTTGCATTAGATCCTAAGATCTAGGTGCAGTGTTCTCAGATCCAAGGCTCCTCCTCACTAACGAAGACCACAAGCCAGAAACTAGTCTGGGGATATTGGATGAGTAGGCACTAGATGGGAATTTTATGCACAAGCCTTCTGGCATCCATTGATTACTCTAGCTTGCTGTGTGTGGCAATACGTATAGTGAGTTTTAACAACAGTTATACACAAGCATAAGAAGTGGTGGTCATGTGATGTTTATTGGCTTAAAACCAATCCTGCCTAATAGGACAGTGGTGGTTATGGTTATTAAAGAACCAAAGATGCCAAGATGTATGGGTGCTGAACTTATTTCAGACCCATATGACTATATAAGCTTATGGGCTTGGATTGGAAACATTAAGGTGTTTTCAGTTTAAGACTCATAGTTTTGTAGTTAAATGGAGATAAAAGGTGGTTACTGGAGGATTGCATTAGATCCTAAGATCTAGGTGCAGTGTTCTCAGATCCAAGGCTCCTCACTGATGAAGGCAACAAGCCAGAAACTAGTGTGGAGATATTGGATGAGTAGGCATTAGATGGGGATTTTGTGCACAATCCTTCTGGCATCCATTGATTACTCTAGCTTGCTGCGTGTGGCAATACGTATAGTGAGTTTTGCCTGTTTTAATTATATGATTTATTATGTTAATCATTTGTATTTTTGATTTAATTTTTTTTAATATTCTAATGCTTTTAATGAGCATATAAATAATTTTACAGTTTTTCAAAACATGTAATGCTAAGAATATAAACCTATTCAAGGATCAGTAAGTCCAAATATGTTATTACAACAATTCACAAGTTATATTCTCAAAGAATCATTTAAATGAACTTGTAAATAATGCCTACCTTTTGTAATATCAATACCAATTTATTCTGTCAGATAAAAAAATTATCTTTGATCTGAATAAAATAACAAAAAGATGGCATCATTTACAAGTTCATTTAAATGATTCTTTGAAGATCTAGTTTTGGGAATTATTTTCGTGATGTATTATGACTTGTTTGTTCAAAGAACAGGTTTGTTTATATGCGTGTATGAGTACCATAAAATAACATTTCATTGTTTTTATTAGATTTACGAGCTTGCTTTAAATTGTTTATTTGATATGGGTGTTTATAGTGAATCTGGTGAAGTGAAAAGATTTATAAATGCAATTAGTTATCTATATGTGTAGATTTCTTTAAAACAGAATGAAAATTATGGGGATAAAAATGAATCCATAGTTATCCCTGATGTTTGTAATAACAAATAAATAAAATATGTATTGATAAGCATTGTTTTGCTAATAAGATTAAAAAATTAGAGCATATAATTAATAGTTTCATTAAATGATATATTAGTGAAAAGAGAAATAACTGACAAAGCTAAGATTATTTTCATTTAAGAATTTTAATGTTAGAAGTAAAAAATGATAAATCTTTCATGCAAGATTTCATTTCATTAGGTAAGGACTGAAAAGACTGAAGATATAGTTAGTCAACACCTGTGCTATTAATGGGAGATTTTGAAAGAAGACCCTAAAATATACTGCATACAAACTCCATGTAGTCTAATATATAAATATCTTTGTCATTTGGTCATATGATAAAATTATTGAATCTTCAATAATTTAAATAATATTAATTTTGCTTTAGTTATTATAAGATAAGGATAAATTTCTATTTTTAATATACTAATAGGAAAAAAACCTGATGGTACACCATTTTATAGTGAATACAAAAACCTATGCATACAAATAGATGTTTATACTATATATCTCATCCCTACTTTTCTCTATAGTTTAAATCAAGATAATTTCCCATTTGACTTAAATAAATTAAAGCAGGACTTTAAATCTGACTCAACAAAATACTGCTTTATTGCATTCTTTTATGTGTAAAAAAATGAATATAATAACAGCTGGATACAATAAATCTAAAGTCATTTAACTCTATATAAAAGACACAACAGATATTAAAATTATTTACAAATATAATAAAAAGATTACACATTTTCCCCCAAGACTAAAAAATAATATAACTCTTGGAAAATGTATAAAATTTCTTCTGGATTTATATATTCTCATTATTTAATGAACAGATCGATAAAAGAGTGAATATAGGAGAAAAAACACAGAAAAGTTGTATAATAATAAGTCATTTTCTATTCGCAGTCTATACTAATAGGTGATTTTATATATTTTGATGAAACTAGATTTCTTTTTCAATGTAACAAATTAGAAGATTCTATTGCCTAAATAAAAAAAGATGACAAATAAAAGTTATATTTGGAAGTTTCTACTTACTTCCAAAATTACAATTTCTAAGAATCTTTTATAATTTTGTCTCCCTTTTTGTTTTCTCTCTTTTCACTGATTAATTTGAAATTTGAAGAATTTATTTATACCAACAACATCATATGATCTCTCATATTCTTCCAACAGCAGTTATCTTCATTCTATAGGTATCCATTATTTAAGTTTGACACTAGATGGTATAATTTGAAACTTTATGATTTTTTTTTTAAATGAATAAGAGCTGGAAGCTAAACACATAAATATATTAGTTTCATCACTAAATCCTAAGCCAAAGCTTAGAGATGGGGATTTGATAGAACAATGTCATCCGGTGTCCATTGATTATCAAGCTTATAAGTGTGGCTCTAGAATACAGAATACATTGAAGATAACGGTTTTTTAAAATTTAATAATACTGTAAAGTTACAGCCAGATCTTTTCTTTGGAATACAGTCATTTCTAATTTAAAGAAAACAACTGTGAGGTCACTGAAATAATAAGCAATTGTACAAACACTGCAGCAATTAAGATCAGCATCTACTTAGTGATCTTTCTCTGCCTGAGTAACTATTCTAACCATGAGATCCTTAAAAAAAAAGAACATTTGACATATTTTGGTCATTAAAATATTCATATATAAACATTACTTTATATTCATATAAATGTTATTTTATAAACAATGTTATTTAATCTATAAAAGTATATTAGGTATACGAGGGGGGTACCCAAAAATAATTAGAATTTTCTAATAAAATTGTGTATTTACTTTTTGATGCTGCAAATTGAATTGCTTTCAAATATAGTCTATTTAATGCAATGCACCAATCTAAAGGTGTTTTTTTTTACTTTTCAAAGTAGTCTGGAAACATTGTCATTTTTTTACTTCATCACTTTTTGGCCTGCAAAAAAAAAAGAGACGTTTTTTCATTCGAGAGATTAAAAAGAAATTGCACAGAATGAGATCAAACAAATGTGTCTGATGGATAAGTTAGAAGTGAACAATCATCATTTGCATCCAAAAAAACCCAGCATTGTCTTGACATTGGATTTCATTCACCACATGTTTTTGGGTCATGATAAATTTAACACTTCTATTAAACCACACGTAAACTTGTGTTTTTCCCAAGCAACTCGCTTATAAGCCCTTTCAAGCATTACAACTGTTTACCCTGCCATTTTACCTAAAAGAAAACAGAATTTCATGTTGTTATAACTTTTCAGCTATTAAAAAAATTGGCAAATACGTGAAACGCACTTTATAAAAAAATGTGCTACGTGTTACAATTTCACACAATGATGTCATTTAACAGATTAATGTTGAAGGAACCCCACAAGAGATATCTAGAAGGAGAAGCATGTACTATAATAGATGTGACTATCAGAGAAAAATTCCAATTACTTTTGAGTATCCACTCATATATACATGTCTGTATATTTGTATATATTCACAGTGAGTACTAGTGAAAAGGTGACTGGTTTTCTCTCCAAGCAGCATCTCTGAATCAATTCATGCATTATATAGTAACAATTTAGCTATTCACTAAAAATTTTTTAAGGCAATAACATGTTTGAATCATGATTTATTATACAAAATGTAACATTTAGGTGAAAAAGATAAGGTGGATTTTATCTAATCTTTTCAAAAGACTTTATCTTGTGTTTAGAAAGTTAGAGTATTCCTCAAGTATTATAAATGTATACAGCACATGCATAAAGGGGTGATTCCCTGAGAACTATTACAAATTAAACATGGCACTAGACAAATAAATAACTTTTTATATATATTTAAAATAAAATATTCTAAAATTGGTACATACTATAGACAATTAATATAAAGTTTTTAAAAAGGCCAATGAAAAAAATATTGTCTCAGGAGTCAAACAGAGTAGCTTAGGGGGACACAATTCTCCCCCTGTTATTATTTTAAGATAACTTTATAAAAAGCCTTCCAGTAGATATTTCTATATCTTTACACAAATATTTTCCAGATAGTATAAAATATAAGTGGACAGATTCTATAGCTACAGTAAAATAAATTTTAATATTTTTATTATTTTTAATTAAATTTATAAATTATTTTATCCATGGCAGGATGAAAGTCTCTCCATGTTCAATCCAGCTCCAATCTCTAGCCTCTCTTCTTCACACCACACCACCAAACCTTATTTCATTCATCTCACATGTGATGTCTTTCTAGGTGTTTTACAATCATCCATAAGATTTAAGACTTCAATTATCCATCTATTAACATCTTTTCTAGCAAAATGTCTACTTCAGCTCCATTTCAGTTTTTTTTAATTCTTTCACTAATGACAGTGCTACCTGTCCATGTATTTTGTTTTGGATTCTTGCTTGCTACTCCTAATATACATCTCTCAATACTGTATTGAGTAGTTTAAAGTCTCTGAACTACTCTTCTGGTAAGTGTCCAAGTTTCAGATCCATAAGAAAGAACTGGTAAACCCCATCTATGAACAATTTTCTTTGTCAAACACATAGACATATTTTCTTTTAATATCATTCTTACTAAAAGTACTCCATCCAAAGTTTAATTCTATGACTAATTTCATCCATATTTGTATTAAAAATCTGACCAAAATATTTGTAGTTGTGATTCATTAATATCAATCTTTATTTTCTTCTGAGATTGAATATTACTTTAACCTTTTTAGCATTTATCTTTGGTCCTATTTTCTTTATTTCGCAACTCTTGCAATATTTTCTGAAACTGTGAAGCATTATTTTCAAAAACAACTACATCATCTAATCTAGACAAATTAATTTTTATTCCCTTTCCCATTTTAATCCACAAAATACTTCTTGTAAAACTTCTGCAAAAAAAGATCACTCTTCATACATTCTTCTCATTGTTAATCTTAATCATAATTTAATCTAACGATTACTGTTGTATTGTTGCATTTTGATAAATATTATTCAGAATTTGACAATATCCTCAGTCTATATCTTGATGATCCAATTCTAGAAATGCTTATAGAATCAAATGCTTTTTTATAATCTACTAAATCAAAGCATAATTGCAATTCATATTCATTAGTCTTTTCTATAATTTCTCTCAATATATGTATCGAGATCTAAAGATGTAACTAGAATAATATTGGCACACTTAATGATGATGATTAAGTGTAAAAAATAGTATTTTTTAATCTCTTAGTTATGAACTTGCTTTTAAGCAAAGGATTTATATATGTGAGTATATATATGTTAATACTAATAGTTTTAATATTTATTGAAATGATTTTTTTCAATAAATTCTTTATAAGAATTTCAATCAATAAAAGATCTTACCAAACTTCTATTTAAATTAATTCAATTTCTTTCTAAACAAATATTATTTTTATTTTACAAAGAATAAGAGATCAGTCATATCACAGATCACTGACATCATTAATCATTTAGGATTAATATATTCATCCCAGATGATTGGATAACAAGAGGTCTAACTTTTCATAATATTAGCAAAGTGGTTTTATAAAAAAAATTCTGGCAGATGCCGCTATAACTTTAAAATACTATTCAAGCAACTTAACATATAACTACATAGATTCCTGACTATATATTTCTGTTGTAAATCATGAGATCATCATCTTGCGTTCTGCACCTTTCTTGATGGATTCATTCACTGATAGAGTTAAATAATCATGAAAACAAATTAAAAAATTTATATTTTCAGTAACTTTATTTATTTAATTTGATCAGTGAAGATTAGATATATATATATATTTAATTTATTGCTTTCTCTTTTCTTCCTATTATCTCTATTTGCTTTGATTTGGATTGTAAAAAAAAAAAAAAGGAAATTGTGATATATTATGAATGATGATTTTCTACAAAAAGATGTTCACATTTCTGCATGACAGATAGATAAATATCATTATCAAACAAAAACCAGTATGTAAGAATCAGCATTTGTTTGTATTTTAATTTTCAAAACATAATAAATTGATGATGTAAATAAATACATGCATCTTAATGATGTTAAATAAATTACATTAAGAGAGTGGTGACAAGCAATAGGCAACTATTATTGTTTGGCCATAGTACTCTATTGCCTAGTTGCACAACCAGTTTTTGGACAGACAACTTAACATACATAAATATATTCAAACCACACATGTTGTAAAAAATAAAAGTACCTTTATAATAAGCAAGTCTCCATCAGATATGTCAAGAATTTTGAAGAAATTATTGGAATCATTACTGAAATAGAATAAAGATTTCATATTAGAAATCTTAATAAATCAATAATATAATTATATGAAACTTTTTGAAAAGATTTTAAGTTGAAGCAAATGCTTCTTAACTGCATAATCATGATGCAACTTTGGGTTCACCAGTTATTATGATTAGACAGACAAACTCTCCATATAGTAGTGCCACCCTGTGCCAACTAAAGTAATCAATGGATGCCAGAAGGTTTGTGCATAAAATCCCCATCTAGTGCCTACTCATCTAATATCCCCAGATTAGTTTCTGGCTTGTGGCCTTTGTCAGTGAGGATTCTTGGATCTGAGAGCACTGCACCTAGATCTTAGAATCTAATGCAACCCTCCAGCTGTCACCTTTTATCTCTACTTAACTACAAAACTATGAGAATGAAATTGAAAACACAATAATATTTTTAATCTAAAACTTATATAGTTAAGTAGAGATAAAAGGTGGTTGCTGGAGGGTTGCATTAGATCCTAAGATCTAGGTGCAGTGTTCTCAGATCCAATGCTCCTCACTGACAAAGGCCACAAGCCAGAAACTAGTCTGGGGATATTGGATGAGTAGGCACTAGATGGGGATTTTATGCATAAGCCCTCTGGCATCCATTGATTACTCTGGTTGGCACAGGATGGCACTACTGTATGGAGAGTTTTGCCTGTTTAATAACAGTTATGTGCTTGCATAAGAGATGGTGATCATGTAATGTTTAGTGGTTTTATTATGATTAGGTTGCAACATAATTTTGTATTTTTATTTCTTTATATGGTGCATAAATGGCAAAATGTATTTAGTTTCATAAATGAATAGATCAAATTTTTATTAATTACAGTTAAAAGTTAAGAAGAGTACAAGAAGCCTATAGTTATCATAAAATTGAAATCTAAATAATATATGAAAATTGATCTAGTGTTACATTTATATAACTATGCAAATAAGTTAGCCTGGGTTTGAACTTTTAGAGTTATTTTAAATTTCAAGTTATTAGCTTGAATAGTATGAAGAAGTAAAATTATCAAAACATGGAAATTAATGAAATCCATTATGTTGTTCTTTTGTATAAATAATAATAAATAGAAAACAATCATATACAACTGCTATATAAATATATATATATTAAAAATAATGAATAATTAAAAAACTTCAATAAATTTAAGAAAATTCACAAATCTGGTATCAGCCAATAGGGGAAAAGGACAAAAATAAAGACTTCCTGAATTATAAGTGCTTTACATATAACAATAATCGTAATCAGGATATGTGGAGATTCAAAGAGAATTTGTATTTTCAATGTAAAAAACAGAGCCACATTAAAATGGCATGTAGATTACTAAAAGGGCAAAGCAAAAGAATCTTCATGGGACTAGAATACATGTAAAGCAAGTCTAGAAAGTAATAAAAAAATGAAGGAAAGAACTTTAAAGATTATAACAAAAAAAGCTATGTTTAATTTAAACATGATAAAGAATAAAAAAGTAAAGTCAGTATTCTTAAACATGATAGAAAATAAAAAAGTAAAGTTAGTATTCTTGGACATGATAAAAATTAATGACATTCTAGGGAAAGTCAAATAGACTCTGGATCCATAATAATATTACTTTCAAATTAGTACTGGAAAGAGATTTCTAAGTATAAAAAGATAAAATTAGTGCCAACTATAAAGAAAATTTATGATTATCAAAGGAAGTCAATAAAGTTGTTAGGACAAGCGAAAGTTAATATAAAAAAAGAAACATATATAAAACAGCTGCCTCTCTAACAATGAAAGATTACAATAATTTCTGGGAAAAAATTGGTTCAAATTCCTAGGTTATGCTATAATACATATAAAGAAAATAAACATGAGCAGTGAAATGTATAAATCAGATTACCCAAAGATCTATAAAACAAGATTAGGCAAAATAAAAAAGACTCCAGTTAAGTTACTTATAAATATGGTTACTAATAGCACTCAAATCTAGTCAGATCTCATTAGGAATAAAAGAAAATAGCACAGAAGTTAGTTCACATAGAAGGGAAATGTATTCCCCAGGCCAGCAAACTTAGTAGATTGCCAGATGTATCAGAAGTAAAAAACATAAGGATTTCATCATAATATGGTAAAGTTAGCAAATAGTGGATGTATTAATAACCACATCACTGCCAGGTGGATAAAAAATTATTTATACAAAAATAGATTTGCAAAGGATGGCCAAGATCCAAACCATCAAAAGTACATGAAATGATTTGGCAGTGACAAAAGAAAGTATTATTACGGGGAAATTGGATTGGGAATTCAATAGTAATGATCCCACTTCAAAGCTGAATGAATGTAATACTACAATTACATAGTGAACATCCAGGGATAGTAAGAATAAAAATGTTAGCTCGATCATATGTGTGATGGCAAGATATAGAAAGAGACAAAAAAGTGTATTCAGCAATATCATAAGTGTAAATTAAGGCTAAACTTACCCCCAAAAACCAGAGATGCAGCTTGACAAGAAGCTGCAAGAGCATGATAAAGAATGCACCTAGACTACCCAAGCCCTAAAAAAAATAATCGGAATAACTCAGGAAATAAGGAGATAAATAACAGAGCAAAGTCAAACCAGCCCAAGTCAAAAGACTATGTAGATGACCCAAATATCTTTTTAAAAAAAACTATGTTTTAAACTCCCTACCTAATACTGACGAAGAAAATTAAACAAATAATTTAAATCATGGGGAAGAAGTGTTATATATGGAGAAATGTTATACATACAAAGGAATGTTGTATATAAGTAAGGTTTTACTAATAATTCTAATAAAATGTAAATTAAAAGAAGGAAGGCCAATAGATTTATCCAGAAACAACACCAATAGTTGCAATGGAATGCATTTAATAATGTAATGGAAATTGTGGGGGACAGTATAAATATTCTGTAATAAAGATATGAGGGAAGAATACCGAAAATGCAAGTTAGAATGCAGTGCACTCATACACATACAGTGGCATAGTAGGTAGTAGATAACATGTCAGAGAGAATGCATGTTATAGATACATAGCATGGCCCTAGCTATATCATTCAAGTTAACAATCACATAAACGTTTCAAAAGAAAACTCAGCCTAGATGTGATCATACTGTAGTTGGACCACCACTTAATATGAGATATTGTATTAGAAGGAATGGAAACAAGTAAGGTAATACATAGCAATAAGTCTGTACATTGTATGTGTGTAAATATTGGTAAGTTTTTTTGTTTTTTATCAGAGTATCTTTCGCTTTAGATCATTCCTATGACAACCAACCATCTGCCCAGAATTCAGACCAACCTCTCACACCATAGATGCATTGTAAATAGTCACTGGACCTTTTCAAGCATAGTTTAGAGCAGTCATACTCATAGTTTTTTTCCCTGGGCCACATACATTTGTTTACTATGTCAAGCAGGTTGTGATATGCTATATCAGAAGTCAGTAACTGGTTGGTGTCATGAGAAAAAATGTCTGACTTCTAATTCGTGTGTGCCATAGATTATAGACCAGTTGTACTATATCTTTTATAATTATATCACATGATCACCAATTCTTATGCTTGCTCATGACTGTTATTAAAAAAGGTAAAACTCTCCATACAGTAGTGCCACTCAGTGCAAGCCAGAGTAATCAAAGGATGCCAGAAGGCTTGTGCATAAAATCCCTATCTCGTGCCTACTCATCTAATATCCCCAGACTAGTTTCTGGCTTGTGGCCTTCGTCAGTGAGGAGCCTTGGATCTGAGAGCACTGCACCTAGATCTTAGGATCTAATGCAACCTTCCAGCAGCCACCTTTTATCTCTACTTAACTACAAAACCATGAGAATAAAATTGAAAACACAAGAATATTTTCAATCCAAGCTTATATAGTCTTGCCTAATAGGATAGTGGTGACTATGGTTATTAAAAAACCAAAGACACTAAAATGTATGGGTACTGAACTGAGTTCAGACCTATATGACTATATAAGCTAATGAGCTTGGATTGAAAATATTATTGTGTTTTCAATTTTATTCTCATGGTTTTGTAGTTAAGTAGAGATAAAAAGTGGCTGCTGGAGTGTTGCATTAGATCCTAAGATCTAGGTGCAGTGCTCTCAGATCCAAGGATCTTCACTGACAAAGGCCACAAGCCAGAAACTAGTCTGGGGATATTGGATTAGGACTAGATAGGAATTTTATGCACAAGCCTTCTGGCATCCATTGATTACTCTGGGTTGCACTCGGTAGTACTACTGTATGGAGAGTTTTGCCTGTTTTAATCTTTATAATTAACATGTTGATAAAATATAAAAAATCGTTTACTTGATCCAAACATTTATTTAAATATTAATGCGATTTTTGATATTGAGACAAACTTTTAATAATTTTAGATAAGTCGGGTTTATAAGTGCTACATGGTACTCTTAATATATTATCAAGATGTAAATCAGTAAACCTGTTTTCATATATATTTTTTGCATATTTCATTTTTAAATAACATGATTCACATAGACATGTCTATGTGAACAAGATGAGCAACATTTGTGCACACTTTTTGACAGTTTTATATTTTTCAGGAACTAATTTCCAAAATTCCATATATTCCTTTCCCTGTTTTTTTCTTTTTAAAAATGACCGCCAAATTTATGTCATTTTTAAATTCAACAAATTTATCAAATGGCTTAACATAGTCATGCTCAAGTTCAGCTAATTGTAAAATAGTTGCTATTTCTAAGTGCCAGGGATTTTCTATAAATAAAAAAACAATTCTTAATATTTCTTAAATCTTGAAATTTGCTTTTAAATTCTTTCAATAAAGCAGCTAAATAATTTGAAATGATGGCATAGATTTCTAAAGAAATGTCAATACCATCTTGTTTAGCTTTTGTCAATGTTCGGAAATGATGTAGTATTTGGTTTTGTATTTCTTGGTAATAAATACTTAGTTTTTCTTCAAACACAAATACTTTATTTGCCATTTGTGAAATAATTTTATTTTCATCTTAAAAACTAATATTAACATCACAAAGCTTTTCTGTGATGTTGCATAAAAAAGCTAAAAGACACCCCGGCATTGTCAAGCTCATTAGAAACTTTATTGTTTTCTACGCTGTAATGAAATAAAACGATCTAAAACTTTATCTCTGCTTAGCTACTACACCAAAGTTTGCAAATGTATGGCCCATAATTACTATTTATTTCTTCCAAAAGATTTTTATATTTCTTGGTTCAATTCTCAGATTAAAATATAATTCACAATGTTTATGATGATTTTCATTACAGCATCTACTTCTTTTACGGATATGTGTTCCCAAGTTTTCTTGGTTAATTAAACAGTGAAATAATTTGTTAAATTGTATTTCTTTTTTAATAGGAAAACAAATTCCTTTTCAGATTCGATCACTGAAGGACATCCATCAGTGCACATAGCAACCAATTTTTTTTTATTACACTATTAATATTTTCCAGAAAAGTACAACTATTATTATTGATAAAATCACTACCTCTGGTTTAATCCTTCATAACAAGAAATTTCAAAAAAATCATAACTTGAATTCTGCTCATCTGCTCAGTACAATATGTGCTGAAAATGGCACTTTGTGATGTTGCCGAAATGTCGGTGCTAGAATCAATAGCCAAACTAAAATATTTGCAGTTTCTCAAATCTTTTATTGTGTTATCAGAAATATGTTTTGCAAGATCTTCAATGTGCCTAAGACAAATAGAATCTCAAAGTTGTAGTTTCTTAATTTGTAATATTATTTGATTTTTATTATTAAATTTATCAAATAATATATTGGAAACATTTACAAAACATTCTTTCACATCACAACTTCAGCATTGGTAAATGATTTCGTATTTTTTCCAAATATATAACAAATTTCATATGATATTCGTGTTACCACTGCTTCTTGTGAATCATTACTGACATAACACTTTGATGATGTTGCAATGAATTTTTGGAAAAAGCAAATTTTTCAAATCTTATTAATGTCCCATGAGAAAAAAGGGTTATTAAACAATTTATGTTTCATTGTATAACAATGATCAATATTATATTTTTTAAAAATGATATACAAATCAAACAAATTGCTGAATCTTTGGTTTGATACAACAAAATATTCCTTTTCCCAGTTATCTTGAAACATTCAATTTTTATCATATATTTTTCACTTGTTGTATGGGTATTTAAATTATAGTTTAATATAAAATAGTACATTACAAACACCTATAAGTTTTTCAAATCACTTATGATAATTATGTAACATCTCATCTTGATTTCAAATAATGAACAAGTCTAGATTCCATCTTATAAATGTATTTTATGCACCTGTGTTTATATTAATTCATGTATAAAACAGAACATATTTGATGCAATTATAACAGAATATTATATAACAGAATATTAACAGCTAATATTAATAAAAAAAATCAAAATCAAACAGAAGTGATTTCTCTTTAATTAGATCTGTGATATTTAAAATTTGACAGCTAACATTATTAGCGTTAACAATAAAAAAATCAAAATCAAATGCAAGTGGTTACTCGATAACAATAACGGCAGGTCCCCTCCCCCCATGGTTATTTACATCTGTGAAATTAAAAAACTGACAGTTAACATTATTAGCATGTCAATAAATAAATCAAAATCAAAAGCAAGTGGTTACTCATTAACAATAAAGGCAGGTTTTTTCCTCCCGTGGGTTGTTTAGATCTGTGAAATTAAAAAATTGATAACTAACATTATTAGTGGAAATAATAATAATAAAAAAGACTTAATTGGGAGTGTTTACTTATTAATTAAGAACAGTCAAAAATTTTTTTTCTCTCATGGCAAGAAGAGAAAAACATAAGTGTCACTGATGTCTGCTTAACCATCAGTCAATTGAGCGGACTACATTCAAATGCTTGATGAACCACATGTGTCCTGTGGGCCACAGATAGAGCATTGTTGGTTTAGAGGTACTTAAACTGAACTTTATATGTATATTTTTAAATGTATTTCAAACTTCTATTTCATCACACTTGATTGAAACATATGATCAAAGACATGTGAAAAAGATAAATGATGCCCAGGATGCACATTTCATTCTGAACCAGCACTCATCAGTTGATCCAGATTACAATCTTTTACACATATTTTCATCATTTGTTTAGAATATATATTAGATAGTAAATTATTACAATTTAATTGACAAGTTTAAAATTTTCTGCACCCACAACTGTTATGAATTTGCAGGTAGTGTTTGATTTTAGCTTCAGTTGCTATGACAACAGCAGAAGTGAATCAGGAATAGACAAAAGCCAAGTAGTCAAGAGAATTTATAGCAGTAACTCATTGTTATGTGGAAGTCAAGGTCACCAAGCTGAAATGGTAAAATAAGAAGTAAACATTAGAGGGAATCAATCCAGGCTGGAAACATAAACAAACCAACAATTACTGCAGTATGAAAAAACCTGACAAGTGGCAATGGAACCATGAACTGAATACCGTAGTAATAATCTTATTGTAAATATGAATAATAAACATGTGAAATTATAATTGGAGTTTGTATTGTACACAGTAAGTCACAGATTACAACACATATGCTGTAAGATTTGTAAATTGTATGAATTGAAGTTCTTTTGGACTTAGCATTGAGAAAAATTCTTCCTTCTCATGATATTTTTTTCAGAATAACAATTGTTGACTTATTAAATGCTACATTCCTTAATTGATAATGTAGGAATTTCAAACAATTTAAATAGAAATATGAATATTTATCGTTTCTTAGGGATGATTGTAAAAGAGAAATAAAAGTATATATATATAAAGTAAAATGAATAATTTTTTCTCTCTCTTCAGCAAATTTTATCTATCTGTAAGTTTATCAATTTTTATGAAAGAAAAAAAAAGATATTAACATTTTTTTAAAAGAATGCTGTTTTTAATTAATTAAAATTGATTTTTTTCTTTTCACTCTCTTTCTAAAAAAAATGTAATGTTTTTCTAATTAAAATATAATTAAATAATTATCCTGTTTCTATTATTTTTTAAAAAATAACTAGAGAAATTTTTCAATAATTAGGGTATCATTGGGAATTTTTCATTAATTAAAAAAAACAGGGGAAATAATCCTTTTGTAAAAATAGAATCAATTGGTCATATTTTACGACTGTCATTTCTGAGATAAGTGGAGACTGTGTTAAAATGATATAGGGGAAGATTAAAACATTAGACTTGTGTCTAATCAGTATCAGTCAGTCTGGATCCAGCTATTGAGAAGAAAACAGCAGTAGCAGGTCAGCAATAAAGAGAATAGTAAGAAGTTAAGCTTGTAGTCTGAAGCAAGATTAACTTCACTATTAACTGTTAAAAAAGACTTGGAAATAGAATTGAAAAAACTATGTGCTAAACTTTAACTAAAAGTTGAGCATCACCAATCCAACATATAACCTGTTTCATTAAAAGAAAATATAAATTAACCCTAGGTGAAATTTATATCAACCCTTGTATGTCCATCCAAAATCACGACTGTCTCAGCCTCTGCTAACCTAACCTGAAAATCTATGCTCAGAAAATTATATTGTAAAATGGATAAATTTAGCCTATGCTTGTGTTATCAGGAAAATTATTATATTGTAAAAATTGATAAATTTAACTTGTGTTAACCTGATCTGAAAATTATTAAAATATAAAATATAAACTATAAGAAGAAAATAATTGGTAAACTGAACTTGTGTTCACTTGCAGTGGATCTACAAAAAAAAAGTTAGTGAGACAACTTCTACAAAAAGGATTATTTAAACTAAAAACTGAAGCTACAAGAAGAAAAAACTAACATGAAAGAAACTGAAACTTGTAAAATCAAAAGGACTAAGACAGAAAGAAATCTATGGTAGAAAGATACTATAGTGAGTTTATCTACATTTACAAATAACTTTTAATATAATAATTGATAGTAATGAATAATTTTGCCCTAAGTTTTTTTTTTGTTGAAACGTTTTTTATTTATTTTATTTTCCCTTCAAAAATATTAAAATGTATAAACCATCACATTTTCAAAAAAAAAAAAAGGAAAAAGTTTTAGCTAATCTTAATTTTTTTCATCTTTTATTATGTGTTACTATGTTTTCAGATTTAATTGTAAAAATAAAAATGAGGTTTTAGCTAATCTGAGATTAGTTTATCTTTTACTGTGAAATGTTGTTTTTCAGTTTTAACTATTAAAAAGAGGAAATAATTCAGTTAAAGTAAATGTTAATTAAATAATAAGAATCAACAAGAAATAATTTTGTTTTATGCTGTTTTCAAAAAATTATATCAATTCTAATTTCTTGCAATAAATTTACAGATAAATTATTTTTATTGGAATATTTTATTATACATCTATAAAAAATTCAGCTGTTTTTATTATATTAAATTTATAATAATATTTAAAAATCTACTTACCTTTCTTCCTGCTTTGTTAGGAGACTTCTTTTAAATTGGTAATATAAAAATGTCTTTTTCAGAATATCTAAATAACAACTAATGATATGATTAGATTAGATAATTATTACACTCAGACAAAAATATTTGACTACTAAATTTTGTTTAAGCTATGACTTTTAAAATAATTTTATTTTAAATAAAAAAAAGATATCTTTTTTAATAAAAGTGGGCTTGTTTACTATTGTTTCTATTTTTCTCTAAATTGCACAGTCTAAACTTCGGATATGTAAATCATGGCAAAAATATTTTGAATTGCATTAAATACTTTTATACTTTTAAATGTATCACAATTTTCAGCCCCTAATTATGTTTTAATAACCATAATGCTTATTTTATTTGCTTATACATAACAGAACTGATGGAATCATTATCCATGCATAGAAGTTGACAAGAAGATGCTTTCTTTCTTAATAATAAAAAACAATATCAATTCCTTTAAAGTGATATAATATGTTTGGAAAAATCCTCGATATCATGGAAATAATATAATGATTATGAAGTTTTAGTGAAAAAACATGATGGAAAAACATTTGTTTCATATTTTTTTATAATGAAAACAAAATATATTGGTTTTTTTTACAACATAAAAATAATATAATATTTATGAAAATAATATAATATTTATGAAAATAATATAATTTTTTAGACAACAAACTTGAAATTAATATTTTTAGCAAACAAAAAATGATTGAAAAGCATATGGGAGAAAGTAATTGAAAAAAAAAATCCATTAAATGTTTATCAGGAGAAACATTCTGTATGAAATTATCGATGAGGGCAAACAATTCCATAAATTGGGAAAAATAAATAATGTGATGACAACAAGTGTGTCAGATTTATATTTTCTGAATGACATTTGTGACTCTTACTAAACATGAGGTTGTTAATAAGTTATACATACATAATTGCTTTTTAAAATGTAATTTTTTTTTTATTTGCATTATAAATCAAAATATACATAATAGTAGGTTTGCTTTCTAAATAAATAATATTATTTTCATGCTGCTTTTGTTTTCAAACATATTATATTATTTTAAATAAACAAATATTATTTTCACTATGAAAAACAAAACAAAAATTCATATTAGCATCTTCTTGTGAATTTTCATGTGTGATAGAGACTCCACCAATGAATAGTACATGCATAAAATTGGCATCGGTAAATTTCTATTGCTATTGATTCAAGAAATGAATTATAATACCAAGCTAGAAATTATTTAAATTAAAATTCTATTTACATCCTCCCATATTTATATATTCTTTCAAATTGTTTAGTGAATTCTTAAGAATTATATTTATTGATATAGATTCAATACTATAAATCTAACATTCTTCGTTCTCTATCTTTCCTTGATCAAGGATTTTGATAAATTAAGCAAACCTCTTAATCCCTTATTATAAATTTATATTTATTTATTGATATGCATCTGTAATTTTCTTTAATATATGTATATTTATAAACAATACATATATATATATATATATTGTAACAAACGGGTTCGAATACATGCATATGTAAAATATGACATAATTGATAGTGTTAATGTAGGGACCATGTATAAACAAATAAATAAAAGAATATATGTAAACGGTCATTCGAACCCGGTTACAAGTAATGTAGATATAGCGTATGTGTGAGTATAAAAATACGTAGGTAGTATCGGAGGGGTTGCGATCACTTATATATGTAGAGCTGTATAAAGCGCAATTAATTATTCTTAGATAGATTTTATTCACATAGTTTTTTTTTGAGTTTATTAATAATTTTGGTAACACGTGTTTTCTTTTGTTGAGTCACCTTGTGAACATGTGAGAACTGAAATAGGATGAGTGAATTGCTGTAGGCAGTTTGGTAATAACTGGCGCCGGGAAGGCGGAAAACTGGTCTGTGGATATAGTTTTTTTTTGTGTTGAAGAACAATGGAAGGACTGGTCAGCGGCGTAGGAATATGCAGAAAGATTTTGAAAAGTTAAAGGTGAATACAAAAGAACTTTTTTTTTGTCTTGCGCTCGAGTGGAGAAAAAGGAAAAAAAAGAAGAGAAGCGGCTTGAATCCTAACAAGGAGGACGCAAAGATTTTTCTTAAGAAGTTTTAATATTTTTTTGTCAGAAAATGTCGGGGTAATTGGATTGTGCGCTAGTCGTTACTCGACTCCGAGGATACTCGTCATGAATTCACCTGACCGGACTTGCGAACTGTCATAATAAATCAAGAGATTTTGTTCCATCGAGGAAATGTTGACCAAAATCGTTCGAGATTTAGACCTTTGCGAAAGAGTACACCAACTACTTCACCTCTGAAACCTGTCGCCGGACCTAACAACCATTGGAACTGTTTGCCTTCTGTGAGATCCACCAGATTAAGTTCATGGCCAGACGTCAATAGACTTGTTTAATCGAGTGAGTCCAGGTAAAGTGACACATCACCAACTATTTCTGTATATGTATCTCAATAAAGAATTTGTGTTACCTCAGTTAATTGCTATATTAAAATTTTATATTTAAAGTTAGATATATGACTATATTAATCATACCGCTCACATATATATGTATTTGCATTATTTGATGTGTGGATGAATGAGCGTGATATATATGTGCGTATGATAATGGATGGCCTGAGTGTTTGCATAGCAATCATATATGTAGGTCCGAATGAGATTTATTGGGAGGGTATATGATCAAGTAGAATAAATCCCATCAGACCCGGGTTAGATTAAGGATTTCGAGCTTTAAACTATCGCAAAATAAATATATGCGTAGGACAGGGTGGGTTAATTTATAGCCTTGTTCTCTAGATAGACAGATGTCCCCAACCTTGAGATTGAGCTAGTTCGGTGCGTCACCACATCAGATAGATATCAGAACCTATATATATGTTTTCGAGGAGGTAATTCCTACCTACTGGTAAGATTGGCGCGTGAGATGGGTTCAAACCATGCTCATAAATACCTCTCATCGAAGCTTCGGGTGAGAGTCCATAATGGAGGATTATAGATATGTCGGTGGGTGTTATAATGGCGCCCAATGTGGGGCAGCGAATGTTAGAGAACGGGCAAGTAAGCAGATTTTTTTTTTAAATAAAAGAAAGGAAAAGGGAAAATAAAAGTGATAGTGGTGATAAAGCGGAAAGAGCGTGAAAACATATGGGAAAGATGGTAGATGGGCATGTTCTGCGGGCGAATGTGTGGATGAAAAGGTTCTCATAGGGTCGTGGGGAAATAGCGTTGATGTATGTTGAAACATATATATAAAGTCAGGGTTTAGAAAGCAGAGGTTAAGAATTTATCCAATAGTGAGATATCATAAACGATATCGTTCAAGAGGATAAGAAGGGGCAAAGGTATCAGGTGGGTCATGACAGGACCACTGGAAGCCGGGGTGATGAACCTGGCACATAACCTTAATAATAAGATAGATAAAGAAATGAAGCCAAAAAATAAACAAAATGGAGAAAAGCAGAAGGCGACGGAAGAGAAGGAAATAAATATATCCGAGAAGATTTTAGAAAAATTGGAAAGTCTGGAACTCCGATTTCAGGAGATAGAATGGAGACTAGAGATAAAAGGTGAGGGAAGGGCGGAGAAACCTAACGAGAAAGAAGTAGAAGGAAGTTTAGATGAAGGGAAGAGGGATGTAAATCAAAGACCGAGGCCTAGCGAGACGGAAAGGCCGGAACATATGGGAAAATGCAAGGAGGTGGCGGTACATAACCAAGTGAACCACTTTCTAAAGGTACGACCGTTTGCAGGTCAAATGGGGGAAGCTCCCGTGAGAACATTTATGGAGCTTACGAAGATACTTCGACATGAATCCCATGCCAGAGGAGGGAAAGTTGGTGGTAGCGTGCAGTCATTTAAGTGGGAATGCCCAAGAGTGGTGGGACTCATTGTCCACACACACATATAGTACAGTAATACAAACAAATATTTAAAATGCTTTAAGAAGATGAAAATTTAAATCATTTACAATGAATGTTTTATCTTATTTTTGGTAAATTAGAGAAAAAATAGATTTTATATTTTCCTTTTGAAATAAAAAATAGAATTAGGGGAAAAAAATTTTAAAGCTTATTTTATTCAAAAGCAACAACAAAAAAATAAATTCTTTTAGTGATTAGAAATAAAGTTATTATATTTTAAATAAATTTGATGGCATGGTTTTAAAGAAACATTGTTAAAATAATTCAATTAATTTTACAAGTCTTATAATTGTATATTGTTGTCAAAAAAAACTTTGGACTTATTGGTATTAGTGCAGCTACTTGCGATCCATAGACCAAGTAAACCTTGAAACTTTTTCCTATCACAAGTAGGTTTAGGATTCTTCTTTCAGGAAACCAGCCTTTAGCAATCCAGACAACCATCTGTTAACAGTTTGTAAATATATATCTAGCTACTATTAGCTAGAGCAGGGATGCCCAACCCGTAGCTCGTGAGTCACATGTGGCTCGCGCTACCGTTTAATGTGGCTCGCATTGCACTCTTCAAGAAAAATTGATAAAATATTTTATGTGCCTTGACGCCACATGCACACATTAAAAAATAAACATTTTTACAAAACAAGCGATAACAATATGCAGTGTCAGGTTTCACATTAAATAAAATAATTAAAATATACTTTTCCTGTAATTGTAATTTATATGCATGTTACCAAATTTTTAATAAATAAATAAAATGTATTTACATTTTTTTTCTTTTTAACATATTACACCAGTTTTTTTTAGCTGTTTATAAATGTAATATGAAAAATGCAATATATAATTGTGGCTCCCCAAATTTTTTTAAATTCTCAACTGGTTCGCGTCAAGTTAAAGGTTGGGCATCCCTGAGCTAGAGGGTTGGGTTGATCAGATAAGCACTGTTGTAATGATTATAAAAACTAAAATATGATTGTAGTATGATGGGCTTCATTACCAATTAATAAAGTATTATATTTTTGTGGCTATTAAGGAACATTTACTTTTTGCTTTTACTCCTGATTTTATATTTTTTTAGGTAATATAAATTTATATTAGTTTAATGTTTTATCAATCTTTCAATTCTATCACAATGTCTTTATCAAGCATTATTTTTATATACACTTTATGCAGACTATATTTTGCATATTCATGCTGTACTTAAACATTTATGTTATTTTGCATTACAAATCAAAAATAGCCTTTTTTAAAAAAAAATAAAATGCTATTGACATTCAGAATATTTCCTTTTTTTTTTTTCCTATTTTAAATTTATTCAGATATAATATTGATAATAGAATTAATCCCCTTAATTTTTTAAATAAATGACAACAGGGAGATAAAAACTAGTATTAAAACAGGTAAATCTCTCCATACAGTAGTGCCACCCAGTGCAAGCCAGAGTAATCAATGGATGCCAGAAGACTTGTGCATAAAATCCCCATCTAGTGCCTATTCATCCAATATCCCCAGACTAGTTTCTGGCTTGTGGCCTTCATCAGTGAAGAACCTTGGATCTGAGAGCACTGCACCTAGATCTTAGGATCTAATGCAACCCTCCAGCAGCCACCTTTTATTTCTACTTAACTACAAAACTATGAGTCTTAAACTGAAAACACCTTAATGTTTTCAATCCAAGCCCATTAGCTTATATACTCATAACAACAGGTTATATACAAGCATATGAAGTGGTGGTCATGTGATGTTTATTGATAAAAACTAGTACATGGATAATCATTTATAAGAAAGAGGTAGCAGATTAAATTTGTAATAAAAGTCATTGCTGAGTAAAGAAAGCAACAATAAATCACTTTGGCTTATAATTCCCTTGTTTTTTCATTCTGAGCATGAGCACAATATTAATTCAGAGAGGTGTTGAGACTTTAGTTAAGAAAGATTTTGGTGTTTGCCTGGGCAGGAGTAAACATGCAGCTAAGTTATTGAGAAGTGCTGGGAAATTTGAAAATAAAGATAAATAATATTAATGTTGAAAGATTAAGTGAAGTGAGTGGAATGGATGTGGAGCAGTAAATAGTAGAAATATTATTATTTTATTCTATTCACGAAGCACAATAAATGGAGTTAGTATTGCTGTTGGAAAGATAGTATGAAATAATATGACAAAGGTGTAGATTGTGCTGATGATAAATGAGAATAATTGCAAATCTTAAGGATTTGGTATTCATACAGGTTTAATATGCCAACTACTAATCATGATGAACAGTATGGAAAAGACAGAGGAAATAATACAATGTGAGAGAAAAATTTGCATGTATTGAAATGCTGTGTTGGGAAAGGTTAAGAAGGTAAAATTGTTGTCAATTATGGTATTGGAAGGCGGAATGAAAGAGGTAATCAGCTTATGGAATTTTGTAAAGAGAATAATTTAGTAATTGCAAATACATATTTTAAAAATCATTCAAGAAAATTTTATACATGGTAGAGAAAGATAATTAGACTATTCATTGATGTAGGATAAATATAAAAATGCTATTAAGAGCTTTGATATAAACTCTGTTCACAATATGACAATGAAAAAATTAAAATTGAATTTAAAAATAATGAAAATGGTCAGGATATGTAAGATGGGTCTGGGACAAAGTGAGAAGAATGGAAAGAATGG
Organism: Epiperipatus broadwayi; assembly: GCA_028023455.1. Taxonomy (NCBI): domain Eukaryota; kingdom Metazoa; phylum Onychophora; class Udeonychophora; order Euonychophora; family Peripatidae; genus Epiperipatus; species Epiperipatus broadwayi. The sequence continues at coordinate 335,108 of JAQFVV010000042.1, read as the reverse complement.
TTTCATATGTAAAAAAAATAAATAATGAGAATTAATAAAGGTGAAGAATATATGAATGATTCTGATAAATTTTGGTGTAGAATTAAACGGGAATATTAAACACCTCAAAAAATACAATAGGAAAAAAAATTTGATTAAGAAAAGCTAAATGATTTGGATAACTAAAGGAATATTGAAAAAATGGAAGTGAGGAGAAGTTGGAAGAATGTCAATAGTAAGGAATGGTAAAGGGATAACAGAAAAATTAATAATGAATTGAGGAAAATAGATTTAACAATAGAAAAATAATTGGGACAAGAATGTGAGAAGATAGATGTGCTTCATCAGGCAAAAAGATATAATATAGTATTTGATAGAATTAGAAATATCACTTGGGAAAAAAAAGATATGGTTAATGAATAAAATAACTGATAAGAATAGAAAGAGATTAAATGATAGGGATGATGTAAAATGAAAAAAATATCTTTAATATCTGCTTAAAAAAGAAAATGATGTAATTAATTATGAGTTTGAAAATGAAGTAGTTGTTGAAATAGAAAAAAAAGATATTGATATTTTTGATGGAAGAAATAATTATATTGATTAAAGAAATAAAAAATGGTAAAACTGTTGAATTTGATACAATGCCTATTGAATTTTTGAAAGAAACTATTATTAAGAAAATTGTTGCAATGTGCAATTTAGTATATAATATTGGAGTTTGGCCTAAAGACTTTTTGAGGATTATAATGAATGATTCCAATTGCTAAAAAAAGACAGCTGTTAGATGTGAAAAGACAGGACAATAAATTTATTATCTCATGATTCAAAAAATATTAGTGAGGACCTTAGCTTGAAAAATATATGGAAAAATATAGTGAAGATTCAGAGAGAGAAAAGTACAAGAATATTATTGATGTTGTTGGAATAAATGCAGATAAGTATATTGACAAATAAAAAGAAATCAGTACATGTTTTGTGGATTTGAAAAAAAGCATTTGATGGGAAACATAAAATATTTTAGAAAAAAAAAAAAAAAAGATCGATTTGGGCAAAGAATAAGAATCTGATTAGAGAATAATGAAACTGAGGAAGTGAGTATAGAAACAGATGTTAGACAAAGATTTTGCATGTCACCTGTAATTTTTAATATTTATTTAGAAGACATGATAGATAAATATTTGATTGTGGAGGAATTAATATTTAGAGGTAGAGTATTAAAAGGTATAAGATTTGCAGATAATAGAGTTCTTATAACTGAAGATGAAAAGAATCTCCAGAATACATTGAATAATTTAGAGGGAAAATGTATGGAATATGGAATGAATATTGAACTTGAAAAGATTATGTGATTATGGATAGGAAGAAATACAAAAAGAATATAAGTTAATAGTCATAAGACGATTCAAAAATTCACTAGATTTAAATTCTAGATATTTGGTTAAGCGAGAATGGAAGTAACAAATATGAGATTAAAAGAAGGATAGCATTGGCAAAGAAAGCATTTACTAAGAAAAAAAAAGACTTTGTGACCTTTTGAAGAGAGAATTAAAATGATGATTAATTAAGTGCTATATGTGGAGTGATTATTGTATGGTTGTAAAATGGGGACAATGAGTAAAAGAATTGGGAATAGGTTAGAGGACTCTGAGATGAGGTTATGGAGAAAAATGGAAAAAAATAGTTAAATAAAATGACAAAGTCTGGAAAGAGTAAATTAAAAAAAAAAAAAAACTGCTTAATGATAGATGGTTTGGAGGGAATAGTGGATGATAACAAAAAAATAGGATGGAGAAGATTCAGGGTGATTTACAACATTGGGAGAGATATGAGAAGTTCTGGGTAATGACAGAACAGAATGAATAAATAGATAAGTTGACCATGTGATTGCTCTCTGGACCTGACCATAGAACACAACACCACAATTTTAAAAATTTTGATTCAGTTTTATTAAAAATCCAAATACAATTTTTTTTTTTTTTAATCAGTTATAAATTTACATTAATTTAATGTTTTCCTCATATTTAGACTGTATAATATGATTTTCATCAAGAAGACATATATACACTCTATGTGTATTCTAATTTACATATGTGCACATATATAAGTAATATATATAGGTCGTGTGACGTGACTGATTTTTACATTATATAAGTATATTTTGTCTGGATGTTTAAAAATAGAAAAAAAAAAAGATATATATATGGAACTATATTTTTTTCTTTTACAAAACAAAATAAACAAATATATCTGCAGCATGTACATATTTTCAATACAAGCTTCACACGTTGTATATAAAAATCACCCTTGATTAAGACCAAATAATATAGTTAAATATTGGGAAATATTTTAATTAATACAAATTTATATTTGAATAAGAATAACAAATAAATATAAAAGTATTGTATTGAATTTATATTTTTAATAAAACTGAATCAAAGTTTAAAAGAATATGAAATTATATCAATCAAGATAAGAATTAATTATATACTGTGCATTTGCATTGAAGGAACTCCATGATAAGACACAAAATGGTACAAGATGCTAACATTAGCTACAATTCATAAATTACATAATATTTATTGCATTGTTTCCTCTCTAATTTTATTTTCATATATGCTTGTATATTAATTTATTTACTGTAACCTATTGAATATTTTTGAACGGAGTGCATGCTCAAGATATAAAATTTTAAAAAAAAGAAAAGATACTTAGGTAAATCATAACAATTAACTCTTGATATTAGAATTTGCTGAATTTTCACTTTTTTAATTCAATTTATTTATTACTCAATTTATCTATTATTGTTTCTGAAAATAGTAATGCACATATCTTCCTCAAATAAATTGTGCAATAATTTTTTTAAAAAATTTCATTTAAGAATTCCTATTTTTTAAAAATCCAGTTTAAAAATCTTATGACTATGATTTTCCCAATTTATTTATTTATTTTTTAAAAAACATTATTTACAGAATTTTACTGTACATATTGATTGAAACAATTCTTACCACATCAAATAGTTCAATAAAACTGAATCATTCTGGGACTGCTCACTTTTGCAGCAAAGTTGTTCAAAAAATTTTCCCTAAAATATAAATACAATTGAATGAATATATATATATATATAAGTGAAATAGTGCTTAAAGCTAACTGGGATAATGCATTACAGTGACATGTTTATTTCATGTTTAAAGAGGTTTATTTAAACTTCATTGTATCAATAATTCATACTCTGTAGTCAAGTTGCAATCTTTAAGTGTCCATATATATTCAATGGACCATTAGTAGGAATGGATTTCCATTCTTGCTATTAAAAGGTGTGAAGATTGCTTTGACGGTAGTGAGAGATATTGATTACTGTTTTTACCGTGAATGTTTAGGTGGTTACTGGTTGTATCTAATTATATATATATATAAAATCAAAAGTGTTTAATATTACATACAATATGTATATTTAATATGTATACATTAATAAATATTATCATATGTACCTAAAATTTTTAACGAGGACATCATCCTATGAAAACATCTTATACTAACACAATTATTCATCAAAATGTTATAATTATTGAAAAAAAAAAAAGAATGGAGAAATGTTTTAAACTCTATTAAGCTTATGAGAATGATCTATGTTTGAATTCAGTTTTGAAATTTGGTGAGTGATTACATTAAAACTACTTTCGGTTTGTCAGCGTATCAACGAATAAAATAGCACATATTATGTGATGATTATATGAGAATACATGTCAAAAACTGCAGAGCATATACTATTGTACATAAAGGCTATATGTATGTTATATTTTATAAAAAATAGATATATTGTTTTACTAACCGTAGGGTTATAAGCTATAAAGCTAGTTTGTACTCCAGAGAAAAATAGCAATGGAAACTTAATAATAGATAGAGATAGTAAGTTTTATAAGCAATAAAAAAGATTTCAAATAGTTAAAAGGAAACTTACATGTAAAAAGATATTTAAGTTCTAAAAGCAATGGAAAAAAGATTGCTGAAAAATAAAGGAAACTTTATTTTATATAGATTACTTTAAGGTTAAAAGCAATGAAGAAAAATTGCATATAGATAAAATAAACTTAAAATTAAAGAAAAGATTGCAAGTTAAAAGAAATGCAAAAAGATTACTGAAAGATAAACTGAGTTGTGAATTATAATGCCGGATAATGGATTTTTTAAATACAGAAAAAACTTTTACTGTTTAAATTTAAACATTAAGATATTTTTAACAAAGCAAAGAAAGGAATAAATATCTAAAGCACAAGGGAAAGGAATGTGAACGTAAGCAAATAATCATTGTAAAGATGCATTAGTCTAATAGATTGCTGCTACCCTATTATAATTCTTCTAATGAATTTTACTGTTACCCTATTGGAATGTTAATAACATTATTAATGGATATGAAGCGGGAGAAAAAAAAGTATAAATAGTGTGTGCTGAAATGAGTAAGCATCTTTGTGTCAGCTTTTCTTTACTCATTGTAATGCTGTTGTGGTTGCTGTTTCAGGAATTAACCTAGAGAAAAAAGCTGAGGGAAAAGTGTACCAACTTTTCAGCATCAAGGGATGTGGTCCTAGAGTTCGTGCCTCTGTAGATGAAAGATAGCCAGAGAGGAAAACTTAACAGACCACCCCACTCTTATATTATTTGCGTACACATGATAAGGTCCAAATAGGATTGTGCATAAAGGACTGTGAGTATAAACTTTAGTTATTCACTTAGGCCCACCACTAGTAGAGTGGAAGTGCAGCTTAGTCTGTGATTATATTAGCATTGAGGGTTTAGAACTTAAAATCAAGGACTCAACTGATTATGTTTGTAAATTAAGCAATGATGGAACCGATACTGAATTAAACCGATTAATTATGTGTATATATTCGTAAATAAATATTGTCTAATCTTTATTAACATTGTTTTCTTGTAGTTAATAAGTTTGTTATAATTGTTGGCATTCAGCTTCATAGTTGAATACACAACAAATCTGGTGCAGTTGACAGTCATATTCGAACCCTGGTCTAAAGTAGGGATTTCATATAATAGGGGTTTAGGCAAAGTCTGGTTTCAGGTGAATAATTACTAAAAATAAAAATGTTGTTAGGACAGTTTGTAGTAGCTGAATTTGATGTTAGTGATGCTGGGGAATGGCCTCTTATGCTACTCAGCTTGAAATTTTTTTCTTGCTCAATGGGATTGAGGACAAAAAGAGAAAGATAGCAGCTTTGATGTGTCTACCAGGCAGAAGAGTAATTGATATAATAAATAAATATTTTGAGCTACCCATAAAGGATTTGGTAGCATATGAGGCTATAGTGAAAAAATTAAATGACCAAAGCACCTGTCAGTCTAAACATGTAGTTAGGTTGTCTCTAAGGAATAGAAGATAATTCAAGGGAGAATCTGTAAAAGAGTATGGTTTGGCATTGAGACAATATCGTTTTGCTGTTGACTGCACCAATTGCTAAGTCCAGCTATATCAAGATGCGATGCATTTCCACGAGTGGACTAATATCTAAATCAAACACTACCATGAGTGATATTGATTTCTATGCACTACCACGAGTGACTATAATGAAATACAGTTTAATTTGAATAAATGCTTAATATACAATCAATCAAGAAGAGAGTTAATAATTATACAGTTATTATATCATTGGACCCAAAGACATAGACAAAATAATAATGAAGATCGGTATGACCTGTTTAAACTCCTAGCAGTCCGCACTTGAAGTTACACCAAATGGAAACACTTGCTCAACTGTAATCCATACACACAGGTAGAACTCCAAGAATTAAGTGGTCTGATCCCTCAGAACTGAGCAGTCATTATTTTTTAATTTCCGGAAATGATTGGCTGATTACTGTACATCCAATCAGATTATTCTTTTTCTTGCTTGAAGGTAATTAATTATTCTTCTAATTTAATTAAATATTGATTTCGTAGATTGTCATTATCGAAAAGAATCTACTTAGCATTCCTTTTAATTATTTAATTTGCTTCGACAATCTACTGTGCTAATTAAACTATTGTTTCATTTTAGCTTTTAATCTTTTTAATTAATTACTATAGCTTTTAATTTCAACTTACAAGAATGTATCTTTAATATTTTTGTTTATAACTTTTTCTCTCTCTGAAAGTTTCTACATTTGTGTGAGTATATATATGTGTGTGTGTATAAAAATCAAATACACATACACAGCAGTTTATGTTAGAATCACAAACATTTTATTCTTCCTTTATTATCCTTTTCAAATTTAATATATAATATTTTGTATAATAAAATACTTTCTGAGCATAATGCTAAAAATTTTACATAATTTTAGAATGTATTTAAAGTTAATACTGATTTAAATTAATTAGAGTCCATAATTTCTTTATAAAAAGACTAATCTATTATATTTATATAAAAGAAAAAAATTATTAGAAAGAAAAAAATCACCCAGAGTTTAATTAATAGAATAGAAAAGTCAGACATTTTGCTATTAATTTTATTTTAAAAATAAAAATTCAGTACAATAGTTAATTTTTGTTTCTTACTCTTATTACTTCAATGAACACACGAGTTAACATTCACTTCATAAAACATATATAAATATGTCCCCTCAATTGATTATTAATAACTATATTATTATTTTTTAAAAGTTTGTTTATACTATAATTTTGATTTATATATGATACTATACATATAAAAAGCATGTGTGTTATATGTGAGTGTTGAAAAATAATATGTACTTGTAGTGTGATAAAAAATCCTAATTAATATTTATCGACAAAATGTGACCTATTATATCCTATATATGCTTGAATGTGAGGGGTTGACTGTGGCTTGGAACAAAATATAGCATAGTTTGCAGCTCCCTTATTATTGATCTACGTGTAAAAATAAAATATAAATAAGTTCTTTTGATCTACGTGTAAAAATAAAATATAAATAAGATCTTTTATGCATTCCTCCCCCCTTCCAATGCTCCATTATTTCTGCAAATGCAAAAAAGGAACTTAATTTATTAATATATTTACAATCAAAGAACTTAGTATAAAATATTAAACATTTTTTATTAATTTATTTATTTAATTTAATTATTCTTGTCATATTTACTTAATTATTTATTTATTAAATTGTTTGAAATCTTAAATTAAGATAAACACTTTAAAATATTTCAAAACCCCAATTTCCATTCATTTGAATAAAATGTTTTTTATAATCTTAAATTTTTATTTCATTAAAAATTCTGACTGATCGTCAGTTTTCATTGCTAAACAAAAATTTTATTATAAATATCAAAATTTATTATTAATAAACTTACATACATTACTTCACTGTAAAATACTGCCATAAATAATAAATTGAGCCATTTGAACAATTAATAAAAAAAATTAAAGTGTTTAATGCTTGTCCAATAACTCTCTTTGAAAAGAGAAATGTTGAATATTTATATATGGTTCAATGTGCTTGGGGTTCAAAGTCTTAGGTATGTTCTAAAATTTCAAACCATTAGACTGACATCTTAGAAAAATCTGTTGTTGATGCTGAAAGATTTGTGTTTGTAAGACAGTTCCCTACAGTTGAAAACCATATCTAAATTTTCTTATAGAAAAAATACATTTAAACTATATTAAATATATACATGAACTATATCGGGTATGCATACAAACATAAACAATATATTTGCTTAAAATTTTTTTTTTAAATTTGAAAAATTGTGCAATTGCCACAAAATTGTTTTGATTAATAGCACTATCTGCACTTAAAAATTATTTTGAAAAAGACTTAGTTTGATAATATTTAATATTTTTTCTCTGAGTATTTTGAAACTGACCAAAAACTTTCTCATCCAAAGTTTATTGGGTAAAGAATTTTTGATTTTTATATCTGGAATTGTTAATTAACAGTAAAATTGAAGCAAGACAATATTTTACATAATTATGACACAATATGACTAAGAAAAAAAGAAATATCTACAAAAAATCATGTTGCATTTGACTAATAAAACATAATAGCTGACCGAGCCCTCATATTTTATAGAATATGAAAATAATTCAGTTTAATAATAAATTTCTTTATTTTTCACTTTTTTCCCATTCCCTCAAATGATTTTAGTGTAAACCTATGATGTATGAATTTTTTTCTTAATTCATTATGTCTTAATAAAAGCAAAAATGGATTACAAAGATTTTAATATGTGTAACTAATTCACTGAATATAAATCCATGATAAACAAAAATAATAGCAAACATTTTAATAAATTAATTACAAAATCCTTTAATTATTCAAATATTAAAATGAAAAAAAAAAGATTTTTATTTTATTTTTATTTTGCTCCACAGATGATGCCATGTAAAATTTAGGTACCTACATAATATCGCTAACTATATTTACAAGTTTTATAGTGAAAAATGTAAAAATTATAAAGTTAAATATATATTAAAGATATTTTACCTGATATTTTGGACATGTTACTACTTTATTATCCAAATTAATAAGGCTGATATACCGCTAGAAAAAAAAAGAATTTAATATATCTATTTAACATGTTTACATATAAAAATAAAAGCATTTTATTGAAAAAGGTATCAAAAAGGTACTATTGGTTAGCTGTACTTTGCCGCTAGATGACACTGCAGTACCCATCAAAAACCCTCAAGACATCGCCTAGCGGCACAGTACTGCTAATCAACTAGTACCTTGAAGAAGAAAAAAAATCTAATTAAAAAGCAAAGACTAATAACAAATAAAGTTTGTTTGTTTCAAATTTTAAGAAATTTAAAAGAAATAATTTGAATTATGCTCTACATGGTTTGATGCAGTGATAAAGTGGCAGATTTAGGCACCTAAAGTCCATGGATCATGGCTCAAGTCTCTCATTTTTGGTGTTCAAACTTCATATGAACTTCTGAGCAATAAATCATTTGATTATTATTTTTTTATTTATTTCAATTACAAAAATAAATTACAATACATTTTATATTTATTTAAACACTCTCTTTAATATAAAAAATATAAAGATGAGTTATGTAGCAAAGATAAGATTAAAGATAAATACTAAAAATATTAAATTAATGTTCAATAATAATAAATTAGAAAAATTACACAATTATAATATCTTGATCAAATAATTAAACAAGTGGTATCATAATGGATAAAATTAATCACAGAATACATAAAATGCTTTTGTAAAAAATAATTATATGTTTGAAAAAAAAAAAAAAAGATTTTAAGAATTGTGTTTTTAATGATGAGTTAGAGATTTGAACATTTAACTGAAAGATAACAATACAGAAACAGCAGACTATACAATGAAATAGAAATATTTCAAGAGGAAAACATAAATGACAGAACAAACAGATATTAATTATATCAATAAAAAAATTAAATGGAATATGAATTGGAGGTTGTCTGGACCTGTTGCTAAAGAAATGTCAATGGATAAACAATCTAAAGTGCGAATCTCAAAAAATTATAAAAGCCATAAAAAACACTATATGAGAAAAATGGATTACAAAGCTTATTGGAGCAACATGGAGAAAAAGAGTTATGGACGGAAAAAAGAGAAAGTGGAGAAATCATATCGCAGAAGGTTGACAGTCAAGTAAAATAAAAATCTAATGACATTTGTTATTAAGAAAATATCAAATAATCTTTATTGATTTATATTAAGATTAAGCCCAGTTGAAGTTAATGTTGATCACATACTTGCATTTGCAAACATAATGGCATAAATTAATGGAGTTATTATCAAGAAATGGTAAAGCTTTTAAAACTAAAATATTTTATTTATAACAAGATTTATGTAAGTGTAATATACATTGAATATTTCCTTTCTTTATAGTTTATAGCATTTAAATATGGATTTGAAATAATTCTAACTCATTTACATCACATATTAACAAGTAGTTGTATTTTTCAAATAACCACACACACACACAAAAAAAATTATAAAGACTAAATTGATATGTTTTCATCTTTTTTTTCTTTCTTTCAGTATAAAAAAAAATTGATGTAACAAAGATGTGAAAAACTATATTTTGGCTTAAACGAAAGACTCAAATGATAATTAAAAAAAGCCAATAGCTTTCAACAGCAACGAATATATGTAGATGCATAAGTAATTAAATACATAGGTGCCAACCTGTTTGAAAAACATTATTAAAGAGTCCCAATAATTTAAAAATTGTTAACACATTAAAAAAAAAAAACACTAAAAAGAAGTTGGAAAAAATTGTTTCTACATGGAAAAGTAAATAAAGAATGATTAGTACAAATCAAACTATTCAAATGTGATCAGCAAATTAATTTAAAAATCTTGACATTAACCTGCTATGGCCAAGTTCTGTGATCCAGTTTGGGTCAATCGATAGTGTTAGTAGTTCAAAATTATGAGAATTCAGAATTTAATTTATGACTTTTAGACACAGTAAACTATACAAGAACTTGGGTCCTAGACCATAGAGAAGTAGTAATCGTGAATAAGAATTGATGGGGATGATTAAATGAAAAGAAATTTTGTACATTCTTCTACAAGAAAAAAAAAGGAATGTAACCACACAATATATTTAATTACATTTTATTAAAGGCTCAAAGTTTATGTTTAAGTATTTATCTTTATTTAACAATATTGTATATGCACATTTATACATACCTGAACGGAATTAGGAATAAGAGAGTACATAGTTTTCTTTTCAGACGGAAAAAGTCCTATAAGCCGAACAGATGCTAAATTAACTAGTTTTAACGGTTGATTTTGCCATAAAATTACTGCTGGCACTCTGTAAAAGGGGAAAAGTGTATGATTACAAAATACTGTAATATAAAAAATTAAAATTTAAAAATAAATATTATTTGTCTCACTTTGCTTTTGACGGAACAAAGACAGCTAATGTAGTAACCATGGCTACAATCTGTTCTTTCAACTGTGAAGAGCCCAACACAACAACTGGCCTGCCGATCATCAGAGAATATATTATGTGCTTAGCCCAATAATAATCTTGTAAAAAAACTTTAATACCATAGCCTGAAAAATAGACAAATAAATTATAAAAATATTTCAATTAGTGTTTATAAATCTGTGTGGCCTTTATTTTAAGAAATACTTTAACATTTTTTTTTTCTGTATACAGTAAAATATTTTTTTTTTCTGTATACAGTAAAATAAAGAAAGATATTTATATGGGAAAGATTGTGGTAAAGAATCTATTGTATTTAGATACAAACTTATAATTATGGTTAATTCTATATAATACCAATTAGTTTTCTTTATAAATTATTACATTCAATAATAAACATTAAATTTACATCATTTTTATCAAATATATAAAGAGATCTTTAAAGTAATTCTAATACATTCTTTCTTTAAGAGAGCAACATATTATCTTTATCTCCGTAATATCTAACATAGCAGTTAAAAGCTGAAGCATAATAAAAAGGTAGAAAGAAAATATATGCTACTATAAATTCATATTAGTCCAAAAAAGCCATTTTCTAAAATAATTTTCACCAGAATAAATGATTCTGAAAATATTAAAACAAAAATATTAAAATATTAGTTTCAATTAAATTTGAAATATAAAAATCAGTAAAAGGTTGACTCCTTACCCCCCTCCCCCCGATAAAACAGAGGAATTAGGTGACCTTGCAATTATTTTTCTATTTTTGAGATGTCAAACTCAGATTAAAATCCAAAATTAAGCTTGATGAAGTAACATATTAATATAATGACTTTATTAATAACAAAATGTTCAGTTTGAATTGCATAAGTGATTTGGATTAGGATTAAGCCATTGAACATCACATGATCACCATTTTTTATGCTTGCACTGAGTGGCACTACTGTATGGAGAGTTTTTGCCTGTTTTGATTAAGCCATTGCATAATGGTGTAAATTCCAAGCATATTACAGTGTAAAAATATGACAGAAGTTGCAATCCTCATTGATTATAAAATTAACGTATAGCTTTTCAAAAAAAAAAAAAATTAGATATAATAAATAATCTACAGATATTTTTTTTATATAATGAATAAATAGTTAATAGTCAACATATAAATATTTTATAGGGCAGCTAAAAGGAGTTTGCTCTTAACTGACAGAAGATCTTTAATTCAACATTAAAATCTAAAACTGAGAACAAACATCTAATATTCATTTTAAATATTTTCGTAATTGCAGTCGATACTGCAATATGAATGTTCATATAATAAGCAAATAGGGATGGACTTCTTACCAACATATAAACATATAGTGAGAAATATGGTAGGGTTTATTAGCTCTCTCCCTGAATTTAGGAACAAAACACTATAATCTTCATCTTAGAAATCCGTCAGTTCCTGAAATACTACTTGGATGTGAAATATTTACTTATATTTATAATAGTTCCCAGAAGATTGCAAAGTCACTAGCCAAGATCATTACTGAAAGCAGATAGTATTAAAATTCCCCAAGTATTAAACATAGGCTGCCATTCAAATATGGTTTTCAAATAGAAAAAGATTTCAGTAATTGAACAATCTTAAATTAAATATTATTCTATACTGTATACTACCACCAAGAGTACAGTGGTCATGGTAAGGTGGACTGACAAACAGAAATAAATATAACACAAGAAATTTGAGTAACTAAGTTAATAAAAATAAAGTAATATTTAACAATGTTTACACATAATATTGAATAATGCTTACATATAATAAAGTAATATTGAATGTCATTTATAAATAGTCAGTTAAGAAGGTATACTAAATCATAATATGGCCTGTATGGTCTGTAAAAGTCCACTATTGAACCTTCAGTGGTGGAGTTCATTAAGTACATCCAGTCCTCTTGAACACTTGAATCTAGCAATTCCTTGATTACAATACAAATCAGTTTCAATGATGCAAGTGTGAGTAGAAACCCAATTCTTCTCACAGGTGAGCTTTTATCTTGTTCCAGATAATTCCCAGGTAGCAACAATATAGACATGCAAATTTCTACATCAATTTAGTTGCTATTAATGCTATTCTATTTTTGGATGAACCAATCTATATCAGCTTAAATAATCTCTAATTTGATTTACTTTTTTAATCACAATTATTTCCTACTAATGAAAATCTTTCAAGCATGCTTATTTTATCAGAAATATTTTTACTTTACTAAACAATATAATATTGAAATAAAATCCTCATTTCTACTTCACCTTCGAGTAGTAAGTTACAACTTGCGTGTTACACAAACAAGTGAAGCTCAATATTAAGAGAATTATTAGGCTGAGTGTTTTTGGGAACTTTTAGTCCCCATATTCATAGCCTATCTTGGGAATGTCAACTTGAGTTGTAATTTTAAACAACAGAGTAGTAAAATAAAAGGAGTGTGATTTATTGCAAATGATGACAATGCTATAAACCAGAAAGAATCATGCTTCTCCATTTGTAGAAAGTGGACTATATGAAGACCTTGAATAAATTTGCATAAGTTACTACCCAGTTGTTTAAAATCACAACTCAAGCTGACACTCCCAAGATAGGCTATGAATATGGGGACTAAGAGTTCCCAAAAGTGTTCACTATTCTCTTAATACTGAGGCTCACTTGTTTGCCTAATGCGCAAGTTGTAACTTACTAAACAATATAACTTTCTTTTGCTTCTATAAATAATTTAGTTCCATTTATTTATTTTTAACTTAGTACAATTTGCATTATCCTAAACATAACACAGTTTATGTTACTTACATTATTGTAACACAGCACACCCTATGAAAATTTGTGACAATAGATTTAAAAGTCAGCATAAACTTTTATTTTGTTGATGTTATAACTTTATTATAAAGATACAAATATATGAAATACTGATGTAATGTAATTCCTTACAAATAAAATGTAGAAGAAAAATACTATAGAAACTGATATTATATCATGCAGAATGTCGAGCACAAATAATTCTGATTTATGTCCTAAGTTTTTATTCAGATAAACATTTACATAAATTATTATTTACAATAATAATAGAATTAAGCTAAGATTAATAGCTAAGGTGAAGCTATAAATTTGTTATTAGAGAGCCTCTATTTATGGACTTAGCACTTTCGGAGCACCTACAGCTCCATAATCATAGTCCTTTTTACATGCTGTTGATTCTATGCAAATTATAACATCCACCTTTTCGAGATCGCAAAGCACGTGTCATTTCTATTGATTGACATGGCATCGCTGGTGATGTAACATGCCTCCTTAATCTTCCTCTTAACATCATTCCTCTCTGTGCACATGATGTTGGCTTTAGACGGCTCAAATCTATGGCTTTGCTCCTGCTGATGATTTGAGCCGTCTAAAGCCGACATCGTGTGCACAGAGAGGAACGATGTTAAGGGGAAGATTAAGGAGGCATGTTACAGCGATGCCATGTCAATCAATAGAAATGACACGTGCTTCGCAATCTCGAAAAGGTGGATGTTATAATTTGCATGCATTTGCGTAGAATCAACAGCATGTAAAAAGGACTATGATTATGGAGGTGTAGGTGCTCCGAAAGCGTTAAGTCCATAAATAGAGGCTCACTAATAACAAACTTATAGCTTCACCTTAGCTATTAATCTTAGCTTAACAGTAATTTACAAAGTAAGGGTGAAATAAAATTCTTTGTTACAATAATAGAATTGGAAAATGTTTGAAATATAAAAAAAATACTGGTAACTATGGATATGAAGCTAGAAATAAAAAAGGAAATAGATGTGAGAAAATTTGCAAAAAAAGTACATTTATGATTTTTTTTTTTGAAAAAAATTGAAAGAAAATAAGACACTAATACATTCAACATAGGAACTAATTTTATTAGATTAATAAGATGTAAAAAATAAACATAATTAGAAAAAGGCTAATCATAGATAACAATCCTCATAAAAATATTCCATGAATTTAAATAAGAATTTACAAATCATCTTTTACAAATGGTCCAAACTTAAGTCATCTACATTAGTAGCAGTAACAAAAAATAATAACAATTCCCAGCACAAACATAAACCATTTTGAGGTTTGCTGATTTAGGAGGTCTGGCTCTACTGCTTCAGTGATGGGTATTTCTGGTTGGCTAAAGTCAACACAATATTGATCTTTATTGTGTTTGTGAAGATGATCTTTAGATTTTTTCCACTATTAGTAGGTGTTGACCCTTTCTGGCTACAATTGTAACTGATATCCAGTTTTTCCC
The DNA here is from genome assembly GCA_028023455.1 of Epiperipatus broadwayi. Classification (NCBI taxonomy): domain Eukaryota; kingdom Metazoa; phylum Onychophora; class Udeonychophora; order Euonychophora; family Peripatidae; genus Epiperipatus; species Epiperipatus broadwayi. Next base: position 319,946 of record JAQFVV010000042.1, on the reverse strand, counting down.
AGGAAACATATGACATAAAACCTTTGTACCAATTTTGAAGTCACTATAATTTGCTGCTTCATCTTCTTTAATTATAGGTTTGAAACTGGATAACATGGTTCTCAAACTTTGATTGATTAACAATCTAGCCAAGGTTTTACCATGAACAGTAGATGGAGTTATGTACTGGATATGAGCATTCTAATTATGAGTATGCTGGGGATTTTTTAAAAATCTCTTTTACTAAACATTTAGCTGTCCATTGCTCTCTAACTAAAATAGTGGTGTCAATATGGGATTGATTCCATTATTTGTATACAAATCCTTGAATTGGTTAGTCATAAAAAACTGTTCTATTATTGAAAACAATAGTCAAAGAGATATGAATTGCAAGTATTTTTCTCAAAGACTCATTTATGTTTGATGTGTTGAAGTTGAGTACAATAACTGCATCTAACTATTTAGAGTTGGCATCAATGCCAATGAGACATTTTTTTTTCTTGCTAAGATCCAGCATGGCCCAAGTGGATTCTTTACCAGAATCCAGTTGCCTGTCATTCAATGGTTGTTTCTCATTTTAGCTGGTATAATTTGATTCATTTGCATTGCTAGCATTAATGTACCTGAAGTTCCATATCAAAGTCTATATTAGACTACCAGACCTAACATCTAGCAAACATTTTTGTTCTCACTATTCCAGGGTAATCAAAATGTAATAATTTTAAGATCTATTTATGGCCACTGAGTAGTATAGTAATTTGATTGCCCCATAAAATATATCCATTATCAATAGATATCTCATGCCTTCTAATCCAAAAGGTTTTTTGTGTATATATTGTGATTTCTTAATAAGTTACTTTGTGTATATCTATTTATTTAGAAATTGATATGCTTGACATTTTGTGTTATTATTTTTTGAATCAATCATATTTATTAATGGCTTCTCTTGGCATTTGTCCTTTTTATCTAGTAAATTTCTAAATGTATTGACATATGGAACTTTTTTCCTTCTACCTTATGAAATTTAAAGCTATATGCACTCAGCTAGTTAAACCATCTTAATGTATGAGAGGAAATGTGCTGAAGTAGCCCTCTTTCAATATCAAAATAAGCATAATAAAGGTTTGTGATCAGTTTGTAAAATGAATGATCTTCTCTATACATATTGATGGAAATTAAAAATTTTAACACCTGCTATCAAGGTTAAGGCTTCTCTATTTATTTGAGACCCAGTCAATGTGCAAAAAGTGATAGCAATAAGCATGTCACTTTTATCTTAGAGTGGGTTAAAACTGCTCAACACCATCTGAAGATGCATTGCTGTTAAGATTAATTCCTTATTGGGTCGATTAATTCCTTATTCGGTCATAATGGGTTAGTCCATTTGCATTAGCTATTAATTCCTTAACTTTTTTGAAAGTTTGAATTTGTTGAATATTCCACTTCAATTCAATCTTTTGTCTAGCAGTTGATGTAGTCATTCAGTGGCTTCTGTTTGTACTGAATGAATTCTTTCGTAATATTGGATGAGCTAAGGAATGCTCAAGGCTCCTTTTTGTTTATGGGGATTGACATATTAAGAATAGCCTTTATTTTATCGTTACTAAGAAAAATATCTCGCTGTAATTTTAAATCTTAGAAATGCTTCAAAGACACATTTATTGGGTTTATTTTAATTCCTACTTCCATGAATTTATTTAAAAGCTTTCTAATAGATTCCAAGAATTGCTCCTTACTTCAAGCCACTGGCATAAAATCATCAAAATATAAGATGGGGTTGTATAAATTCTAGCTATTAATTGAACAAGTACTACCTAGAATATGGTTGGAGCTATTGAAAAACCAAATGGCATACAATTATATTCATAAAGTCCCTTATAAGTTATAATTGCTAGTGTTATGGATATCCGGAAATTAAAAGCACAAATACAAGCCTTTTTTGGGCTGCATATCCACTGTTGAATTTTGTAAGTAACCCTATTCCTAGTCAGAACTATCTTAAGATAATTCATTTCCTGCTAAATAGAAGAGAATACGTTAATTTTTCTATCATTAGTCTATTTGATTATATATATTGTGTATTGAAAATCATTTCCTGTTTATTGAATCCTAATGATGAGTTCATTTTCAAGAGTAAACAGGAATGGATCACAACAATGTATTTCATTATCTCTTAGACTCAGTTTTAGACTTTGACTATCTATTTATTGTTATTTCTACTAACAATGTGTACAACTTCAGCCTTTTGATTATTTTAATATTATCAAATGATAACTGTTTCTTTTATCCATATAAATATCACTTTCAATCTCTCTTTGTTAGTTCCAGATAAATCCATGCTTCTCCATTTGATCTGAAGTTTTTGTATTGCTCTTTAGTAAACTTAAGTATCCAAAATTCACATCTACATGCAAGAATTCATAAAGCATGTTTATTAAAAAACATTCTTTTGAAAATAGACATATTTTCTTATAATAGTATTATTCTTTCAAAAACATTCTATTCAAATTTATTTTAAAATAAACTTTATCCATTATGTTTCTATTTTAATAATAATTTGATTAAAACATTCCTAATTGTTAACTTTTAGTTTTAAGCCAATGAACATCAGACGATCACCATTTCTTATGCTTGCTTATAATTGTTATTAAAACAGGCAAAACTCACTATACATATTGCCAATCACTGCAAACTACAGTAATCAATGGATGCCAGAATGCTTGTGTATAAAATCGTCATCTAGTGCCTACTCATCCAATATCCCCAGACTAGTTTCTGGCTTGTGGCCTTCGTCAGTGAAGAGCCTTGGATCTGAGAGCACTGCACCTAGATCTTAGGATCTAATGCAACCCTCCAGCAGCCACTTTTTATCTCTACTTAACTACAAAACTATGAGTCTTAAACTGAAAACATTATATTTTTCAATCCAAGCTCATTAGCTTATATAGTCATATAGGTCTGAACTCAGTTCAGTACCTATACATTTTGGTGTCTTTGGTTCTTTAATAGCCATAGCCACCATTATCCTATTAGTCAGGATTGGTTTTAAGCCAATAAACATCACATGATCACCATTTCTTATGCTTGCTTATAACTGTTAACAAAACAGGCAAAACTCACTATACGTATTGCCACTCACTGCAAGCTAGGGTAATCGATGGGTGCCAGAAGGCTTGTGCATAAAATCCCCATCTAGTGCCTACTAGTGGTGACTATGGTTATTAAAGAACCAAAGACAGCAAAATGTATAGGTACTGAACTGAGTTCAGACTTATACGACTATATAAGCTAATGAGCTTGGATTGAAAATATATTTTCAATTTAAGATTCATAGTTTTGTAGTTAAGTAGAGATAAAAGGTAGCTGCTGGAGGGTTGCATTAGATCCTAAGATCTAGGTACAGTGCTCTCAGATCCAAAGATCCTCACTGACGAAGGCCACAAGCCAGAAACTAGTTGGGGGATATTGGATAAGTAGGCACTAGATGGGGATTTTATGCACTAGCCTTCTGGCATCCATTGATTACTTTAGCTTGCAGTGAGTGGCAATATGTTTAGTGAGTTTCGCCTGTTTTAAACTTTTAGTTTACTGCTGTCAGTCTTTATTTTCTCATTTTTCAAAAAGGCTTTGACTGTCACTTTAGTCTTTTTAGCATCTATTTTTAAATTTAGTGTTAAGTAATGACACTTGAAGAAAAGAAAGAAAATGCTAAAGAATAGAAAAGTCAATATTCCATTATTACTCATCACTAATTAAATAGCATTTCTTACTGGGAATAAAACAAATAAGACAATTGCACATCTTGACTATTTGATTTACCGTTTTTTTTTGCACATATTAATGCACATATGCATATAACATGCATCTGATTTTTTTCGGTAAAAATTTCATGTTTTATAAAAAAAAATATTATAAAAATCTATAAAGAATATTACATACACACTAAAAATCTGATATTCACATTTTCTATCATTATGCAGTATGTATTCTGTACTACATGAATATATAATGCACATCTCATTTCCTTGACTGTAAAATTAAAAATAAAAAAGTACAATATATAAGCAAAAATACAGTACGTTTTATTTTATTTTTTAAAAAAATAAAATGCTTGATTACATTAAGAATTTTATTCAAATATAACTTACCCCAGGATTCAGAATTTAAGGATATTAAATTGGTAACACATGAATCACTAACAAATGAATAAATAAATTAAATTAATAAACACAATATATATATATAAAGAGAATGACAAATGCAATATTAAAGACCACTTACGATATACTAGAAACATCTTCCAAATGAATATCTTCATATGCTACAAGAAATATATATGTGTGTACATGTAACACAATTTAACTTTAAAATTAGGAAACAAATATGAAAAAAATATATAATCTTGCATAAGATGCTAAAACATAATGATGAAAATCAATTACAATCATTCACTCCAATTAATTTCAGTCCATTTATTAGTTTCAACAAGAATCAAAAAGTTATTTTATTTGCTTCTGTCTGAAAGGAAAATATCAAATACTTGAATTAAAACAGGCAAAACCCTCCATACAGTAGTTTTGCCTGTTTTAATAACAGTTATGAGAAAGCATAAGAAGTGGTGATCATGTGATATTTAGTGGTCAAATACTTGAGCTGAAATCCTTTCCTTCCCAAGCCAGAAATTAAAACAATTTTTGTTTCCTATGAAGCAGTTAAAACTATTAAGTTAACTGTCAACTAAAGAAAATGCCTGAAATTAATTTAATTCCTCAAATTAAATGATGATGATTAAATTTTAGGGCCAATTCAGTAGTCATGTGCAAGCAGCATACTGCTTGTATATGTTATTATATCTGTATATCTTAGTAAACATTATTGGGTTCTTGAAAGCTATAGACTCTTTTTATATTTTATTTCCTACTCTTAGACTAATATTATATGTCTTTGTCTTTACAAAGCAGAGTTTTTATATTAATAATACATTTTTGTAGATACAATATACATCACGTCAAATTGCCTACGGTTATTACTAATGCTGATCATTTAAACTATTTATAAACCAAATTCTGTTGTTATAATTTAGTGTAGACAAGTTAATATTTCTTAGAGACTTTCTTACTACCATACTATGCATCACATAGTATTTGAATGTAAAAATGAGCTTATGTTCCTGAACAATTAAATAAGTTTAGGATTTTACAAGACAGGTTAGTCATAGATAATCCATGAAAATTTCTATCTACTTGTTTCTAGTAAAGAATAAAGATCCTGAGATAAGCTAGATGAGTCACATGATTTCTAATACAATCATAAAGAAAAATAACATGATTGCAATATATAACTTTTGCCAATCATGATAGAATTTCCATGTACTTAAAAGCATTGAAACTATAAATTTACTTTACTTAGTGAATAAATTACAATGAATATATAAAAAAGTTAAGTTTAGAACTATAAGGTTACGATCTACAAGTATGATTAAAATCAGTTTCATATCTAGGGTTGAAATAAAGCATTGTGTGTGTGTATGAATTTGATATCCTTCTATAAATTTCATTAACATTTACAAAACTGAAAGATAAAAATAATGTAAATAAAATTTAACATTTCTAAAATAATTAGAGTATTTTAGAAGTAATAATCAACTAACAAAAAAAAAAAAAAGATTGAAGGTTATGTTTACATTGGAATGTCTAATTTTATAGTAATTGCTAAAACAAATATATAATAGTAAACTGCAGGCTGAGAATTTATAAAATGGATTTTCTGTGCAATTTACTTTCAGTTATTATATACGTTACATGACAAATTGTTAAAGTGATTGATCATAAGAAAGCTCTTATGCTATTTATTCTTTACATATTTGTCATTCACAATAATAATACTATCAAGTGTTACTCCATGTTGACAGAAATGTATTCAATTTTTGTCATATAACTATTTTTAGATTTTATAATTTCAGATTTTTTTGTTATCAAAACTATGTATATATGTAGGTACACTATTCCAATTTCCAAAGCCACTCATTGATGAACACCATAAAGTAGAAACCAGTCTGGGATATCGGATAGGACAGGACTGGATAAGAACCTATCAAGCACCATCTACTGGCATCCATTAGTTACTAAACCCTTCAATAGGTGGCACACCTGTGATGAAAGAAAAATAGATTGTAAATCATCCACTATTTGCTGTAAGTTTTGTTATAATAGTTTCAAACTTTTACAATTAAACAAAAAAGATTTAAAATACACATTAATTTAAATTTTAAAACTTTATATAGTTATTTTAAATCCTGAATATTAAGCTAACATATTTCAGTTTTTATTCAATTTTCTCAGTACACATCATTTTATAGATTCTATAAGAAAATTAAAAATATTATTGAAAAGCAAAATAAGAAGCAATTTCTTCTACACAAAATCTTAAAAATAAACAATCATTTTAAAATATCCAGTCCTGTCCTATCCAATATCCCAGACTGGTTTCTACTTTATGGTATATATACTGTAACGGTATATGCCATTACATCAATTTAAAATGAAAATAACATTTTTTTTTTTAAATTCATAAATAAAAACTAAAACTAAAAAATTAAAGAGTTGTTAAACATGTATACATATATCGCACAGATGGAATGAAAACTTTAAAAGTATTATTTTCTTTTAAAAAAAAAAATTGAACATACTTTGAATGATTGTTTTATAAATTAAACGAAAAGCAAACTAGCCCTTGGGGCTCTTATATAAAAAGTCAGATGAAATATAGATAAGAGAACAAAAATAAATTAGATGTCCAATAGAAGCAGCAATGAAGGCTCAGACCATAACGAAAATTTGGAACAGAAAACCATTGTTCAGTGAATCCGGACGATCGGTATAAAAGGAAAAATATTAAAATTAAGAACAGTTCCAGCTTGATTTTGTGAGAATGGCGATAAGATGCACTTGTCACTCTCTCTCACTTATTTCAAATGAAATGACTGTAATACCAGGATTGAACCAGCTAAGGCCACCTTCTGATAGACTGGTCTTCAAATAAAGACTTCGTGAGAATTGACACCAGGAACCAGGAGCTCTTCTACTGTAAGATTTAAATGGAAAATTTTTACTAAAAGTAATTAAGAACTTTAAAGATTTAACAAGCTTTTAATATTCAGCTAACCTCAATTTTAAAATGAACTTTTATCTGACTTTTAAGTTTTCAAATTAATTATTAATGTTTAATTTTTATACATTTGAGTTTGCTAAAAATCATTTCCATTTTTTTTTCTTTCTTTTTAATATTTATTGTATAAATCATTTAAATGTATTAAATTTAAGTTGGGTATAGATGCTTGCATAGATTCGTTAACATTTAATTATGTTTTTATTTGCATATTTGATTAAAATATATAGACATTCGGTAAATAATGATACCTTATGTTGAGTATCTAAAATGTATTTATTCGGATGTCTTTTAAGTTATTGGTGTCAATGCGGCATCTTATGATGAATGCCATTAGGTTTCTTGTAAATTTCCCTCTGCAATTCCATCAATGACTTTATATTTTGATTGTTTATGTTTATTTTAAAATATTTTTAACCGTGTAATCTATGTAGCCAATCTATACTCAACATTAAAAAAAAAACTTTTATAAAATTCATCTGTGCAAACTTATATAAATGTTAAATTTAAGTCGGACGTGAATGGTTGCATAGATTCGCAAAGTTATGTTAGTTTAAGGGAGAGTAATCTTAGGTTATTTGTTTCGTAGTTAAATTGGGTCAATGGATTGGATATATTGGTGTAATTAATAAATGTAGTATGAGATTTGCTATGGGCAGGATCGCATTATACGCCGCACACCCCCTTTTTGCCTATGGAATGGGATAGTAAGACTGAAACGCAGTCCCTTCCTATGGAGTTTTTTTATTGCTCTTCTCATCAGACAGATGTAGTATTCCTGTCTGGATGAGAGTCAATGTCTTCTTAACCATGCTGTTCAGATGTACATTCCTGACAGTATGGTATTTGTGCTGTCATATTCATACTGCACTGAATACATCGATATATCAGATGGATTGGCATTGGTTTGGCTGCAAACTTTTGGCCTAAGGTTAAATCAGGGATAGAATATTTTCTTTTCAAATGCAATCTATGTAGTTTATTCATACTCGACACTCTTAAAAATATTATTAAACCAATCTGTGCGAATAGTTTAAAATAATAATTTAAATTTAAAAATTGATATTAAAACTTAAAATAATTTTTGTTCCTCAATTTTATTTATATGTGCATAAATAAATGTTTGTGTGTTAATTACTGGCAGTGGCTTCTTTTATTTTATTGTTTTAAATATTAATATATATTGAGAGTATAAATCTTTATTAAAACTTATACAAATGTTTTAAATCTCTGCTACTCCATGAGCTAGTGACACTGGGCTGATGGTCTGAATAAAACATGTAAAATGTGAATTTTAACTTATATATCTGCCTACTATATAAATTTTCTAGGTTCTAATAACCTAGTGGCGCCCTGTATGACACATACAGTAAGACTCATTTGATCTCGCACACCCAGTTCATTATAATTGGCCACCCAACGTGAACCGATGTTTAATAAACCACGAGTACCCTGAGAATTTTAAAAATAAAGCATGCCAGTAACATTTTTCTTTACAAATGAGTATATATATTTTTGTATTAACGTGATGTTATAGTCCAATGTTTAATAAACCATGAATACCTTGAAAATTAAGCCAGTATATTTTTTCTGAAATGTGCATATATCTTTTGTATTAACGTAAAGTTATAGTTTGAATTTTGTTTTAAAGGTGCTACCAGTAAGAAAAATTGTGCATATGTAAAGATAAATGCGAGGAATAAAACGTAATAGCTAATATAAATATTTTTTAAAAAAAAAGTCTTACTTAAAATCTAACCGTTTAACGTGCCTAAGTAATACGTAAAAGTAGAAGAAAAGAAACTTGGAAGGGAGGGGGCAGAAATTTAGCTGATAGTAAAGAATCAACAGTCAACAATTTTTTTTTTATCATTATATTTGCATGTAATTACTGTTTTGTCTTTTAAAAAAAAGTTTTGTCCTTTTGAAATTTTCATATATAATCAATTTGTGTAACGTAATTACTAACACTAAGTAAATTCTTTTTTTTTTTTTAAATGTTTTTGTTTTTTGAGGAAGTTTACTGATATGTAACAGTATATGCTGTTACATTAATTTAAAATTATAATAATTTTTTTTTTTTTAAATTCGTAAATAAAAACTAAAAGCCAAAAAATTAAAGAGTTGTTAAATGGGTATACATATATTGCACAGATGGAATGAAAACTTTAAAAGTATTATTTTCTTTTTTTTAAAAAAAATATATTTGAACGTACTTTTTTATAAAAAAAGTACAAGATCTAATGATAAAATATTTTTGTAAATGGAAATGATTGTTTTATAAATTAAATGAAAAGCAAACTAGCCCTTGGGGCTCTTATACAAAAAAGTCAGATAAAATATAGATAAGAGAACAAAAATAAATTAGATGTCCAATAGAAGCAGCAATGAAGGCTCGGACCATAACGAAAATTTGGAACAGGAAACCATTGTTCAGTGAATCCGGACGATCGGTATAAGAGGAAAAATATTGAAATTAAGAACAGTTCCAACTGGATTTTGTGAGAAGGGCGATAAGACACACTTGTCACTCTCTCTCACTTATTTCAAATGAAATGACTGTAATACCAGGATTGAACCAGCTAAGGCCACCTTCAGATAGACCGGTCTTCAAATAAAGACTTCGTGGGAATTGACACCAGGAACCGGGAGCTCTTCTACTGTAAGATATAAATGGAAAATTTTTACTAAAAGTAATTAAGAACTTTAAAGATTTGACAAGCTTTTAATATTCAGCTAACCTCAATTTTAAAATGAACTTTTATCTGACTTTTAAGTTTTCAAATTAATTATTAATGTTTAATTTTTATACATTTGAGTTTGCTAAAAATCATTTCCATTTTTTTTTTTTTTTTAATATTTATTGTATAAATCATTTAAATGTATTAAATTTAAGTTGGGTATAGATGCTTGCATAGATTCGTTAATGTTTAATTATGTTTTTATTTTCATATTTGATTAAAATATATAGACATTCGGTAAATAATGATACCTTACATTGAGTATCTAAAATGTATTTATTCGGATGTCTTTTAAGTTATTGGTGTCAATGCGGCATCTTATGATGAATGCCATTGGGTTTCTTGTAAATTTCCCTCTGCAATTCCATCAATGACTTTATATTTTGATCATTTATGTTTATTTTGAAATGTTTTTAACCGTGTAATCTATGTAGCCAATCTATACTCAACATTAAAAAAAAAACTTTTATAAAATTCATCTGTGCGAACTTATATAAATGTTAAATTTAAGTCGGGTGTGAATGGTTGCATAGATTTGCAAAGTTATGTTAGTTTAAGGGAGGGTAATCTTAGGTTATTTGTTTCGTAGTTAAATTGGGTCAATGGATTGGATATATTGGTGTAATTAGTAGATGTAGTATGAGATTCGCTATGGGCAGGATCGCATTATATGTCACATGCCCCTTTTTGCCTATGGAATGGGATAGTAAGACTGAAAATGCAGTCCCTTCCTATGGAGTTTTTTTTATTGCTCTTCTCGTCAGACAGATGTAGTATTCCTGTCTGGACGAGAGTCAATGTCTTCTTAACCATGCTGTTCAGATGTACATTCCTGACAGTATGGTATTTGTGCTGTCGTATTCATACTGCATTGAATACATCGATATATCAGATGGATTGGCATTGGTTTGGCTGCAAACTTTTGGCCTAAGGTTAAATCAGGGATAGAATATTTTCTTTTCAAATGCAATCTATGTAGTTTATTCATACTCGATACTCTTAAAAATATTATTAAACCAATCTGTGAGAATAGTTTAAAATAATAATTTAAATTTAAAAATTGATATTAAAACCTAAAATAATTTTTGTTCCTCAATTTTATTTATATGTGCGTAAATAAATGTTTGTGTGTTAATTACTGGCAGTGACTTCTTTTATTTTATTGTTTTAAATATTAATATATATTGAGAATATAAATCTTTATTAAAACTTATAAAAATGTTTTAAATCTCTGCTACTCCATGAGCTAGTGACATTGGGCTGACGATCTGAATAAAACATGTAAAATGTGAATTTTGACTTACGTATCTGCCTACTATATAAATTTTCTAGGTTCTAATAACCTAGTGGCACCCTGTATGGCAGATACGGTAAGACTCATTTGATCTCACACACACAGACCGTTATAATATATATATAAAGTACATCACCATAACCTTTATGTTGTAACAGTCAGATGATGTATGTTGGTTTAACCTAGTTCGAATACTAGGCAAAAGTACCTCGAGGCCACCCATACGTGAGATATTAAATCAAGAATACTATGACCTCTGCCCTATTCGCCTATTCTTGAGGCTAACTACGAACCAACAACATTATCTGAGACACGCATAAATTATTTTCTCATCTGGCCACAAAGTTTAGCATCAGAGGGAGACATGGACGGGAACACCTACGGAGCTAAATAGTTAAATGTGCAAAAGTACTAAGTGTTTTGCGTGCCTGGATCATTGAAAAGTAAAATAAAGAATTACAATAAAATTAGAAAACTCAAGCTATTTTAGTTAAATAATATATTTAATTAATGACTTTAAAATATTAATAATGATTTAATGGCCTCCGCTATTCTCCTGAATGAATGAAAAACTAATTAGACACTAAAAACAGATTAAACAATATAATATTTTTGCGGTCTAAGTCTTTTCTTCCCAATTTTAATAAAATTGTCAACTCGAATGTCCTCGATAAAGTACAATAAAAAAATCTTTCGCAAAACATTTTCGAATTGCTTTGCACTAAAAAGGCAGTTTAAAATTATTTAAGTTGTATATAGCTAAATAAGATATACGTAATGAGCTAATGGTGGACAAAAGAGGCGTTATCGAGGAGATCAAGTTGGCAAACAAAGGAAACTTACTCGTATTGAATTTAGAAACATAAATGAAATGGGAAAGAGATTTTAAATGAAAAATCAACTTTTAAACTTAACCGCAATGGAATACAAAATATTTATACATGTTAGTAATGAAGAATAGCAAAGGAAAAAGGGTTAAATATATACATAGATGATCACGCAATATATATCTAAGACTAGTCTAATCAAAAAATGGTTACATTACAAAGATCATTAAATAAAACAATTCAAAATATAATACCATAATGCAATTTAAAAGGTATTATCAAAAGGGTAGAAAGTAAATAGTTCAATGAGGAGAGATATGATTACCATCCTGGTTCCTTGCTCCTGTTAGGCGGCGTAGTAGCTTGATCCGACCGTCGATAGGTATTTGTCCGGACAAGGAAAATGGAAATACGTAGCATGCTTTTACGAAAAGTCCTACAGACACGGCACAGAGTTCAGATTATATTGGGTGGAAACTATGGCATTTTGATGGTATTTAGGAACCCCGGTAATAGGCAAAGCTATATGCCTAGCCAAGCATAGTAGAATCCATCAAATTCATATGACTTTTAGCTTGCAGCATGTTCAAACCTCCGTGATTTCGAAGTTGACAGTTGAATAACTTTTGGAGCAAAATGGAAACGAGAAGCAAAATCTGGGAGGTTCACAGCACAGGAAAAATCTGAATGAATTCTCTACAGAGAAATCTCAGCAAGCAAAAGCAAAATCTGAAAGCGTTCTCCCCTGAGAAATCTGAATGAAATCTCCAAAGGGAAATCTGAATGCCAAGACTTTTGTTCTCTCTCCTATTTATACGGTTTTTTATAAGCTACCTTCTATTGTTTGTATGATCTTAGATCTTGATAAGCCCCCCCCACTCCTTTGTTTCAAGGTAACATTTTCTAAAAATAACTTTTTTATTTCTTTAAAGTTTGAATTTTATTAATTAAAAAAGAAAGAGAAGGCCATCTTTAATTTGCCTTGAATGGGCTAATTAATTAATTAAAATATACATTACTTTAGAAAATGTTGGAGGCTTATCTCAAAATCAAATCATACTAAATATTTTAACAAGATTTAAAAAGAAAAATACATTCTTATTTCTTTTAATAAAATAAGCATTTTATTTCAGCAGAATTTTGCATTAACTCATATATATATACGCTTGACGTATATATATGTTTGACTAATAGGTTTTACAAGTAATTTTTATTAACAGAATTCTAATCTTAGAATGGAATTTATTTAAAACAAAATATTTAAATTCAATACAAATTTAATAAACATAATCAATTTTAGCTTTAATACAAAACCCTGCAGATATTGTTGGACTATAAACTTAATTCAGGCCTACAATACTCATTAAGTTTATAGGAGGCTGTGAAGCATGGATCGTACTTCAGATCCATTGCTTCAATGTATAAAATTAAATCAATAAATATTTCAGAAGTCTATTGTCAAAATAATACTACAAATAAGAAGGAAATGGTCACAAGTGCTAGCAATGACAGATAACAGATTGTATTTAAAACATTGACAAGAAGTTAAAATAAACCTTCATACAAATTGACAATGATTAACTATTTGTCACTTTAGAGATAATATACATAAATTAATTAAATGCACAAAGCTAAACTCGAGACTATAATAAATAAATTATATCTACTAATGTTACAAACTCTATCCAAATAATTGGATTACTAAAACCTCACAATTAAATATTAGTCACATGCATACCTAAATAAGAGTTATGACATAGTTGTTAGAATATATCCTCCCATGCCCACAATGTGGATTGTTATACAATGGATATTAAAAATTTTTTTAAACTTATTTATAACTTAAAACTCTTAATAATTGGCTGTTGAAGGAATATTAGAAAAGCTATTGTTTTTTATGTTTTAAATATATATATACATACATACAGTACATAAAATTGATAAAAAATAATAATACATTTTAAATTTAGTAGTAAAATGCATATTTTAGTGAAAATATTTTTTATGCCTTACATAAAAAGGCGGCAGAAAGGTATTTTCTATTAAATAAAAGATTATTTAATTCTTTTTTGAGAATATAAGAAAATAAAAAAGTTTGCTTTATCAAAGCAAATTTTTAAATATCTACTCCATAAATTGATTATATTGCATCTTTCATTAACATGAATGTGAATGCTTTTATCTTAAAATTTAAGCCTATAAAAATAAAAGCAAAGTCTTCTTTGTCAGACGCTCATAGTCTTTATTCAAGATATTGGTATTATTATTTTGATATTATTAAAGGTGTAATCTATCTATCAGATGGAACAACCTATTAAGTATTAATAACAAAAAAAAAAAAACTAGTTTGATATTTTAAGTAAATAGTCAAAAACATATATTTAAAAAACAAAACTGAAAATAATATATTTAACAACTAAACCAATGTGCAAAAATGAAAATATATGAAAAATAAAATTACAAAAACCAATCCAAAAACAAATCTCAAAAAATATTTTTAGCAATCATATCAATGTATAAGAAATATAAAAGTAATACATTTAATCCATAAGAAAGTTATAAATAGTAATAAGTAACTTCGCTATAAAAAGTAATAATGTAAGAACTGTATTAATTAAAATTATTAAGTCTAAATATTTTAATTTTGAGGCCAAATATAAAATCACAAGAAATAAAAAGCAATCTGTAGAAGGAATATAAATAATAATTCAACAAGCATAGCAATTCAAAAAAATAATCTATAAGAAAATAACTGATGGAAATAAATACAAGCAAATCACACAAAATTAAATTCATAATATTAAGGGGGAAATTGAAGAAAATGGATGAAGAAAATGATGATATACATTTTCATCAATTATTGTATTAAAGAAAACTGAGACTTTAAATAACATTTACTGATGAAACCAAATGCAAATCTATAATAAATTAAATTTCAGAAAGAAATTATCACTGATTTTCTATGATATTACTTGATACAGTTATTGCCATAAATATAATTTTAATCTGTGTATTTTTTATAGCAACAATACTTTAAATGTTTCTTTTAAACACATATTTTTTGGAATTTATTTTTTTATGAATTGTTACATAATACATATTTATTAGTATCAATTACTTTCTAATGGATTGCTTTTTACATTGATGTTTTATGAAAAAAACATTCCACAGACTAATTTTTATAATTTAATTAATTTATTGATTTAACCTCACCATTAAAATGTTACATAGTTTTGTTATTTTTAATTATTACAGTTCTTATAGCTTTGTTATAATAAAAACACTTACATTTATTAATTTTTTTATTTAATGATTAAGTGTTGGTAGTCGAGAGGTCAGCATAGCTGCCTTACAAGCAGTTGTCCTGGGTTAGTGGGTTCGCTTCCCGGCCGATGCTATGACACATGAAAAAAAAAAAGTATTACTTTTATATCCCATTTTACAATAGTTTAGTTATTAAATATATTGTTTTCAGGTTTGTTTTTTAAATATATTATTAATATATCCAGGGCCATGCAGTCAGCTGGTAGCTGGTTAATTATATATTTTTTTAAATAAGAGAAAAACAATCAAACTTTAAATAAATGTCAAGAGTTTATTTACTCTGAATAATAATAATTATATTAGTAAAGATTAGTAATTCAGCTCACTTTTTGCCAGTTGAGAACAAGATCGCATAGATCTCTTAAAAATCCATATCTCATTAGAGATTAAATATCTATATAGTCTCTTTAATTCTGAGATTTATAACTCTGTAATTTTGTAAGCACACTACAGTTCACATAAGTTATTCTGAGATAGTCGAATTAGATTCTTGATTAGAGTTCTTCTTTATTAATTTCCAGAACAACAGAATTTATCACATTACATAACTTAAACTCTGTCCTTAGTATACTATTATACTGCACTTCTTTTCATTACTGTACTTCTATTCTAATGTAATTCTTTTATAGAATTTTTATCAGTATTGCTAATTTGAACTAGAAACTTTGGTAAATTGCTTAAAATCATTGAATCAAGAGATAACTCAAATTAAAAAAGCATTTTTTCTTTTTAAATTTCATTAATTTAATGTTATTCTTTGGAAAAGTACACATTTATATATATAATATAAGTTTATATTAATTTGAACTAAAAACAATTTTATTGTAACATGAATGAATAAAAAATATATATTTCTAAATTATTTTATAATTTATTTATTATTATTTTAAAATTAAAAACTTACTGAAATAATCAGGAACATTGAATGTGCTATCTAAAAAAAGAAAATGAATAAAATAATTAAAAATCATATATATATATATACACTTTAGTACATATTCACAAAATAAGATAAAAGATTCATAATGTCTATAGATAAACAAGTATTACAATGAACAATAGAAAAGAAATTGATTATAACTGGCAGAAAGTAATTAAATATTGCATTTTAATTAGCTGAAGTATTTTTTACTACTTAAAATTTTTTATTACAAAGTAATAAACTTGTTACGATTTAATATTGTGTAAGCATATACTATATACATATTAATAATAATTATTTCACAACTTGTTTTTAAGGTCAAAAAGTAAGCAAGCCAACCAACTGTTCTTTTCCCATAAGTACTGCTAGACTAAAGATTGAACAACACCTAACAAATAATCTTATGCACTTAGAAACTGATTCAGCCATACAATATTTTGAAACTAATTTAATACTATAAAAAAGCAGTTATTCGCTAATTTTATTAAACGTTTAATCATCTGCTTTTAGATAGAAAATGATGTCATTAATATAGTTTTTTTTAGGAATTGTTAAATTAATTAGAATATTAATACAAATCATCATTCAATATTCTTTGTCTATAAAATCAAATTCATAATTATCAAAAATAGATTCTATGTGATAGATCAAATTTTTGCAATAAGCAATTCCCAAAAACAATTATAATTACAGAAAATTCATTTTTTTAAAAGTTTACATATGCTGTATTGAGACAGTTATGTGTCTCATGGCATACAATAACATAATAGTGTGTGTATATGTATATATATATATATATATATATAAAGAAGAAAGGAAAGGAGAAAGAAACCAAGCACAATTTTTTGTAGATATTTTCTATATTACACTGGAATAACTGTTAAGATAAAAAATAATAATTTTTAATTTAAAAAAAATTATAAATAAACATTTAAAAAGGTCTATTTAATGTTTTACTCTGATTTTGATAATTAAAACAAGCATGTTTTTATGTTACAATAGATATTTTGGTAATTATAAAATTCCTCTACCTATTTTAAATAGATTAAGAAATTTTTTTAATTGAATATCCTAGCACCTCACTGAAGACACAAGTAGCAGAAACCGGTCTGAGGTTGGGGGTATTCTACAAAGCTTGTTAAGAGTTTGTTTTGCATGCTCTATATATAACAATTGAAATAGCAGATCTATTATAAAATCAATTTAAGATCTAGTTACTATTAATATAATTAGTTATAGGTATAATAATATCAAAGACTGTCTTGAGTGCTGATTGGGGTTTGGTTGTGAATATTACATTTTTAATATAATATAGTTAGAATTTTTATTTATATGAAAAAACTATTGAAAAGTTATTATCAAAAGAAAGTTTTATTTGAAGTTTTTTGCTAAAATATTTTCCATCTTATGCATATTATTTAGTGCAGATCAATAACCCAATGTTCTTCAGTGAAACATAATTTGATGCAGTGCTAGAGTGGCAAACCCTGAAGTTATTAAAACAGGCAAAACTCTCCATACAGTAGCGCCATTCAGTGCAAGCCAGAGTAATCAATGAATGCTAGAAGGCTTGGGCATAAATCCCTATCTAGTGCCTACTCATCCAATATCCCCAGACTAGTTTCTAGCTTGTGGCTTTCGTCAGTGAGGAACTTTGAAAACTAGTTAGTGAGAAGCTAGAAACTAGTCTGGGGATATTGGATGAGTAGGCACTAGATAGGTATTTTATGCACAAGCATTTGGGCATTCGTGGATTACTCTGGCTTGCACTGAGTGGCACTACTGTATAAAGATTTTTGCCTGTTTTAATAACAATTATGAGCAAGCGTAAGAAATGGTGATCATGTGATGTTTAATGGTTTAAACTCTGAAGTTCAAGATCCATTGATTATTACCCAGCTTTATCATTTCTGGTGCTTGAAATTCTTATGAACTCCTGAGTAAATTAACTATTTGATTATCTTTTTTTAAATGATATTAAAACAGGCGAAACTCTCTATACATATTGCCACTCAGTGCAAGCCAGAGTAATCAATGGATGCCAGAAGGCTTGTGGATAAACTTCCCATCTAATGCCTACTCATCCAACAATATCCCCAGACTAGTTTCTGGCTTGTGGCCTTCATCAGTGAGGAGCCTTGGATCTGAGAGTACTGCATCTAGAACTTAGGATCTAATGCAACCCTCCAGCAGCCACCTTTTATATCTACCTAACTACAAAACTATGAGTCTTAAATTGAAAACACTATAATATTTTCAATCCAAGTTCATTAGCTTATATAATCATAAGAAATATGACATAAGATATAGTTATAAGCATAAGAAATGGTGATTATGTGATGTTTTTTTAAACAGTAAACAAAATATTCAGTAAAAAAATATAGTATAACAGAAAAAAAAGACATCATTTAAATGAACATACTATAAAAACTAAACTCTATTGTATTAAACAATCTTATTTAGTAAATAATTGCATTATGATTTTCAGATTCATATGAAAGTAAAAGATTTCATTACATTTAAAAGACTTTGATATGCATGATTTTTAAAAAAGCATAATTCATTGATTTAAAATAGATTTAACATTAATGGACTCATAAACGTTTACGATGTAACCCTAAGAATAAAATGCTAAAGCAGAGATAGCAAGCAATGACAACTTCAGCTGATGATGATTATGTAAAATTATTTATAATACACTATTGCTAAGCTACCTGTTTTTGAGAAAATAACAAAATACATATCATACATGCAAAATAAACTAAGTTTAAAAATCATTTAGCAAGTACCGAAAATTTCTTTGACGTCTTCTTTATTTACCATTTTGGAATTACCATTATCACATGAACAATAACTTTCTCTACAAAAAAAATAAAATAAAAAATCAAACAAATAAAACATTATGGTATGAGCATTCACTTATTTATTTGAATCTGAAATTATTTATTTTCAAATTAAAAACATATTTACAAGAGATAACAGTTCATTCTTCATAACTACATTATTTTCACATTTTTAAATTTCCTTCTGTAACATATGATGTTTCAACATTATAGCGGACAAAAATAAAAGACAAATAAAAGTAATTATTTATCCGCTATTATTCTCAATATACTAATTTATACATTTATCTAATTACTAATCAAATATTTAATAATATAAAGATAAAAAATTGCTTTCAGTACATTAATAATGCATTAACGTAACTGTTCAACATAATCTAATTTTCTCTGCACATTCACAGAATAAAATTTCATTCACCAATCAGAATTATCTTTGCTGAATTTCTGAAAAAGTTAACTTTAATATTGATGCCATTTTTAAGATTCAAGAATGCGATGAGTTCTACTTATGACCTCTATTTTGACAAAAAGATTTTAAAATATATCTGCTATAATGAATTAAGATAATCACTATCATAAATAACTGATTTCCTTAAAAGTCCGTAATGATTTATCGTGTATGGCAATAATTTCCTTAAACTTTATAGCAAGATTAATAACATAACTGCTATTGGCTTACTCATATATATCAGAATCTACAAAGTCTCAAATATAAATTAACTCTTTGATGGGATACTTATAAGTTATCCTGTATAAATATACTATCATACTTAATTTGAATTTATAAATTGGTATATAACAAATTATCAGAAAATGTTTTTTTTTTTAATGTTGATCCTAAATTAGTTTATAAGAAAACACACATCAAACTTAGAATATATAAATATCATAATATATATCAATATTATAGTATTATAGAAATAAAAAATACAGTGAAACTAAAATAGGCTAAACTCTGTTGGACATTGTAAGTAGGCACCTCTTTGATATATTTTTTTGCTCATAAAATCATCAGATAAAGATCATTATAGCTTGCAAAAATGTTCTATTCTGTTGAATTCCAGAACAATAAATATGTCAGTTTTACTTCTCAAAAAATTTCCCCAGACATTCTTTATCACTATAAATTATAGTACAGCCAAAGCATATACAAAGAATATAGTACATACTATCAAAACAATTTAAATTAATCAGTATGTAAGCCCAACTGTAATGAATAAGAAATAAAAAATCCTGCTATTAAAACAATTATAGTCTGCTTTTATACAAATACTACTTAAACCCATGGCATGGCATCTGATTATTATTCAATAAGTACTCCATAATTTTCCTGGTTATCTTTACCACAATTACATAATTAGTTGTTAAACAAATCACCATATGGCCTTCCATGTTTTCGACTTCTGCATTTAAAAGCAGAAATTTACTGTTGACTAATCTGCTATAAACCTGAGTAATCATTGGACACATTAAATACTAGTCTCATTTCTAGTTCATCGATGAAGAGCAAAGGAATTGTGCCTTCACTTTTTTTTTTTTTATATCATCCATCCCAATAACTAGAATTCAACACCTTAACATTTAAAATCCAAGCTGATTTGCTCTTATAGTTACACAAGTTTGATACCAGTTAGCAAGTACATATCTTAATAATCTCATTTTTATATTAACTGTAAGCACTTTTGATCCTTTGATATGAACGATATAAACAAACAAGTATCACATGACTTTACTAATTTTCAACAACTGTAAGTGGAGTTGGGCTGGACATATTGCTAGAAGAGATGATAATAGATGGACAATTGAAATCTTAAACCGGATTCCAAGAAATTGAAAAAGATCCAGAAAGAGACCACATGTGAGATGGATGGATGAAATAAGAAAGTGTGCAGAGGTGATGTGGAGAAGAAAAGCTAAAGATCAGAGAAGATGGTTTGAACTTGAAGAGACTTTCATCCTACAGTGGATTGATAATGGTTGATGATGATGATTGGAAACAGTAACCAAGTTACCCAAATTTACAAAAATATCAATGGAAGTAGTCAGCATGAATTACCATTTTTCATGCAGGTGTTGAAAATAAGCAGAAAAAAAATCACATAATGCTTTGTTTGATATACATCACTCTTCTGAAAAGGTCAAAGGAATTCACACTTAGTATAAAACTGATATCTTTAAAATGTATAATTAATGGCCTAATGCCAGACTTATCTGTACCTGCATAACTAAGTTAGTTTGGTTTTATAATCTGAGATTATTATCCTGAATAATACAAAAAGTAAATATGATCGCTGGATATGTAACAAATCCAGTCCCACTCATTGATAAAGACTGAGAGCTAGGAACTACTCTTGGATTTTGATGTGGAAGTATCCTCTTGTATTACCATGTTTACAATAGATGGATTTGAGGTTAAATAAATTATATAGTTCAAAAAGTTTTTCATTCAAAGTATAAAATTTTACATCACTGATTTATGATTAAGATTATTCATATTTTTTTGCTACATTTGATCAGTGAGTCATTATCAAGAACTAATCTAATCATCAAATTCGAAAGACAAGAATCAACGCAAACTCAAAAAAAAAAAAAAATTATTAATGGCCATTTCATTGGATGCATGTAGCATATCTTTCATCCCAGTAATAATTTATCAACTAATGAATTGAAATTGATGAGCGAATCAATAAATGAGGATGATTATACAGCAACTACATCTTTTAATGGATGACTTTAAACTTCTGCATATAACAGAAAGAAAGTTCTCATATTTCAATGTAATAGGTTTTTCCTCCAAAGGAATTGCTATACTTGAAAAAAAATCTCTCAATGCACACAAATTATATTACAAAAACTAATTCTCTCAAATATTTCTTTACTGTAAGCTTCAATAAATTAACTAGAATCTCATCAGTTTTCTTTGCCTGGATCAATTCATTTTATCTTTTAAAAACAGTCACAAATCTACCACGATTAAATTATGATCTAAATCCATAATAGTTCCAGATGTGCAAATGCACTTTTAATATTATTCACAGATCCATTTTGAATCAATATATATAAACTCAAATGGCACCAACTGAAATTTTATAAGTTTTCGATAATGCTTGTAATAAAATCATGTGCTCATTATTATGGTACTGTTTACTCTACATAATCTAATCAGACTATTGCTTTTTTTTGCCTAAAATACTTCAATCTTTCTTCCTTTTTCTGACCTACCTGATGCTACAGTACTCCACTGCTATTATACAACTATTTGATGCATTTTACTTTTTCAATTTTCTTATATATGATTTTTACTTCAATATCATGATTTTTAGTCAATATATATACATGATTAACTACTATGTCTTTCACAATAGCTTTCAAAAAAACAAACAATAGCCTATTATTAATTATTTGTTGGACTATTACTATCATCTAGAAAAATAACCTGTGTGCTATTATTAGCAGTTGTAAGTATTTAGAAAGTTGAAATAAAGTTTTAATTTTTTCTAAAGACTTTCAGTTCTTAATATTAGATAATGAAAATAGTCTACCAAATAATTAATACTAAAATGTCATTATCACAAACCTTAAAACAAACAAACAGTCTATCATTTATAAAATTATCATTTATTAACCTATTGTTACTTATGTCTAAAGTAAAAAAAAAAAAGTACAACATTTTTTTTAAAATTCATAACCCATTCATCTTATTTCAAGGAAAACTACAATAACTAATTTTTATTTTCATTTAGAATAACAAATTCACCACCTTTTTCTAACTTATTTATGTTACTAATATTCCACATACCTATTGATATAATTTTTTTAAATCTAAAATCTTCAGTTCATTACTATGGATTGAATGAACTCAAAGCTGAGAAAGTGTATTTTTCATTTTACTCATTATCAACAAATCATCAAAAAATATTTTTTAAAAATAAAAGCAATAAATAAAAGTCAGCTATTTGTATTTTACATGGCCACCATTTTTTATGCTTATACAATCTGTTAAAACAATAGCTGATGTGATGTTGATGTGATGTACCGTGACTTCTCCTTAAACGGAGTCAGGAATCTCTCAGAAACTATGCCCAAAGAAACTTGTTAGCCACTTCACCTTCGCCTCCATTCCCCACCCTAAGCTTTCCCATAATCTGCTCCATCCCATTTCCACAACATAATCTTTGTCAACTCTATGGCCTTTATATCTAAATCCCCCTTATCTTTTCCCAAACCCAGCATAAAAACCAATAACCCACTTTCTGTATAATCACTTTGTTCATATTTATTCTCCCATAACTTCATTATTTGTACCCTTTCTGCTTTCAAGTATTTACATTCAATCAACAGATGCCTAATATTTTCTATATCTTCCTTACACAATTTGCAGACTAAATCACCCATATTTTTCCATTTACATGTATATTCTCTTGTTGCTAAAGATCCCGTTTGAGCCTTAAACAATAAGCTACTTTCCTTACTATTATCATAAATTAACTCGCACCCAATGTTCCGTTTACTTCTATATATATTTAAACTCTTTTTACTCTCCATACTAGTTCTCCATCTCTCCAACTCCCTATTCTTTATTAATGCATCTATTCTTTTATCCCATTCCTTACCACTATAACACTCAACAATCCTCCTAACACAATCATCCCACCTTTTATACAAGTATACTGATATAAATTCTTTATCCAAATCCTTTGCATACCGCATTACCTTTCTCACCCATCTTGTTGCCTGCCCTTTACTCATAACCCAATTAAATACTATTTTGGCTATTCTTTTATTATCCATAAACTGCAACCTACCAAACATTTTCATTTTACTTTTTGCATCTCTCATATAAAAACTTGACCATCCCATTTCTCCTTGAATTGCCTCCTTTGCTGTCCATACCTCTGCATCTAATGCATGTCTTCCTACTTCCCTTTGTACTTTTTCTAAGTAATCTAATACCCCTTTTACTAACACATAACGCATCATTACCATATGTTAACCCTGCTACTACAACTCCCTTCCATACAATTCTAGCTACATCATATTTATTATATGAAAACACTGTTAATTTCTTTACTAAACCCTTTCTTTTCTTTGCTTCATTTACCAATTTTTTCTCCCATTCAACCAAGCAATTTTCCTGATTACTTAAGATGATTCCCAAATAACTATATCTATCCACCACACTTAACTTTATATCCCCCAATAAAAATTCTACATCTTCTCTTTCCCCATTATTAATCATCATTATATTTGATTTTTCTTCACTAAATTTAATCCCCATCTCTTTACCCACCCTTGCACATGTCCTCAGCATAACTTCCATATCTTCTCTTCTTTCTGCACACAAAAAAATATCATCCGCAAAAAAAAGACCCAGCAAAATATATACTCCCTTGCCACCCATTAATGGTATCTCTATCCCTCTTCCTAGTCTTTCTATTGCTTTCTCCATTTCACTCAAATACAACAAAAACAAAATAGGTGACATAGGGCATCCTTGCCTTAATCCCACCCCATTTTTAACTTTAACTGATTCTATATCCCCTAATTGGTAAGTATAGTAATTATTTTCATATAATTTCTTAATAATATTTACTAAAGCTTCATCCATTCCCAAATTTGCTAACCTTACCCATAATCTATTTCTATTTACTCTATCATATGCCTTCTCTATATCTATAAAACTCATATATAACGATCTACCTGAATTCCTACTCATATCCATAAGTTGTGTAACTACAAATAAACTATCTCCTATACGCCTATCTGACCTAAAACCTCCTTGCATTTCCCCCACTACATTATTCTCTTCCATCCATTTTACAACTCTTCCAGCCACCATATATGAGAAAACTTTATATAAAACTGATGTTACTGCTATCGGTCTATAATTATTTAACTTTCTATGATCCTTACCCTTTCCTTTAAATAATAATCTTACTCTTGTATTACTCCAACTACCCAGAAAAACTCTCTTCTGTGCCATCTTATTAAAACATGATAATAACTTTGCTTTTGCTCTATGCCCTAAATTCATTACCATCTCTGCTGCCCATCCATCTAAACCTCTCGCCTTTCCACTTTTCAATCTCTTCCCTGCCTCATTCAGTTCATTTTTTGTGAACCTAATATTCCCATTACTAAATGCTTTCATGTTTTCTATCACTAAGTCCTTCACATCTAACATCTTTTCTATATCCATTACATATCTATTTAAGATTCTCTCTAACTCTTCTCTAGAGCTACACTCTATTCCCTCATCATCTATTAATACTATCTCTCTCCCCTACATTTCTCCTTTTAATGTAATTCCAAAATTTTTTACTCCCATCTCTTCCACTTTTATTAATATCCTCCAACAATTTACTATTCAACTTCATCCTCTCTCTATAATTATCCATTTTAGCCAACTTCTTCTTTTCTAAGTACTTTCCCCATTTAGCATTAATATCGTTTTCACTTTCTTTGTTCTTAATAGCACACTTATATTCTCTGCATGCTTCTTTCCTCTCTTTTACACTTTTACTAACTCTCATTTTTTTATTACTTTTATTCTTCTGCATATTCTCAACTAAAACCCTATTTGCCACTTTTTCTATTTCACCACACCAGTCCTTATACTCATCCCCAACCAACTGTTCCATGGCTTCTTCAACTTGTATTTTATACTCTTCCAACTTATTCTTATCATTCACTCTCCATCCACATCTTTCACTATTGTTTCTACCTTTATTTCTATCCTCCATCACATTACTAACCATTTCTATTACAATAAAGTTATGATCACTATTACATACTCTCTCTTCATTATCAAACACCTTAATTTTCCGTATTTTATTCATTCCCTCTTTCTCTACCAATACATAATCTATTGTGTGAAATATATTATTCCTAGACCATGTGTATTGTCCCTCATAAATATTTGATAAATTCCCAATGCTCAAATTTACTCTTTGACAAAATTCCTTCAAAAACTGACCATTCTTATTATCTACATCATCAATTTCTTCAATATGTCCATTCATATCCCCTATAACCATTATTCTCTTCCCCTTTTCTTTAAAACTCTGTATATCCTTAACTAGGCATTCATATATACTACTGTTCCACTCCATTACAGTTTGACTATCTCCAGTGGCTATATACACTATAGCCACCATCCATTCTTGTCTACCCAACTTTATTTCAAACCACAAATGCTCTTGACATTTAACAATATTTAAATATTTTTTCGATAGAACACCTATACCACGATCCCTTTTTTCTTTTTCTTTTCTATTTATACCCTGGCCATACCATATCTTCCAAAATATGTTCTTCTTCTTCTCTTAGATGTGTTTCCACTACTGATAATACCTCAAGCTCTTCATTTTTAATTGCTTTGTTTAATTCCAGCCACTTTTCTGGTCTCCTACCACCTTGCATATTCAAAAACCCAATTTTAACAATTTCTTCTTTCCTAACTACTCTTTTATAAATTCTATTGATTCTTTCTTCTCCATTACATTTATAAAAAACTTTCTTACCATTAATCTTACAGATCCATTCCCTCTCCACATCTACACTTATATCTAAATCAACCATCTTTTGCTTATTTCTTATATCCCATCCATTCTTCTTCTTTTTGATAATATTACAATTTAAAAGCCCACCCCCCTTTAAAAGTTTCCTGAATTATATTCTTTAAATATCAGACTCCCTAAAACTTCATTTCCTTGTTTTCCTAAGTGCAATCCATCTTTACTATATAACTCCCTCTTTCCAATAAACCAATCCTATACATCCACAAACATAACACTATTTCTCTCACACAATTTTTTCAATCTCTCATTTATAGAACATGCCTATCTAACAAATGCCTCTTGTCAAATCTTGGTAATACTCCAATTACTCCTAATCTTCCTTTAATCTCACTCAAATTCCTAATCAATTCTACATATTCATCCATTACTCTCTCTGATGGCTCTAACAAATTATTAGTCTCTACCATAACATATACATCTCCACTACCTTGCTTTTTTACTTTATTTGTCACATCCCTAATTCTAGCTCCAGGCAAACATACTCTTACATACCTGCTTCTATTTTCCTTTGCAATTATATCCCCACATTCTCTGATGAGTGAATCTCTTATCAATACTGTCTCATAGTCTACTTTCTCTACTCCATCTGTAACATTTTCTATCATCTTCTGGACCTCCTTATCCATTTCTTCCTTATCATTTCTACTGAATAATTCCTTTATCTGCTCACACTTCGTCTCTAGCAACTCTCTCCTTACAAAAGCGCCACCTAGTTCAATCATAGTAATCAATGGATGCTAGAGGGAAACAATTACTATGGCTTGCACTAGAAGGCTTTATTGTATGGAGATAGTTGTTATAATTTGTACCTAATATTAATGGCTGTTGCTTATCAACAATTTTCTATAACAATGCTAATTTTTAATTATATCTGCATATTATTTAGCTGATTTATGGCAAGCACTATTTTCCTTTCAGAGCATACTTTTATTTGTAGTATTTATATATGTCTCTAGAAATTTCACCAAATTTTTCAAAATTATTCTATACCTAATACTTTTGCATTAACTAAATGGCATCTGCATTTAGTAATTGTGATTTGAAAAAAATTCCTAAAAATTTTAATTTTTTTAAAATTTAATTATTTTAATGTAATATTATTTCTTCTTAATTTCTATTTAATTTATTTATTAATATTTAAAATATATACACAAACTGTGTAAAATATTCTAAATACCATTGTGAATTGAAGAAATAAAAAGGAGCGAAAAAAATACTTTTTATTAATGACAAACATATTTTACTTAATTCAAATATTACTTAAATACAAGTATATTGTCTTTTCAGAACTAATATAATTAGAAGGAATTTGAACTCAGATTTTCAAATTCCCTATGGCTATCCATTCCATCTCATACAACCAATACACATGACCACATACATGTGAGTGCTGGTTCAGCATAAAATACATATATTGGAGAGCATTTATATTTTTCACATGTATATAGTCATGTGTATTAGTTGTATAAGATAGCGTTGCTATCTATAGGGACTTGAAAGTCTAAGTTCAAATCCCTTTTAATTAATTCAAGTAGCAAAATTAGCAGTAAACTAATTTTACTTTTTTTTTTTTTTTTTGTAGCCTTAATGTATGATTTAGTACTTAAACAAAAAAATCTATCTATAGAAATTTTTAAATTTAAAGTTTGTTATATTTTACTTTGGACAATTATATTAAATATAGACATGATAGTTATATATATTATATAGCATATATAAAATATACCTATCAGGTAAACTTGAATCAGGTGTTACAAAATCATCAAGATTATAACTTCCAGAAGTACTCATTTCCAAGTTGCTAGGTAGTGAACCATTATCAGTCTAAAATGTAATTATTCACATAAACATATATATATATAATATCACATGATCATCATTTCTTATGCTTGCTCATAACTGTTATTAAAACAGGCAAAACGCTCCATACAGTAGTGCCACTCAGTGCATGCCAGAGTAATCAATGGAGCCAGAAGGCTTGTGCATAAAATCTTTATCTAGTGCCTACAAGCCACAAACTGGGGGATACTGGATGAGTAGGCAATAGATAGGGATTTTATGCACAAGCCTTCTGACATTCATTGTTTTACTAGTAAAAAAAAACAGCGAATAATATAAAAATTAATTATAATGATTATATAAATAAATAATTAGCTTAAGACTTCTCTGCTATATATGCTATTGATAATAGCAGACATTGTAAAATATACTAGCTGTAGCTTAATATTAATATATGTAACTAGTACAAAGATAGTAAATTTTATATGTATTAATTCATTTTATTATACTATATATGCTAAAAACTAAACAAAAATACAAACTATACACAACTATTTCATTTTTAAAATTATCTGAGTAAAACTTTTAAATCAATTATCAATTGGTCTTGTAGTATTTCAAAGTTTTAAGTTGACAATAATATTTAAGCCAATAAACATCACATGATCACCATTTCCTATGCTTGCTTATAATTGTTATATGACTATATAAGTTAATGAGCTTGGATTGAAAATATTACAGTGTTTTCAATTTAAGACTCATGGTTTTGTAGTTAAGTAGAGATAAGAGGTGGCCGCTGGAGGGTTACATTAGATCCTAAGATCTGGATGCAGTGCTCTCAGATCTAAGGCTTCTCACTGATGAAGGCCACAAGTCAGAAACTAGTCTGGGGATATTGGATGAGTAGGCATTAGATGGGGATTTTATGCACAAGCCTTCTGGCATCCATTGATTACTCTGGCTTGCATTGAGTAGCAAAGAGAGTTTTGCCTGTTTTAATTGACAATAATATTTATGATTTAATTTAATAAAGTTAACAAATATTATAAAAACAATCAGTAATTTTATTTTATTTTATTTTTTGCTAAAAAAATTTTAAAATATAAGCAGTTATGATAGGAATTATCTTTAAAATGTTTTCAATATCTTTTGTTTTCTTTATTTTGTGGTCATCTATTAAAAACAAAATTGTATCAGCGACAGAAAAATAATATGTGTACAGAAACTATGAAATTACCAATAATTGTAGAGAGATAATTTGGGGGAAAATATCAGAAATCTTCACTAACATAGTGATTATCTGATTTAATCAATTGCTAATTAAATCAAATTGCTATTTTATAACACTTTCAAATTAAGTTATTACAAAGTAAAAAAATATAGACAAATTGCATGCATATATGATAATAATAATAAACGGCCATTCATAAATGAGTGTAGTCATTTTAACTCTAAGATAAAAAAGAAAATAAAGAGGAGAGATAAAACTGCTCTATAAATGAGTTTTGCGATGACGGCACAAACAAATAGGAATTGCAACTATATCCATATATAAAATATATTGGCACATTTTATTTGTTTATTTGATATTTAGTGATGTTGATTTTTAATGATTTCAGCAGTAAACTTTTATTTCTAAAACATCACATCTAATTATAGTTCTCCAATGTACTCTCTCTCCCATATTTTCTCAAGGACAACAATCAATACTGCACTTCTGTAAAATATCTTTAAGATAATTCTTACAACTGCTATCTAGAGTAATAATAAATAATATAACCAACACATTCATATATTATAGGGTACGTATATGTATTTGGGTGCATAAATATTATGAATATTTCTGTGGTTGACACGGAAACAGCGCCTCTTGCGGCCATATGGGGCGGAAGTTACAACTACCATATATATTGTATTTGAATTAATGTATTTAATAAATATATGCCATGTATAGAATTATATAATATTATTAGTTGTATTAATGTTTATATTAATAAATAGTAAGTTATGGTTGTATTTGTATAACTGAACTACCCTTAACAATGGTCACATGTTGTTTGAAATAATTAATAACAATTCCAACATAACTGAAATAAAACAACTATACAATGGTCACATGTTGTTTGAAATAATTAATAACAATTCCAACATAACTGAAATAAAACAACTATATAATAGAAAAGGAAAGAAAATATTTATTTTTATATAGTTGTTTTATTTCAATTGTGTTGGAATCATTATTAATTGAACTATATATACGAAACTAATTAAACAATAAATATTTTGGGGAATTAAATTCCAAGTAAAAAAAAATAGACTTTGAATAAATTATTAAATTTTAAAATGCTCTGCAGAAGTAAATTATAAAAATAAAAGTGATTGTTACTGAAAGGGAAATATTTTTGATAACAAAAGAAATTTAATCGAACTATATATATATACTAATTAAATTTACAAAGTCAGATCTGAACTAATTGAATTGATAATACACTTACAAGCTGGAACCACCCCATTGATTGAAATACTCCAAAAAGAACAAAAAAATAAAAAAGTATATAAACCATAGCAGAACAGGAAATGCTCTCTTTTCTTTTGTCTTGAAGCCAGTTTTGGAAGCAAAAGATGTGAAGCAGTGATGGAAAATCAGTGAGGATAACTTTCTATTGGGATCTCAGACCTGAAAATTATCAAGCTGACTAAGGAATTAAACAGGTCATTCCTATCTAAAAGGCCGCATGGACTAAGAAAAAGACCTGAAGTTAGTAGAAAGTTATACTATCATATGTACTTTAGCTGATTGACTGATAATAATATGGGAAATAATACTAATCAGAAATTAACTGCTGGGTTCTATTGTAGAATATATATACAGTATATATATTTGTAAATAGTGTATATATTAAATTGTTAGAATTATAAAGCATATTGAGTCATTGGTTTATTGTGTCCTCCATTGATATTCCAAAATTTTATTTATTATTCTTACTCCTAAAAATTTAGGGATTTTCTTATTTGTTAATTAGGAGCTAAGACATAGCAAAATTGTCACAGACAAAGTTCAAACCTAACCATAGAAAAAAAAACCCAATGATATCATTTGGGAAAATTTGTTTTGCTGAGTTCAATGTAAGCACTGCAGCCAAATGGTTGTTATACATAACTCAAGTTGAGAATTTTTTAAAATTAAATGTGAGGACAATAAATGTAAAGTAGAAGCACTCGTGCTTTTCAAATAGGAGGGTTATTTAAATAATTAATACATTATGTGAACCTGTTTTAACAAATGATGTATCTTCTGAGGGATTAATAAGAAAGTTAAATGAATATTTTAGCCCTTGCCTATCCTGCTTTATAGCTCATTTAATTTTAAGAACAAAGAACGAGCAAAGAATAAAAAAATTAAAGAATACACTGCAGCCCTTAGAGAATTGGCTAAAGATTGCACGTATGGGGATTTTGTTGATAAAATACTCATCCATCAGCAGCTTTGAGGTATGTCTGATGACAGGCACAGACAACAGCTTTTAATTGAGTCAGAATGTATGAGATGGCTATGAAAAAAGAAATAGCTTACAAGTTAATATTAGAACAAGTGCATACTTTACAAAATAAAACACACCCTAGTCAAAATATGGGAGTTTATGTAAGACAAATATACAAATTTCTATCATAAAAAAAAATCTTATTAAATAATCACAGTCTTCTTACACCTTTAAGCATTTTTATAATATTTAAATTTTTGTAGATCTGAAGAAGACTGCCAAGGACAGTCGAAACTGTTATTATATTAATAAAAATTATTTGCTTAAAGGTGTAAGAAGACTGTGATTATTTAATAAGATATATTATGAATAAGCAAAATTACTGAAAAAGAAGAAGAAAGAAGTATATATAGAATTAAAAAAAATCAGTATACATGAATGAGAATAAAAGCATTTATTACTGTTGTGAGAAAGGTGGTCACAGAGTAAAAGATTGCAAGTGAAAAAAGAAAAAATGTTTTAAATGCAGATTTAAAGAGCATTTGTCACATGTATGTAGGAAAGCTAATATGAGAAAATCCATATAAAAACTCAATTATAGAAAAATAGGGAAGGCAAACATCCAATATGCAATTTGTCAAAAACATGGAAGTTACAGTATTGAAGCAATTTATGATGAAATCACAAATCTGTGGGAAAAAATATTAGCTTGGAGATAGATAGTGGTTAAGGGATATTTAAAATGTCTGAGAAAGATTGTAGTGCACTGTGAGATAATGATGCAAATATTCCAATAGAGAAGTCCAACATTAAGGCTCAAAATGTGAATGGAAATATGCTGAAATTACTGGGTCAAGTAAAAGCAAACATCGTGCAAAAATAATTAATTTACAATTATATATAGTAAAAGGAAAAATTAGCCTATAATCAGGAGAGATTAATATCATGTGATAGGAATTCATATCAGTATTGTCAACATTTTTTTCGGAAAACAGGAAATTCAAAAGAAATATCCAGATTTGTTTAATGAGAAATTAAGTAGCCTGGTAAAGATTGAACTACTTAAAAATGCATATATAGTTGTATACTGCACAAAATTCTATTCATGCAAAAAAGTAAAAATAGAAGAGAAAATTCAGGGAGGGCTACACCTATAATGGTAATAACAAAACTTAATGATCAAATCTAGATATATAGTGATTATAGAGTAACAGTAAATAAATACTTAATTAAGGGGACTTATCCAGTGCTGAATGTGAGAGAAGTATTAGCCAGTCTTCAAAAAGCATCACAATTCACAAAACGGGACCTTAACTCTGCCTTCCGACAAATACCTGTTAAAAGTCAATTCAGTGAAAATATTAACCCTAATGACCATGTTGGATTATAACAATTAGTATTCTGACAGCACGGAAAATTTTTCAAGCAAAAATTAATGTTTTATATTTATTTTGACCATGTTCTGAAAAATTAATATGTCAAAGTCTGTTTAAGGTATGTGGCAAATTAAAGAAATTTGGGATCAAATTAAATGCTCAGAAAAGCTTATGGAACACAAAGAAATTAGTATTCCTAGGGCATGTAATCTCAGACAAGGATAAATGACCATTACCTGAGAAAATGCAGTCAAACTCAAAAATGTTAAAAAATTCCAGGAATTTTTGGGTCTGATAAATTATTTTGAACCTTTTTTACAGAATAAGGCTAAGGTAGCAAAACACTTTACGAATTACTAAAGAAAAATCATAAGTGGAATTTAATACAAATTTATGAAAAAGTATTTATATGAACCAAAGTCATGCTGTCATCAAAAAAAATTATTAGACATTTCAACAATAATCTGGAAATACAGTTAGCAACTGAGGCTTCAGAATGGGGAATGGGAGTAGTTATATGTCATTCCTGTTACAAAGATGAATGACCTATGGCTTACACATCTGGAATCTTTTCAAAAGCCAAGAGAAATTATAGCTAGATCAACAAAGAGGCTTTGGTTATTATGTTTGGGCTGAAGAAGTTTCACCAAAATCTGTTTGGTCAGTCTTTCAAATAGTGATCAACCGTAAACCATTATTAGGAATACTTGAGCGATAAGCTTAAGTCCATGTATATTAAGTTGGAGAAACCCATTATTAACATATGATTATCGGTTGATGTATAATATAGAAAAGGGAAAGAAATTTCACATGCTGATTCTTTATCTAGAAATTTAGATAAAGATGAGCCATAATGAAAGAGAAATAAGCTATATAGATTTAATAGAGTCAGAAATCCTGAATAGCAATACGGCTACAAAGTGGACAAGGGCCAAAAAAGATTATCTGTAGCTTACAAGTTGGATAATGAAAGACTAGGCAACTAAAAAACTTGTGCATTGTTCTGGCTTTTTGAATGAATTATGAAAAATTATCATTCAACAAAAGTTGTGTATAAATGGGAGATAAAGTTCTAATATCTGCCAAGAGTAGACAAAAGATCTTAAATGAAGGATATCCAAGAATTATGCATGCTAAAGTGCTAGTGCACTGTTATATCAGGTGGCAGAATATAATCATGGACATTGAAAAAATATAAAGAAATGTACAGCGTGTCAATCTGAAATGAATAAACAAACCAAGATATATATAGCAAGACTTAAGAAACTAGACTCTGGAAAGAACCACACAGGCCCATTAATGAAAAATACTTCTTATACTCATAAATGCATATTCTAATTAGGCAAAGTATCATTATCATAAAAAAGATAAGTGCTGGAGAAACAATACAAAACCTAAGTGAAATATTTTCATGTCATGGATTATCAGAAGTGATTGTTTCTGATAACAGCATAGAATTTAAGACACAAAGAATTGAAAATTACTTTATGAACAAAGGCCTCAAACACATATGCATCTCTCCATATCATCCAGAATTGCATGGTTTGGCTAAAAACATCGTTCAACAAGTAAAAAAGGTTCTTTAAAAAACTAATAATATGAAAATGCAGGAAGCCTTATAAACAACAATGTTGATGGTTATAGGTAAATCTTCAGCAGAATTGTTGATAAGCAGAAAATTACAAATTAAATTAGCAATGTTAATTCCAAAACAGGTGAAAGGTTTGAATACAGTGACAAAGACAAATACTTACTAGGTGAAAAAGTTTGGATACATGATTTGCTTAAAAAGAAATGGGTAACAGGATAATTACAGGAAAATTATCCAAACAGATAAAAACAATGCAAGTAGATAATAGGGCAGAGTATCAGAGACATATGAATGATATTTGTTGACTGCAAACAGAAGAAATAGTGTCCAAAAATAAAAGTAACTGCTAAGTGCAAAATAAATAACCCTTGTGAAAAATAAAAAATAGTCAACTTATTACCAGAGCAAGTAATTGCTCCAAATGAAAAACAAACTAAAGCAGAATATATGAAATCTGATGAAATGGTGGAAATTCAGCATGAAAAAGTACCCATGAAACCAAGAAACACAACCACAGAAATGGCATAGATTACCTAGACCCCAAAGACAAAGATGAATGAAATTATAAGAATATATATAACATGTAGTGATATGTTTCTGGAGTAAGGGGAGGGATGAAATATATGTACTTACTAATTAAACAAATATTTTGGAGGATTAAATTCAAAGTAAGAAAAAATAGACTTTGAATAAATTATTTAACTTTAAAATGATTAGAAAAAGTAAATTTCAAAAATCAATTACATCTTATTTAAAGTTGTAAAACGATAAAATAAAACTGTTGAAATATGGGGTGCAACAAAATAAGCAGATGATAAAAATAAGATTAATGCACAAACCAACAATATTAATAATAATATTAGTGATAATGTCAGCAATTATAATAATACTTACTAAAAATAAACTTGAATAATGTTGTGAATCTTGGAATTCTGCAGTACTAAGAATTAAAAAAAAATCATTAGATTATAATTTAAATCTATAATTCAAATTTACAATTATATATAAAAAACATTATAAAATATAATTCGGAAATATTAACTTCAATATATATAATGCATTATACTAAAAATTTAATTGATATAGATATGTGAAGAATAAAATAAAATAATTTTGATAAAAATTATAATTAATATAGTCAAGTGCACTGGTCTGTAAAGATAACTATCTGACCAAGAATATCATCATCATTATCATTTTATCCCAGTTTCTCCATTTCATAGCATCTTTTCTCCATATATTGTCAGCAAACTTCCTTATTTCATCATCCATCTCAATGTGGTCTCTTTCTAGGTCTTTTGTAATCTCTTGGGATACACTTTTAAACTTTACTTGAGCATCTATTATCACATCTTCTAGAAATACATCTAGTCCATGTCTCTTAATTCTATCAATGATGAAAGTGATACTTGTTTATTTTCTCACCTACATATTTCATTTTCTATCTCTTCTTATTATTTCTAAAAATATATATCTCCACATTTTACTGAATAGTATGAAATCCTATATTTCTCTTCTATTTAATATTCAAATCTTAGTAGTACATATTTATTAAAAACCTTTCTTTTCAAACATATGGGCTATATTTCCTTTTAATACTCAATTATTTCTACCAAAAACATAATGGCAATAAATTTTTTGCAATACTTTATTTCAGTTATTTTATTTAATAAATATCTACATTAAAAACAGATTTATCATTCTACTTCACCGCCATCTATTGTAAGCATGAGTAAATAACGGATACAAAATAGTAATGCCAATTAAATCTTTACACTAGTTTCTAATTGTTGGCATTCATCAATAAAGAACATTGAACTAAATATGCACATTGATTAGTTTTCTTAATTTTTTTTATATTATCCAAAGTAATGACTAAAAGTTCTAGGATTTTGATCTTAAGCCAATTTGCTTTTGTAATTACATAAGCCTGGCATTAGATTGACAACTATATATTTTAGTGACTCAATTATATGCTACCTATATAACTTTGACCTTTAGGGGAAATGTGGAATATATATTAAGGCAGTAAGATAGGATGTATTATTGATTTCACTGTTAAAAGTAAGCAGGAAGAACTATGGAATATGCCTTGCTTGATAGGTGCATATGTATAGTTAAAATAATAATTTATTATATATAAAATTACAATAATAATATATCATAATCATTACGTAATTACATAAGAGTTAATAAATTGCAATTCATAATAATATTTGAATAGTTAGAGGCACAAAAAATATTGATGTTTGAGCATCAAAATGACAGATTGATTTTTGCTCCCAAAAAATATGAAGTTCATGCAATCCAAGTAAATTCCTCATGTACAAATTATCTGGATAGTAAAGAACTAACTTCACATTTAGTTAAATGATATTCATAAATGTTTGTTATAACACTATATATTCATAAAAGCATTAATTATCTATATATTTAAGGTAAAAAAAAATCCTGACTCCGATTCAACATAAACTTGATATTTGAATAAATCCTTTTACTCTGCTAAATTAATTCAAAAACATATATTAAATTCCACTGAAAAACATTGATTCTCAAAATATAAAATAAAAATAAGAAATAAATGTTTGAGAGCATAATAACATCACTACTATTAACTGATACATACTTTGCTGACAATAATAAAATCTTGGATACTGATAAAATGATTTTTAATAATACATTATTCACTGCAGCTATATTAAATACCAAGAGATGAATAGCTAATACGTCATAAATATATATTTAATTATAATAAACCAATAGTTAATTGTTTATTATGTGTAAATCACATCACTGTGACCAATCATTGTCAGGGCATAGTAAGTGGGAGTAAGCATTAGCTTGATTTTCTATTGATTTATTTAAAGATTGACTGTAGTGATGTGATATATAATCGTACGTTTTAAGAGTGGAAAAGTATCCACCTAAATTTATAATGTAGTTCTATTATTGAGATATATATATACAACAAATTACACACAAACTTCTTTATAAATCTTGATTTATTATATGAACTATTATAATTTACAACGTTTCAACTATATTGTTTTATAGTCTTTATCAAGGAATCACTAAAAAATATATGGAAAACAATAAATACAAATATTCTATAATACATATAACAAATACCACTTATCCAAAAACTCTTCTAACAAACAATCTTAACTTTTCATTACAAGAGTTTTAAGATAAGAGATATTTGTATCTGTTATGTGTATTATTGAATATTTGTATTTATTGTCTTATCCTTGATAAAGACTATAAAAGAATATAGTCAAAATGTTGGGAGTATATTATTGTACCACATGAAACTAGTCTGGGGATATTGGATGAGTAGGCATTAGATAGGGGTTTTATGCACAAGCCTTCTGGCATCCATTGATTACTCTGTTTAGCACAGGTGGCAATACTGTATGGAGAGTTTTGCTCTGTTTATATTATTATACATTATAATAGATCTTATAATAAATCAAGATTTATAAAAAAGAAGTTTGTGTGTAATTTGTTATATATATATTGAAATTAATGGACTATTTTTAAAATAGAAGATTGTTTGTATGTTATTTTTTAATTTATTTATTATTGAGATAGAAAAAATTATATTAAAAGGATAGAAACCAATGGAAAACCCACAATAATGACCAAATATTATTATTTGATAATAGTACAATACTATATATAACTTCTAAACATGAAGTCCTATACATGAGGGGTCAGAGTGACTTGAGGTCAATATGGGCATGGCAATAATATTGGCATCAACATGGGATTTGGATTTTCATCATTTTCAATGATATGGATGGCTGAAAAGTTGGAGGTTGGAGTAGGTTGAAGCCTGTCCATTAAAGTGTGAAGATTTGCTACCTTAATATAAACTGAGCACTGGTTATATATATATATGTGTGGGAGGTGATAATCTGGACCAACTGATGAGTGCTGATTTAGCATGAAACATGTATATTGGTGATTATTTATCTTTTCTACATGTGTGTGGTCATGTGTATCAGTTGTATGAGATAGTGTGGATAGTGAAGGGTGCTTGAAAATCTGAGTTCAAATCCCCTATACTTATAACTTCTAAAAATAAATAAAAGGTTTAAAATTTTTTAAAGGTTTAATTTATTTTTTAAAAAGGCAAATCATAATGCATTAAAAATTAAAAAAAAAAAAAATTGTAAGAAATAAGAAGTTTATTTCTTTGTTAATTTTTTTAATTTGATTTGAAAGGAAAATTAATTGTTTGCAAAAATATTAAATGTTAATTAAAAATAAAATATTAATTAATTAAAATATTAATTCACAATAAAGTGAACATAGATTAAACACAGGCAATGGGTGATTATCCAAATGTTGTAATGGTTGCTATGGGAATTTTGATTGTTGCTAAGCAACAACAACAACAACAAAAAAGCATTCTAGTCAGCCATAGCTGTTTATTTACCAGAGCTGTACTGCTCACAAATTAGTAGTTGTGAAAATGATTTATATTCACTTTTCTTCATATTTATTTATCGTGTTGGGGTAACGATTCGATTGGGGTGCTGATCTCATCTTTCTAAAAATGTAGCTTTCTTTATGGAACTGTGTGATACCTTAATACTAAAAATAAATGCCCAATTATACCTACCAATGTTGGATTTAATTTTTAAAGATGTAACAAAATCCAATACTTATAAAAAATGTTAAAGAAAAAGTCAACTGTGGATTACAAGAAGAAATAATGTTCCAAAGAAGAGGAAAATGCACATATTAAGCATTTATTTGGTTTCCTTCTCTACAAAGCATGACCCAAAGAAATTTATTGTTGTTTATAATCATACATTTTTATATGAAACCATGATGATGTGTAAATAATAACTAGAGATCTCAATGTTAAGTGGACAGTTAATATTTAAATACAGAAAAAAAAGCATTGCATACATATTGAGCTCAACAGACAAAATAAAACCAAAGAAAAATTTGGTAAGACTATTTTAAATAACTTTATAATAAATAATTTCCTTTTGTATTAAAAATTAACATGCTGATATTTTTCCTAATTATATATTTAAAATCACCAGTGATATAAAAGAATGGGAAATTAATGTAGGAGTTGTAATTACTATTGTTAACCCCGAGACCAAGAAATTGGTCAAGTTTGGCGAAAAATTGAAGATATAGACTTGATTGATTTCTCCAATTCATATTAAATAGTTTTTCTTTTTGCTGTATATATTTAATTTTATTGATTATATAAATATAAGAAAAGTTAAATTGTTTTATATTTTTGTTACTGTTATAAAT
This sequence comes from Epiperipatus broadwayi, assembly GCA_028023455.1. NCBI lineage: Eukaryota > Metazoa > Onychophora > Udeonychophora > Euonychophora > Peripatidae > Epiperipatus > Epiperipatus broadwayi. The sequence continues at coordinate 279,758 of JAQFVV010000042.1, read as the reverse complement.
CTGACAGACAAGTATCTTATTTTAATATCTAGATTAGAATAATAATATATATGTGCGATGATGATCAGGAAATATGACTGGACCTGAATTGAAATTTGTACTTAATGTAAGCTTCAGTCTGGTCATCATATGCGGCCATAATCAAATAGGATAAAATTTTATGTTATAGTCACTCTGCCTTGTACACGATCATATGCTGGTCACTGAACAAATTATCATTTCCTCAGAGTAATATTTATAATAAATGTTGGATAAGTGATCCCACAATTCCATTACAATATATACTGTTAATAAAAATTAACATTTATATATAACCGTTTTTATAGTTCATAGCACAAATGCAATTTTTGAGTAGGTATATATTTAAAATCATAAAAAAGAAAATTTCAGGACAAAAGCAGATCTGATTTTTCATGTTTTCTTTATCAAAAATACTGCCATAAAAAAAAAAAAATGTCAGAGATAAAAGTCTGCTCTTTCCCATAAATGAAACAAAGTAAAAGTATCAACCACTAATTTGTCTAAATGTTTCACTATAATTTACACACAAAAGATGAAATTATTTGAAAAAGATACCTTTGGCAGGATGGCTCAGTTGGTTAGAGCGTTACCTTAAAATTCAATAATCAAGAATCTAAGGATCCAGGTTTGAATCCCATGCTAGTACTATTATTGGTCAAGCCAGCAACCCCTGAAGAAGAAAGGAGAATAATAACTCTCGAAACGTTGTGCATATACTGAGCTGTTTGATGTGCTATTACTAATAGTTGAATGTATTTGGAATATTTAAATAAAGTTATTTTTTTCTAAAGACATTCAATATACATATTAGATTGTGGAAATAGTCCAATATAAAAATACAAATGATATATAATGGTTTGCAAAACAATAACAATTACTTATTATTTATTTAGCATATGGATTTAGATAACTTAACTATTAACAAAATATCATAAAGAAACCCGTAGAGATTCCAATTAGAAGATAGACTCATTACTGACTTTATTCAAGTAATGTTAATGCTATAGCCAGAAATCTAACAGTCATTAACAATGTGGTTCATAATGTGTGTTTGCCAACATTTAATATCTGATAAATTCTATTTACGAAGCAGATGAGCACAATAATCATGGGTTTTCCTGAATCTATTGATGAGACTTCAGTTGTGTCTAAAAAAATCAAATCCAGCTGATATGAAAAAAAAAAACTTATACAAAATCTCATAAGAATTCCATTTTTACACCATAAGTCTTTGATTGCAGATTCTTGGTTGAACATCCAAATTGGGGATCTTGATTTGAGTCTTGCATAATGAAACAATATTTTGAATTATTTGTTAAGTCTGATCTGCTAAATACTTTTTTATACATTTTCTGTGAGGCAATATCTTCTCTAATATCTAATTGGAAAAATATGCAAAAAAAAAAATAAAAGTCACTGCAAAATAATAAAATGAAGTAAAACAATAATATTTCTTATGGTAATAATTATTTGAGCATCTAAAAGATTAGTATGAGAACTTTTTCTCCCCAATTTTTGTTTACTAAACATCTGGAAATTGTTGACAAACTTATAAAATTACTGCATGGCATTAGAAAAGAAAAATGGAAATGATGGAGAATTAACACTACAAGATTTAATTGTAATGGCTGGGGACTAATCAGATTGGCAATTTTATATACCAGACTTCTAAACTCAAGATTAATGGAATGAAGAAAAGCATCCTTAGAACAGAATGAGAGATGGTGACCTGGGCCAACTGATGAGTGCTGGTTCAGCATGAAATGCATCTTGGAGGGCATTTGTATTTTACTGTATCTTTATTTATATGAATTTAAAAAGAATGGGGAAGTATAGAGGTTGTTTAATATATCTAAAAAGATATTATATATGGGAAAGAGAAAAACTCCAAGTGTGGGTGTGTAGGTTTAAAATTTTAAAAAATCAGATATATTAATCTTTAACTGAGGTTTAAAGTTTATATCTGTGCTAGAGATAATCTCTAGTTTAGTAAATGATTAGTAATAATCATTATTGTATTTATCTGAGGTGGATGGTATCAAGGTTGTGAGTGCAGTGAGTTTGACAGTTGTAAATAAAAATGTAACAAATTACAAACATCTCTTTCACAGTAACAATTAATTTACTTGTATAATAATAGTAATATCCAAAAAAAAAGAAACAAAAGGTATCAAAATTATTATAAATATAAGTAATTAATGAAATGCCTCAGCATTCAAAAAGTCATGTGATGTTGTGATGTTTTAGTACAAAAATGACAGAGTTAAACTTATTATAAAAGGACTTCTAATACCTAAGTTCTTCATTCTGGCACTAAATTAATTGCAAATGACATTGCAAATAAATATATAAATATATTTAAAATCATGTATAAAATTTACTGCATATTTTTTTTAAGATTTACTACTAATATATATATATATAATCAGATAAAATTTTAAGTAGAAATATGAAAAAAATACTTACAGATTTGCATTTGTTACACTCCCACCAACATATGGACCCAAAAAAATATAAGAATTTTTCATTCCTTGAAATAATAATTAAAAAACAAACAAAAAGAATTCTGCGTTATTATTAAATTTTACTTGAAATTGAAAACATGCAAACTGAAAATATTTTAAACTCAATTGTTAATTGCAATTAGGACATATAATTATGATAATCTATAATTAATTTGAAATTATTCAATTGTATGAAAATGAAATTTTAATACTGAAATAAATTAAAATAAACATTACTGCTTATCAGTGTTTACTTTTTCTATTTTTAGAAATCAGAATTATTAAACATCATCAGTTTTACAGCTAAGTAAATAACTTAACATAATCAAACGCAAATTAAAACCAGAATAGCAAACTCTCCTTACAGTAGTGCCACCAACTGCAAACTTTTGTAATCAATGAATGCAGGAAGATTTGTGCATAAAATTCCTATCTAGTGCCTACTCACCCAATATCCACAAACTAGTTTCCAACTTGTGACCTTCATCAATAAGGAGCCTTGGATTTGAGAGCACTGCACCTAGATCTAGGATTTAATGCAACCCTCCAGCAATCACCTTTTACCTGTTAGGTTAATTATAAACTAGATAAGAATTTTATGCACAAACTTTCCTGCATCCATTGATTACAAAGGTTTGCACTTAATGACACTACTGTATGTAGAGTTTGCTATTAACAGCATGAGTAAGGATATGAAATGGTGATCAGGTGATGTTTTGATGGTATCAATTTAAAACACATTAATAAACTAAATGAAAGATAGCTAACATTTATTTAATTAATCTCTACAGAGTTTTCCTTATATAAATATATAAGTTAACAGAGCCAATAGTGAAATAATTATAAAATTACAGAACCAGCAGGTGACAAGAGCTAAAGTAATGCCATTCATATTGGAAAAAGTTATTTTCTTCAAGGCAATAGAAATTGGAATCAAATCCCTAATTCCTTGAAAAAAGTAACTACTGTAATTGAAATATACCATGGATACTTTTCATAACCACAACAAAGGCCAGAATCATTTTCAGAATAGTTGACTTACTAATTTTTCCCAGAATAAATGATTTCCTTCTCTCAAAAAAAAAAAAAATTTAACTTCTTTACCTGCAAACTTTTGTTGAAAAATATAAAGGATAAAGATTCCAAATTATTTTGGGTTGGTTAGATAAATACCAATATGTTGACTATAAAAACAAATTTTTTTTCCTACATTATTTTTATTCTCTTTTCTTTCTCATTGCCATTTCTCATTTTTTCTTCTACCTGCACTTTCTTTTATTTAATCTTCCTTTTTCATATTCTTTAGACAAAATGCTTGATTCTGATTTAATGTATAATAATCCATTATTTAAATTTTATTATAAAATGTATATTATTAAAGAGTTGTAATGATACATTTTGTATACTTTTTTTACCCATGTAATAAATGAAATTAATCATAGAATTAAACTTGGCTGGAGTGCTTTTGGTAGAAATAACTTGATATTAAAAGGAAATATTCCTATGTGTTTGAAAAGGAAGGTTTTTAATAAATGTGTTTTACCAGTTCTTACTTATGAATCTGAGATTTGGACACTTAATAGAAGACCAATACAGAGACTTCAGACCACTCAAAGAAGTATGGAGAGATATATGTTGGGAGTAACAAAAATAGATCGAAAATGCAATATATGGGTAAGAGAACAAACAGGTGTTACTGACCTCATTGAAAAAATTAAAAGACTGAAGTAGAGTTAGGCTTGACATATTGCGAGAAGAGATGATAATAGATGGATAATTGAAATCTTAAACTGGATTCCAAGAGATTGTAAATGAGATCACATGTGAGATGAATGGATAAAATAAGAAAGTGTGCAGGGGTGATGTGGAAAAGAGAAGCTAAAGATCAGAGATGGATTGAACTTGGAGAGACCTTAATCCTGCAGTGGATTGATAATGGTTGAGGATGATGAAATAAGTAATTGTTAAATAAAAAAACAATAGTATACCATTACTGTGACAAAAATCACACCTTTCCCCTACCTTTCCCTGTTCTTATTTCACTTTCTTTTTTTCTTCATTTAATAAACTCTTTATCTTTTTACTTCATTACAATGCTTCCAATTACAATGATTAACACATCCACTTGCCATATTCAAGATGTAAGGTTTGAACTAGACTTGATAAATTTTGAAATTTTTTTGTTCAGATGGTCATACTGCCAACTATCTATTATTAGTTAATGAATGGGCAAATAGTTATTATAAGCTGGAGAAGAGAGATCCCAAGTTAAATTGAGTAGGTTAAAATTAGATTAGGATTAAAATTAGGGTTGGGTTAGGAATTAGTGTTAAGATGAGATAACTACCATAATCTTAAAAGTGTTTGTCATTTGACATTTTATTATTTTCCCTGTATCAATTCTTATTCCATTTTCTTTCTTTTATCATTCCTTTACTTCTCTCCACACTTTTGCCTATATAATTATTTTTTCCTCCATCTTTTTAGATATTAGTTTAATAACTATTATTAAAACAGGCAAACCTCTCTATACATATTGCCACTCAGTGCAAGCCAGAGTAATCAATGGATGCCAAAAGGCTTGTGCATAAAATCTCTATCTAGTGCCTACTCATCCAATATCCCCAGACTAGTTTCTGTCTTGTGGCCTTCATCAGTGAGGAGCCTTGGATCTGAGAGCACTGCACCTAGGTCATAGGATTTAATGCAACCCTCCAGCAGCCACCTTTTATCTCCACTTAACTACAAAACTATGAGACTTAAATTGAAAACCCTATAATATTTTCAATCCAAGCTCATCAGTTTATATAGTCATATAGGTCTGAACTCAGTTCAGTACCTATATATATCTGGCTTGCACTGAGTGGCAATACTAATAGAGAGTTTTACCTGTTTTAATAACAGTTAAGAGCAAGCATAAAAAATAGTGATCATGTGATATTTATTGGCTTAAAACCAATCCTGTTTAATAATTATTCTTAATTCCTATTAACTTATTTATAAAACAAACTAAACTTTTTTTTACTTCACTACCTTTCTATTTTACTCTTCCAATCAAAATTATCTGACTTTCTATTTTGCTTCTCTTCTTAATATTTTGTTAAGCTTTTGGAGTTCATTTCATTATCTTCTTTGGTATTTCTTTCCCTCATTTTATTAATCTAATTTCTTTTTTTTTTTAGATATTATCCTCATTTCATACCTTATTGAACTTTTTAAACTTTTTATTTAAGTTGCTATTACAAATTAAAGTTTAGCCTTCAATTATCCATTTTTGATCATAATAATTTGAATAAATTTCTCTAAGCATTTTCTCTAATTTATCAACGACTCATTCTTTTTTGGATGTTTCCATTAAAGTAATCTTAATTCCACATTAAATAACTTAGATTACAATTTATCACAGTTTCAAGATATGCATTAACATTTTTAATTGTATTTCAATACATATTTTATATCAATAAACAGTTTAACTGAAATGTATTTCTATCAAAGATATTTGGTAAATGAATATACTCACAGAAAAGGTAATTTTTTTAATATTTAGCTTTATTAATGCTTGGCATGCTTTCACTATATTTATTATATCATATTCATGGCATATACTGGTGTGTTGTAATCATGGTACTATATGCCATGAATATGATATGGTAAATATATTGAAATCTTGTTAGACATTAATAAAGCTAAATATTAAAAAAAATATTTTTTTGTGAGTATATTCATTTTACCAGATGTTATGTTGGCTCAGTAAGAAAAAAATTAGTAACAATTGAATATCAAATATATTTATTTACATATAAATTCTCCTCTTAGGAATTTTGAATTATGCGAGCAATATCATATAACTTCCTTCCATCAAAACTGATTATTTATATCTTTCTCTCCTTATTCAACAATCTTACCATCTTTTTTTTTTTTTGCTCAATACTGTTATAAGAATACTTTCCAGTATTTTTTCAATTATGCTTTTGATTTTCTAATGCTCCACCGCCCTATTTCCCCCCCCCCCAATTTTCTCACAAAATAAAATTGAAAAAATTTCACAAATGAAATATTTTGCAACAAGAATTAGTTACATTTATAATTAATTATGTAGAAGTAAAACAGTGTAGAAATAAATTTCTAAGAGTAGAATTTAATTCCTACATGAATAATTTTATAAATTTTGAACGCTTACCATTTCTTTGTGCTTCTTTATCCATTTTTTTGATGTGAAAAACTTCAAATCTTCGATTAAAATACTAAAAAATATTCAACTTATGTAACGCATAAAGCTAAAAAATCTCAAAATATTTTTAAATATTAAATCACCTACTTATTTTAGACAATTTAATATAATAAAAAAACTTTAACAATGATGAAACTATACCACAATGACATAACAAAAATTTACAATTTATTTTGGAACTATCCTCAAAGTTCAAAATTATAGGGCTGCAAATCAAATGACCTTTATGGCCATTAGTAGAAAAATTCTTACAAATTATTCTTTCACCTAAAAAATGAAATGCTTAGTTACTGATGTTCCCAAGCTATTGTTGATAGAGAATGACAAAATTCCTCAAAATGATTAATTAATACTGATCTATATTTAATAATCATGCTACAATGTTCTTTATTTAATTTACCCTCCCATGCTATGTGGCTCTTTTTTGCACAATAATAGCAGACTATTTCTTTCATCTTACTCTTAGTGAACTGACATTTATTTTCAGTTTTTCTTACAAACACTCTACTTTCATTATTATTAGTAAAATTCTAGAACTCCTTTGATTGGTTGAGTACTATTCCATGGGCTACTCCCATTTTGATCACTTCTTCATAAATTAAATCTCTCAAGGCCAGTAACTTCTGCCTCAGCCTATTATCAGACATCTTCCAAAGTAATTGTTCGAGAAAAGTGTCCTCAAGGGCATTAATATTTTTATAATCCTTAGCAAGCTCCCAACTGTTCCCCTTTATTTTGCGATCTATTTTGAAACATGTAGCATACTACATATTTTGAAGACTGGGGACTGAAATAATTATTTAGTTTTTCAATTACTACAGTCTATGACAACTTTTCTGGATCTTCATGAGCCCATAGCCGATTTGCGATTTCAATTACCTGTTGCCCGCCATAACATAGCAACATGGCAGTTTTAATGGGGTCACTAACAGTTCCAATAATCAAAAAAAGTTTCCTGATTCTCTTTAGGTAAATTAACCAATCAAAACAACTATTCACAGTGAATTTGTTTATAGCTACTTGTGGCACAGACGCCATCTTAATACCCTAATCTAAATTAATAATTAATAATAAGTAAAAAATTTTTTTTACATAATTAAACTAATTAGCTTCCCAAATAGGCTGACTTACCAAGCCAAGTTTCAATTTATGGTATTTTATCCTATTAATGACTATAGAGTTCTAATTATAAATTGAATCCTCAATCCTATTGGCTGCACCAGTTTTCCGCTGTATACAGTCATCATGAGTATTGCAGTCATAGTAAAGGTGGTCAGATAAGCAGTAATAATTATAACATAAAAAAATTGTGTCATTAAAACTTAATGTTTATTTGCCAACAAGTTAACAATAATAAAGTAAAATTAACAAAGCTTCATATGTAACAACTTAATAAATAACAATGCATACATAGATTAGTATTAAAAGTCACTATTACACAGCAATAGAGGTGTAATAAATCATAATAAAACCAGAGCAGACTGTAAATATCCCTAGTTCCAATTTCCTATTGCACACTTGGGCCTTGCAGTTTTCTTGGTCTCAACATGATCAGCTCTGACAATATAAGTGTGAGTGACAATGATTCTTTTTACAACTGGATTTTATCCTTTTTCAGTCCAATCCCAAGTAGCAGTACTATAATCATGGAAAATTCTGAATCACTTATTACTATTAATATTGTTATATTTCTGGAACAGGAACCAAGGTTTAATTATTAGTTTAATTAATCTCTATCCTGGCCTATATCCTTTTAGTCATAAATATTTCCTATAACAGAAACATCTTAAACAGAAATATTTTTACTTTAATTAAAACATATATAATTTTCTTTTTACTTTTGCTTTCATAATAATTTAGTTCATTTATTTATTTCATATTTATCACTAATTTCAAATTTTGCACTATTTACTTTCTTATTACCATATAATACTAAATCAACCCATGCACTTTACTACTGTTACACAATGCTTTATTTACCACCCTTTTTTAAAGTTTACAGTTTTGACTGCCCCAGCAATCTTCTTCAGACTTGAAGTTAGGAGATATGAGTTCTGAAGAAGATTTCTGGGGCAATCGAAACTGTAAACTGTAAAAAGTGGTAAATAAAGCATTATATAATATAAAGTGCATGGGTGATTTAATATTATATGGTATACATTTGGAAATTCAATACGAAAGAGTAATTATTATACTTTATTATTCTTAGCATGTTAGTTACATTAATCTAAATATAGCATTGATAAAAAGAAAAACTGAAATACTTTGCATAACACACACATGCATAAATACAAACAAAGATATATTCATGCACTATATTTGAAATTAATTTTTCTTTTCCCATGATCTCATGGTCAGCTTAGGATTTAATAAGTTTCTCAGCACTTTTATTTGTAACGGAATTCTAAATAAATGAACTTTAATTCAATAAAATTAAAATTGAATTTAAATTTGCCAATAAAAAATTAGTTGCATAACTTTTGAAAACATTTGAATTATCTAATATTAAAGGCGTTATCTAAATATAACACTATGCTGATTAAAGAATTCATTGTAGTGACTTTTTCTTAAGAATTCTAGATACAATTATTGCTATGATTTCCAATCATATAAATCTGGAAAAGAAAGTGAACAATGAAAATTTAGAGAGAAATAGTAAACAGTAATAAAAGTTCCATGACATTCACTTGACCCATTATTTGATTACTGGTTATTATACTAATTTGAAAATAGTAATGAATACAATACAATGCTAGAATATATAAGCAGCGCTATCTGTATTTAAAAACATAAAGTCTACGAGAATAATTATGGTAATATCTTATTGAAGATTTAGAAGATCTCGTAAAGATCAGTACTTTTGAACATAATTTTTTAATGTAATCAAATATTGATTGTCTGCATATGAATTTACAAATTATTCTTTTGGCACAAAACTTGTTTTTTTTTTTCATGTGTCAAAGCATCGGCCGGGAAACGAACCCGGGACAACTACTTGCAAGGCAGCTGTGCTAACCACTCAGCCACCGACGCTTGACCACAAAACCTTTTATAATCTATATATCTTTTAGCATTAATCTCCTTTACTGTATTTAAAATAGACAGGACATCTTTCCTAAATAAAGACATGTAAATCTAGTTTTTGAAAAAAAAAAAAAAATCTGGAAGATTCTTTGAAGTTATAATGTGTATAATTTTAGATTTACTTGTCAATAATTAGCCAATATATTTCCCAATATTCCTAAACATAGAGAAGCTTCTATGAAAAGCACATTTGATTATTTTTTAAATATTTATGAGATACCTTAAAATTTGGCAATATGTTTCAGTTTTGTTTTAATGTTGAGGTTAAAATATTTAATTAGATAATCAATCTGTTTTCGTGATTTATGAATAATCATTAATTAATTTGGAATAAAAATTAAAAATAAAATCGGTTTCACTGATAAAAGTTCAACATTTCAACTGAAGATTCCAGTAAAATCTTTTAAATATGCAATAATCAATTTTCAGAAATATTTAGATTTTGATAAGAATGTCTATATATACTTCAACAAAAATCAATAAACTAAATACTAACTGTGATAAAAACACAGTTGCTGAAGCTTTAAATATAAAATTACAAATATAAAGCTGAGCGCTTTCGGGGAATTTAAGCCTCCATAATCATAGCTCAATAAAATATAAAATACAAAATAAAAACACTTATTCAAAAGCAAAATGTGTATCTCAAATAAAATGTAAACTAAATCTAAAAAATAAATAAAATAAAATATAATAAAAATAAATATTATCACAGTTAGTATTTAGATTTTAATGTGGAAATTACAAGTAATAAGGAAAGTATTTATTAAATTTGCATTGTGAATTGTTTATTGTTGTGTCCATTTTCAACTATAATAGTAATGACTCAAATGAGTTTAAAACAATATGACCATCTCTGTTGATGCTTCAAATCTAAAAATTCTCAATTTGATCATAAGTAATGTTTTCTTCAGGAATGAATTAATAACAACATATACGTACTTAACACAACATTGTGAACAGTATTTTTCTTAAATATTTTGTGATAACTTACTATATTCTCTTCAATTAACAACTCAAGTTTTTTCTTCTGATATCAATTTTTAAAAAGTTCTTAATTGAGATGAACTTCTACCTTGTATTCAGAATTAGTTTTGCTAAAAAAAAGTTATGAAAATGTTACACATAATAAAAGAACCATAGTGTTAAAGTAGACAAGCAAGAAAATGTTGAAGGAGGGGTTTCTGTCTCATTATGTTGATGTGAATTTATATCAACAATTGTGACTTTATATAAAATGTATTTTATCAATAGACAGACAATATTTTTTCATTCAATGTGATTAAAAATCAATTATCTTCTGCTTGATGATGGAAGGAGAGACCAAATGTTTAGCTCATTTAGGATGCTAGAAAAGCATACTTTGGTTCCGCATATAATATAACTATAAATCAATCATTACTTTGAATATTGCTGATAGAAAGATAAGAAATAAAAGGAAAAATCAGATATAGTTATAAAATGCTTGTTAGTTGAAGAAATTTAGATGTATTTCAATTTTTTTAATTTAAATTGCTGCTTTCAGACTTTCTTTGTTTCAAAATTTTTAAAATTTTGATTCCAGTAGTTTTATTTTTTGACATTGAACACTTTTACTCAATTTAAGTAATTTTTCTTTTGAGTATATATAAAAAGTAGGAAAATTTAACAATCATAAAACCAAAAATTTTATGATTTCTTGCAAGTAAATATGGTAAAATCATGGTTACAGAGAAGAGCTCTTTGACACTGAGCACCAACATGACATGTAGTGCTAAATAGCAATTTTTTTATATACTTTACTCACCTCAACTGCAAATTTTCAAATAAACTTGAAGATCCCATGTAAACAGGAAGATTCAAGATTTTAAAAAATTTGTATCATACAATATTAAAAATATCAATAATTTTGTTACTATTGTTGTATTAAAAATTTCAATTATATTGTTTAAAATATAGGGTATATGAGCACAGACTTTCACATGACCCACCACATTCCACTCTATCTCATAACACTGATACACTTGAACACATATATGTGTATCAGTGTTATGAGATAGAGTGGGGAGTGGTGGGTAGTGTGAAAGTCTGTGCTCATATATGCTATATGTTACATATATTGATACAAGTGTATAATAAGCCTGTATTTCAGTTATTACATAATAGAGATGTCTACCTATCTCTTGAATATGTATTAAATGGATTATGTCCTGTACATGAGAGGTCAGATTGATTTTAGGTCAACATAGATATGACAAGAATCTCGGCCTCAGGGTGGTTTTTGAGCATTCCATCATCAGATTTTCAATTGAATGGATGGTTGAAGAGTTGGAGTGTGAACAGGATTGAAGCCTGTCCATTAAAGTATGAAGATTGTCTATCTTAATATATATCTGAGCACTTATTGCATATATGTGTAGAGATGATAATCTGGACCAACTGATGATTGCTGGTTTAGCATGAAATACGTATATTGATGATTATTTATCTTTTCGACCTATATGTGCTTAGGTGTATCAGTGTTATGAGATAGAGTGGAGAATGGTGGGTCGTGTGAAAGTCTGTGTTCATATACCCTATATATTACATATATTGATACAGGTATATAATAAACCTGTATTTCAGTTAATTCTATTGTTTATTATGAATTTATTTTAACTTATCACTATAACACTGTTATTGATAAATTCAGATATTTTTATGATAAAATTCCAAAAGCTTATATTTGAAAAAATTATATTAAATTTAAAGCTCAGCATAAAATGCTCTCAAAAATGCCTTAATGCATTTCTTTATATCATGAGGTGGATATAATTTATATGCAACTTTTATATAACCTTATTATTATAATATCGTTAACTATTCATGAATAATAAATAAATGAATATAACGCTATTTAAAAAATATCTTAATAATACTTTGGACCAGTCATAGAAACCCTATCTTAGTATTTTCATAGTAACAATATTTTGGAAATGCAAAACTTGAATATGCATTAATAATAAAGAATATAAGTAAACAATAATAACTGCTATCAATATTAAGTTTATGATATACCTTATATATTTTCCATAATTTATTTATTCCAGCATTGGCTCCCCAATGACAAAGTTCATAAAGGCTCTTTAAACTAATTTCGCATTGATTCTGAAGTTCCACTAACAGCTTAGGCTGAAAAAAAGCCATCAAATATAAAAATGTCAAAATAATAATTATAATAATACACACATGCAACTTTTCTATTTTTCTTTATTTACATAAAGTTATTTGTATTAAAAATAAAAGTGAGATGTCACATGATATAGAGCTCACAAAATAATCTCTTAACAAGCTTTGTAGAATATCCTCAATCACAGACCGGTTTCTGCTACTGGCGTCGTCAGTGAGGTGCTAGAATATTCAAGCATTAGATTAAAAATACCAGGACAAAGCTAGCACTTTATCTAATGTATAACTATTAAGTAAAAAATCTGAAATTTTCAGACATCCATATGCCTTCCTATCCAACTATCTAACTTAAATAGCCATATGGGATTGAACTATATATAACATTTATAAATACAAGCTTATTAAATTAAGTCATGTGAAATCTGACTTCATTTTTTTGTAATTTTATTTTTTGCTATTAAGGCTTTGGCGATTTTATATTGCTAAAGCTATTAATATATGATGTATCTGAACTTAGTTCAGTCCCATATGGGCATTTAAGTTAGATAACTGAATTGGAAGACATATGGATGACTGAAAATTTCAGATTTTTTTACTTAATAGTTATACGTTAGATAAAGTGCTGGGCTTGTCCTGGTATTTTTAATGTAATGCTTGAATATCCTAGCACCTCAATGACGACGCCAGTAGCAGAAACCGGTCTGGGGTTGGGAATATTCTACAAAGCTTATTAAGAGCTTATTTTGTGAGCTCTATATATAACAATAAAAGTTATTTGTAAAATATATCATTAGTATTTTACGTTGGTAATTGAACATATATAGTCTGCACAAAATAAAATCATGCAAATTTAATCTTGTACATTACAATATCTCAATATGTACTCTTTACCCCCATGACATAATAAATATTTAACCATAAGATAAATCATTGCCATAAGCAGTTGATTCTTTAATATTCATTTAATAGCATATATGAATTAATTTTTTAATGTTTGGAGATAACAGTACTTATTCATCAAATTCACAGATATGGTGATGTATATGTAAATTACCCATTAAATATTTTAAAGAATAATGTTTTTTTTTTCTTCAAATACACATATCTTGAATTATGATATATGTATTAAATATAAAGGTAGTATAATCTTAGTCTTGCATTAATAATAAGCAAATTTAATACTAATAACACTCTTAAGAAATAGTTATATGATTATACAAAAATTAATTTTAAAAATTAGATTTTAGAAATGACTTTTTAAATCGCAACAAAATTTTTTTGTAACTTGACAGAAATGTTTTACTTCACAAAAATTTTAATGTAGACATATGTTATATGATATCTCATTAATGATTAATCTTGTATTTTTAGTTAAAGTTATATACTATGTGAATAAAATTCATTCTAAATAATTTTATTCAAAATTTTTCATTGACATATATATACCATATAATAATCAATTGACGAAACACTTTATTACTTTTACAATGCTTTATTATCTAACCTTTCCTTCAGTTAACAGTTTCGATTGCCCCAGCAATCTTCTTCAGAACCTTATATCTCCTAATCTCACTGTTACAATCAACTTTTAAAAATCTCTATATATACCATTTAATAACACAACCTAATATGTAAATATCCAACAATATAATATGTATTTCCTTCAGAATTGAACATATATCATGTCTAACTGATAATCAGTCAGATTTCTGAATATCTTAGTTGTATAAAAATTTAAAAATCAGATTTTACTCCACACATATTAAATGAAATGATTTAATTACTCTTTGCTATATATAAATTAATCCAGTGGATTACAGTTTATTTTAGTCTACATCCAAAGTTTATTAATATTAAGATTTAAAAATCTTAATTCAAATGGTTCTATGAAAAATATTTTCAATATTAGATTATAAAACTTATATACTCCTTTAATATTATAATATTTGTATATAATCAATTATATAATTTAACATATTATAGAGTTGTAAATTATAATACTATGAATCAGAATATTTAAGTGTAATCTATCAAATCTATCAGAACATTAAAATTTATAACTTAATTCTAAAATTAAGATTATAGAATAAAAATTTTACAAGGGTATCAAGCAATGGCAAATTATTTCTGATAATGATCAAGTAATTATTACTTTATCATAATAATCTGTTGCCTGGTTAATCCAATCCACTTTGGAATAGTGAACTTAATTAAATATAAGTATATATACACACAATGATATAAAAACAATAAATATATTCACATATGAATGCAAAACATATATATAATTAAATAACATTTTTAAAGACTTGGTTATATTAAAAAAATTATATTAATAAAATTATATATAAAAAAATGAAAAAACTATACCTGATAAGGTGTATCACTTAAATAAGGGGGGAAAGATATACTGTCTTCATTAATATCACTTAATGCTAAAAAAAAATCCAAAGAACAATTTTAAAACAAGACTACAGTGCAATATTATGCATATTTATTTTGTTCTCACATATCAACATATGGTTAAAGTCATCAGAAAAAATATGAAATGTTAATTGATAAACAAAAGATAATTGGTTATTAATAAAATATTAAAAAAAAAAATTTTCTAAGATTAAAAGGGATGTAATAATTTCTGACTTGTTTGAGGATGATAGGAAATTATTGTACATTTAATAAAAAAAATGGGAATTGTCACAGTGACATAGTATATCTATAGCACAAATATATGCAATGAGATATAGTGTGACCAGTCTTTTTTCCTCTCAAATCAATTCTAGAAAAGTCTTAATTATATTAATGTAATATGCATTAATATATTAAAACACTAAAAAAACTTTTTGCAAAATTTCATTAATTTTCAACTTCTGGTGTTTGGGGTAATGAGACATTTGCAATTATTTTATCTGACTTCTATGTACAAATAAAAATCAAATGATTAGTCACATAGAAGCTCATATAATATTTGAGCATCAATAGTAAAAGATTGAGTTTCAAACCAGAAACCTTCACTTCTTAGAACTATATTTCTGTATTAAATTGCATTGGGCACTTTTTTATATATAATTGTAAAAATATAATTAAATTAAATGTTACTGTCATCACTGGACATTAATGAAATCCATTATGCTGCTTTTTTATATAAATTATAATAAAATAATAATAAAAAAATACAATATCTATGTAAATATATTAATAATAATTATACATAAAAAACTTTTTCGGCACATGGTTTCATGCTCTTATCAAATGTTAATCATCCATCATAATGTTAACTAATTATTGCAGATAGAACACCATCTAGTGTTCTATAATGGAAGTAAAATAACAACAATAACAAAATAAACCATCAGTAAAATAGAATAAAACCTTCATATAGAGATTCTATATAATTTTAAAAAATTGACTATAAAACATAATACACAGAATAAGTAACATATATTATACAACTTTTTATATATTAGTATGCTCTTAATTTTACATATTTATAAATGCAAGCTATATCCATAAGTTATGTGACATCTGAGTTTCTTTTATTACTATCATCATCGTCACCATCATCAACCATTATCAATCCACTGCAGGATAAAGGTCTCTCCAAGTTCAATCTATCTTCTCTGATTTTAGCTTCTCTTCTCCACGTCATCCCTGCACACTTTCTTATTTCATCCATCCATCTCACATGTGGTCTCTTTCTGGGTCTTTTACAATCTCTTGAAATCCAGTTTAAGATTTCAATTGTCCATCTATTATCATCTCTTCTAGCAATATGTGCAGCCCAACTCCAGTTCAGTCTTTTAATTTTTTCAATGAGGTCAGTAACATCTGTTTGTTCTCTTACCCATATATTGTGTTTTCGATCTATATATTACTATATATTATCTTATATAATTTTCCATTTAATTTTAATGCAATTATTTAAGCAATGTTTAATATATTATGTTTTATACATTTATCTCTTTTTTTATCCTTAATGTAATTTAAAGGTTTAATATTTTTAAAGCATCTATTTTATGTCCCTATGTTAAGTAATGAATATATAAAGCAGATTTTTCAACTCGTCTAATAATTGCATTATGTTCTTTGGCTCTTACCTCTGTTTCCCTGTAAGACTGTAGTAAATCATATTGCAAAGGTCACAGTTAATTTTATATACAATTCCTTTTTTATATTTTATATCATATCTTAATTTATAATTATTTATTATTCAGAGTTTTATTATTCAACGATTCAATATTTATGTTCATCAATATTTTTTTTTTTTTTTAAATTAATGTATTTATAAATTTTAGGATAATTGTTCGATCCATTTTTATTTGAACTATTGTTACTATCAAAATTATTATAATGATGATAAGATCTTTCTTTCCATTGACTCGTTGTAAATCGAAAGAATTCACGAGTATTAATGTGTAATAAGAAATGTGGACTTAATCAGTGAAGTATTGAATAGTGTCATGCTCTCAGATCTAACTGCTTCAGATTCACCTATTTATATAGAAAGTAGGTTGAAGTAAAAAAGAGTTCCCCTCTTTTCTCCAAAACGTAAACTTGTAGTTAAGACCTGTAGAGGTCCCTACTATCGCATTTTTTATGCGCATATACTTGAGGACACAGCCTTAATAAATATTATAATGATGATAGTAACAATAGTTCAAATAAGAAATGGATCAAACTTTCATATAATCCCAAAATTTATAATACATTAACAAAAAACAAAGATTATATTTATAAGCATATAAATGTTGAATGGTCGAATAGTAAACATCTGGATAAATTAATAGATGATTATAAATTAAGAGATGATATAAAATATAAAAAAGGAATTGTACATAAAATTAGCTGTGATCTTTACAATATGATTTACTACAATCATATAGTGAAACAGTTAGAGATAAGAGCCAAAAGAACATAAGAATGCAATTAATAAATGAGATAATAAATCTGTTTTATAGATTCATTACTTAATATATAGACATAAAATAGATGCTATAAAAGATATTAAACCTTTAAATTACATATAAAGATCCAAAAAGAAGACAAATATATTAAACATATTACATTAAACATAACTTAAATAATTGCACGAATATTTACAAAACTTCAATAAATTTAGTTAACAACTGGTCAATTAAAAACGAATGGAAAATTATATGATGATATATATAGAATTATATAATGGGTGTATTATTTATTCTATACATTATGTTATAAAGTCAATTCTTTGAAGTTATACTGAGTCTCTATGAAGGTTTTATTCTATTTTACTGATGTTTTATTTTATTATTTTACTTCCATTACAGAACACTAGATGTCGCTCTATCTGCAATAATTGGTTAACCATGTGCAAAATATATAGCTGTTCTATATGATTTTTATTATAATTTAAATCAAATGTTATTTAAGGATTGAACAGATTGTTTAGACAGAACAGAATACATAAATAAAGTACTTAAGTAAGTAGCAACAGAATAAAAAGTAAACATCACATGATCACCATTTCTTATGCTTGCTCATAACTGTTATTAGAACAGGCAAAACTCTCCTAAAACTAGGTGCAGTGCTCTCGGATCCAAAGCTCCTCACTGACGAAGGTCACAAGCCAGAAACTAGTCTGGGGATATTGGATGAGTAGGCACTAGATGGGGATTTTATGCACAAGCCTTCTGGTATCCATTGATTACTCTGGCTTGCACTGAGTGGCATTACTATATGGAGAGTTTTGCCTGTTTTAATAACAGAATAAAAAGTATTGAATATTTTATATTGGAATGTATAGTACTTGAAGGAGATTGCATACATCCATTGCCTTTAGTTCCAGAACCAAAGGTACATTGTATTAATGAATATTAGTTTTATTGGGTTTATTTTCAACAGCAGTTTATTTTGCAGAAATTTTTTTATCCTTTGAATAGGAGAGAGTTGTGTATGTATTTGAGATCTGCAATATCAAAAATATCTATGGTACTCTCTTCCTAGTCTGCATTAGTAAGTAATTCCAAAACATCAATGTTAGAATGAATTTCCAATATAACTGATAACAGACAATTTTTCAGATTTAAATTTAAGACAAAACATGATTTTATATAATATAAAATATGACTTGTTTCGTTAGAACTGTTTGCAATATTTTTTTCAACAACAAATTATATTCCGTTTTCCATTGATTTTGATTCGTTAATGAACTAAAAAGATCAATGTTTTTATTAAATGCATTATTTTTTTTAATAATTTGTATTATTATTTTTAATTTATAAGTCATCAAATGCACAAAGAATATTATAATTTGCTGAAAATAAAGTTTTTGTTTAAAAAAAAAACACTAAACAGATATGTAATATAAATTTGATTTAAATCTTCTAATTAGACACTTGAAAATATAATTTTTGACACCAAAATTTGAAAAATGGGCATTAGACAAATGTTTTTAAATCAAATCAATAAATTTCATTAATTATATAAATCAAAATACTAGAAGTTTTTAATTATGCACTTCTTTAGTATGTAAATTAAGTTTTTTTCCCCCAAAAGCAAACAAAACATAGAACAGAATCAGCAATATAAACAAGCAATAACACAGGATCATCATCATCATCAATAATTTACCAATAAAAAAATTATTTTAAGCCAATAAACATCACATGATCACCATTTCTTATGCTTGCTTATAACTATTATTAAACAGGCAAAACTTTCCATACAGTATTGCCACTCAGTACAAGCCAGAGTAATCAAGGGATGCCAGAAGGCTTGTGCATAAAATCCCCATCTAGTGCCTACTCATCCAATATCCTTAGGTTGCATTAAATCCTAAGATCTAGGTGCAGTGCTCTCAGATCCAAGGCTCCTCACTGTCGAAGGCCACAAGCCAGAAACTAGTCTGGAGATATTGGATGAGTAGGCACTAGATGGGGATTTTATGCACAAGCCTCCTGGCATCCAGAATCCATTGATTACTCTGGCTTGCACTGAGTGGCATTACTGTATGGAGAGTTTGCCTGATTAAAAACAATTTATTAATAAAAATAAGTAATACTAAAACACTCTTCTATGCACTTTACACAATGCATATATATTTTATTATTCCATACTTCCAAAAAAATATAACAGTTTCAACGGTTAAACAAACTTCTTCAGAACTCCCTCTATTTAAAAAACATCCAAGTTTTATAGTTATATCATAAATTTTAATAAGATCTTATACCATTAATTTTTTTTTTAATTTGCGATAATTAACACCAAAATGATCAAATGAAAGATTTAAATTGTAATCTAGTACACAGAAAAAAATCAAAAATGCATTAAAAAAAATCATACAATAATTTACTTAAATACAAGTTCATAATTAGATAGCATTTATCGTTTACAGTTTTTAAATTCATGCTAAATTATATTATAAATCAAATAAATAATATAAAAAAATCTTTATATCATACTATTACCGACACTTTATAGCTACATTAGTATGATTATGATATTGTTATAGAGATATCGAAAGCACGCTCAGCATACTATATTAAAAGTATAAGAATTCCATTTTAGGCCATTCTTATTTCTCACTTCATTTAAGAATTTCATTTTTAAGCTTTTCTTAGTTTGCACTTCCAAGTGTTTAAATCTGAGTTACAAATGCATATACTAATAACTGTTTGATGATTCCACTTTTAAAAGAAAAATTAATATATATATATGTGATCAGACATTTCAATTTCTTTTTAAATCATAACATTTTTTTTTAAGATTCATTCTTTATAAAGTTATATATACGTGTATTTATTTTACTATATAAAGTCATACTTACATTTTCTTCTCTTATAATCTTTATCTTCAGAATTTAAAGAATAATGACTACTTTTGAACAGTAAATTAGTAGAAGATTTTTCATCTTGTAATTTTATTTTCAACTTTGTTCTTTCTTCTAATTGATGTAAAATTAGTTCCACTTTAGAATTATTCTAGTAAATAGAAAAAAAGAAGCAATTATTGTAATTATATTATTTTCCTTTCATATGTCATAGTATCAGCTGGGAAGCGAACCCACAACCGTCTGCAACCAACTACTTGCTTGCAAGATGGCTGCGATGACCTCTCAGCTAACAACGCCAAAAGTGCAGTGATATCTAAAAATCCTTGTTAATATCTCTTTATAACAATTTGTAAATAAATTATAATTAATTTTACCCTACTTCTAATTTTTGTTAAATAATTAAACTTTGAAACATTAAAAATATTTTATATAATATATACAGAAGATATAGTGACTAGGAAAAGAAAATTTACAAACAAAACAAAAATTTAAATTATTATAGTGAAAAGCATTGCTGATAAAGCAAATATTTATAAATAAATAATAATGTTTAATGAATAAATAATCATAATATTTGACTATTATAAAAACCTTTTATGAATTAGATATTCTAGAAGTCATTTTAAATAAACTTATAAATAATATCTACTGGGGTCAATGTACTAATCAAATGAATAATTAATCCATTTTCATCCAGTAGAGGTCAAAAGTTACATTATAAAATTAATAGAATTTATAAATAAATGAACATTATCAACCTTTGGTAAAAAATAAAATAGATTGAATCTGAAATAAGCAAATGGTTAGATTAAGCATAATAGATACTGTATTAGCATATATAACTTAACATTTAATTTGAAAACATCTTCAAATCAAGTTTATGATACATTAATAGAGATAAGAACATATTTTGAAAATGAGTTCTCTCTAATATGTTCCTTTTTTTAAATGATTTTATCCAGTGAAATGAAGCAGAAACCCCAAAATCTAAATCCACAATAATTTAAGCATTAAAGAAATGTCTTATAAAACAACACAATAAATGACGAAAAATAACAAAACAGTTTCCCATTAGCACTATTATGTTCCATCTCTGTAAAGATAAATAAGACAAAATTAAGATATTGGATTGTTTTTTAGTAATAATACCAATTATGACTATTAGTTACAAACCACATTTTCATAAAAACTAATTTATAATTTTATAATGATGTCAATATGATAAATTACTTCTTCAAACTAAACTGTAATTATTTTGTACCATTCAATTAATTTTAATGCTGAATTACTTTTTCAATTTTAATAATCTTGTGTTATGTTAGGGGGATGCATGCATCTGACAAGCACTTATATGTAATAAATTTAATCTTCAATAAAAAAATGCATATTGATTATTTTATTTAATTTGCAGCCATCTTGAAAAAAAAATCTTATAGAAAAATCTTTTGATAATTAATCTAGCTTCAAGATATAAACATTTGATAAAATCTGCAGAAAAAAAGGATTGAAAGAAATGAAAGCTAAATAAATCAGACTGAATTTGATCATCTATTCCTATTCAACATATTAATAAAATTTCCCATTTAGCTCTGTATTTTTATACGCTAAATGATTTGAAGCACGATATTAAAATTTCAATTTTATTTTTAAAAGAAAAGAATATATGTAAGTTTAAAATATGAATTACAAATTTTATTATTTGGAGCAGAAATAATGATATAAAAGAATAATTTTGAAATGCATTATTGTTATGTGATTTAAGTATTGGATATATATTTCAATTGACATTAACCTACTAATTTTATAAAGCATGCTAAACAAATTATTTGTATTTACTTTGAACTACCTGTACTCATGGTTTCATTCGAGTTAGTAGAATAAAATAATATAATGCAAGAGGTAGCTGTTTCCATGGTTTCTATATTTACATATTACAAATAATACGAGTTACCAATAGGAATATCACAAAAAAAATTAACTTTTTACGATCAGTTATATTATTGAATAATCAACTTTTAGGATTTTATTTTAAATACATTTTTCATGTGATTATCCAAGACATGTCAAAACACAAAAATATGTAACTAAGTTGATTAATTACAAATAGTAATAATCATTATCATTGGTAAACAATAGTTTCATGAAATTTGTTCCTGGCATGCTATTTAAAAATTGTAATATATTTTAATACACATTTTTTTCAAAGTTTTATTAGTAATAATTTTTATTTTATTGATCAAAATCATGCATTTCTAATATGAATAATTTCATATAATATTCATTTATATACGGTAATTAGTTTCAAGAGCTAGAATTCCTAGCATTCTATTTGTATACATATGCATTTTTCAATATTTAATTCTCTCTCTTGAATAGAATCATGCATTGCTAATTTAACTAATAAATATCATGCTGACATATGGGGAGGGGAGATAAGACTGATTTAATCTCCAAGATCACCTAATAATGTCACCGTTAATACTGTAAATTTATGGGATAGTTATTGATTTCTATATAAGTGCCTAACTATTTATTTATTTTTATACTTGTGTATGGTATGATTAATAAACTTCATTAACCAATTTTTTTTTGACAATGGCAGTAATTGTAATATATATATATGTGTCCAAGTAAAAAAGTAATTGATACCTGATAATCTCTTTAAGCTGTCTGAAGTGCCATCTCTGAATCAATGCATGTACTATATACTAACTAACTTGACTACAAAATATGTAAGATATTAGCATGTATTGAATATATAAAGAATACTAAAAATATATTTTAAGAATTCTTTAAAATATTGTAATGGATAATTTTTAATATTGTTCAAAGTATCATTTAAAAAAAGGCTGTTAATTTATTATACCCACATGCATTATTTTTAAAAAGTAAATAATTTATTGTATTAGCTGATTTTTAATATTGTTTAGGGTAATTTACAAATCACTGTAGAAAAGTCAGCCTTTTTTAAATTATTGTATATCGACATTTTTTCGAATATAACTAATGCAAAGCTACTGCTTGTGTTTATTTTTATTGATTTATTACTTAAATTTAGCTAAGTGCCATAAAGCAAAAATCCATACCCTATTTGTGTACATATAAAGGATAGAGAAAAATAATAATATTTTTTCAATAATGTAGAAAATTTATCTGTTTTGTAAGTTATTGTAAGTTGCCATTTTCTAGAAGATAAATAATGAGAGCCTACTTCTCACACGTCTTTTTCTTATTTCTTATGTTTAGCCTATATTTTTTATTATCATATATATATTAAATTCAAAACTGTCTAACACTATACTAGTAATAAATAAAATACAAATTCATAAAACAATACAATACTAGATAAAAATCCAAAATTTTACCAACATGACCATGGTTTCATCTACTAAACAAATAGACCTTCTCAAATGTTGCTTCTTTAGTTTGATTTTCACTTGAAAAGGTTTATTTGTTTAATAGATGAAACCATGGTCGTGTAAGGATTTTGGTAAAATTTTGGATTTTTATCTAGTATTGTATTGTTTTGTATTTTAGTTAATTAATGGAGGTTAATATCTTTAAAATCAGGCAAGTACCCACACCACTTTAAAATTTAGTTACTCACATGTTAATTAAATATATTTAAAACTTACTTTTTATATGAGAATATACTATTAAACAAAAATAGTAAAAGTTTATCAAATATAATAGTATTTTTCTAGATGGACCCATGATACCTTAAAATTTATTTCTCCACATGTTAAATATAGTTAAACATGATATCTTAAAATTTTATCAATTTCATAGTAAAAATTTATTAAATTTAGTAATATTTCTCTTACTGTAACCATACTATTTTAAATTTTACTTTAACACATGTTATATTTATAAACCCTAAAAGTTTATTCATTCTTATAACTAATCTAAATTGTCATTATTCAAATGAAATATTAAATATGTGGCACAAAAGCAATTTAATTAATTTAAAATATATTCACAAAATCAAATTTTACCTTGCTTTACCAAAAACTGTACTTTTCAATTAAAAAAATTTTCCAACTTAGCAATCATTTATTCAGTGCTGTGCTCTTTCTGCATTTTTATGATGTCATGCAAAAACAGTTATGATATAGATTTTCCATGCATTTTTATATTGTAAATTACAAAATTTGGTAGTTGTAACTTACGCCCCATGTGGCCGCAAGAGGCACTGTTTCTGTGTCAACCACAGAAATATTCAGAGTAGGGGGCCAAAAGCAGCGATGCAATTTCCAGCCGCTAGGCGTTCCTGTGCGTACGCACGGTGACCAGCACCATCTAGCAGCTGGAAATTGCATCACTGCTTTTGGCCCCCTACTCTGAATATTTCTGTGGTTGACACAGAAACAGCACCTCTTGCAGCCACATGGGGCGTAAGTTACAACTACCCAAAATTTTTTAAAACAATTAAATACCATAAAGCAAAAATTTATAGGCTAATAAATTTCTATAGAAAAAAAAAGAAAATTATGCAAGATTCATCAAGAATAGTACAACATTTATTGAGTTATAAAGTCACAAACAAACAAACTTTCATATTTATATAATAAAATAGATATGAAGTTCTATTGATAAAATTTTAATGAATAAATTAACTAATTATTTCTGTTGTTTTTATTTATTTATGTACAGATATACAAATTTTGAGTTAGCTTAATCTCAATATTTATTTTTATGATATATTAAGAAATATTTATTGTAAAAAAAACAAATATGGGATAAGCTAATATATAACATCTTACTTGTATTTGATTCGGCATTATAAAATAATAATATAAAGTTCCATATCCATCTTTGCACTTTTTGATTCTCAATAAAAAAAAGTTTACTTTTTATTTTATGATGTTATGATTAATATACCTTATATATAAATACCATTGCTATGACATAGTCATAGGTTTTGGTAAACAGCTTAATACTGTAATAAAGCATTTGCCATCTGCAGCAGAATTGAGATTCAAATCTGGATGAAACTTGAAATTTTTTCAGGTAGTTGAAGATTTCTAAGTAAATTTAAGACTTTTTTCCCAGTGACTGGCTCGAAACCAATTCAACTAGCTAATTATCCAATCAGAAGTCAATATAAGGGCATCTGGATATCTTA
The DNA here is from genome assembly GCA_028023455.1 of Epiperipatus broadwayi. Taxonomy (NCBI): domain Eukaryota; kingdom Metazoa; phylum Onychophora; class Udeonychophora; order Euonychophora; family Peripatidae; genus Epiperipatus; species Epiperipatus broadwayi. The sequence continues at coordinate 253,839 of JAQFVV010000042.1, read as the reverse complement.
CTATTATGAAATTATCAATGTAACATTTGATTAACCCAATGAATAAGGCCTTGTACATTATTATTTCTGTGGAAGGATGCTAGAGAAATTTTGCTCTGTAGTGAACTATTAAATTTTAGATTTCATATTGTACCAACATTATGTTGGCAAATAAAAATAGTATGTAAAAGTTAAAGAGTTTTGCTAGAAACAATTAATTCATAGTTACGTAAAATTAAAAAAAGTCAAAGAGCTTTTGAAATAAAAGTCACAATTAATTAATTAAAAGAGGGGAGGGGGGTTTGCTTTAGAAAAGACAAACTAAAAGTTTTATAAAAAAAAGAAGTAAAGAGTTTATTATTATTAGTTGAAATATAACTTAAAGTTTACAAATATAAATCTCTTTATTTAAGTAAAAAAAAAGGTCATCTTAAAAACTAAATAATGAATGATTGCTAATAAAATATACATGTGCGTAAATGACGAATGCTTGTTAATAAAATATATATGTGCGATTATAAACATTGCATAAATACATGCGTGTTAAAATGAAATAAAGAAAAATTATATTTAAAAAACATAGCGATGGCTATTAATCAAAAATGTAAAAACAACACGTTGGATGGCTGCTAATTGATATCTCCATCAACAGGATTAAAAGCTTATCTCAGAGGAATGCAATTAAAACAAGGAAAGAACTTCGACAACAGATATAACTGGAAGATATCAAAATGGACAACATGGCTTAGGTATAAATAGTCAATTTTTTATCGGACAGTTAGTTGCGTTTGAGAAACAGTTCAGTTTTAGTTTTGATCAGTCAATCTATGAGTTCAATTCGTCAATCAGTCATGCAGTGTTAATAGCTTCATCGGAACATACGATGAACTTCAAACCTTGTCCAAATACCAGTACTCTGCTTGAGATGAAGTAACAGCCACCCAGTAAGTGAGAGCCACCCAGGTATCTACTGTTTTAATAATAATAGTACCATGAAATAAATAACCGACCTCAACCTTAATAAAAAAAGTAACCAGGATCGTCAATCAACAGGAATCCTCTGCAGAAGTATAAAACCAGCCAGCTGGTAATAAAACAATTCAGAAACACACTGGAAACACAGGAAGCAAACAACCAAAATCTCCATGCTCCAAAAACCTAGGTATTTAATAACTTTCTTATTTCCATTTATAAATTCAAAGTAGTCATTGCCATCTATAAAGCCTCCAGAGTCAGTAGTAAAGGAATTCTATCGATGCATAAAGAACTATTGATGTGCGTGTTGGTTTGAATGCCTTATATTTAATATTTATCATACTATTTAATACTTTGTCATTTAACGTTGTTAGATTATATTTTCATGTGTATTTAAAATGCATGTGAGTGGTCATATATAAGTACCTTAAATGTTTATGTTACTTAAAAAATATCTAAAGTAGTTTAAAACTTTAATAATTAGTGTTTTAAACTTAAAGCTTTATTTTGTCGGTCAATTCTTTTTGCCACTAGTTAAGGAATAACTTGTCATTGAATTAAAAAAAAAAATAGACTGAGCTAGTTAAGGGATTTTTCGAGTGCTGGATTATGGGCCTACTGTCCGAACATGTTAGTTTTAGACTAGCTGGCGCCCGGGGTTTACTCTAAAACAAATAAAGTGTTTGGATAGTAGGGTTTGAATCTAGCAGTCGAGGCGAGCCACGATCTGGAAATGTGATCGTGTTATGCGTTGCATATCTCGGTCTGATTGTGGGTATTATTGACAGCTCTGCTATCAATAGTATTCTCCACTCTGCTTGAATGTGCCGGTTCGTTCATGTCATATTTATAATATAAGATTATAAATTTATTATAAATAAGGTTGTAACCCAGCTAAACCAAGCTTGCAGAGTAAGTGTGATCGACAACGGATCAAATCCAGTACAATATATATATTGCTTATAACAGTTCTTTCATATACACTTCAATGCAAACAAATTTTCTTAAAAACTTCTTTATTTTCCTTACAGTTTCGACTGTCCAGCAGTCTTCATCAGAGTACCTCTATGCTTCTTCTCTGTTTTAATTGAAATGACGGTTTTTTAGATTTATATGTATAACAAACCTTTAACTAAAGATTTGCAATGATAATTATCATTAATTATGTTACTTTGTTTCACAATCAATTATTCATTACAATGATATTTAAAAAAAATTTGGAAATTATTTTTTTAAAACACCTCCATTTTAAGATTGATGATGTCATAGGATAGTGATTTCATGAAAACTACATCATATTGAGACTAAAATGGCAGTACTCATGCCATAAAATACAGTACAAAGCTTATTCATTATAGTGTATAAAACAATTATATTTAGATTCTAAAGCTAAAATATAATTACTATGCTTATCTAATTTTCATCCAGCATCTTTGCAAAATAAACTGCCCTTTTAATTATGACATATCCAAAGTTAAAAAGACTTTGATTATTACTGGCTGCAAAAGCAAACAAAAAAAAGTTCTGTTCAGAACAATATATAATCAAAAACATACTTTGATCATATATAATAATAAAGTGCATTAATTAAAAATTTTAAAATGTGTACATTAGTGGAATGTGTATAGTGTTATAAATAATAAGTGTGCAGATATATATGTACATATGAAATTGTAAATGTAATAAAGTTTTATTATAGAAAATAATTACTGCACGACCCTTACATAATTATTACTTTTAGCAAAATTTATAAGAAATTAACATGGACTGAATGTTATTTATTTATACAAATTATCTACATATATGCAGAACTCACACAAACAAAAAGGAGTAGCACACAGAGTAAATCATGTGCAAAAGCTTATAAAATCAGATATAAATTTTCTTATTATAAAATAATATGAATACAGTAGTACACTGCAAAAGATGTTTATGTTAAAGATTAACTCCCCAGGGATTATTGTTTAGTTTTATTTATATATATATGAATCATTAGAAATCAATCAACACTTAGACAATCCCAATCAAAAATCTCAAACTGTTATCAAGGCAACCTCCTTTTAACAATAAAGATGGAATCCGACCTTTATTTATATCCCATATATTGAAATTATTGATACAAAAATGTTTACATAAATCTCCTTAAACAGATAAATATAACCTGTTCTAAATTCAGACTAATAAATAATCAATAATAACCAGGGCTAATCAGAGGGGGGACAGGAGGGGTAACTACCCTGGGCCTTGCAATATTAGGGGTCTCACCTTGACAACTCAATATGTTAAACAATAATATAGAAGATAAAGCGATGTTATGGCTCATAGAACAGTTAAATTCCCCCAAAAAATATTCAAGAAAAACTTTTCCAAGCAGGCATACAATGAGCTGAAAATGTAAGCCAGTTTAGGAATGAGTCCCAATTTGATGACTCTGTGACGAAAGCGACTGCAGTGCTCAGCAACTGGCAGAACTAATAGTCTAAACCCCCTGTCAGTCAGTTCTGTGCTAACAGTGCTTTATGATACTAACAGTACTAGAGCGAATCTACCCTATCCAAGTGCTATCTGGAACTGATCTGCTTGCTCATTTCTGTGATTCATAACTAACTGCTCCCAGAGTCCCATTTTTAGCCCTGTAAGTAAAAACTCTTTTCTTCTCTCTCTCCCCCATATTCTTATTTTAAATTTTGAAGGGCCTCTAAAATATTAGTTGCCCCTGGTCTCACATTTTTTCTGAAACACCCTGATAATAATATTACATATTAATTAATTGAGATTGCGCTTTACGCAAAAAAGTGAAGCTTGTCTAAATTTTACAAAGTTATATGGCTTAGCGCTTTCAGAGACTTTGTAAGATTTAGACAAGCTTCACTTTTTTGTGTAAAGCGCAATCTCAATTAATTACTAATCAAAAGTGAAGTAAAAACTATTATTTTATTTCAATATTACATATTGCAACTATAATTTTCAAATTGCACCCAAAGTATTACTTGAATAATAAGTATAATAATACTCAAGGCTAAATAAGTTTATAAGTAACCATTACAAACCAGACAACACTTAGTCAATCCCAATATAGATAACAATCAACAATCTCAAACTGTTGTCAAGGCAACATCCTTTTAACAGTAAAGGTGGAATCCTACCTTTATTTATGGCACCATATATTTATATAGACAGTAAAGATTGCAACTTGACCACAGAGATTGAAAGTATTGATACAAAGAAGTTTTAATAAATCTTCTTAAACAGATAAATATAACGTGTTCTGAATGCAGACTAATAAATAGTCAATTATAGCATTACATATTGCAATTATAATTTTCAAATTGCACCCAAAGTGTATATATATGAGTTTAATAAACTTACGTTTATTTTTTATTTATTTTATGTTGTTGTTTGTTTATTTAACTGCACCCAAGACTGGTATGCAGATACTCATGGCATATAGTGTACATAGCAACTAGTTAAAATATATTCACTCAATCAATTTTGGATTAAAATTTTCATAAATAATAATTTAGTTGAAAGCAAAAATATTTTCATCACAAATTCAAATTATTTTCAATAAAACAAAAAGAGAAAAATGATTTCTGCACTATGCAATTAATAATCAACTTTATATGACCAAAGGAAACTAAATACAAGTTGACAGTATCATTTATTTTCTCAATTTTAAATTGGTAATCTCATAATTTGTTTCTCATATATTCAAGATAATGGCAGTTTTTATTGCAAATGTAAAAAAGTACAATATCAGAAAAAAAAAAATCATTTGCACAATATTTTTAAAACTATAACAATCAACTGCATATTAAATTTCATATTTAATTTTTTTTACAATTTCAATTGCATTTATGTAAAATAAATCCAGTTGCTTTAAAGAAAAAATTAACACTATTGAAAAAAAAAAATTATAAGATTTATTGATTAAATCATTACAGAAATAAAAAAAAACTTTATAATAGAATGTAAAATGCACAAAATAAATTTTAAAATGCACATTGTGTTACATTAATTTTTTTTTCTACACAAGACATTTTAATTTCAGGGAATACCATTGTCAATATAGGTAAGATTCAAAATGGTAGACCATAAATTGAAAAATTAGCATTTTTTAATAAAAATTACAACTAAAATGTTTATATTATACTGCATATTTGCTTACAGGTTAGTACTTTTTTATATTAATAATATGTTTAGTAAAATATTTATTAATTAATTTCACTTTTTTTTAGATTTTAAGCTTTATTTTTTTAATCGGTTTTTTACATTTTTTATATATCTTGAATTTATTTTTTTGCTAGAAGAAATCATTATAATTATTTGTTTCTTATGTGATGTTTCTGATTGCTGAATCATTATGAGAAATCAATTGTGTTTGATGTCTGGGGTAAACTTATATATGTGTTAGTATGTTTATCTATACTTCTAGAAGAGATGATAATAGATGGTCAATTGAAATCTTAAACTGGACTCCAAGGGATTGTAAAAGACCCAGAAAGAGACCACATGTGAGATGGATTAAATAAGAAAGTGTGCAGGGATGATTTGGAGAAGAGAGGCTAGAGATTGGAGAAGATGGATTGAACTTGGAGAGACCATCCTGCAGTGGATTGATAATGGTTGACAATGAAGATTATGATGATGATCATCATCAATGTATGATAACAAAATTACTTTCATGAATGGCACTACTCAAAATATTTTGCTATACATAATAAAAATACAATAATAATTTACCATATATTTTTTGATGCTTTCTTGACATAATTTCAAATCTTTGATTTTTAAATCAATTGCTTCTACAGTTATATTCTTAAATATATTTTCAGACTTCAGATCATTTGTTTCAGCATCATTTTTTTCTTCTAACCAAAATAGAAGTTTTTCTAAAAAAAAAGGGAAAAAATTATTTTTATCAAAACAACAACAACATATAACAGGTTTTAAGACTTACTTATATATAAAGAGATAAAATATAAATAGGTATATATTATTTTGACATAAGTAGTATTTGCATAACTACAAACCCAGAAATTCATACATGTGCATAAAAACTGTAACATCATACATATCTGAATATATATATTGATGCTACATTGGATTCAAGTTATCACACAAATTCACAAAAATGTTTTAATATTGATACATCAGACACACACAGGTCTGAATAATTTACATTTAATTATAAACATGTAGCAATCTTATTTATTAATATATATAAATAAATATCAAATACCTAAAATTAAAAGTCTAAGCTCTCCAATGAAGGTGGTTTGAGTTTCTGCACTGGTGGATGGCTGTGATATGGTTATGATATGATAAGGCATGCCATGCACTAATAAAACCCCCAAAAAACTTGAAAATATTTTCATCCTTCAACATGGTGTTAAAGTTAATAGATACCAATCACTATTTTGCTTGAGAATGACATAAAGGAAGGACATTGAGCTGTTAACATGGGTATGGAGATTTAGTATTTGATATCTCTAGCTCACCTGAAAAGCTAAGATTATTTGTGGAATGCATGCATAGCGAGAAAAAATAGTCTGAGTTTCTGTGCTGGTTGATGCTATGAATATAATGGAGTTAAAATGAGGAATGTACTGATAAAAAAAAGCCATACAAAACAACTTAAAAATAAGTAAAGTAGTTGTTAAATAATCCACAGTAGAATAATATCTCCAACAAAACAGCCTCCTCCACCCTCACCCCCCCCCCAAAAAAAAAAAAAAAATCAGTAAAAAAAAAAAAGTCATTTCTCATCAGTAATGCTAAATGGTGAACATTGTTTTTTATCATCTAGTTGGGTAATGATTTTGAACTGTGATACTAATAAAACCTTTGAAAATATAATTGGCATCAAATTAAGTGAATAAGTGAATACTCAATCACATTAAACCTAAACTTTCGATTGAAGCATATATGGATAAATAACGAGACAATTTAATTTGTTAAAAAAATACGTAATTCTTGAAAAAGTTGAAGAAGGTGAAAGTATTTCATTACCTCAAAAATGATTAGGTCATTTACTTGCTTGAAAATCAAATAGATAATAAGTGATTGTAATCACTAGTTGATAATTTACAGCAGACGATAATAATTATACTGTAAACGTCTACAGCGAAAGATCAATAATAGATTGTACACAAATTAAACAAAAAGTAAATATAAAACATAATATGAACAAGCAAAAAAAATTAAACGTAATCATTTTTAATAAAATCAGATATTATTTTTTTTGTGATCCATGAAAATTATTTAAAGTTAAGATCAAAAAAGTTTTCATAAACAAAATCAATATCGTAATTATTACGAAAATAAAAAACAGAATAAATTTTCAGTACTGCATTTCATTCATAAATTTTATATTGACAAAAATTAAAATATAGTTTTGAAAGCATACTGAAAAAAGTGCTGTTTTTGGTAAGAATTTTGAATAAAAAATTTAGCATTTTAGCTTTGAAGCCTTGGCAAAAAAGATATACAGTACTACAATTATTTTCAGGTGACAATATTTAAAATATATATATAATTGAATTTTGTTTATATATATTTTTTTAGAATATGAGAAAAAGTTTATATTAGATAGAATACTTAATTATATTACCATTTCTGTGAATAGTTCCCACTATTTTGAAGACTTTATTGATTATTGTTTCTATGTGGTAATGAAAAAAGATATTACTGGAAAATTAGGAATCCCTATTGAGTGTCAGTAGAGTTTATTTTAAGATTACTAATATAATATTGAAATTATATATGTGATATAAAAGTCATTTATCTATGCTAAATATTATTTCGTTTTTTACAGCATTTACAAACAGATGAAGAAAAGAAAGAAGAGGGAAGAAGGAAAATAATATGAGAAGAAGGAAAAAGAGGAGGAAGAAAAAGAATGAGAGAAAAAAATTCAGTGCCAATTATAAGGATAATATGAAAGAGCAAGAATCACTAATTCATGCAAATATCTAAAATTAAGTTAAGTTAAATCAAATTCTGTGAAAATGTGCATGGATCATTAAATGCTCACTCATTAAATTCAATCCTCAGCGCCTCTGGTATCATATATGTACTGGTTATACATAAGCTAATAATCATTACAGTGTATTTGATGAAAAGGTAACTGGTGATCATCTTTTTCTCAACTGTTTACATCATCATCTCTGAATCAACACACATTATTTTTAAGATACCAGCCTTTCTGAATCATAAGTTATGAAATGAAATGCAATAGTGAGTTTCATATTTTAATCCATAACATAAACATTAAATTAAACTGTAGTAGTTAGCTATCTACATATATATTGAACAATGATAAAGATAAGTGTAAGAAATTGTGGTCTGGACCAACTGATGAGTGCTAGTTCAGTATGAAATGTGCATCTTGGGGATCATAGATATAATTTACATCTTTGGTCATATGTTTACGATTACATCATTCCACAAGGTATTAAAAATGGATAGAAAGCAGTCCCTACCTTTCATGAGAGAGGTGTAGCGAAAATTGTATTACAAAAATATTATTCATTATTGAATAATCTCTAGTCTAATGAATGATTAATAAAAATTATTAAATACTTATCTGGTTTAGGCAATAGAGAAATAAGCCAATAAACATCATATGATCACCATTTCTTATGCTTGCTCAAAACTGTTATTAAAACAGGCAAAACTCTCTATACATATTGCCACTCAGTGAAAGCCAGAGTAATCAATGGATGCCAGAAGGCTTGTGCGTAAAATCTCCATCTAGCGCCTACTCACCCAATATCCCCAGACTAGTTTCTGGCTTGTGGCCTTCATCAGTGAACACAATAATTTTTTCAATCCAAGCTCATTAGCTTATATAGTCATATAGGTTTGAACTCAGTTCAGTACCTATACATTTTGGTGTCTTTGGTTCTTTGATAACCATAGCCACCACTATCCTATTAGGCAGGATTAGTTTTAAGCCAATAAACATTATATGATCACCATTTCTTATGCTTACTTATAACTGTAATTAAACTGGTAAAAACTCTGGCTTGCACTGAGTGGCAATACTGTATAAAGAGTTTTTGCCTGTTTAATAACAGTTATTTATCAGCAAGCATAAGAAATGGTGATCATGTGATGTTTATTGGTTTAAAACCAATCCTGCCTAATAGGATAGTGGTGGCTATGGTTATTAAAAAACCCAAAACACCAAAATGTATAGGTAGTGAACAGACTTCAGACCTACATGACTATATAAGCTAATGAGCTTGGATTGAAAATATTACTGTGCTTTCAATTTAAGACTCATAGTTTTGTAGTTAAGTAGAGATAAAAGGTGACTGCTGGAGGGTTGCATTAGGTCCTAAGATCTAGGTGCAGTGCTCTCAGATCCAAGGCTCCTCACTGACAAAGGCCGCAAGCCAAAAACTAGTCTGGGGATATTGGATAAATAGGCACTAGAAGGGGATTTTATGCACAGCCTTCTGGTATCCATTGATTACTCTGGCTTGCACTGAGTGGCAATACTGTATGGAAAGTTTTTGCCTGTTTAACATCCAAGTATTAAGAAAAATTATATAAAAGACCTATGAATATAAGCTGCATTAGATTCTATAATCATTTCTACAGTGACTAAAACTTTGGATCATCAGGATATAATTGTCATATTTTAAAGAATGTTTATCAAAATGCAATAACAATGATCAGATTACACAGTTATACTAAAAAGATTAATTTGGAGAAGAGTATACAACAGGAAGATTCTATATCTCCAAAACTTTTTACCACATTTTTGTAACAAGTATTTTGGGTATTAAAATGTGAAGCTAAGTGAATAAAAGAAAAAGATTATTTAAATCATTTAGATTTTGCAGCTAATCTGATTTTTTATTTTTTTTTTTGCAAATATTACCTTAGATTTTGGAGGAAATGTAAGAATTATCAGATGAAAGTAAAATTAGATAATGTTCAATGGATTTTCTCAGAAGAAAATAAAGATTGGTAATCACGACTTAAAAAGAAGATAGCTGCTATAAATATTTTGGCCATGTGATTAATGCAGATAAAAATATTATAGATGAAATTGATCATAGAATTAAATTTGGATGGAGTGTTTTTGACTGAAATAATTTAATACTAAAAGAAAGCATGTCTATGTGTTTGAAAATGAAGATATTTAACAGATGTGTTTCACTAGTTCTTACTTATAAATCTTATACTTGAGCACTTAACAGAAAAGCAATACAGAGACTTCAGAACACTCAACAGAGTATGAAGAAGTGTGTATTAGGAGAAATGAGAGATTGAAAACAAAATATTTGATTAGGAGAACTAAGAGGTATCATTATCATTATTTGGAGAATTATTGAAATGAAATTGAGCTGAACATATTACTAGAAAAGAAGATATTAGATAAATAATTGAAGTTTTAAATTGTATCTTAAGAAATTGTAAAAGATCTAGAATGAGATGGATGGATAAAATAGGAAAGTTTACTGGTAAGATGTGAAAAAGAGAGGCTATATATCGGATACACTAGATTAATCTTAGAGAGACCTTCATCCTATAAAGACTGAAAATGATGAAGATGATTGTTTAATTCAAGCCAATCAAAATATTTTTATCTATCTTTCAAAAGGAAATTTTATTCACAAACCATAAGAATCATTTACAAAAAGGACATTTACATATCAATCTCAAAGGAGACCAGTCAACAAAATCAGAGGTTATGCTTGTATATATAAACAAAAAACAATTAATTTCATATCAATTACATTAAGGCATTAGTTATCACCAGAAATTGAAGACATATAATTTCCCATGCCAGAAATCATAGTAGTGGCCCATTTACATTAATCTGATCATGTATATCACATATATGATGGTGTTAGTCAATTCAAACACATATAAGTTTGTTTAATTTATGAACATGTGGACAATGATTAAAACCATATTTGGCCATTTAGTCTATAGAGTTTTATCTTATCAAGTGAAGAGCATTATTTTTATTTATATAGTTAGTAATTTAAATATATGCTATGTGCCATATATCTTCTATCATTTCTAAATCTTCAACTACTCGTCTAATATCATTTCTTCTAGAAATATGCCCAGCGCAGTTCCATTTCAATATCTTAATTCTTCCAAAAATGTCAACGATACCTATTTACTCTTTTATCAATATATTATACTGGTTGCCTATTAAACTGTTCCTAAAAAGGGATTGTGAGATCCAAAACAAACATGATACAGCGTAAAGATTTATTTATTTTTCTTATATCAATAGTTGTTCATTATCAACACAAGAGGGCGCCAGATACGATGATTTGATTCATAATTTAATTTCTCGCATCACCTTACGTCATATCAAAACGATTTTGAAGTCTAATCCCTGCCCATAAGCTCGAACTCCCAGCATGGACCAATAGGGGTCATTCAGGGTCGCGATGTGATTGCCTTCAAGACTATTATTCTGGCAAATGACACAATATTAACCAATGGATAAGAAGATCGGTTGATTAACAGATCGGTCCAAGCATTGGACGGGTTCATTGGTTATTTATAACTAATACGAATGTTCGGTTGAGGCATCACTAGAATAAACAACTAGACGCTTATAATATCATCCCCTTTTATCATACGATCCAATAGAACTAGCTCTATTGACATTTTACTTATCTCTATTAATAATAGGCCCTCCCAACTCTTAAACCTATGTTAAGAATATAATAAATAAACATCGTGACTTACGGCACGATGTTTATGAATGAAATTTAAAAGAGATAAAAAAAATATAAGAAAGACAAATTTAAAAGTAAAAATAATTAATTGCATGAATAAATGCTAACAATAATAACAACTTCAAAAAAAAAATATATTTTAATTATAGAAATGATTTGAGGAATGCTCGACTAGTTTAGATAAAAATTTTATTGATTATAAAAAAAAATGAAATATTGATTAATAGCTTTATTTGCACGCACATACGCGCATTCTCGCACTCGCACAGAAAAGAACATATTATGCATAATAAACATGGGTGATAAAATATATATCCTCCTTTACATTTTGAAGATAGGTGTGTGTTATAATTTATCTGCGAAAGAAAATAATAATTAGGATCAAAGTTCATAACTGGAAAAAGTCCGAAGATTTAAATATGATGGACTATGTAGCATCGGATATTTTTATTTACGAAAGTTGAGATTAAAATAATAAGATTTAATATATGAGAGATTATGGATCATTTTATATGTGTTTTACGAAGGTCGAATTTAATTAATTATGAGATTGCCTTTTAAGTTTACGTAAAGAATGAATGAAAGCATTATAAAAAAAAATGTTTACCTAGGATTTTGCTTAGTCTTCTGCTGCTTCTAATTTGGTGAAGGTTCGAACCTGATGGATGATGTTTCCATATTACATGGTTATTCATTTCACATAAGTTCAGCGTAGTATGTTTGGACGATTCTTGTATATTAAACGGAACAACGTCCTTAGACTGATTGGAGCACTATGTTCGGACGGTATTGTTGTTGATCATTCATAGCTGTGGAGATGTTTTGGCGGTGGAGCGTCGGTCAATCACTGGAGGGTTTTCTAGCCCATCATGACGATCGACGCTCTAAATGTTAATTTCACAGTGATCATGTTGGATAAACCGGAAAGCAAAAAAAAGAAAAGTTCTAGTTGTAGCTTCCGGAGGAATCTAGAAAAAAACTATAAGCATAAGCGAAAACAAAAAAAAAGGAGTGTAAAAAGACCTTTTCTTTAGATTTAGATTCATATTTATATGGGTTGGTTATTATCTGAGGATCGAATCTCCACCCAGAGTTCAATATTCTTTGAGTTGACGTTGGGGTCCGTGTCCTACGTAATGTCCACTCAATCCATATGCTTGAGGCAATCTTAGGTTTGTGCAATCTCATATTACAATCTCAGTTAGAAAAAATTCATACTTATTCACACCTTTTATGCATACATGTGTGCGTGTTTTAAGAGAACAATTTAACTTACATTAGTTTAAAAGTCGAGCATTTAATCTGTCTCAAAATCACTTCTATAAGCTTTTAACTTTCACTACAGTTATAATCTAAAACAAAACCCCTTTTAATTACCCCCGCGGCATATACAAGGAGAAATCACTTATTGAGATTTAAAATGGCATATTAGTAGTATTTTATATTTTACTTTTTCTTTCTTTTTAGAGATTATTATTATAGTAGATTGTATGAAAGCCTTAACTATTTAATCAGAAATATTAACATTTTATTTTACAGTGTATTTTATAACGCATTGAAAGAAAACTACATTTATTTTTATTATCATACGTTGAAAGTGAAAGAAGAGAAAAAAATATAGAGTGTTTACATTGCTCGTGTGTGTGCGTATATACCTGTACCGACTTTGTCTCGGTACAATATTTTGTTTTTGATCTATTTTTATTCCAACAATACTTTTTCTATACTTGGCTGAGTGGCTTGAAGACTCTCATTGCTCATCTGCTAAGTACCCAAGTGTTAGATCAATAACTAAGAACTGATAAAATACATCCATTAAAAAGTATTTCTTTGCAAACACATAGGCATATTTTCTTTTAATACTAAATTATTTCTATCAAAAGCAGTCCGTCCAAGATTATTTCCATCCATTATATTTCATCTATACTAATAACATGATCTGGATATCTATAGTTGTTAACTTTTTCTAATTGTGACCATCAATCTTTATTTTCTTCTGAAAAAATCCATTGAATATTTTTTTAATCCTATTTTTTACTTTCATCAAATAATTTTTGTAACATTTCCTCCAAATTCTAAAGCATCATTTTGGAAAAAAAAAACAATCACATCATCTGCAAAATGTAGATAAGTTAAATAATCTCCATTTACTTTTACTCCCTTAACTTCCCATTTTAATCCACCAAATATTTTTTTCATAATGCTGTAATAAGTTTTGGAGATATAGAATCACCTTGTTGTACATCTTTCTCCACATTAATCTTCTTAGAAAAAACATGTAATCTAATCATTGCTGTTACATTTTAATAAATATTCTTTAGAATATGACAATATTCCATGTCTATAGCTTGATGATTCAAAGCTTCAATCATTGTAGAAATTATTATAGAATCAAATGCTTTTTCATAAACTACAAATCCAAAGCATAATGCAACTCTTATTCATCAGGCATATTTATATATATATGGCAAGATGGACTGTTTGGTTAGTGTTACCTTAAAATTCAAGAATCTAAGGTTCCGGGTTTGATTCCCATGCTAACACTGTTATTGGTCAGGCCACAACAAATGAAGAAGAGAGAAGAAGAATATCACTCTAAACATTGAACATATAGTCACCTGGGTGCTATTATAAACAGTTGAATGTAATTGGAATATTTAAATAAAATTAAATTTTTCTAAAAACATTCAATTATGAAAATAGTCCAATATGTAAATACATGTTTATTGGTTCTTTCTATAACTTCTTCCAATATTTGAATATGCATCGTTGCACTAAAAACCCAGCTTGTTCTTTTGATTGCTTAGAATACAAGGTTCATTGTCTATTAATTGTAATTATCTTGGTAAAATTTTTGTATAGGACTGATAGGTCTGTAAGTTCTAATAACTTTTTTATCACCTTATCAATATTATTATTACATTTTTCCAATTATCTGGTACATCTTTAATACTTAGATATATGGTATCCAGCTAAACTAACAATTTCTCTATTATCATTTCCTGGAAATTTTCCATTTTTTGTAGATTTAATTGCATATCTAATCTCTCCATTTAAGGTGTTGGCAATTTAGAAAATATAGTAATTGTAGTAAATAATTTATTTTCTTAAATTCTTTATTATTATATAATTTTATCAAACTCTTCAATACATTCCATGATGTCATCTCTCTTTTTAATAATAGTTCCATCTTTTCTTCTTATTGCTAAAACAGCTTTCTTTCCAATACCAAAAAGTTGTTTTACACTTTTGAGATTTTTATTCTCTTCTATAGTTATCCTTGCCAATTCACAATTATATTTTCTTATATTAATATTAATTCTTTTTGATACTAAAAAACTCTAAATATTTAATTTTCTGTAATGGAACATTTAAAATTTTTTTTTCTTTTCTTCATATATTGTCTCATCTCAGTAAAAAATCCCTTAGTAAATTGTTGAATTTTTGTACCAGTTGTCTTCCTCTCCATTCCTAATAGAGTATCCAGTTATGTTATTTTTGATCTCAGTTAAGTCTGAACAATTTGTCAAAGTGAATTTCTAATTTAAATTATTCGAAATCTTAGGAACCATTAATAATAATTATGATATAAACAATATGCTACCTTAAATTAATAAGGTCAGTCATTAGTTGTTTGCTAATACAAAATGCATTGTAAACTGGTGTACTAAATTATTGATAAATTTTTTAAATTTTTTATGGAGAAGATAGAAGCAAAAGAAATAAATTAAGTGATTATGTAATTGTTTTATATATTGTAAAATAAATTATCAAACTTTTTTATTCTACTATCAGTTTTATATAAAAATAATAAATTATTATTCTTAATAGATTAAAAAGGTTTAAATTAGTCCATAAAAATGTAAAACTTTTAATGACAATATTAAAAAAAAAGTAATAACTTTAAACTGGTGAAGTATATTTATAAATTATTTCACTTCTTATGTATCATAATAACAACAACAAAAAAGTAATTGTATATACCTCCCTCAAATTGCTTTTAGTAGTTTGATAACTTTGTTATATATCTATGATAAATACCTCTAGTATATTCCAAATCTTTTATTTTATGTTCAATATTTCTTAGAAATAGCATCCGATTACCATACAAAAAAATTTGTGAAGCCTAAAACAAAATAGTATTTGTGAATATAAACAAACATATGCATATCCTGCTGTATATAGAAACATAAACATGCACTATTCATAAGTAACTTAATAGATACATTATATACACATATAATCAAACAAATTTCCAATAACTAGCTAGTTTCCCAATATAATTCACATGATAACAGCTAAATTTTAATAGATCAAAGTTTCTTTGTCAACCAATTGTAAATTCGATTGCCATATTAAGCTTTAGCTATTATCATGTGAACATACATATTACTGGTTTTGACTACATTATAATATTTTCAATTTAATCATTAACCATATAAAAAAAATTTTTTTACCCCCGTTTTTGAAAAATAGTACTTTATTGTATATACAAAACAAATACAAAAACTTTTTAATGTTCAGTCACTTCTTGAGAATAAAAATAACAATATAATGTTAGCTACATATATTTTATAACAGAAGAGATAAAAAAATTGAACTCATCTCTTGCATTAGCAAATAACTTTGTTACAAAGAATGAATTGCATGGGTTTTATTCATAAGAACTCAACTGAAAAATATTCTTTCATCATAGTTTGACAAGTTTTTGAAGGAAAAAACTCCCTAAATTTCAAACACTCATTATTTTTTTATTATAAAGTTTGTTAATATATGAATTTTTTCTACAGTACAGGCTTTTTCATACCTGTACTCCAACATGTAATATATAGGGGGTTTGAACTCAGACTTTCACATGACCCTCAACTATCCATGCTACTTTATATTGCTGACATATTTGATCACGCACATGTTGAAAAGATAAATAACACCAATATATATATTTCATGCCAAACCAGCACTCATCAGTTGGTCCAGATTATCATCTCCACACATATATACAATCAATGCTCAGCTTATATTAAGATAGCCAATCTTCATACTTTAATGGACAGGTTTCAATCCACTCCACCCCACAACTCTTCAGCTGTCCATTTCATTGAAAATCTGATAATAGAACACTCAAAGCCCACATTGGTGCCAACATTCTCATCCTACCCATGTTGACCATAAGTCATGGTCAACATGGGTAGGATGAGAAATCATGGTCAACATGGGTAGGATAAGAATGTTGGCACCAATGTGGGCTTCGACTGTTCCATCATCAGATTTTCAATGAAAATGGACGGCTGAAGAGTTGTGGGGTGGAGTGGATTGAAGCTTGTCCATTAAAGTATGAAGATTGGCTATCTTAATATAAGCTAAGCATTGATTGTATATATGTGTGGAGATGATAATTTGGACCAACTGACAATTTAGCACGAAATATGTATATTGGTGATTATTTATCTTTTCGACATGTGTGTGATCAAGTATGTCAGCAGTATGAGATAGTGTGGATAGTTGAAGGTCATATGAATATCTGAGTTCAAACTCCATATATATTATAAAGCTTGTTGCAAAATATACATTTTTATGATTTTGTCATTTAGTGCATCTGAATAGCTGATTTGAATATCCTTGTAATATCATAATAAAACACTAACAGTATGATGTTCTAATTGTCTAAGTCTAAAGAACTTAAATGTTCAGAAATTTGCTTCTTGGCTAATATTCGTAATAATGATTTGTGACCTGTAGCAATCTTAAACAATTATCTATATAAATATTTATGAATTTTCAGATTCCAAACAATGTAACCAGTGCCTTTTTGTCGAGATGAATTACAGTTCCACTTTGCTTTGGAGAAGATATAAAATACATAGGCAGTAATATTTTGCCAGTACAGATGACAGAGCAAAAAACTACCTCAGTTCCAAACTCAGTCTCATTGGTGGTTAAAGTAATTTCAAAATCATTGTTCTAATATACATCCAACTTATTTGATGCTAGAAGGAATTTAGTCTGCACATATGTTTGTTCTTGTATTCTCCAATTATAATAGTAATTTTTTTCTCAGCAGATCATAGGAGAGCCTGCTTACATGATCTTTACCTTTACAAAACTTTTGAAATAGTTTATTAGACTAAAAAAGCTTGTAAGTCTTTTGCATTTCTTAATAATGAGGCATCCATTAAATGCTTTTATTTTAATCAAGGCAGTACATTTTTCCATGGCATGTCAATTGCATTTTATAATATTGTTTGTTTTCAAAATTGTCCACTCTTTCTTACATTTCTTAGCTGATGTTTCAATCAGTTTTTTCTATTTGCTGTCACCAATGTGTCATCAAAACAAAGTAAGACTCTTTCAATTGCCTGAAAAAGATACTCTATTTTTGACTATGGGGTGTTGATTTCAAATGGAAAACATTTACATTTGTAAAGATATCCAAGAGTGGGAAACATCAATTTCCTGTTGATTACTCCTCCAATGATATCTAATAAAATGCATAATTCAGATAAACATGTAAATATGTCTCCGACATTATGAGTAAGACACTTTTTTATTCAGAATTTTACTTTTTCTATCTAAATGATTATGATTCTAAATAAAAAAAGCACTCCCATCCAATTGATGGATTTTTATAGAGCTAAAATATAATTATCCATCCTCTATTTTAATGGGCCTTTCACCATTCCTTTTAATTTCATTTTCTGATAATGACTAATATTTTCAACATTGTTTTCTTATTTCTAGAATTTCCTTGCTAGAGGTTACAAAAGTTATCCAATTCAATCTTGAGACTGATATTAATGGCAATCCTTCCACTGTTAATCTTTATAGTAATTCAATTACTATACAAGTGTGCTAATTGGTTTCACTAAATTTAGTATTTTTAGTGTTTTCTTGAAGGTTTGCAATGATGGTATTTTAATTGTAATTATATATTGGACTATTTCCATCTTCCAAATCTTGAATGTCTTTAGAAAATTTAACTTTATTTAAATATTCCAAATACATTCAACTGTTAGTAATAGCACAACATTTCAAGAGGTATTATTCTCTCCTCTTCTTCAGGTGTTGCTGGCTTGAACAGTGAGAGTACTAGCATGGGAATCAAACCTACCTGGACTCTTAGATTCTTGAGTATTGAATTTTAAGGTAACTCTCTAATCAACTGAGCCATTCTGCCAAAGACAACAGTCAGTAGAAATTTCATCTACATATCTATGAGGTTCCTCCTGATTTCTCCACTTTTTCCTAAGAACAAAGTTGATTAGTGGTTTCCTTACATTATGTATAGTTACACTAGCATGACTTATGGGATTCTTTGCCATTGTCATGTACATACATGGTTTTCTACCTTAGACACATCCATTTCTCCCTAATCATCAGTTTGTGTTCTTGCAAGTGCTTTTCAATGAGGAGACTGATCTCAGTCTATGCTTTATGATTGCATTTTTTTCTTCTTTATATTGATCTCGAATAGCTTTATTTGGCTACACTTTTATCTTCTTTTCACCTAAATTCAAGTGCCCTGTAATTAAATCTACTGCAGCAATGAAATACTCTTAAATCATTATTTGTGTTTGTTGTAAATATTTTATTTTATTGCATCCTTGTGCTTTTACACAAATGAACATAATTGTTGCCATTTATTTTAATTTTGAAAAATAATCCAAATCTGTACCAAAACCAACTCATAGGCAATTGCTTGTTTTTCTATCTCCTTATAATTTAGATTTATATCAGCCAATAGTTACGATCCCAAATTGTCTCTGTCTATTATCCATAGAAATTGTTTTAAGAAAGTCTCTTCAAAATCGTACAATTTTTACTAGTTCATAAAAGGTAATGTCTTGGTTATTTGACATGTTATTGAATTCTAAAGTATAAATAAAATACCATTAATCTGAACATCTTTTATTATCCAAACAAAATTTCAAAGATAATTTGTAATATTTTACAATAAATAAATTAGCTTGTACACACATATAAAAAAATACATACAGTAAATACCTATAAATTAATATATCTAATTATAGTGAACAGAATTTCAGTTTACAATGGGGGGGGGGGGTAAAAGATCTATTTTTGAAATATAAAAACACCCACAAATCCAAAAACTATGAAACCAGTCAGATTAGAGAAGTTTAATTGTACAGCCCAGCAAAGTGTCCAGAGGGATGATGTTTAAAATAATTTGTGCTATGTTCGGACTCTAATTACATACAGCAACTTATTCTGTTTTTGCGAACATGTACTAGCATATATAGTTTTAAAGAAAAGAACCCTCAGAGTGACAGTCAGGTTAAACTATTTAATAACAATTTGGAAAAGGTTACAGAGTATAATTAGTTACAACGAATTATGGTAATCAAAAAGTATACAAAATTTTACATAAGTAATTTTACCGTACTTTTATCTGTGCCATTAGGCTTACTAATAAATAATAATATAGACCGAGTTGGCCTTTAAAGTTGCCTAGATCCCTCCTTTGTACCTTCAGCGGGGATTCACTGGGTAAGAAAAGCCAGTCCAGGTCCGATCTTCAGCACCAGATATCTTTTATAGTTAGTTCCCCTTCCAGACTGTGAGCATAGGATTCTGTGGACATTCTCCCCCATTGGTCGTTTATATCCATAACTATTCCTATTGGTTTGCAGTGCTACATGCTCAATCCGGTTTAATATTCATGCTCGATCTGAGCAAGTCTATACAACTTGTGTGCATGTGATTTGATTAGCGCAGCACACAGCACTATCCCCCACTACTCCTGAGAAAAGCCTGCTTCTCTGGAGTCACACATATTCTTTTAATAGTCTATTTCTTCATTCAATAGTAATTATCGAATTCGTTTTTTGGCTTTCAGTATCACTTAGTAAACTACTATTATTGCTTATTTTACAAATGTTCTTTAATAAATAACACAATTCCCATGCGGCCACAATCCCGTTATTTAATTATTCCGAGTTGCATCAGACAAAACAGTTCCGTAATAATAAAACTTATGTATATAGTCAAAATTTGCATGCGCAGTTCATTTAAAATTTAAAACAAATAAAACAAACAAATGCTTACTCTAGAGTTAATTTTAAGCATGCCATTCTACTGCTGGTTTGTTACCATTTATTAACTAGTGACATATATAGTCTTGTAAATAGGCAGGTGGGCGATGTTTACGACGGAGTCTGTTTTCCTCATGATCGCCAGTCGCATTCAATCCGGGATGCTGTATCATGGTTTCCTCTGGAACTCCCGCTGTTTCATCACCTAACTCTATGAGGTCTTCTGCACCATGTTTATTAACGACATTTTGATTTTCGAGTGGATCTTCATCTAGAGTTTCTATATTGTAGTCGAAATTCACTTCTGTCCAGTTTTTCCGGACATGATTTATGTGTCGACGGTAGCTTGCTCCCGAGTTGGTTTTTATTTCAACGATTTGGTCTGAAATAATCCTGGTTATTACACCTTCTGTCCACGTCTTGCGTAGTGTATCGCACATCCATACATTATCTCTGGCAGCATAAGTATTTTTCATAATTGGTGGCGATTTTCCATGATCAGGCATCAGAATGGTCAGCTTGTTACGCAGTTTTCTGCCCATCAATATTTCAGCTGGTGATTTCCCAGTAGATGTGGTGGGCGTAATGTGTTGGTGCAGCATTGCAATGTTTAGTGCCTCGGATAGGTTGGTTTTATTTAATCTATTTAATACTAGTTTCAAATGTTGTACCGCCTTTTCCGCGATTCCATTGGATTCCGGGTGATACGGAGAAGACGGATGTGATTTATTCCCCACTCTTCCACAAATGATTTGAATTCATCGGAAGTAAAAGCAGTCCCATTGTCGGAAACCAGGACTTCTGGTGATCCCTGGTGTGCGAATATTTCACTTAAAATATGAATTGTTTCTGCAAAACCAGTATTTTTGGCAATCTTGTATTCTGCCCATTTTGACCCAGCATCTATCAACACCAAAATCATTTTGCCATTTATTGGTCCAGCATGGGCTATGTGGACCCGGCTCCAAGGTTTATCCATTTTGGGCCACGGTGTAAATTTCTTTGGGGGTATGTTTACGGTTGATTGGCAGGATTTACATTTTTTAATGAACATTTCTATGTCCGTACTCATGCCCGGCCAATACACATAACTGCGGGCTAGAGCTTTTGCGCGAACAACACCTGGATGCCCTTGATGCAACATTTCTAATATCTTAGAACGACCACCGGGTAGAACCAATACTTTATCTGCAATTACTATGCATCCCTTTAAGGTCGACAGCTGCTGATGCATATTCCATAATGACCTATGTAAATAATGTGGTCGTTTGTTAGGCCATCCTTTCGTAATCCAGTTTACCAGTGCCTGGTATCCAGCTGTTTCTTGAGTCCATCTGGCTATAGTGTTGCTATTTATAATTTCCGGCTTCCAATGGTCCAAGTAATTTACGTCTACTTCGGTGTCAGTTTCCTCTGTTACATCTGGTATGCGTGAAAGCGCGTCCGCATGTTGAATTTGACTACCTTTCTGATGTACGAGTTCGTAATCGTATGCAGACAGTAAATTATACCAGCGAATCATTCGTGAGCTCAAATGGTCAGGGGCGGCTTTTTTATTGGCGAATATCCCCAACAATGGACGGTGGTCTGTTATTATTTTAACTGATCGGCCGTAAATGTATTGGTGGAATTTCCGAACTGCTGTTACAATGGCCAATGCCTCCTTGTCCAATTGGCTGTAATTTTTTTCAGCTTTTGACAGTATGCTATTGGGCGTTCGCTATTCTGTGACGGATGACTGAGTACCACCCCAATTCCATATTCGGATGCGTCCGTTGTCAATGTGATGTCGAGGCTACTGTTATAATGTACTAACAAGTGGTTTGACGTTAGCAGTGCTTTCGTTTTCTGAAAAGCGCTCTCTTGCGGGTTCTTCCAACACCATCGTTGATTTTTGCGAAGTAACTCGTACAAAGGTGTGGCTACATGTGCTTTTCCCTTCAGAAAATTTTCGAAAAAATTAACCAATCCTAAGAAAGCCTGCAGTTCTTTGACGTTTTTGGGCTTTGGTGCATTTATGATAGCTTTAATTTTATCCGGATCGGGTCTAACGCCAGTGCTTGATATGATGTGGCCTAAAAACTTTATTTCTTTAGCACACCAAATACATTTTTGCATGTTTAGCTTTGCACCAAAATTCTCTAGCCATTCAAAAACTTCGTCTAATCTAATTTGTAATTCTGCTTCGCATTCCGCTGTTACCAGAATGTCGTCAAAATATGGCGTTGTTCCTTTCAGTCCCTCCAACAGTGTGTCTATTTTAGCTTGAAAAGCATTCGGGGCGATTTTTATGCCAAAAGGTAAGCGATTATAATTATACAATCCCTTGTGTGTTGTTATGGTAAGGAGCGCTGCCGTTTCCTTTGTCACTGGAATCTGATGAAAGGCGGCATTTAAATCTAACTTTGCGAAAAAATTTGCGCCTTCCAATCCAGCTAATATCTCTCTAACATTTGGAACAGGATATGGGCTTTTGGCAATACTTTTGTTTACAGTTAGTCTGTAGTCCCTGCATATTCGGACTTGTCCGTTATGTTTTGCTATGATCACTATAGGAGTAGCCCATTCTGAGTCTTCGACTGGAGTCAACACACTTTTCTTTATCATGTCCTCTAAAGCTTCTTCAACTCGTGATTTCATAGCAAAAGGTATTTTCCTAGGCTTGCAGTGAACTGCTTTTGCGCCTTCGCGAAGCTCAATTTCCACGGCTGTCGTAGTGATTCGTCCCTGTTCTTCGGTAAACAGTTTAGGGAATTTAAGTTTTATTTCCCTTTCCATGTTAACTTTGTTTACCATACAGATCTTAATGCCTAACGAGGTAAACCATTCCCTACCTAATAAGGGTGCTATATTGCCCTTGACAATATATAGGTTTAGTTTTTTCCGGCGATTGTTTATGGCTACCATAACCTCTACTACTCCAACTATTTGAATAGGATTCCCATTTGCATCATTTGCCTTGAGTTCTGTTTTAGCTACTCTTGGCTGGTTTTTAACGTTTTTATTTATCTCGGACCAATCCCTTTGCGATATGATGGACACCCCAGCTCCGCTGTCTATCTCCATTTCTATAGCTTTGTTACATATCTATACTGCTAATATTATTTGTTGACAGCTTTTGGTCTCTGCCTTATTTATTTCGGTATAACGTTCCGATTTGGCATATCTGTTTACTGGGGATTTGTCATTCGCTCTAGTTCTATTTTTAGTACGGCAAACTTTCGCCAGGTGTCCAACTCTCCCGCATTTATTACATTTTGCATTTTTCCAGCTGCATTCACGTGCCATGTATCCAATTTTGCCGCAGAGATAACATTCAGTTTTCGAGTTTGGTAGTTCTTCTGTTTTGCTTATTGAAGTTGGTTTCGTAGCATCCAGGTTAGCTTGTTGGAATTCTTTGGAGCTGCTTATAACTAGTTCGTGAGACATCCCTCTTTTGATAGCCTCGGAATACGTCAGATCTGGGATGGCCAATAGTTGTTGACGTAATTTGTCATCGCTCATCCCCCATAAAAACTGATCTAATAGTGCTTCTTCTAGGTCTACATAAGAACACTTTCGTGCCAAATCTCTTAAGGCGGTATCAAAATCTCTACACTTTTCTCCCTTTATTTGGCGTCTGTTGCGCAAGTGTAGGCGAGCAATGTGTTTTGCCGGTTCTGGGCTAAAATGGTTATTCAGCCGCCCAACTAGATCGGAGTACAATAGTTTTTCTGGTTCTTCGGGTCCGCATAATTGGTTTGCAACTTCAATTACACCTGGTCCACCGAAAAGTAATAGTGTGGCTACTTTAGTTACGTCATCTTTGATTTTGTTAACAATGAAATAATATTCAATACGTTTTGTATATTGGGGCCACTCGGAAGGACTATTAACATCGAATTCACAAATACCCGGCTGAGTTGTAGCCATCTTCCTTGGTAACTAACTATTGCCACCTTTTCTCTTTTCAGTTTAACCACTTTGTCCTCTTTCAACTGTCAACTGCGCCAATTGTATGCTATGTTCGGACTCTAATTACATACAGCAACTTATTCTGTTTTTGCGAACATGTACTAGCATATATAGTTTTAAAGAAAAGAACTCTCAGAGTGACAGTCAGGTTAAACTATTTAATAACAATTTGGAAAAGGTTACAGAGTATAATTAGTTACAACGAATTATGGTAATCAAAAAGTATACAAAATTTTACATAAGTAATTTTACCGTACTTTTATCTGTGCCATTAGGCTTACTAATAAATAATAATATAGACTAAGTTGGCCTTTAAAGTTGCCTAGATCCCTCCTTTGTACCTTCAGCGGGGATTCACTGGGTAAGAAAAGCCAGTCCAGGTCCTTCTTCTGATTTAGAGTGTCCGATCTTCAGCACCAGATATCTTTTATAGTTAGTTCCCCTTCCAGACTGTGAGCATAGGATTCTGTGGACATTCTCCCCCATTGGTCGTTTATATCCATAACTATTCCTATTGGTTTGCAGTGCTACATGCTCAATCCGGTTTAATATTCATGCTCGATCTGAGCAAGTCTATACAACTTGTGTGCATGTGATTTGATTAGCGCAGCACACAGCAATTTGTTACTTTCTTGATAATTTATTCATAAGAATATTCTTCAAATTTATCCAGTTTATAAAGTCTATTAATTATTTCAATAACTTTCTGACCAGAAAAACATAATAATGATACTATCTTTGTCTAATCATTTGTGATTTTATTTATAAAAAAATATTTCTCAGCATGCAGTGTAAAGAGATCATTTGCCTCCATCACTAACGTCAAACTTGCCAATACGAATTTTTTTAAAATACTGCCATTACTAATTTTAACTATGATGCTTTTATTGCCTGACTTATATCTCAGTAATAATGTCCAATTGTTGACAACAACTGTATTACCTGCAATATCTAGCTTGATAAAGTCATGCAGCAAACAATAATATTATTTATCTTACCAGGCTACTAAATAAATCATTATTATTTTATTTGATGACAATAATATTTAATTAGTAGATATTTATGAGTTTCTATATCTACTTTAGTAAATAAGCATTTATTTTTATATAGCATATGTTTACAATTGTAACATTCAAATATCAGCCTTTCAAGCGCATTGTGCATACGCTTTGTGAGTGTTAATAATAAATGAATACCAAAGAAAGTATTCATTTATTATTAACACTCGCAAAGCATATGCACAATTAACTTGAAAGGCTGATATTTGAATGTTACAATTGTAAACATACGCTATATAAAAATAAATGCTTATTTACATATGATTAAGTTTCAGTTAGAATGATGTTTAGTAAATTCTAGATAATTTCACCGACGTCATTCATTCAGACATCGTATATAGTAATTTAAAGTGACTGTTCCATCCTCACGCTTTCCTAGCCAGTACTTCAGATTTGCTCATATATAAGCATTTGAGTAGTAGGAATAAGAGGATTCCTTTTATTCCTGCATAAATACTATATCTTGTAATGGAGAGAAAGTATTCATTTATTATTAACACTCGCAAAGCGTATGCACAATTAGCTTGAAAGGCTGATATTTGAATGTTATATCTACTTTAGGTATCTTCATGAGATATAACTCAGAGATTAAGTCTATTCTCTCCAAGTAGCATAAGATAAAATCCTTGTTCCTCTTTTGAATTTTGGAATTGGTTGATATTTACTTCTGTGTCACATTCCTTTCTAGATAATATTTTCTTTTGTCCTAAACATATATATTAATATATGCTTTTCTCTCTAATATCTGATGTTTACTTGACTTCTTTTAAATATATATGTGATCAGATTTTGTTATTTTAAAAGTTTCTAATTAATTATTTTTAATTATCAGAATCCATTCAAATAGTTTTATTTGATTTTTACCTGCCTCCTCTCCATAAATATATATTGTATTTTCTCCAGATCATACATACACAGTTTATAATATAAATATTCTCTAATAAATTACCTCTTTTATTTAATGGTTTTTAGATAAAGGAGAAAGTTTTTGAATTTGGGGTTAACTTATTTTTGCAAGATTTTCTTAAGAAAAAAATGATTTTAATTATTTCATCTGTTTTATACCATCAGTAAAGTTCGAAATTCTTCTATCAGACATACTTCTTAACCATCATGTCACTATGATCGACTCTGATCCTAATGGATTTCCAGTTAGTATTCTGAAAGTATTTCTCATTGCAGATATTCCAATGCTAAGCCTGCCTTTAACTATTCTTATATATTAGTTTTTTCCTCAGTTATTGGAAAATTCTTGTTATTCAACCTACATGCAAACATGTAACAAGTTACTTGTTTATAAAAATTTAATATTTTTGTATTCATCATCATCATCAACAAACATTATCAATCCACTGCAGGATGAAGGTCTCTCCAATCTCTTAATTTTTTCAATGAGGTGCTACTAACCTCATTGAAAAAATTAAGAGATTGAAGTGGAGTTGGGTTGGACATATTGCTAGAAGAGATGATAATAGATGAACAATTGAAATCTTAAACTGGATTCCAAGAGATTATAAAAGACCCAGAAAGAGACCACATGTTAGATGGATGGATGAAATAAGAAAGTGTGCAGGGGTGATGTGGAGAAGAGAAGCTAAAGATCGCAGAAGATTTTTGTATTACTTCTATTTAAAATCATAGGAAAATAAATTAATTTTCAAATTCTATCTTATCTTTCACAAAATAGTTCTAATGCTGAAATGCATCCCACATATGAAGATCATTAATTCAAGAACTTGAAATAACTTCAGTATCTTTTTAAATATTTTCAAAGCATGATTCACTAACTTTTTTTCATACAATCTTTTTACCTGAATCTTCAAATTGTTTCATTCAAGTTAAGATGAATATCTTTTTAGCCAACATTTCTCTTATTAACATTGATATACTTCAGAAGATTGGACTAACTCCAATTCATATTTTTCTTCTTATAGCTGATGTTTTTTTTTTGTTTTGTTACATCTAATCCAAGTTTAAGTTTAATTGACAATATCATGCTATATTTTAATTTACATTTAAACATCTATTACTTTGCTCCTGTGGTCTTGACTGAAGAATTTCATTAGTTTCTGTGTTAAATGGCAATTTATTAAACACATGTAGACAAAAAAAAACACTCATTTAATGACTCAATTTTAATATAATTAAAACAACTCACTTCATCTGTTTTAGAAAAAAGTAAATCATATTGCTTAAATCTCATTTTTGATTCTGAAGTGATTCAAAAGTCATCTCACATAATCTTTTATTCATAAAAGCAAATGACATAAGAAAGCAACACACCACTGCTTCCTACAGTCATAAAAACACCTAGTTATATCTTAATCAAAGGAGTATGATTTCAATGCCACCTGTCACACAAAGACTCAAGGCTTGGTATTCTCAATCAATGATCTTTGTCGCAATGATAACACTGCCAAAGTTGCTTCCCCAAAAAACTTGATTTTTCTATTTAGAAATATTTTCTTACATAAATCTTTACTTTCTCAAACCCAAAATTGCCCTTCTATAAAATATTTTTCCCATGTTTGGAATAAGATAATATATAATCAAATAATTTGTTATGTGGAAGGTTATGTAACATTTGAGCATCGAATGAAACAGAATTGAATTTCAAATTAGAGATCCTTAGCTTTCAAATGCACCATGTAAAATCTAAACTGCATAGGATAAAAACAGTTAAAAAATTAGTTACTCAGGATATACCAGAGACATTTAAACCATGAAAATGACAGATTGAATTTAAATCCAGTGATCTTTAGTTTTTTCTTCAGTCTCATATGCATTACTGTTTTATATTTGATCTTTTTTTCTACATATATTATCATAATTATTTTTTGTGAATTTGTCTTGTTAATTGCTTTGTGTCTAATAAATAACTACATCCCATTCATATTGACTTATTCAAATTTTTATGTTATTCTATTACAGATTTAATAATTTTTTTAAAAATGTTTTTATTAAAGTTGGAAAATCAGTTTGTTTGCTTGTTAACTTTTGATTTTTTTCAAGTTAGAATGAAATTTCAATAGAATTGCTTGAAATCTTGTATATAACTAATTAATACAAGCCTAACCCATATAGGATACTCATCTTTTCAGCAGATCACCTAGTTTGTTAGATATGAAACAGAATGCAGGAAAATATTAAATATATTCAATAATTTCACAAATCTCAATTATAAATTCTTCTTACAACTTTCATTTGTTTTAAATAATATTCACGAGAGGGTTGTAAGATTTTTTTTTTCTTTTTAATATTTTTTGAACATTTTAAAATTGGTATTTAACATATTTAAGTTCAATTTAAGTTGAAATTGTGCACATTTCTCTAAAATGTCTATGAAAGTAATAGGAAACATTAATTTTTTAAATAGGAAGAATGGGGGAATTTTTTAAATAATGCTCACTACTGATTTTATTTGTTATGATTTAAATAATAAGAAAGTAAAAATTCCTCCCTCTCTTACTATCTAAGAAATTTCCCTCATATAGTGTATATATATCACTAGATATTTCTACAGTAAGTTAATATGTACAGTCTTTATGTACATATCATATTTAGTATGTGTACATAATTATATATGTATAAGAAATCAATAGGACTTATTAGTAAGCATTAAAAATATAGTATTGTAAATATTTTATTATTGAACAAAAACAATTTTGTACATTTGTTTAAAATGTCTATGAAAATAATAGGAAACATTAATTTTGTAAATAGTTAATTAGTTTCTTAGATATAGTCAGGGGAATTTTTTAAATAATGCTCACTATTGATTTTATTTGTTATGATTTAAATAATAAGAAAGTAAACCCCCCTCTCTTCCTATCTAAAAAATTTCACTAAATATAGTGTATATATATCACTAGATATTTCTGAAGTAAGTTAATATGTATAGTCTTTATGTATATATCATATTTGGTATGTGTACATAATTAGGACTTATTAGTAAGCATTAAAAATATAGTATTGTAAATATTTTATTATTGAACAAAAACAATTTTGTACATTTGTTTAAAATGTCTATGAAAATAATAGGAAACATTAATTTTTTAAATAGTTAATTAGTTTCTTAGATATTGTCAGGGGAATTTTTTAAATAATGCTCACTATTGATTTTATTTGTTATAATTTAAATAATAAAAAAATACAAAATTCTCTCACTCTTCCTATCTAAGAAATTCCACTCATATAGTGCATAAATATCACTAGACATTTCTGCAGTAAATTAATATGTATATTCTTTGTGTAAATATCATATTTAGTATGTATACATAATTATAAATGTATAAGAAATCAGTTAGCATAATACCAAGATGATTTATTAATAAGCATTAAAAATATAGTAGTATAAATATTTTATTATTGAATGAAAACAAGTGAAATTATTTTTGTTAATAGAAAATGTTAACAAGTTTTCTATTTGAGAGGTTATGATTTCAAAATAACAATTTACAACAAAGAACTTTATAACAAGAAGTAAAATTATATGTATTAAATGACATTCATTTGCAATATAATTTAGGTAAGCATTTTCTTTAAAAAATAAAAAAATTCCAATCAAAGTAAAAATGTTAAACTCTTTACACTTAAAAGATATTTTATATTTTTAATCATTTATATACATATATTATTATGTACACATACTAAATATAATATATACATAAGAGATACATTTTAACTTATAGCAGAACTTAGTGATATATATATATATTAACTATAAGTGTCCAATCAATTTAAAGTATGATTTAGTTTTACATTTTCATTTACTGTACCAATACTAAAAACTTAAAAATAATAGACATAAATTTTTTTTTATATTAAATGCTTTATTGACTGTGTACTAAAAAAATAAAAATTGTTTTTTCAATACACAATTGGGGTTTTTAGATTTAACTTGAAATAAAAGTATGGGGGATCCAGAAATTAATTAAGTCAATCTTTACTTTTTATAACAAAAGATTGATTTAATTAATTTCTGAATTCCTCATGATTTTATTTTAAATTAAATCTAAAAGCCTCAATTGTAGCTGAAAAAAGAATTATTTTTTTATTTTTTAATGCATAGTCAATAAAAGCATTTAATATAAAAAAAAAATTTACACTCTTAATTCAGTATTAACAAATATCTTTTATGTTTTAAAAATGTATTTATAATTTTTAGTTTACTATCATTTCTAAATAGTAGATTCATCATATTGTAAAATATAAACAAATCTAAATTTATTAAGCAGTACTGTATATATAATTTCAACCATCTTATTTTTATGATTGCATTAATTATCTGGATATTTTTTATATTAAACAATATTTTACCAAAGCTTAAAATAATTTAACATTTAAATTTAGTTATTACATTAATTATTATTATTTTTTAAAAAAGTATATACCTCAGAGAACTCTTTCATTAATTCATTAAAATAAGTCATCAGTTTCCTAGAAAAT
Organism: Epiperipatus broadwayi; assembly: GCA_028023455.1. Taxonomy (NCBI): domain Eukaryota; kingdom Metazoa; phylum Onychophora; class Udeonychophora; order Euonychophora; family Peripatidae; genus Epiperipatus; species Epiperipatus broadwayi. Next base: position 222,654 of record JAQFVV010000042.1, on the reverse strand, counting down.
AAATAGCAAACATTTATTAGATTTACTGTTTTATTTATTTACATAGTGAACTTAACTTAATGAAAATATAAAATATATAAAACAAAGATATATGTCTTTGATTCCCAAATCAAAAAAAGAATACACAAGATTATTCTTTTAATAAAATAAAAATATAAAGAGCTAACAAGAAAGAGCATAATTTTTTTATTATCTGAGGTAAATGTAATATGTATTGGAAAAATAAAAAATTTTGGAACAATTTTTATAAAGATAAAATTTTAATTGAATGGACAGAAAATTTGATTAGTCAAAGAGAATAAAATTACAAACCAAACTTGATAACCATATACATTGCAAGTACTTTAAAATAAATATTCATAAAAAAACAATAGTTAGTACTTTAACAAAACTTATAATCACAAAACTTCAATTAAATGAATATTTTACTTTAGTCTGAACTTCAGCCAATATTTTTATTGATCTCTGCATAATAATTGCAAAATTGTAAACAATACTTTAAAAAAAAAAAAAAATATTAATAAATTTTTCATAAAATCAAAGCTAATATATTTCTTTCATCAGATCATTAAATATATTGCTAAACATTTATATATATACAAAGTAAATATGAAATAATAAATTAATTTAAGTTAGATAATCTGAACTTTTCATTTTATTACTTCAAGGTTACATTTAACTTTGATATATAAAAAGCAGTGTTTTCTATTTTGTCACCAGAAAAAGAGTATAACTGGTAACCTCCTACCCATAACAGAAGATGATGAATAAAATAAAAAATCAACATGCAAAAATTTTGATAAACTCTCTTACATAATTATCTATGAATTTATATTTTATTATAATTTAATTTTACATTGGGGTGAATTGTGTTCAATGTGGAGTTATACACAAGAGAAATTGTCTTCATATTCTGCAAGACTCATTGCAGAACATAAACAATGCCTTTTTTTATTATTTTAAAACTGAAGAGGTAAATTAGTTATAAGATTATTAAGTATGAAATGTCCAATTTCCTTAATTACTAAGTTTGACAATTGACATCTCTGACATTTCATTTCAACACTAGTTTTTTTTTATTGTAAAGGTACAGCCTTGTTTTTGCAAATGCATATTTTGACTTGTAATTAATTTTCAAATTTTTTTTCAGGCAATTTTTATAAAACTATGTAAGTCAAAAATTTATGTCATTTCTGAATATGTTATAGAACAAACGCAATGCAGACAATTCGAAATATAAATGATGTGTTTGGGGAAAATGTTGATAGTTTGATGGGAACCATTCTGGTGATTTTATTTAGATTTCCTAAAAGTAAAACAAATTTATCTTGTGTTTATTATTACCTTAAAAATACGATGAAACTGATTAATTCAAATATTTAATAAATATATTTATATAAAGTTTAGATAAAATCTAAACTTTATCAATTTTAAAATAAAAACAATTACACAAATGAATAAATAAATCTTTTCTTTCACAGATATACTAAATTCAATTTCAAATTTTTTGTTTGTTATCACTACATCTCTCAACTCTGGATGTTAGCAATGTAGTTGAATTAAAATAAGAGAGAAAGCAATTATAAAACCTAAAAATATTAAAAGCCTTTTAATTACATGTTTTTATTACGATTATATATATATAATCAAATAGTTAATTGCTTGGAAATGACCAGAGTAATCAATGGATGCAAGAAGGCTTGCACTGAGTGGCACTACTATATGGAGAGTTTTGTCTGTTTTAATAACAGTTATGAGCAGCATAAGAAATGGTAATCATGTGATGCTTGGAAATGACAGAGTTGAGCTTCTGTCCAAGAACCGTTAGCTTTTGAGGTTGCAATCTGTTATTGCACTGGACATTAAAATCATAAAATATTTCAACTATTCTAACAATTGATCATGTTCAGTCTGTTAAGACAATTTTCTAAATTCATGCAAGTGTAATAATAGGCTCAAGGAGATTATGTAGAACAATCAAAAAAGCTTCATTATTATAATGGAAAGCATATGATTAGATTTTTTGTACATACTTAAAAAAGAAATGGGAAAATTCTGAATAAGTCAAAAAAGTATAAAAATATCAATTATAACAAAAAATAAACTTATATTGGAACTCCTATTTTTAAAAAAATCTGCTAATGAAAGTTATAAAAATTTACATAAAATGTATAGAGGAAAAAACAACTTTTTTTTGTTATATTTTTAATATAGAATTTTTATATATATTGCTAAAAACTAATTGCTCTAGGAGCACACTGCATTTAAACCCTCTTAAAAAAACCAATGATCTGCAATATTTTCCCATTGTATATTTTGAAACTGGCTGCAAAATTTTTAAACCACTAAACATCACATAATCATCATTTCTTATGCTTTCTCAAGCTAGAAACTAGTCTGGGGATACTGAATGAGTAGGCAATAGATAGAGATTTTATGCACAAACCTTCTTGCATCCATTGATTACTCTGATTTGCATTGAGTGGCACTACTGCAGGCAGAGTTTTGAATATGCAAAATTTTTCTAAGAATATAACAGTATATTATGTATTTTATATTAAAAATTGTGTACATATATCTTTTATTCATAACAATATTCAACAAAACACACACACACATATATGTAGCAATTTGAAGAATAATTGAAATCATTAAAAAAACCAATAATACAACTGATGCACTCTTTTAAAATATAATTCATTAATCCAATTGTAGTCGTTAATATTAGAGTTAAAATTATAATTTGATATACCAACCTTTTATCTGTTGAAATATAACTCAAGCAAAATGGCCTAACAAATGCTCTAGCTTGAATATCAGTCAAAGTAAAGTGATGAATCTAGATTAATAAATAAAAACCCAATTCATATATTGGAATAATTATAATTCTATAAATAGGATGAGTTTTATAAAATGATAGATTTATGGATTGAAGAGATTGATAATAAACAAACAAAAGATAGTATAGATCAGGGATGGGCAATTGTTTTGGCTTGGGGGCCACATCGGGACAACTTTGTGGAAGTGAAGGTTAGTCGGATGACCGCACCTTCTTTTCATGACACAATAAACACACTGCTTTATTCCCTGTATTACCAAAGAAATATTTGTTTGTCCATTCTTCATTAAACATATAACATTCATCACTGATTTTATATTTTTTGGAGGGTTCATGGTTTCTCTAAAGTTGGAAATGTATATATTTGCTAATGCAAAGACAAAATTGAAATTAACCAGATCAACTGGAAAAGCACTGCACATCGTATCTACACTGCGCATGTGTAATGATGTGGCCATTCTAGTGGAAAATACGAGATGAATCTTAAGTCATGCACAGAAGGAAATCTTAATTCAAGGCAGATTTTTTTGATTGTCTTGACGGGCCGCATAAAAACTCTTAGTGGGCCGCATGTGGCCTTCGGGCTGCTATTTGCCCACCCCTGGTCTAGATATATTATAACCATAAGCTCTGGGTATAGAATTTTATGTTAGGGATTTTTGCTAATATCTTTCAAAAAAAATTTACATAGTTTATTTTCTGTAAAATAAATTATATTACTCTGTTAAAAGTAGTGAGTTATTTTTATAACCTATTTTGTTGACTTATAACTAATATTATATAATATAATAAATTTAAATAAATGAATTTAAATAATTTTAGCTTAGCAGTCAAGCTTATCTATAGTTGTAGGTGTTATAAAGCCATAAAGTCCATATTTCAGTATATAAGTTATTTTAAACTTGTAGTTGAAAGATATAATTATATTCTTAATAATGCAGTCATTACACATGTTTATTAAAGTTAAGTTCCCATAAGATAAATACTTAGATAAGTTTTAACAATGTTTTGTAGATTTTTGTTTGTAATTAATTTATTATAACTCATTTTAAATATATATATATTTCTAAATGCTAGTTTAATAATGTTCTAATCTATAAATCTTAATAATTAGAAAATAACTTTAAAATTAATTATTTCTAAATCATATATATTAAATATATTTTTGTGAGTGTGTGTAATTAGTTTCCCTTTAATGTTAAAGTTTAAAAAAAAAAGTTATATTTCAAACTTCCTTGTTTGTAAAACATAAATATTTCAAACAATTTATTGTATAAAATTTTATTCATAAAATAACTGTTTAAGAATAATATATAAAATTAATATTTTGAAAATATTAAAAAAAGAAATTTTTTTAAAAAAATGTACTTGTTATTGCTATAATAATTTCTAATTTTATTAAGTAATTTGTAAAATGTATAATATAACAAGAAGATATAATTATTGTTTTGTTTAAAATTTCCAACACTGTAATTAACAAAAGTTATTTTTAGAATCATGTGATTTATCTACGGAATGAGACCACATAAATTAAGTAGTAATTTATGCCCTCATTGTCAATCCTTAATTTATTATTGATCACCTGATACACCATATTTAAGCTCTGACCATATGTATTTCTACATACTTCATCATTTTTCTTCAATGTTTTATGTGTATTTTTTATAATCACTTATTATTTAGGAAGTTTGAATGGCTAAAGTAATTACCTGCTTAGGCCTTTAGCTTTGGCCCATCTGTCACTCTTCAGAATTGAATCAAACTTATACACCATTTGGAAATTTCAGCAATGCATAAACAAGGAAGCAATATGCTGTTGCAATACTTTGTGACAACAGGAAATTTTTTACAGAAGGTATAATTGTATTGCTTGAACTTTTCATTAATATTCATTACTTGTTTAGTCATGCTAAACTTATTTGGAATCAAGAATTTTAAAATGCTGAATGCTAGAACTTTATGTAACTTTAAGCTAAGCTTATTAATTGTATTCTGTCATAAATTATAGACTATATATATTTTCGAATGCTGATTTTATTATTATTATTTACAAAATGTTCTCCGTTAAGCTTAATTTGATATTATAAGTCAAATTAGAACTTTTGCTAAACTTGCAGGATGTTGTAAATGATAAAACAGTTGCAGAATAATAATTATGAAATTATGAAGGTCTTTAATAAATATAAAAATAATTATACTGTTGTTCTTGCTTCACATTATAAATAACATTTATAAAATTATCACTGCACTATTTTTGAAATGAATAAAATGTTTATTTCAACACTGTTAAAATTGAAAATGGATATATTATATTTATTATGAACTGTGTTTTATTCTTAAATATTTTATAAATGGAATAATTTCATTTTATGCATTTTGACTTCAAAATGCAATATTCACGATAAAATATTACATAATAAACAAATATTTACTTTATTAAAGATCTAGAAATATATAATTATGCTGTATTTTATTGCTATTAAGTATTTTACCTGTCTCTGAAAAATAAAATTAGAATAAACTCTCTTCAGTTTATATATCACTGATAAATAAATATTATAATCTTTATTATGCATTTCAAGTAGTTAGAAATAATTAATGTGCTCTTGATAAATTACCATTAATTTATAAAATAAAATATTTTATATTCTGTGCTTTTTACAATTTGCTCATCATTTAATAATGTGTATTGTTTAAAAAATGATTGCAGTGCTTCTGATAAAAATTCTTTATTGTTGAATAAAACTTGATATTATTTTAATGAAAATATATTATACTCTTTATTAATGTTTCATCACATGAAGTTATGAATTATATTTACAAAAGAAATGATATAATTATTTTCTATATCTACATACTACTTAAAATAACTATAATGTTTATTATTCTTTTCATTGTTTTATATTTAAATTGTTACAAAAAAAATTATAGTGTCTTATCATCATATTACAGGGGTGGCCAAACTTTTAGACATTGAGGACGACTTTTTTGGTGAAAAGGTACCTGAGGGCAACTACGTTTTTTTCTGGGTTTCAAACCGGAAAACAGAAAAAAAGCATTATTTTTGCTGGAATGAAAAAAAATAACAGTTCAAAGTCCTGGTTTTTTTAGAATGTATTTATGAATTGATATTTTTTTAATAAGGGCTTTTTAGATACTCAGAAATATTGGTGATGTTTTTAGAAGATACGAACTGATGAATTTTTTTTCAATAAGATATGAACTATTGAAGACATTTTATATGACTACTATTAAATTACTTTAGCTCCCTCTAGTATTACAATTTGTCCATATCGCTTTATAAAATATTTATTAATGGAATGTTCCCCACAAGGATATTCATATGCAGCTTTAACTAGCTCTCAAACTGTTAATTTTTACATTATTTTGCTAATTTTACAATCATTTTATCAAGAAAAATGTACAGTATGATGTTGCCCTCTTTATAATTATTTTACAACTAAAAAGTCAATAATATTTAAATTTTAAGTTATAACAATGAGATAAGGCCTGTCTTCCAAGATGCTGATTGGTTGTTTTACATTATCTACAAAAGGGAGCGCTTGTCAACAATTTTGACAGTTTTAAGTTCTTTAATTTTCAAAATGAAAATGTATGTTTTAGAGTTGTTTTTTTCATATTTATTATTATTTTCATAAAATATGTGTGAAAATATAATTATTTTAGAAGAATAGTCCAGATTTTAGTAAAAATTGTTTACTTTTAGACAAAGTAAATTGAGAAAGAAATCAATGACATAGGCTGCATTTTGTAATAGGTTATGAAAATTGTTTTATGGTGTCTGCTATAGATTATTTTTATCATTTATAAATAGAAATTTATTTTTGAAAAAACTTTTGTTTACTTTAATAATCTGATAAATTATTAATTTGCTTTTTAGAAACTAAACTAAAACAAGTATAATTTTAAAAGATTAAATATATATTTAGTGTCGATTCTGTAACTGACCAATCAAAAATTTAGAACTTTAATTCACTCGGCCAATAAGTATTTTGAATGAGATAAAGGTTAAATTACAATTATTAAATTACTATACTGCTATATAGGTGTATAATTATTATATACGTATAACTTATTTTAACAAAACTTATTAATTATTATACACGTATATAGCATATACAAAGTGTTTTAAAAAGTTCACAACTTTTTTGTTTTAAAATCAGTTCATTAAAATCCTTGTTTCTCCAGGACAAGTTATTTTCATTTCTCCTCAGGAAAATGGCAATTAAATATTTTTAAGAAAAATTTTTAGCTCTAGCTTTACACAAAAGTAATTTAATTCTTTTCAGCTTCTTCCAATCTGGGTTTATTTTTTGAAATCAACAATAACAACAGGTATTATTTTAAAATGAATTATTTTTAAACGAGAATAATTTTGAATTTTTACTTTTTTAATCTTTTATATTCAAATCAGCTCTGAATTTATCACTATAATTTGTCAATCTTCATGTCAGCTTCAGAGTTGACTTCCAGAGACTTTGCAGTCGACTGGTAGCCGTGGTTGACATCTTGGCCACCCGTCATAATATTTCAATAAATACTTTATTACTTTGAATGATTTTTTCTAATTTATGTTAGTGCTTAATCATTCCACGTACCTTGGATTTTTAATTATTTATCACCAAGATTTAATATTCATATCACCTGGGTATTTTAATAAATCTTCAACATAACCAAGAACTTACTTTTGGAACTGTTGTGCTACCAATCGGTATGGAAATCAAGATTTAAGGACTTGTGAATTATTAAATGGTAAAAGAGATATCAATATTTTAGATTTAAGTTTTATTTATATGTGTATTATATTTATAATATTGCATATTTATTGCTTATGTATGATTTATGCTATATTTACCATGTGAGTTCTCAGAATATTAGTTTTGAAATATAATTAGAAGGTAAGATATTCATCCCGTATAGAATTATTTAGAATATTTAGAAATATATGGGAGTATTAATGGAGTAGATATATATTTTTATTACTAAATTGTTAAGCCACTATTTATATGCCTAATGATATTTTGCTGTAATTATTATATTTTATTGGTTTTTCACATCATATTTATTATCTTAGAAGATAGGATTATCCCTATTTAGATATTATTCTTATTATGATCTTGAGATATAGCTTGATTGAGGTGCTAGCTCATAATGCTATATTTTAGTGGTTTATTCTTTGTATATTTGTTAAGATTAGAGATAGAGTCCTAATTCTTTCTTGCAATTTTGGACAAGTGTTTATCTTGAGTTTACTCCATCATTATGCCTTTCTTTTATATCCCTTAATGTTTTTCTTGGTCAATATTTTAAAGTCATGCATGATACCAACAATATCTTTATTTTCGAATATATTGATATTGTTGATAAGTTTGCATATCTAATGTATTTAAAAACCTTGATAAAATGTTTTTATGATTAAATTTATAATTATTTTATATCGCTATGAAATTATACATCTTCCATATTCAACTCTATTATAATGATAGTAATAACTGAAACACACAAACTTATTATATACCTGTGTCTATATATGTGATATATAGGATATAGGAGCATAGACTTTCACATGACCCACCACACTCCACACTATCTCATAACACTGATACACTTGAACACATATGTTGAAAACATAAATAATCACCAAATATACGTATTTCATGCTAAACTAGCAATCATCAGTTGGTACAGATTACCATCTCTACACATATATATCTGAGCACTTATAGCACATATGTATAGAAATGGTAATCTGGACCAATTGATGATTGTTGGTTTAACTTGAAATACGTATATTGGTGATTATTTATCTTTTCAACATATATGTGTCCAAGTGTATCAGTGTTATGAGATAGTGTGGAGAGTGGTGGGTCATGTGAAAGTCTGTGCTCATATACCCTATATATTATAATGCTAGTAAGATTTCTTTATTTAATATTATTAAATATATTTCATACTGAGACATATGGGAATGAAAGCTGGGATTATAAAAGTGAGAGTTTTTTGTCTTTATAGTAAAATCATATTGTATTTTTTTTTTTGTAATTCAAATTTTTACTTAAATTTGTGATAACTATAATTTTTGAATTCAATAAAATATGTAATGATTATTCTTATCACATTTATTAGTGTATTAATAAAATATTGCTTTAATTATAATATCTGTATCATTATCTGCACCCTCAGAAATTCAAAAATCACACTTATATTTCATTATTATAGTATAACAGTACACGGAGATTATAAAGGCACTTGATTAAATTTATATTGTTGATGTTAAAATAACATTCATGAATAAGATTATTTTATTTGGATTAAGATTATAAGAGAACCTTTTCTGTGAGATATATGGGTCGCAACAAAAACCCTTTCCTAGTCATAACATCATGAATGCAATCCTAAATTGATATATAATTATTCTTATTACAATAGTCAATAATATGTTTAAAAATACATATATACAAGCAACAAAGATTACAAATTATAAAATTATCATAGAAAAACCTTTTTCGGAAAATTACGTTTTTTGCCCTTTTCAATATGTTTCCAGAATATCATGATTTAAAATACATACAGCGACATCTATATCAATACATGAGAGAAGACAGATAAACAAATGGATATCCGACACGATTTATTACGTGATTTTTTTTTTCCAAGTCTTATTCTTATTATAGGAGTTCCATGATTAATTTTAAATTAATAATCATTCATTGTATTACGATATTACCCAAAGATGGATCATATCTTATTGTTATTATTATTTACTAGGATCTTAATCATTGTTTGGATAAAAACTTGAAAGGAAGAATCTGATTATATTTGTTTATTAAAGAACACTTTTGATAAGAACCCTGAGATTTATTTATTCAAGAAAGATTTATTTTGATTAAGAGATCTGGTTTAATTAACAAAAATGTATTTTGATTTAAATTTTTATAATAACTTGGTTTTATGTGAACCTTTCTTATAAAATAGCTTTTATATAAATTATTTGAGCTTAAATAATTAATTTTTTAAAGATGATTTTAAAAAATGTTTCTATTTATGAGTGTACAGTGATCAAAAATGCTGCCCTAATTGTAATATTTTTTAAATAAAGAAAAATGTAGATTAATTCCTGTGAACGTTTGACTCACATTTATACATACTTGTTATATTTTAGTATTGGGATGATTGTAGTGAGTCATAAATGTTAGCTGGTATATTAATCACAACTGTTTTTTCTTGCCTATTTGATTACAGTATCCTCTATTACATGGCTTCACAATCGACAATCCAGATTTTCAGAAAAGACTTATATAAAACAGTATTCATGCAAAAATTATACAGTCATAACATATTAACACATAAAAGTATTACATAATTTGAGTAAGTTAAGCTTTTTGACTGAAGACCAGTTGTGTATCTGGGAAGTTTAAAGAATTATAACCAAGTAGTAACTCTTGATTATTGATGGCGATAGACAGCCGTTGCCCCCATACTTTCAACACTGGTATAATATCATTTTAGAACTACAGTTTAATATCATTGCATAATAAATTTTTATAAAACTATTTTTAGAAGGCAGTTTTAAATACATATTTAAGGTTAACTCTTAATTTTTTATCATAAATAATCAGTCATTAATAATAAATAGATACTCTCCTTAATATATAAGAAAACTACACTTACATAAGCATATATTCCATTAGATTCTGTTAAAAAAATGTGACTATCTGAATGGGGTATGCGTGCTCTAAAAAAGAAATTCATAAATTTAGTTTACATATTTTTTAAAAATTAATGATTAAATTCAATAATAAAAAATAATGCATTACTTTGCAGTTCCATGGCAGTCCACTGACATAAGTCTTACAACAAACTCATTTTTGTCTAATGAAGTGTTAATATTTTTAGGTATTGTAAACTAAAAAAAAAAAACCCCACACAAACATATATAATTAAAACAGTAAAGTATATGTATATTTATAACAAAAAATTGCAGTTTTTCTAATGCAACATTATTATAATTATTTCAAAATTATAGAGTTAACAAATTACTAAAAATACAATTAGAAATAATAATAATAATTATAAAAATTAATAATGAATATACCCTATTCTGAAAAGACTTATAAATTTATTTAAAAAAACGTAAAGCTTGCTTTCAACCAGGTTGATCATATTCATAGAATTAGTTTATATTAGTTCTATGAATATGACTGATCCGGTTGAAAGCAATGCTAAACTGTAAAATTATTTTAAATTTATAATCTTTCCAGAATATAAACAAAGCAAAGCAAAACTCCATATAGTAGTGCCACCTGTGCTAAACAGAGTAATCAATGGATGCCAGAAGGCTTGTGCATAAAATCCCTATCCAATGCCTACTCATCCAATATCCCCAGACTAGTTTCGGCTTGTGGCCTTCGTCAGTGAGGAGCTTTAGATCTGAGAGCACTGCATCTAGATCTTAGGATCTAATGCAACCCTCTAGCAACCATCTTTTATCTCTACTTAACTACAAAACTATGAGCATGAAATTGAAAACACAAAAAATATTTTCAATCTAAGCTCAACAGCTTATATAGTCATATGGGTCTGAACTCAGTTCAGCACCCATACATTTTGGTGTCTTTGGCTCTTTAACAACCATAGCCACCACTACCCTATTAGGCAGTGCTCTCAGATCCAAGGCTCCTCACTGAAGATGGCCATAAGCCAGAAACTAGTCTTGGGATATTGGATGAATAGGCACTAGATGGGGATTTTATGCACAAGCCTATTATTAATAGTTGTAAATAAATTATGTTTTTTTTTTTTAATTTTATTTAAATAATGTGTAAGTTAATTTATTTTATATATAAATTGTCTAGTCTAAAAATTAATTCTATATCCATTACATCTGGAATAACTCAAGATCTACATGATTAGACCTATTATTATACATAGTGGATAATGTATTAATCATTTTAATTATTACATATTAATGAAAAAGTCTATCTCATCATATTAGTAAAGAATAAGTTATATCCTTGAAATGGTAAATATCAAGTGGTGCCCATATAATTTTGCTAACAACTAGTTGACCATGACAATATAAATCACTTATTCAAATGTTTGCAGATTGTTCCTTATATCTTCTGAGGACAGAGGTAATCTGATCATAAAAAGTTTTAAATAATTCATTTTATTAATATATATATATTACATTTTACATCATATTTGAATTTATATTTATTTATACCAATCTTAAACAACACATTAAAACTTCCATTAACAATTTAAGTAAAAGTAATTTTTTTTTATGCATATCTTTACATTAAAAGATTTCCAAATACTGGATAAATAGCTTTGTAGCACTAGTTTATTGTTTTCATTCATGATTAAAAATGTTAAATTTATTAAAATTTATTGACATTTTCATATTTCTTTTTACTTTTTAATTTTCTGTTAATGATTTTTTAAACAATTTTTTTTTTTTTTTTTGGAATTATGATTTGCAAATGAGACATGTTATATGATTTATAATTCTTTTTACTTTATAATTTCTCTTTTATTTATTACTTTACATAATTATTTGTTGTGTTTTTATCAAAAATTGTAATTTACCAGATAAGACTACATGATATGAATAAAATGGTCACTCATAGCTGGTGAGAGAAAAATATTAGATCAATTCACGAAAGTAAAAAAATTAGTATGAAAAATTAAGTATCAAGATTTTAGACTATCAATTAATCTCAAAAAACAATTAACTACACAATTAAATAAAAAAAAAAATTTTTTTTGATAAACTAAAATAGTAACAAAACTTTTGTTAATATTATTGCAATACAGTTATATAATCAATTTTTAATAAATATTATATATATATGCACATATCAAGAAATATATTTATTTATCTCATATATATATATTTGCCTATTATAGATATGACATAGAACTTAAATTTGAACAAGTGAAGGTTTTTTTTAAGAAGATCAGAATTTTTTCCCCCAAATAGCTAAATTATAATCAAACCAGCTAACCATTTGACAGGGATTGGTAAATGGGTATCTAACTATCCACAGCTAGAAGAATGAAAAATCATTCAAACGCTCACTACCTCCATTTGGCAAGTCTAGTGATAACTGCCTTTGTCATCAGTTTCACTATGCAGGTTTTTATAGAGGTCTTTGTTCTGCAATGGACTACTTATTAAAAGGCTGTTTGTTTGACCTTGTTGAAAAATAGTGGTGATAAATTCTGCTATAACTTTTCGTTTTTTAAAAAAAAATTTGTACAACTCACTTTTTTCTTCTTCTTGTTTATTTATTTAATTACTTTGTGCAACTAAATTTGAATTTTTTTTTTCTTGTTTATTTGTAGCCTTTATTTTTTTTTTTAAATTAATTTGTAAATTACACAAGTTTTATATTAATATTCTTAAAAGTTGATCTACTATTTGATCATTAAAACTAACAAGTTTTATATTAATATTGCTTTATACAAGTAAATTTGTATTCATACAATGGACCTCCCCCCCCATTTATCACTTGATATTTTCAGTAGTGGCTCCATGGATTAACCATGTGTCAATATATGTCCCTTAGTATCTACAAAATGGCTGCCAGCAGTGTTATATTTTTACTCTATGTATTAAAAAAATCAATAAAGTCTTTAATTAACATATAACACACATATACTAAAAAAATTAAAAAAACATACCAAAGGCTTTGGTCCTTCAATTTCAGAAAATTCACCAACAAGTATAAAATCATCATTTGAATTTTGAGACCAAGTTTCAGGTATTTTTGAAGAATGTATCAAATGAGGAAGAATGTTGGGGGGTGTTTCTTTAAACCCAGGGTTGTATTCATTTTTAGAAGAATAAAAAATGATTTCAGGATCCATAAAGAAACTAGTGAAAGAATAAAACCATTTAAATATCATTTCATTTAATACAAGATTGTTATTTTTGACATTATAAAAACAAATACTACTTATTTAAAATAATATACATTTTCTTACACTTTCATAACGCGAAATTTTAAAAAAAATTTATCATAGTTTTTGATTGAAATATATGTGCATTTGAATGTTTGCATGTGTATATATGCAAACACATTTTTAAAAATATATCTTTATTATATCAAATAAATATTTAAAAATATGAAAAAGTACTGATTTTTAAACTTAATTAAGGATTGTATTTATTCTCATAAAAAGAATATGCATATATATCTATAATATTCGCAGGTATAAGATGTAAATATATATCTCAGGTTCAGCAATGTATGTGGCTGCTTGTTTATTAATATCAAAGTTTTAGTAATATTTTGGCCAGATCATGTCTAATATCATTCAACTTACTGCAACAACTATTTGAATAATCTTTATCTGGATGATGGCAAGTATATTCTGGTTGAACATTGGTACAACTTTGATTTTTAACCAAAATCATACACATGGATAAATCTAAGATATATATAATTTTATTTTAGTAAAAAATATGCATCAAATTTTATTCAATTCCATTAGTAATCTGGATTTAAAAGTAAAAATGCAATATAGACAATATTTATACATAGTCAAAATAAAAGTCATAGATCACATGACCCACTTCTCTTAAGCTTGTGAGATATAAACAATGAGCATTGCCAATTGCTCAACAAGCTCTGTGATAAATGCTTAGCCAGAGAAAGCATTTAAAATATCTCTGTCAGGTGTCTGAAAATTTCAGATGTTCCACTCAATAGATAACTTTTAGATAAATGCTGGCTTTGGGTTGGTATTTTTAGATCTAGTGTCTGAACCTACCCTAGCACCCCTCTGAGGAGTGACAAAGCACGAAACCATGGTCAGAGGTTTGGGGAAGGAGTTTCCTGACAGAGATATTTTAAATGCTTTCTCTGGCTAAGCATTTATCACAAAGCTTGTTGAGCAATTGGCAATTCTCATTGTTAATATTTATACATATTTCAAATTTTTGTTTTAATGTAGATATATGGAATATGCAAATTTTTCTTAATGAAATTCTTCAAAATCTAAAAGTAGAAGAGCATTGTAGTTAGACAGCTATTAAAATTTAAAAATTTCTAGATTTAACAATAAATTTGCACAGTGTTACCCTTACCAATTTTATAAGCTCTTATGCTCCAATATTAGATTTAGATTCAAAAAGTTCAAAGAAAGAAAGCTTTTAATCTTTGATTGTATATATTATTGCATCAATACAGTTAAAAAAAGTTTCTTCTTTGAGACTTAAATGTACATATTGGTAAAAATTATAAATTACAGACCAAAATTATTGGAAATAATAAAAGTGCCCTGGACTGTCTGTTATATTTGATTTTTTGAACAGTTATCCAGAATATGTTTAAATCAATAAATCACTAATAATCTGAATGCAATCATTTGACAAACACATATTATTGGTCACATTAGATTAAAATAATTAAAAATTTGGTATATGCTCACTAGAAGCAACCATTAATCATAATAAATTTCAATAGCTATTAAATGTTAAAATTGCTGATTTGAATTTCCAATGGAATTTTTTAAAATAATTCATGTTGTGGATATTATTAAATCCGTTCTTGACTTCTCTAAGATTTTTATTATTAGTAACTTGATAAAAAGCAAATGTGGCATTCTTTTCTAGCAAACATCACATGATCACTATTTCTTATGCTTGCTCATAACTGTTATTAAAACAGGCAAAACTCTCCATACAGTAGTGCCACTCAGTCCAAACCAGAGTAATCAATGGATACCAGAAGACTTGCGCATAAAATTCCTATCTAGTGTCTACTCATCCAATATCCCCAAGATTAGTTTCTAGCTTGTGGCTTTCCAAGGCTTCTCACTGACAAAAGCCATAAGCTAGATATTGATCGAGTAGGCACTAGATAGGGATTTTATGCATAAACCTTCTGGAATCCATTGATTACTCTGGCTTGCACTGAGTGGCACTTCTGTATGGAGTTTTGCCTGTTTTAATTCTCTTCTAGTAAAATAATAAAATTAATATATAGAGCTTGACATCCAATATACAATTTTAAAAATAATTCTATAACTGACAAGAAGATTTAAAAATATTAAAATTATAAAAATGAAAGTTATTTGCTAATCATAATCATTTTAGATCATTTTTTAACATAGTGAAAGTAGGATATGGAGCTGAAAAATGATAATATTAAATCAATGTATCACATTCATTTGTACGATAATGATACAGTAATTTGAACAGATGTAAGGAGATATTTTAATGAATTTTTGAAAATAATAATACAAGAATTTGGATTATTGCTTTTATTAATTTATTTATCATTACTGATTCATTTACATTTATTTATATGAATCCAGCTTGATGAAATTAAGTTTTTGTAATTTTAAGAATGAAAAGGCTGCATTTCTAAAAAAAATTTCAACAGCTCTGTGCTTCAATTCTTGCCAACTCAAAGGCAAATGGTCAAATAATATATTGAGTGCAGACTATAAAGACTTTGATTTGCAAATTAATGCTGGTAAGAATTGAAGAAAACTCTTTACCAAATTTTAATTTGAATGATTATCAGCTTTAAAATGTGAATCAATTTAAATATTTTGATAGTTTTCATATGTCATAGCATCGGCCGGGACGCGAACCCACAACCGTCTGCAACCAACTACTTGCTTGCATGGTGGCTGCGATACCTACAACACAAATTCCAATATACTATTGTTGTATTAAGAGCTTAAAAAATAGGGTATTTCATCATAGTCATATAATTATTTTCATCCAACTGAATAGTATAAAGAGCTATTATTCTACAAAATATATAATATAAAAGTCAGATATGAACCTTTTATCTCTATAACAAAAAGGTATTGAAAAGATTTTCTTTAAGAATGCCCCATAATGTTTTGAAAATATTATGAGACCATTTAGTATAGTTCTCACTGAATGTGATGATATTTAATTTGCTATGCACCTTATTAAATTGAACATGAATAGAAACATTTGTCTGAAGGTTTGTGATGATGGTATATTATTAGATGTGATATGTTGGACTATTTCGATCATCTTTGAGTGGATGTTGAATGTATAGAAAATTTTAAACTTTCCAAATACAATCAACTTGTTAGTAATAACACATAAATAGACAACACAGGTTAGTAATTTCAACATTCACTCATAGATGATGGAAATAGTCCAACATATCACATGAAATGAATAGAAACAGATTTCCTAAAAATTATTTTATAGTCAACTTGAATATTGGTTTTTGTGGAAATTTCTAAGATATTGATTACTTTTAATACAAAGTTACAATTAGATATAAGCACATCAAAAACGAAAGTTTGCATAAAAAAAGACAGCATCATAAGATATCAAATAGACTACGAATGAACATATATATTAAATATTTGTGTTTCACAAATTGGTTTGTACAGTCATGCCAAAATTCATCTTTATTTTTTTTTTACAGACAATTAGAATGGTTAAATTAATTTATAATTTACCTTTACTACTGATATGTGTACATATATATATATGAAATAACCCCAATCCATATTGCTAGTTGAAAATTCATATATAAAATGTCAATCACCCCCTCACCAAAACTGTTTTTCCAACAATGTTACCTTGTAAATAAAGAAAAAATCTGAATTTAACAGCACAGACAAAAAGTGACCTTTTCTCTATATGCTACAAAGCCGTTATATAATTTGAAATTGAGACTTATTCAAACAAGGATCTAAAATTTAAATTGGAAATGATCCTAAATTGCTCATAAACAAACATGTTTAATTTACATATACAAAAAAAGACTAATACATTACTCATTTTAAATTTTGCAATCTCTTAAATATATATAAAAAAACGGATGCCGTAAATATTGCTATCTGAAAATTCAAATATAAAATGTCTATCACTCCCACCTAATGCTATGTTTTTTCAGCAATGCTAGCTTGTGAATAAAAATAATATCTAAATTTAACAGCACAGACAAGAGATAATCTCTTGTCCATTTCTGTAAAAAGGTAGCACTAACTAGCAGATTGACATTTTATATTTGAATTTTCACCAGCAATATGCACTGGATTTATTTCTTTATATATTTATGTTTAAGAGATTGCAAAGTTTAAAATGACCAATGCATCATCTTTCTTTGTATAGGTAAATTTAACATGTTTGTTTATGAGAAATTTAAAATTATTGCTAATTTAAATTACATGTTCTTTGAATAAATCTGGATTTCAATTTATATAACAAGTTTGCAGTATATAGACAAGAGGTTACCTCTTGTCCATGCCATTAAATTCAGACTTTATCTTTATTCACAAGGTAGCATTGTTGAAAAAACACAGCCTTAGGGGGGGGGGGATGATTGATATTTTATATATATTAGTTATAATAACGTGAAAGCTAAACATCTTCAAACAGATACGCTTTAAAAATGCTTAAGTGACAGCCAATCAGATGGAATAATGGCATCACATGGGACCCCAAGTTCTAAAACACAAGCCAGAACTATTAGAAAAAGATGGATCCATCTTAATCTATGCCTCAATTATATTTAAATATGCCAGACTCAAGCATTTTGAACTAAGAGTGTGAAGCTAAATACCTTCACATTTAATCCACTAAATATTATATATATATAAATTAACAAAGTGAAATCATCCGATTTACAACGAAGAAATATTTTTAAATCTAATGAAATGATATTAATAAATATAAATATATTAAATTTAAGCGTAAACAGATAATATAATAACGTGAAAGCTAAACACCTTCAAACAGATACGCTTTAAAAATGCTTAAGTGACAGCCAATCAGATGGAATAATGGCATCATATGGAACCCCAAGTTCTAAAACACAAGCCAGAACTATTAGAAAAAGATGGATCCATCTTAATCTATGCCTCAATTATATTTAAATATGCCAGACTCAAGCATTTTGAACTAAGAGTGTGAAGCTAAATACCTTCACATTTAATCCACTAAATATTATATATATATAAATTAACAAAGTGAAATCATCCGATTTACAACGAAGAAATATTTTTAAATCTAATGAAATGATATTAATAAATATAAATATATTAAATTTAAGCGTAAACAGATAATATAATAACGTGAAAGCTAAACACCTTCAAACAGATACGCTTTAAAAATGCTTAAGTGACAGCCAATCAGATGGAATAATGGCATCACATGGGACCCCAAGTTCTAAAACACAAGCCAGAACTATTAGAAAAAGATGGATCCATCTTAATCTATGCCTCAATTATATTTAAATAAGCCAGACTCAAGCATCACACTTTTTTGAAACATAAATTAAGAAAGATATTACATATGGAGAAAAATGAAGTTGGATTTAAAAAAGCATATAATTTAATCTTTAACTGGGTTCAAAATTTATATCTGTACTAAGAATTATATGATAATGTCTAATTTAATAAATGATTAATAATAACCATTTTTGTATTTATCTAAAGTGAATGATATCAAACTTGTGAGTGAAGATCATTTAATACTTGTAAATCAAATTATCATATATATATAAATTAAATGAAAGCAGATAGATTTCAACAGTTAAGAATGATCAATACTGATCTACTTACTATCAACATTCAATTTCTTAATTATTTCTTTAAAACATTGCATCTCTGTTATGAAATAATTCTGGGATAACTAATCAATAAATTTAAGATTCAACATACTTTTTATATACCTAAAATCTAGATGGGATTCAAAATACAACAGAAAACTAAAAGATAAAAATGAAATCCTTTCCTGCATTTTGAGTAATACTTTTTTTTTTTTAACTTTTTGGAAATTAATTTAAAAATAAATTTCCCATTCTTCATTGATGTTATTAAAATATTTTTATTTGAACAATGGAAACATTATATTTGCAGTTGTTCATTTAAAATTTGATTATTGTTTTTTTTTTTTAGTTTTTACAAATAGGTAAAAATAAACTTTGTATTCTTCATTTAGATCTCAAATCGTCTATGAAGTTAAGTGGGGATTTAGAATGATTTTGCATTGTCCATCCATATCAAATTACTGGGTCTGTACAAAGCAGTGATGATTTTGATTTTTGTGAACTAAAAAAACAACAACTATCACATGCCAAGAATTCAAAGAAATAAGATTCATTTTAAATGTTGTTTCAAGCCAGTCATTTCATTTTTATTTAGATTGTTTTATTTGTAATTTGCTTTGAACTTAATTGACAATTATTGTTTTTATAAAGTTGACAACATTTGCAGTTGACTGTATTTTCCACACTATTCCCCTCACTTTGTAAAAAAACAAATAAATTTTAAAGTTTTAAAGACAAAATTAAAAATTCCAAACAAATCCGTCAATTACAAATAAGGAGATTGTTTGAAATTATACCTAAATTAAGACAGTATTAGGTAGTATTAA
Source organism: Epiperipatus broadwayi (assembly GCA_028023455.1). NCBI lineage: Eukaryota > Metazoa > Onychophora > Udeonychophora > Euonychophora > Peripatidae > Epiperipatus > Epiperipatus broadwayi. Next base: position 202,402 of record JAQFVV010000042.1, on the reverse strand, counting down.
GAGAAATTCAAATTAATCTAAAAATCTTACAATTGACCATATTTCTTTCCCTCTCACACATTTTTCACCATTCTCTCAAACACCAAATAAAAAATTGAAAAAGCCAAATACTAAAAATTTGGAAAAAGTCCTGTCAATAAAAAGTAATAAGGTTTGGATTACATCTTGAATTTAAAATTACATAGTAGTAGTATTATGATAAATCCCTTTTCCAAATCCACATGATATAGACAGGGTTTTTTAAAAAAAAAATGAAATCAAATGTAGATACTCTAGTAGATCAATACTGAATGACCATGCTCATATAACAAGCTTTTTTGGAAAAAAAAAAGATAGACCATTTTTAATTCCAGCTTTGATATTATTTAAGAAAACATTTGATGATGATGCTGGAAATAAAGAATTGAATTTATTTAAATATAGCAAATATCATTCTGAACTCATAATTAAATATTACAAGGTGAAGAGATATTCTCATTTTTAAAGACCTTATAATTTTAACATAAAGCTTACTAAAGACTAAATATGCTTAACTTAAAGTTAAATATTATAAATGTTTGTTTAAATAACATCAAAGCTTTACTTAAGGATGGTCCAACCTTTTTTTCTAAAAATGTTTGTTGTTGCATGAGCATAACTACTCTTACCTGTTGGAGATTTTTTTCACTTCCATTTAATTTATATATATATTTTAGTATATTCTTATTTTTCTCCTTTTACTTTTTTTGCATTTCTTCATATATTCATATATATTGCTTACAATAGGTCCCCTCATATACACTTTAATGCAATTTTTTTTTTAATGATTCCTATATTTTCCTGATAGTTTCGACTATCCTGCAGTCTTCATCAGAGCGATCTCAATCTTCTCTACCTTCTAAAATAACTTAAAATGTATCTTCCATTAATTCTTTATGATTGAAGTATAACTTCAGCCTTTTATTTCTCTAAATGATACATATATATTATCTTTCATGTAGTTCTCTCATTTGTGAAGTAATATTAATATTCTTCCATCTTTTCTTAATCTTCTATGCATTGGTTTCATTAACAAATATATTTAATAACTCCTTTCAATTCAATGCAGCATATTATTTATACAATCAATTTTATTTTCTTTACTTATAATTTCAATTGTCCATCAGTCTTCATCAGAGCTATAAAAATATTTAAATATTTTTGTAGTTCTGATGAAGACAATTGAACAGTCAAAACTATAAGGAAATAAAATATAGAAACAATATGTTGCATTGAATAAAAGGTATATGAAATGTGTTATTAAATACATCTCATTATTTCACTGTGTAGTCTGAAATGTCCATATTGTTCTTCTATTAAGTGTACAAATCTTAGAATCATAAATAAGTGATAGTAAATATTTTATTAAAATCTTTTCCAAATGCATAGATATATTTCTTTTTAATACTAAATTATTTCTATCAAAAGAACTCAACTAAGTTTAATTCTATGATAAATTTCATCAACAACACAGAGTGTATTTCCATCAATATTAATAATTTGTTCAAGATATTTAGTTAATTTCTTTTAATTCACATTATTAATTTTTATTTTTCTTTATTTGAAAAAAACCATTCAATGTATTTGTCCTTTTAGCATTTATTTTTAGTCCAATTTTTTGCCATTGCCTGCTTTCCATTACAATGCATAAAATATTTCACATAAAACTCCTGCAACAATTTTTTTATGGCAATTTTCAAATCAATATATAATCATTGTTATTATATTTTAGTAAATATTCTTAAGAATTTGATAATATCCCAGATTTATGTCTTAATGTTTCAAAGCTTTAATCACAATAAATAATTACACAAATACTTTTTTTTATCTATTCATGCAGTGCAAAATGTAAGCTTATATTTATTGGTCCTTTCTATAACTTCTTTTAATACTTGAAGATAATATTCTGACTTTTACTTGGTTTGAAGTCAAATCTGTCTGAATAAAAGATATAATAATCTTAGTAAAGGTATTGTACTTATTTATAATTTTTCCACATACTTCATATCCCTATTTTTAGTATTAGCATCATTTTTTCTTCTTATTGCTGAAAGAACTTTTTTTCCAATATCAAAATGCTTTTGTATATTCTTTTGAGACTTTTATTCCCATTTATAGTTCTCTTTAGATTTAGATATATTTCCCAATTAACTGATAAAAGTCAGAAAAGTTCAAAATTTTTGACTTCTTCTTTTTCACTTCGCTTTAAAGATTTTTCAAGGAATTTCTGTTTCTTTTAAAATATTTATAACAATTCCATCATTTCTGAGAGCCATTTCATTTTTGATAGATTTAATTGCAAATGCCATTTCTTGATTTAAAACATTTGGCATGCCAAAAGATGTCGTAATAGTAATATGAGCTACTTTTTTAAAAAAATACATAGTTCTTTATAGTATTATTACCCAAACTTCATGGCATTATCCCTACTTTTAGCAATAGTTCTTCATCTTTTCTTCTTCTTATTAAAACATTTCTTCTATTACCAAACAGCTTTGAGACATTCTTTCCTATAGAATTTTTTTACAATTTTATAGAATTCCAGATCTTAAATTCTCTTAAAATATAGAAATCTTGAAGTTTTCATATTCTTTAAAATAATCATATAGATTGATGCTTGAAAAGTCATGTGACATTATGGCACCAGAAGTGACAGATCGAGTTTTGATTCACAAATGTTTAGCTCTCAAAATCAATACTCCATTACTATGCTAAATCACAAAGGGTTTAATATTCCTCTTTTTTGAATATACTGCCTTACCTCAATAAAAAAAATTTGTACTGGATATGCAGTAATTCTTAGTAAAGAATCTTATTTTCTTATTGATCTAATTCAAATGTTAACATTTTAAAATGTCTTGCAAATTCTAATTGAATTCAATGGAGTGTTTCTGAAAATTATGCCTAACAAATGATACTCCCATCAAGTACTTTCAAGTTTCCAGTTTTGCATTAAGACATAAATCAATAATTTCCTTAATAAAACATGAAGTACATTATAGTCTCAAAATATATATTTGTTATTTTAAAATATAGTCCGATTCTGTCTTCCTTTCAATACTTCCTTGTCGTATCCATTTTGGATTTTCTCGAAAAAAAAAAAAAAATCCAATTAAAATAAAACATCCCCCCCCCCTGCAAATTCCGTAAGTTTATACCCTTTCTCATTTCTGTTTCCATAACTAAATTTGCCCACAGTATTTTCATATTTCAATAATTTTCAAATTCTAGCATTTTATGCATTTTTAAAAATCATCTACTTGTTCATTATAATGATGCAAAGTTGTATAAATAATCTTCCTATTCTCTTTGATATATTATCAATCCTGATAATAATCTTTCCCATCTTTTACTTATAATAAATCACACTCCATTTATACTTCAAATATTTGTCTATAAAAAAGTAATATATATCTATATATAGTTTTCAAATCAATTACCTTTTTTTTTTTTGCTAACTTCACAAAGTCCTACAATATTCCATTTAATATTAATCATTTCCTTCATTTAAGACAAACTTCCTTTAAATTTGAAAGTAATTTATAAAGGCAATTAAATAAAAAAGTCATCATCAAATGATACCATTGATATATAACCTAGTGATTTTTTTAGCATCCTTTGAATTCAATTGACAACTGAAATCTTGGTAGATGACATTAGTTCTTTAGAATAAGAAAATCATAATTTGTCTGCCATAATTGTAAATATAAAAAGAGAAGTGCATTCAATCATCTTCATAATGTTTTGCAAGGAAATTCATCTAATCTCTCAGTTGAAATGTCAATTGTCTGAAAAGGAGGACTTGAACTTAGAGATAAACTTGCTTGTTGTTGTGTGGAGGCAAGAGATCTATCCATGTTTATTTACAATGTGAATAATTATTTGACAATAGCAAATGCATTAATCACATGTGGGGTAGATATCAGAAATTATATTAAAAATTAAAAAAATACAAAATTGAAAGAATACTTAATATTGAGTGCAAAATTTATAAAGAAAATAAAGAAATCAATTTTAAATATTCTGTGTTGAATAAATGTTAAAAAGAATTGTTAAAATAGCTCTTTAATTAGTTCTTATGGACATTTCTGGAATTATATAAATCTTTATATGCTATTAACTACATATTTTTATTAATATTTTTTAAAATGAGTACCCTGATTATAAAATTATACCTATAATAAAAGAAAATAGAATGAAAGTTATCATTTATTTAAATTGTTATTCTAGTAATAAATATTAATACTTTAACCAAACAATTACCATTATATTAGTATGAACTAGTTTTCTTTTTTTTTTTTTAGATAAATTATATTTAATTAAGTTCTAGAATTATATATATAAACTGAAGATAAATATTCACATAGTTTTCTTAATACTTTATATACATTGTATTTACATAATATTTTATTATAATTCTATTGTTTTTTCTTTTATCTATTCATAAAAAAAAGATAATTTTGTTTTAAACTTTCAAAATATATCTGAGCATATTTTTGGCCTAGTGAGCTAAATTCATAGTGCTAAAATGCGCAGACATAATCAAGGTTAAGAATTTTTTTTTTTATTTGCATGGGAGTTGTTAGCAATGTACCAAGCCTCTTTGATCTTCTTCTTTCAATCATAGCATTTAGCAGATACCACATTAACATTTTGCGGATTGAAGCTATGATCAATTTATTTCATGCTCAAGGAAAATTGATTCAACACTAGGATCATTTTGTGGACAATTGTAGATGTATTTATGCTGTGCCAATCTTGTGTCAGTATTAGCATGCAATTCCCCATAATAAATTGCATTGTGAGATCAGTACAGTCAATCCTATAATGTCTGAAAAGCTTGGTTTGGAGGCGGCTTATCTTTGATGTTATTTACAAGCATATTTAGGTTGGGAGGGTCTGAAAACTGATGAAGAATGATGTGACATCCCGAGCATGAAAGTGGTTTATATTATTAGAATCTGGAAGTCGAGTGTTTATTATGGAATAGAATTTCTTGAGTGCTTTGACCAAAACATTATGATTAGAATCTACTTTTACCAAGTCTTAAATATAAACCTCAATATTAGCTTATAATCTGCTTTGAATTTACATAATCTTAAATTTCTATCCATAAAACATTTAAAGCCTGCAAGTTTGTGTGATGTAGACATGGACGAATAGGGGTGGATTGCTCCCCAAATGTTGAAGAGTTTGACAATTATGCTCTATATATAAAGGTCTAAAAATTTAATGACTTTATATTCATATTTTTGTTCCGTGGTCCATACAAAGAAGAGCACTGAGTTAACTAGTGGAATAAATTATTGACATGTTCCTCTGATGCACAAATAAGTACATCATCTACACACCATATATAGAATAAATTAGATTCAGTAGACACAATTTCAGAAATAATTGCTTCTTCAAATTTTGTTAATGTGATACTGCAAATTATCCTGCTAATAAGCCAATTGCTAACCATATTCCATTTTATAAAACTTATCATTGGACAAAGCAGAAATACCATTGTCAATCCACTTTAGTGCCTCTATAATAAATGAAATTTTATTCAGATTGAGGTCTAATTTCAATAGTACTTCATGAACTATATCTGCAGACTGAGAATGTAAAACATATCCATATAGCTCAGTTATATCTGACAATGCTAGTTTAAAGTGATCAATTTTGCAAGAGTTCATAATTTGCGCACTCGAGTGATGATTTGATCATAAATTTATCGAAGCCTACAAAATTAATAAACCATTCTGCTATCATTTTAGACAATTTATAATAATAAATGCTCCTAAAAATCTATTAATAATCTAAGGGAGTAATTTACCTTATGCACTTTAATATTAGTGAAAATTGTTGGAGAAATGGCAACCATTGGATAAATTCTCAAATGCTTGATCTTATAAACACTTTGTTACAATGTGTCCTTAGTATAGATGATACAAATTTTTCTTTCATTCTTTTCAAATTGTACATATTTATTTAAATTTATTAATGTTTCATTGCTTAATACAGGGGTCCCCAACCTTTTTGCACTCAAGAGCATATTCTATAATACCGGCCAGGTGGCGGGCACCATTTATTTTTCAATGTAAATTTATAGTTGGATATTGTTAATAATACACATAATGTACAAAAATATTTATTTCAAAAATAAAATTTTAACATATAAACTCTTTTATGTTGTAAAAGTATAGTATGCCCTACAATTTGATTACAAGATAATACAATCATTTACAAAAAATTTTAAAAATTAAATTTATTTGTATCAGATAAATAATTTTTTATCGTGTTCAATATAGCGGCAGGCACATGTAAAATGGTCTGCGGGCGCCATGATGCCTGTGGGCATAAGGTTGGGGACCCCTAGCTTAATAGAACCAGCTTATACCCCTTATCTTCTATGATACAAGTAATGTGATTCATTTTCAAGTACTTCTTTGTTATCTAGTCCAAATATTGTCATGTATTTTCATTGGTCTGTCGCACAATGCTTGCACAACCTTACCAACAATATTTTTTCTCTGAGGGCTGTCCTGAATTTTGCTTTGATGTCTGCAATTATTTCTAAACAGGAGTTTTTCTAATTTCCACCTACAAAACTTTAGTCCACATTCCAGAACTGACTTAACTTTATCCAGGGATAATGGTTTAATAGATTAACAAACTTCACATTGATGTCATTCTCTATTTTAACTTTCTGCTTCTCAGCTAAACATTTTATTTATTTATTGTATTTTATACTTAGCCTAATTGCCATAAATCTGCATTTGTAAGTTATACTTTCAGGGATTTTATAATTCTTTATAATAGTCTTTAATCTGTGTGCTTTTTTCTTTAGTGCTTTCTTGCAGCCATGTATAATCATCCTAAGTAATTGCATTCGTAAATATCGAAGTATCTTATCCTTTTGATGTAATGTAAACATTTTTCTAGAAATTTGATTCTCTCTTCCTTTACTACTGTCTTTTGCACTTTCAAAGCCATCTTATATAAGTGATATTCATTCACATTGAATGTAAGTTATTAAAATGAAGTTTTTGGAATAGAGTCTAATTAGTTTTAAACAATTTAAAACAGGTAAAACTCTCCATACAGTAGTGCCACTCAGTGCAAGCCAGGGCAATCAGTGGATGCCAGAAGGCTTGTGCATAAAATCCTATCTAGTGCCTAGTCATCCAATATCCCCAGACTAGTTTCTAGCTTGTGATTTTCGTCAGTGAGGAGCTTTGAATCTGATCATCTAGATCTTAGCCTTGGATCTGAGAGGGCTGCACCTAGAACTTGGGTGCAATGCTCTCAGATCCAAGATTCTTCACTGTCGAAAGCCACAAACTAAAAACTAGTCCGGGGATATTGGATGAGTAGGCACTAGATAGGGATTTTATGCACAAACCTTTTATCATCCATTGATTATTCTGGCTTGCACTGAGTGGCACTACAGTTATAAACAAGCATAAGAAATGGTGTTCATGTGATGTTTAATAATTTTAAACAATTAAATTCTTATTAAAACAGGCAACACTCTCCATACAGTAATGCCACTCAGTGCAAGCCAAAGTAATCAAATGGATGCCAGAAAGCTTGTGCATAAAATCCCTATCTAGTGCCTACTCATCCAATATCATTAAACTAGTTTCTAGCTTTAATTATATTCTTTGTTTATTACTTACAGTTTTAATGCATTTATAATAACTTTTTATAGAATCTGTGCTTTGTTTTGTTGTGATAGAAAATGTATATAATTGGAATAATTAATGTTTTTAAGAGGTAATCATTTAAATTTTATAACCTTGTAAATAATTAATTAAGATAAAAGTGAGTTTCCTTTTATCTAGTTGGTTGATTAGAGAGAGTATTATTTGCTAATTTATTAAATGATTCTAGATGATCTAGCTTGTAAATATTTATTACTGTATTTGCATTCAAAATTTTAATTTTTAAGAATAGTTATATATTTTTAATGCAACATATTTAATAGTGATTGTTTACTTATGAAGTTGTTAAAATTAATAGAATAAGTCAATAAACATCACATGATCACCACCTCTTATGCTTGTGTATAACTGTTGTTAAAACAGGCAAAACTCACTATATATATTGCCACACACAACAAGCATAACAACTTATATTTAATTTGTATATTATACAAATGTAGAAAAAAGACGAAAAACTACAATACATTTAGTTTTCCTTGGGTTAAATAGGGTTATTTTGTGAAAGTAAATTTTCCTCTTGCAAATATGCTTGAATGCTTTACCCCAACTTCCTGTTGATTTTCATTCAACAAAAAAATATAAAAACTTGATCAACTGTTAATCTCTTACTGCCAAGACCTCACTTTAAATGCTTTTAAATTGATGGTACAAGTTTTAAGATTTTTTTTTTTGCTTTGGCTATGATAATGGGTTATGCATCATATTTATCAACAATGTCGCTAATTACATAGACATTATCATTAATAACTTCTAAATAATTGGTTATATCTGGACTTAAATAAGCAATATTATGATGAACAAATAAAATTAGTATAGCTTTTCTTATAGTAATTAAACAAGATGAACTTAAAAAGATTTCTATTTGTTTTTTTTCTTTAAGACTTTTATTGTTGGCCTTGAAGTTTCAACATTACAGATATATAAAACAAGAGATTCTGGATAAAATATTAACTATATAGCTTTCTTTAAATTGTTCGGTTAAGTTATTAATTTATTTATCATTCATACATTAATCAAAGTCTAGATCAAATACAATTTTCAATCCAAACATTAGCTATTTTCCAATTATAGGATTGTAATATCGAATTGTCATTTATAAAAATAAACCTTGTATTGTGACAAATATCTTTATTCATTTCTTTAAGATAGAACAAATTTTGAACTATATTCTTTTACTTTTTGTATTCTTTAGCTCGTTCTCATTTAAAAAGATAATTTATAATAATCAATTCGGTGATTAAACGTAGTTAAACTTAAAAAAAAATCCCAAACTTCTGATCTCGTACGAAAGGAAATTTGATGCCTAATCAGTAACAGTTTTTCATATACCTTTCTTAAAACTACTAAATTCCTCTGGTGACCCATTATCAGAATCAGATTTGAGGTTCTCTTGCTGATATAGTAATTCACTTTTGCAGCTGACAGTTCACATTTAAGAACATCGATTAACTTCTGACAGAAATGAAATAAATATTTTCGGAAATCAGAGAATAAAATGATTTATTAGAATTAAATAATGTAAAAAGTAAATCTAAGCCATTAGAAGAAACTCCGCACAAATTAATTAACTAAATCAGGTTTAATTTACATTTATACACATACTTTTAAAAAAAATATATTTAATATTATAAATTTACAAGCTTCTTAAAAGATAAAATTACATACCATTTTTTAAAAGTAAATTCACTAAATTTCTTTTCTTACTTATTTAAAAAAAAAACAACTTCCTAATATTTAACAGTATTGTTTGTATTAAGTTCAGTTTATCCAAAATATGTTTTTTTATTACCGGATCTTTTATAAATATATTTCGTATTTTTTTTTATTTAAATTTTACTTTTATTGAAATAATTATTTAAAAATTTTATTTATAAATTCAAAATCTTTTTGATTGATTTATATTGTTACGGATTTTAGAAGCTAAATACGAAAACTATTTTTAAATCATTATTTGTTTTTATGGTTTTGTAGTTAGTGGAGCTGTTTTATGTCATTATTTGGAAGTTGGTTGGTTAGCACCAAAATTTATTCATTCGTATTATACAGCTACAATATATTGGAGGAAGAGAAATGTTACGCTTATATATGAAAGCAATAAACATAGACTCGTATAAATACGATTAAATACTTTATTTTATTCTGGTATACTGTATTTATAAATATATACAAAAATGGGCCAAAAATGTTTGCTTTACTGAACGCCTAATACGTTGGTTCGGTATACCATTTGGTTACCGTCTCTGATTTATGATCTAGCAGCTTCCAGTTCTAGAGTGAACTTGCCTTGCTGCATTAATTAAACGGTGGACAACATTTCGTACTGCCTTTCAGCTCCGACAGTAATTTGTCGTCTCACCTTATTTCAAAATGAACTGCCTAGTTTATAGCCAGATTCCTTTTCATAATGAGAGCAATAAGATTCCCGCGCTGCATCACCTATTGATCTGTTTTTGCTATTGAATATAACATCTATTCATGTATCCATTGATTTATAGCAATGAATGCTCTATTCGATCAAGATAAGGAATCTAAATTAGTCCATTCGATAAAGATAAGTTGAGTTATAACATTTCCTTCCACTGACTAATATTGGACCTGGAGAATGTAATCATTGAGATGCTTTATCACTTTCTGGGTTCATCAAGTATAATATTATTATAATCAGATTTGGTGACTTCATCAGTAGTATGATGTTTTAGCAACAAGTCTTTTCTTCATCAGGAAGTTTAATGACAACCCTGTAGATTCTTCATTGCTAATTGGTGACTCTTCATTGGCGAATCATAGTTCAATCTTAGCTGGTTTCTGTACCTGTGTCATTACTGATAACATGCAAGTAATCAAAAATGGTCTAATCTTAATTTAGACTTTAATTTGATTAACTTGCATATAGAAAAGCACTTGATCTATGTAGAGTAGCCAATTTTCAGAATAGGTTGGATTGAACTCGTCCAGTGAGCCGATTTTAGCCATTTTGATTTTTTTTTCTATCATGCGAGGAAAAAAAACTTCAACCCTTTATTATAAACAAATAACCACTGCATTTGATTTGTTAATTTTTATTGATGTACTAATAATGTTAACCATCAATTTTTTGTAATTAATGTCAGATCTAAACCTACAGGGGTAAGATCTTGTTATTTTAAAAATTTTCTGACCATGGACAAAAAGTTTTTTGAATTTGTTGAACTTATGAAAGCAAAACTGTTTATATGAATATAATAAACATAGATTCATATCATCATCAACCATTATCAATCCACTGCAGGATGAAGGTCTCTCCAAGTTTAATCCATCTCCTATCTTTAGCTTCTCTTCTCCACATCACCCCTGCATACTTTCTTATTTCATCCATCCATCTCACATGTGGTCTCTTTTTGGGTCTTTTACAATCTCTTGGAATCCAATTTAAGATTTCAATTGTCCATGTATTATCATCTCTTCTAGCAATATGTCCAGCCCAACTCCACTTCAATCTTTTAATTTTTTCAACGAGGTCAGTAACACCTGTTTGTTCTCTTACCCATACATTGCGTTTTTGATCTCTTGTTATATCCAACATGCATCTCTCCATACTTCTTTGAGTGGTCTGGAGTATTTGTATTGCTCTTCTATCAAGTATCCAAATGTCAGATCCATAAATAAGAACTGGTTTGTTAAAAACCTTTTCAAACACATAGGCATATTTCCTTTTAGTATCAAGTTATTTCTACCAAAAGCATTCCAACCAAGTTTAATTCTATGATTAATTTCATCCATTATGGTTCAATCTGTATTAATAATCTGACCAAGATATTTGTAACTGTTAACTTGTTCTAATTCATCATAATCAGTCTTTATTTTCATATTTTGAGCAAATCGATTAAACATTACTTTAGTCTTTTTAACATTTATCTTTAGTCCTACTTTCATCTGATAACTCCTGCAGCTTTGAAGCATTATTTGCAAAAACTATATCATCTGCAAAATCTAAATGACTTAAATAATCTGCATTTCCTTTCACTCCTTTAGTTTCCCATTTTAATCCACAAAATATTTCTTGCAATACTGCTGTAAAAGGTTTTGGAGATATGAAGTCACCTTGTCTTACACCTTTCTCAATGTTGACTTTCCCAGTATCATTATGTAATCTAATTGTTGCTGTTGCATTTTTATAAATATTCTTTAAAATATGACAATATCCTGGATCTATACCTTGATGATCCAATGCTTTAATCACTGAAGAAATGTTTATAGAATCAAATGCCTTTTCATAATCTACAAATGCAAAACATAATGGCAACTCATATTCATTTGTCCTTTCTATAACTTCTCTCAATACCTGGTTATGATATACAGTACTAAAACCACTTTTAAATCCAGCTTGTTTCCTTGGTTGGTGGAAATCCAATGTTCTTTGTAGACGAGTTGTAATTATCTTGGTAAAAATTTTGTATAAAACTGATAAAAGGCTCATAGGTCTGTAATTTCTAATATCTTCTTTATCACCTTTTTTAAATATTAATATTATTACTGCATTCTTCCAATCATCTGGTACATCTTTATCATTTAGACATTTGATATATAACTTTGCTAAAAAAAATTATATTTCTTCATCCGCTTCTTTTAATATATCAATTATAATTCCATCATTACCTGGAGCTTTCCTTTCTTCATACATTTAATTGTATTTTCACTTCTTCATTTAAAATTTTGGGCAATTCAGAAGATGTTATAGAAATAGGAGGTACTTGTTCTTTATTACTATATAATTCTTGATAAAAGTCTTCTACCCATTTCATAATGTCATCTCTCTTCTTAGTAATAATTCCATTTTTTTTTCTTATTGCAGTTATAAATTTCTTACCAATACCAAAATGTTGTTTTACATTCTTGAGACTTTTATTTTCTTCTACAGCTTTCCTTGCTAGTTCACAGTTATACTTTCTTATATCATTTTCAACTCTTTTTCATACCATTTTACAAAATTCGAGATATTCAATCCTTTTTAATGCATCATTTTTGTATATCTTCTTATTCCTTCTTTTCTTCATAAATTCTCTAGTCTCAGTAGAAATTTTATTGGTCAATTGCTGCTTTTTTCTACCAGATATCTTTGTTGCAGTTTTTAAAAGTGTATCAGTTATTTTCATATTAATTTCATTCAAATCTGAATCATGTTCAAAATCTACTAATACTTGAAACTGATTTGTAAGTTCTAATTTAAATTCATTAGAATGTTTCGAAGATTAGGAATATCAACTGTAAAAATTGTTTTTCTTAATAATTTTTGTCTCTCTAGTTTTGCATTAACACGTATCTTACATCTTACTAATCGATGATCACTTCCTGTGTTAAATTTATTAAGAACATTACAATCTTGAAATATGTATTTTCTGTTAGTCAAAATATAATCCAATTCTGCTGTACCTTCATTGGGATTGCTTCCATGTCCATTTCCTTCTAACATTTTTTTCAAAAAAAGAATTCATAATATAAAGTTTTTCTTTTTCAGCAAACTCCACTAGTCTATGTCCTCTCTCATTTCTATTACCATAACCAAAATTACCTATAGCACTTTCATCTTTCATTTGTTTACCAATTCTAGCATTAAAGTCTCCCATAACAATTTTAAAATGTTGTTTACTCTGATCGAAAGCCTTTTGTACTTCCATATAAAAATCTTCTACTACTTCATCACTATGAGCACTTGTTGGGGCATAAACCTGAATTATCTGCATTTGGTATCTACTATTAAGTTGTATAACTAATCTTGCCACTCTGTCTGATACACCATCAATCGCCACAATGTTGTTCTTCCACTTTTTATTTATAATGAATCCTACTTCACTTGTATTTCCAATATTTGTGCCTTTATAATAGAGTACATGTCCACTTTTTAAATCAATTGTCTCTTCACCTTTTCTTCTAACTTCACAAAGTCCAATAATGTCCCATTTAATATAAGACAGTTCTTTTTGTAATTCTTGCAATCTTTCTTCACTTGAAAGTGATCTGCAGTTATAAATATCTAAATAAAAAGGCGTCATCAAATGGCAGCCTGGGTCCGCAATCAGAGGATTCTTAGCACCCTCCGCCTTCGGCTACCAACCACTGCCTTGGTTGGTGACTTTACAGCCTCCTGGGAATATTATTTTTGTCTGTCATAATTTGTATATATCTATTGGGAAAATATCATTTACACACATTCATTCTGCCTAATCAGGCAACTGTGAAGAAAGACCATGGTGTTTTTTGATTTTAAACTCGGAGGTAAAAAGCCAATAAACTAACCACGCTGGCTAATGCGTGTTGGTGAGCAGCCCATCTACGTTCATATATTGTATGAATAATCACATAGTAATAACAGCTGCAACGACAAGAACACATGGAGTGAATATACGACATATTTACAAATATATACAATATTTGCTATACCGTACATCTGATATATTTGGGCTCAGTATATTGTTTGTTTGTCATGGAACTATTAAAATAAGGGACTTGGAGTGCCCTTCTAGGTTTATCTAGCTGTACCATGACAGCTTGCCTTGTGTGAAGGTATGGTGACATTTCCAGCTGTTTTCTTGCACTTTGTTTCATGCCTGATTTATGGTCTAGAAGCTTCCAGTTCTAGTGTAAACTTGCCCCATTGCTTTAGCCATATAGTGGACAACTTGAATACTGTTATTCAGCTCTGATAGCAATTGATTTACTGAACATTATTATCTATTGGCCTGTTTTTGCTATTGGACATATCTTATCTAGTCATATATTCTTTGGTTTATAGTGATGAATGCTTAATTTGATCAAGATAAGATGGACTATTACAAGATAAGAGCTATTACAAGAAAATATTACTGCAAGTTGAAAATCAGGCATTTGAAATGAAAATGGGTGTTAACAATGTGCACTTGCTTAACATTGGTTTAAACATTTATGGCTGTTGTCTTTGAAACTGCTTATAGTTAGCTTAATAAAATGGGGATCTAGATGTGATATAGGTTCACTGATGGAATTTTTAATTTGATTAAAGAAAACAAAAACTTCTTTTTCTTAGATTCTGAATTTATAGGGTTCCGATGATTGCTATTTTTGCCAGTTCAAAAGATGATTCGGAATGTTTTGAATGCAACGTGTAAAAACTTTGGTTTATTAATTAATACTTAAAAAACTTGTGTTTTTTATTAACTAGTGATGAAAGAAAAATCCTCAGCAACTTTTAAATAAGATAGAACTGAGAAAGTAAACCAATTTAGTACTTTGGTAGTTTTGTAAGTAGAGAGGTGGGTGATTTTATCACAGAGAAGTAACTACTGCAACTAATTTAGCTATATTATATCATGGTTACTTTACCTAATTTATTATATAGAAGTAAGATTTGGACACTATTAACTAATATAAAGGCATTAGAAAAACAATTTAAGTATGCTATGTAAAATTTTAAAAATACAATGATGACATCATAAAACTTTAATAAATATGTTTTTCAACTTGCTGGATGTAACATAAAATTTACTATTGTAAAATCCCACTTTCATTGGGTTGGACATGCAAAGTAAAGGAACAAGGCTAGATTTTTTAAAGAATATTTTAGGTAAACAGCTTATTTTGTAGATCTAAATATTTTAAAGAAGTGTGATATTGTTGGCTTCCATTTGGAAGATGTGGGCAAGAATAGAATACATTGGAGAACTACAATCAGACATGATATTGAAATATTCCAGAAAGAAAAGTTTTTTGCTAAAGAAAGTTAAAGGGGGTATTGCAAAATAACAAAAAATAGACCTTCATGTTTTATATGTGGACTTATTTGTGGTTTATAGATTGGTTTGTATAATCATTGCAGAATTCATTCTTAGAACTTTTTTTTCTTTGGAGTTAAAATGACCATAGTTCTTTACAAGTGGTTGCTATATATTGTAACATTCAGATAAGTATAGTTGCTTTAACCTGATCCAGAGACATAAATAAAGGGGGATCGAATCTCACCCACCCCTCTAAATCATATCCAAGCGATTCACTCCCTTAACCTCACAAGAGTTAATTTTCTTGATGCAGCCTGGTGGTCAGGTAGAGATAAGACTCTTAGGAATCCAACAAAATACTGAACAGGTTTAAACATATGAAATAATGGACATCTACTCGTTACTAGTATAATTATAGTTCATTGTTAGTATAAGATTGACTATATTTTATTAGATGTAATTATTTACAAATAATTTGAGAAAGTACCCGCATATGTATTTAAGATGCAATTGTAGCTTACAATTAATAAAAGAAAAAAAACATTTGATATATATTATTAAAAGGAATGAGTTTGATTAGATGGAAAGGAGGTGCGGAAGACAATCTTTGGTGCGGGAATATGGTAAAATTAACATGTAATTAGCTAAACAAGCTGGAAGCTGATTTAAACATAGCCTCGTTTATGCTAATATATATATCACCCTAACGAATCTTTAACGCGCATAGATCATATATTAATAGGCATAATTATATAAAAAGGGTAATATTAAGTGTGGTACTCAATGATCATATATATATATTTAAATGTGTGTCTCTAATATAGTATAAGTCTTCATCATTTTTCCAATTTGATCTATGGATGGTTATATTGCTTCTAATTATTATTTAGGAAAGGAACCCATTTGCCTTAGCATGACCCAGGTTCAGGAATGAAGCATGTTGCAGTAGCCTTTTGACTGTTTCTCTTCACTGCTTTAACAGGATTCAACTCCAGGCAACTGGTATATCCAGTACTCACAAGGTGGTTGGGTGAAGTAATTTGAAAAAAGCAATAAGACATGATATCACCAAGAAACAGTATGGAAAGGTGGTCAATCAACCATAGATATTAAAGCCTTATTAACAATATATAGATATACAGTCACATATGTTACTATGCTAGACATCCATTATAAAATAATAAAAGCCCCTTCCTTTAACATCCAAATTAATTATACGCTGGTATTATACCCTCATTTTTTTAGGATGGTTGGTAATACATCGTCTGATCATCCACACCGCTCGATGGTGTTGTTTCTATGCAAAAGCACAGAAATATGCTGTTTACAAGGCCGCTCATAGATCTTATGGCCTGTAAACTGTTCAAACCCTAGATGTCGTTGAAGTGCACCCTTCCCAACATCGCTAGCATGTGAACATTATTAGCGATGAGTTGCGACAGTCTAGAGATATTACTCTTGACTGTTGTACAGCATATGATATGAAAGTTTCTGTAGTTGTAATGATGAAAACTATTTGAATGGTTTTTTTTAATGGTTAAATGTATTGTAATTTATGTGAGTTCACGATAGTCACGCACTTTTTGATACTTTTTCGAGATCAAAACAGTTCAATGGCAGATGATCATTTGGTGTTCAAGTTTTTAGATTTACCTGCTACAGAAGCAGATGCGGTGGCTTTCAGCAAAAAATATTTTACCCACCCAGAGAAACTGTGGTGGTTTAATGATATTAAGGCATTGTCAAACATCTGAAATGGAATGTCAATCATGTCAATGCCATTGAAGGTATTCCATTTGTCATGGAACGTGGTTTGAGGGCTGTCGAATCGCTTTTTTGAAAGCAGTACGCCTAATTTGTTATTGGAGCCAGGATGAGCTTACAGTAAAGTGTATTGGAGCTGAGTTGAAAATGTGTCAAAATGCCGTAAGAAATATGACGACAACTCTAAGAGAGCTCTGTTGTGAAAGCTTTCTTTCTCGTCCATGCCATCAAATCGGCAGTCTCGGTATAACAGTGGAAGTCGATGAAACCATGTTCAGTCGACAGAAAAATCACCAGGGCAGAATGCTTCTGCAACTGGATTTTCAGGGGTGTCTGTCATGAGACAGGCGATTGTTTTTGTGGTGGTTGTTACCCTACCGATCTGCCTACATCCTTATGCAGTCCATCCGTGAGAACATCAGGCTTGGTTCCAGCATCTACTCTGATTTTTGGAACGGATACAGAACTTCCGAATTGTAGGCTTCCAGATTTCACATGGGAATCAATTACCAATACAATTTCATGGACCCTGACACTGGTGTGCATACCCAGACCATTGTATGCCTTTGGGGTTCTCTCAAGTGGCGAAACAAGCAAATATGAGGCACATGAAAAGATCTTGAGAACTACATAGCAGAATTTATGTGGAGATGTCTGAAAAAGAATCAAGACATGTTCTGTGCCATCTTAGACGACATGAATTTAGAGCAATGAAGTGAGATTGTTTGTGTCTCTATGAAATAGAAAGTTTTTTTGTTGTATGTTTTGCAACCGTTTTTTTTCTTTTTTGGTTGTTGCTAAAATCAAGCTACTGTAAAAAAGCAATTTCTATGTATCTGTTTATGAATAAAAACCCGGTAAATGACAAAAAAAAAAAATTCTTAAAAAACAAAAATAGACTGGAAATAAAAAGTTTCTTAACGAAAAAAAAGCCGGTAAAAAAAGTTTTGTTAAAAAAAAAAAAGACCGAATGTTTTAAAAAGCACAAAAAAACCCAATTTATTTATTTTTAAGAAATATACATAAAACCGGTCAAAAAATAAAATAAAAAAGCAAACAAATCCAAAAATTAAAAACATAAAATGAACAAAATAAAAACAGCCCAGTAATGTTATATTTATTTGTTTTTCATTAGCAACAGCGCCACCAAGCAGGGTGGATGATCAGACAATATTACTGGAATGATTAATTAATATCTAATGTTATTTAACTGATTTATCGCATATAGATTTGATGAATATTGAATAGATAATTATATGAAAAAGATTGCATCTATTACAGAAATACTAAATAACAGAAGCTTATATATTGCATCTTCTATTGCATATTTATTTAATAAGCATATCTGGTTTGATTAAATCTACACATATAAAATAAAAATTGCGAGGTACTTTCTTTTTTAAAAAAAATCAAATTAAATAGATGCATATATATATATATACGATATGAACATCTTTCTCAATGTAATTATAAAATGAATCTAGAGTTAGATAAATAACTAAATGGCAATGAATTCTTTTAAAAAAACATTTAATAAAAAAAGCAACTGTGGGAGAAGGTAGATGAAAAATCTTTTTAGAGTCAAAAATACTTTTATAATTTATTTTAGAAATGAGTTCTGCCTTATAGAGTCGGTTGAGGGAAAAACAAAAGTTTTAATATATTTTAAATTCTTATCATCCAACCTTTCATATATATATATATATATTACACATTACCAATGAAAATAACAAATCTTGTTGATTTTGTATGTATGCTAATGATACATCAATATATATATAAAACAAATAGAAACGGAACTAGGTGATCATTAGAATACATATGTTAACTTTATAAATATACGCGAGGTAAAATTAGTTAATACATATCCAGAACAATAAAAAAATGGCAAAGGTAAAAGTTACCGGTAATTAATGTGCCAGGCATTATCAAATGTCCATGCACAAAATCTGCTATAAAGAAAATTACAGCAGGTACTCGTGTAAATTTGTATATATGAAGCACAATGAATATATAAATGTGCTACATTAATAATGGAAGTTGGGTCAGCATAGAATACCCACACACACCAATTTAAAGTAAACAATTGACAGAAATATTGTACACAAGCAAATACACGTATAATAAACTCATTTTTATTTTTTTTGTTTGTACATTTTCATTATATGTCATTTTATGGTTATGTATTTTGTTTTTCTGAAAAACTCAAATGGAGAAAAGCAAACTTTATTGATGAAATGGATTACATGTTGGAACATTCGTAAAAGAAATAATTAAATGTTCCAACATACTTGTATATATTTTTTAATTACTATTCTAAAAACTAATTTTATTTTAATCAAAGAACGTTAATTGCTTTCGCAAAAATCTAATCAAAAAGCAAAATGTTTGATGATCAATGTTATAATTAAAATGTTATCTTTTTTTTATATATAAAATAAAAATTCTTTTAAAGTAACACCTATTAATCAAATGGTCCGAGAATTCAAGATGGAAATTAAACATATCAATCCTTGATATATAGAATTTAATCGGAAAAATAGAATGTTTGTGATTGAATGATAAACTAAATTAAATGGATTGGCTGACTCATACTTCTTAGGGGGTTACCTGAATATGTTCTGTTATGAGTGGGGTTGATTGGTTTTAGTCAGTGCTGTGGGATTCAATTAATTCTTTGGCATTCATTCTGTCTAAGTTGTTCACTACTTTGGCTTTGGAATTATTCAGTCATCCAGCTACTTAGAGATTCATTTGCAGACTAGATTATTACTGATATTTCCTAAGAAGAAATCCATTACACAGTTCTTTTAAGAACTTGTTTTCTTGTGGATTCAATTAACCATTCAAGATAACGGATGAAAATTTAATAATTATTGCATTATACCAGAAAGAAAATATGGAGAAATATACCAGAACTTCCAGTAAAATGACCATGGGGTAGACAACCAGCTAATGCACCTGCCCTTGCTCTGCCCAAATCGCCAAGATGTGATCACATCAGTTCCAACCGGCCACGATGATGACAAAAGCTGCCTTGCCTACATCTTAATGATATGAAATTCTCACTGCACAGCCAGTTGACATGAAGCCCTCTCAGAAGCCCAGTCAGGAGAAGATAAAGGTGTCCACATAAGTTTATTTTAAAAATATTTTATTAATAGTGAATTAATTAACTTTGATATTTCCGATAGTTAGAAATATATTATTTTTATTATTATTAATCATTTAAAAAGAGAGTTGTCTCTCGCATGTATATATTGGATTTTACGATTATTACAGGTATAATGATATAACTTTTACTTAAATCTTTTGATTCATTTTTCCATCCCTACTTCCAGTATTTTCAGCAAAGTTTGCAATTAGTTTTTTTTTGTTTGTTTTTCTTTTTGTTGTTACTCCTGAAAATTGTCATATGTAAATATACATGTGTATATAAATGCACATACACTTGTAATATATGGTAAATATGACACCTCATGTTGAGTGTCTAAAATGTATTTATCTATATATCTTTAAGTTATTTTTGTCAATGCAGCACCTTATGATGAGTGTCAAAGGGTTTATTCATTGTAAATTTCCCGTAAGCAAGGCATCTAATAACCTTATATTTAGAATAGTGGTGAGTGTATAATTGTGCTACACGTATATATATATATGTAAGAATATATCTATCGTGAAAGGCAAATAGATACCGCACCTCATGTTTGAGTGCCTTAAGATATCTGAGTCAATGCAACCTTAATGATATGCTGTAAAATACAAAAGCTACTATTGGGTATATAGCGAAATATTTTATATTGCAAATATATTTACGCATAGTTTTTTTTATATTTACTTAAATAAAACAGGTTTTAAAGTTCGGAGTAGAAGTATCTGCCTGTGTAACTGAAAATCTTTTATCTGAGAAACATATTTCAAACCACATAAAGTATAACTTATTTATGAGGGGTAAAAAGCTCAGACCACTTCCATTCATTAGTAACCATAGATGATAGTTGTAAGGGTTTATTATTATTATTCATGTAAATTTGCATGTATTTTCACACATCAAATATATATGGGTTTATGACAATTTATATTTATTACATCATTATAAGTATATATCGGTGGTGGATATCGGGATTTCAATAAATATTTAATCATGATATAAATTTGTTTGTTTTTATATAATTTTATTTGATAAAATGTACTCTTTCTTTCTCAATCACGTACCTGTAATAACCATTTAACTTACCTATTGAAGGCCTTAGATATAGAGCATACTGAGCTAGCTGCATGGGATATCGTTCTACCGGCATGTTAAATCTTATTCTCATGCTCTGCAGAACCTATGGTATTGCATATCCTTCTAAGAGGGGGAAAAATCTTTTTTTATTTTTTTCTAGGAATGGAGCGCAAAAGCTATTAGTAAATAGACTTTTCAAAGATGTGTACTTACTGTAGGTCCTAAACATTCATCCATTCGAGAAAATTACTAACTAAAAGGGTTTTTAATTGGCAGAGTCCTGTCAATTCCCTCTCTCTATCAGTTTAGCTGGAAGTACCAATATGTTATGAGTACCAACTATTGGCTAAATTGGCATCCATTTCTTACCTTGTTCAATCTGTGTCACTTTATGCTCAGTGCAAGATTAGGAGCATAACTCTGTAGGGAAGTTTGGGCCAGTGCACTTATTTGGTTTATGCTATACAAGGATGGTGTATTAAGAGTTCAAACTAGAGACTTTATGATGATGGTCAGTCTTTCTTGATGTCTGTTAAAGTATACATGGACATCTGTGCTCATGTTTCCATTTAGTCAAAGATACAACTAATATAATTTTTTACTTTTCCTATGTATTGATTTCTATTATAACATATACCATTTACACCTTTCTAGACACTTTATCAATACTTCTATTTGTATTAAAGTAACAGTTTCGACTGCCCTACAGTCATCATCAGAGCTACAATATTCAAATATATAATTATACAATTATTACACTTATCCACATATTGATATATATAATTAAATATTTAAAGAAGGGGTGCCTTTAAGGCCAGTCATCAATGGTACAAATTCATATTTTGATAGAATATCTAAATATATATCAAGTAATATTCTTAAGAAATATATTAATGATAAAAATAGTCTTTATACTAAAAATAAAGAATAAAAGAAATTAAAGATAAAATAAGTGAATATAGTAATTATAAGTTAACTATGGTAAAAATAGATGTATCAATGTAGACAAATGTAAATGTATAAGCAATAGAGTTAGCAATAAAAAGATATAGAAATGATGAATATAAAGAAATTAAAATACCAATAGAGAAATTGAGAGAAATAATGAGAATTTGTTGTAAGGAGATTACATTTGAGTTTAATAAAGAATATTATAAGCAAAATAAAGGATTACTAATAGGAGAGGCATTGAGTGGGGTACTTAGTAATATATATAGATGGAAGATTTAATAAGTAATAATACTAATGGTCCAATTTTTATGAAAAGATATGTTGATTATTTATTGATTTTCAACAAGAGCCAAAGACAAATAGATATGTATCTTAAGGAGATTAATAGGTTAGATAAAAATATAAAATTTACAGTAGAAAAAGAAAATGATAAGTTATCGTATTTGGTAATTTTGTTAGAAAAATCATAAAAATGGAAAATGCAAGATAGAGACATCTGTATATATAAAAAAAAACTAATGTAGATAGCAATACAACTAATTGGAATTCAAATATAGATGTTAAATATTAAATAAGTAGTATAAATTCAAGAATATATAGAGCTTGGAATTATTACTCAGATGAGAAAGATTATAGAAGACAGGTAGAATTAATAATTAAAGAGTTTAGAGATAATGAATATCCAGAAAAAGTTATATAAGAAAATTGGAAGAGAAATTTAATACAAGTAATGGGATAGTAAGTAAAAAAAATAAAATAGATAATAAATATATAGGTATTAAAACTTATAATAACAGTATTGTAAAAAGTATGAATAGAATAATTATTAGAATTAACAAAAAGTTTAATAATGAAATAAAATTTAAAATAAATAAAAGAAGGAAGAATATACTTAATATATTAGATAATAAGTATGTAAGAAAAGTAGAAAAAAACAAATGGTGTATATAAAATTGAATGCAAATCATGTAAAAGTAAAAATATAAAAACTATGTGGGAGAAACAAAGAATTCAATTTATACCAGATTAATTCAACATAAATATGATAAGAGATCACATTTATTTGCATTCACTAGAAAGAGGTCATAGGTTTGAAAAAGATTGTATAAAAATGATTAATTACACAAAAGGGATAGGAAAATTAAAGAGGCAATCTTGATTAAGAGTATAAAACCAAGTCTTAACAGGGATTTCGGGGTAAGAACAATAATTTTATAAACAATTGTTAATAATTAGAATTTAAAAAGATAAAAAGAAAAAAGTTTAAAAAACAACAATAGAGGGAGTGTTAAACAAATACAAATTTTGAATTTTTTTGTCAGTTGGGTTTTGGAAATAGAACTAACAAGAGGTAAGTAATTTTTTTGTAATAAAAAACAAAAAATAATTTGTAATGTGGGTAAAGTTAATTGATAGAAATATTTAATAAAAAATAAGACAAGATTGGAAGTTGATTTTACAATTAAGAAAAATAATATGCATTAAATAGTAAAATAAATGTTAAAGTTATAATTATTATATTAAATAATATTTTAAAAAATAAAATAAAGATATATAATCAATTAATATAAAATATTGATAAAATTATTTAAAAGATAAAGTAATAAAATGGGAAATGATTGTTTATAAAGGTCATATTTAAATGTATAATTATTTTTTGTTTATATTGTGTATTTAATTATGTATATCAATATGTATGTGGATAAGTATAATAATTGTATAATTATATATTTGAATATTGTAGTTCTGATGATGACTGCAGGACAGTCAAAACTGTTCGATACAAATAAAAGTATCAAAGTGTCTAAAAAGGTGTAAATGGTATGATATATATTGTAACCTGGATTGGCACCAGAAATATTGTTTGTAATTATGTAGCACTGTTTCAATAACAGCTTATAGCATCTTACTAAAAAAAATGAAATAACCTGAAATTTTAAATTATTTTTTATTAGTGACCTAAAAATATGTTTGAAAGCAATTATAGATATAATTTGAAGGTTTTGAGATGTTTAATATTCTTCTTTAGTGAGTAATTAATGATACAAAGGAGGGTGGCTTGTCACAGAAGTCAGTTTAGTTTAAGTTGATTCCAATTTGTTTTATCTGTCAGCAGAACAGTATTGATATTTGTTTAGATGATTCTCTGGTTCCTTTGCTTATATTTCAATTCATAGTAGAAATAGTGCAATATGTTTGGCTCATCATCATAGAAACTCAGTTCAATCAGATCAGTTTAGTACCTGTGTCATAGTAATTGTGAATGTTCATATATGCTTGTGCCATCTTTTAGCTTCATTTTCTATTCATGTAGTTCATTAAACCACCAAATATCACACCTCATAGCAAAATATTTAATTTCACAACCAATAGCTTGAATAGCCAGCTTAGTTACATTTTAAATGAATTAATGGATCACTGGACTAGTAAATTGTTAAACAATAATTATACTATTAAATATTTTATTTGCTACAATAATTATCATTAGTTTTATTTTGTTACTTTGGAAATGCAGAATATTTTATTCTTAGTTCAATTTAATATTTTTTTTAAAGACAAAATGATTTTTTTTTTCTTTTTCAAGACAAAAAAGTTTCTTGCATATTTTTCTGCTAATTAAATTTCAGTGCAATGGGAGGAGCAGTTCTGTTTTTAGAGAGCTTTGAACTTTCAAATGACCTTGGATTATTGGAAGAACAGATGCTTGGGTAATAGTCTGGGATATATAAAAAGGGGAAATCTTTTTACAAAAGGGGGACTTCATTTGACTTCACTGAACCTCATTTTGATTTCTGATTTCATCATTTCTCCCAATAAAAGATTTATTAGTACAATTTGGTTTTACAAACTGATTCTTCCAAGACCCAAATCTGAAAGTAAAAAACCATTATTAATTTTCTGGAACATGAAAACATAAAATGACAATAACAAGGTATATCTTCCTTGCTTTTTAATTAACTATTTTAAATTCTAAAACCATTATTTGAGATATATATGTATGCTACATTGTAAACTCCTTAAGTTTAAATTCTAATATTAAAGAAGTCATGAAAATGCGTGTTATATTTCAAAATTATTTTTCTTAAAACTTAATTCTAATATTAAAGAAGTAACTGAAATGTAGGGATTCTTTTATTATTTTGGAAAAATTTTGAACTCTTTCATTAGACACCTCAGGAACTCTTTATTAATAAATTTTGCTAACTATAAAGGAATGAAGATTAAATGGAAAGATGTTTGTGAATAATTTATTCTAACCTGCTTTATTATTATTATTGTTAAAACATTTACCTAACCATTTGTATCTAAAAATAAGAACATGCATAATGTATAATTTAATGGATTAATAATTAATTTATTTCTAAATATTCTGGAATAAATGGGTAGAAGAGCATAAAACTGAATGTGAATTTCTTTTATTTATTGTTCTCATTTGCAGTTGAATTTTTTTATTAAAATTTGTTATCAACAAACTTACGCGAACTTAGGTGGATTTTGTAAACTGATTGGATATGTGCGTTGTGAATGGCTTTTAAAAACTCGGAATGAATGCTTAGATATATCTAATGAATAAAATAATAAATTATTGCTCTATTTATGCCGTAATAAATATTTATTGCCATATGAAGAATTCTCAAATGTAATATTACCAGCAGTTTCATTAGTTATTGCTAAAAGACTGAAATGCTAAATTGGATCCAAATTAATATTATTTATCTCCCTGCAGGAAATTGTTGTTTGTCCATATGTGAGATATCCATGATCATCATCATTTAGTATACAACTAAATGTCATTTACAGACTATGAATGAAGTATTATTTTGTTAGCATTTAATAGATAGATAGGTGTAAAAATTTGTCTTACGATTTTATTTTATTATTATTTTTATGTTCTTCAAGAACGTCTCACAAAGAATATGGAAAAATATTATACTGGGTAATCAGTATTATTTTAATATAGTTTTTATTGTGCGCTTATAATTTTACATGCGCATGTTAGTGATAGAAATATCCATTCGCTGTTAAGGGGTGAACAGCTTGTTTTTGAAAAGAGCTCATTATATAAAATTTTATTGTTTATCTTTGCATTTTTCAATAAGTTATAAAATAATTATTTCATAACAATTATTTAACTCAGAATTTAAAGATTTTTTGTTTATCTTAAACCAAACTTTTATTTCAATTTCGTGCTAGTGCACTAAAAAAAGTTATTTTGTCTTTGCTTGCTAGAAGTTATTTTGTCTTGCTTATTTAATAATAATTAGTATATTTCCAAGTTAAAATATTATACTTGTTAGAAATGAGAGATTTACTCATTACCTTTTCAGTTTATTAATTGATATCGTTACAGTAGTTCTTTATCTACTGGGATTTGAAATTGTTTGTGCGTTATTATTCTTATATATACGTGTCTATGATTGAATCCAGCTATAATAATATTTGAATTGAAAGTAAAAATAATTTAATGCCCATCGGTTTCAGACAATGAAAATGTGCCAAGAGAAGTTGAAAGTTAGAGATTTATTTAAGTGTGAATTTATTATGCTTAGATTGAACTGTATTTAGTGGCTATGCAGAATGAAAGTATTTGTGTTACATAGTATATTATCTGGGATGGAGATAAGTTCTCCCTTAATTTATTGCAGTATTTGACATGGGTGGATTATATAGTATATTGTCTGGGATTGAGACAACTCTCCCTTAGCTTGTTGAAATATTTGTTAGTAGATTATATCCTCCAGATCTAGTAGTTGTATTTTATGAATTATAGTATGAGAAGCCAAGTAGTATATTTCCCTTATTTTGGTGAAGAGACCGTGTCCACACCAGTTTGTTTTAAGTCTCAGAAGTTAGACTTGGGAGCTATTGTGTATTGTTATTTAAATGATTAGAGTTATGAAAGTCTTTTATCCCTCATGTGCCATATGGAATGTTTTTCATCTTTTATTCATAGCCAAGTGTGAGATAATTTGCTGATAAAAAAGGAAAATAAAAGAATTGATTTTTCTTACAGAACAGCTGAAGTAGAATTTGTATTAAAGCTTGGTTGGCCATTGTCATCATCCGTATTAAATTTCTCCCAAATTCATAAGTAAACCGATGGGATTTAGTTATATTAATTATTTTATGACACATAGCATAATTCAGACACATGCCTAAATTATTAATTTGGAAAGTATGAAGAAATCCATCATTAATGTGTAATTTTTAATTATTGTTCAAATCATATATTAATTATTTAGATTTTATACTATCAACTCTCATAATGTTCCACCCTTATTTGAATGAGCAAGCAAGAGAAGATAAAGTGTAGCTAATTAATAGAATTATTCATTTAACTTATAAAGTATATTTTGACTTCTTATTCTTACTCTTAGATTTAAATCCCCTCATTTTATTTGATGTGCATTTGAAGTAAAATGCCAAGAACTTTAATTTCGTCTTATAATTTAGCGTCAGTGTTTAATAGTTTTATTTCTCATTAACATATCAGAAGTGATTGATAGCTTGAGTATATTGAAAATAAAATACCAAAAATAGAATAAATTTAATCATCTTAGTGTAGTATTATAATGTTTCTGTATCATATGTTTATCAGAATGGACTGATAGTTTGAGCAAATTTTGCAAGTAAAATGTCAAGAAGTTTAGTTTGTGTTACTATTTTAGTACTAGCATTATAATATTTCTTTAATAAGTCTATCAGAATGCACTGATAGCTGGCATAGGTTAAATAAAATATAGAAAGTTATCTTTATGTTATTTGCTCTTATGTAGATCATTTAACCACTGATGTTAGAAACATCCAAAACATGTAATAGCATAAATTATAAAACCAAATGTTTGTTTAAATTATCTTGTAAATAAATATTTATTTAAAGTTGTGTTCAGAATTCTTTTTTGACATGCATTTGTATTTCATATTTCCACACATGCACACACATTTATATATCTAACATGATATGATTGCACTATTCCATAATTTAATGATGAACATGTTCAGATCTGATGGTGTTGCTTTCCTTGATCCAAACATTGTATGAAATGTTTGATTATTTAATGATTCTCTGAAAATTTTATCATTTAGTTATTATTTAGATGATGAATTGAAATCAAAATGCACCCTATTTCTTTCATTATCTAACTACCATTATTTTGTTAGGATATTGCTTAATTTGTATCATTACTTTTATAATAGTAATCAGTAGTTGTTGGAAAATATAGACTTAAAATTAAGAACATGTCATTAAGTTAATTCCCTGAGATATTCACTTATTAATTTAGATTAGACATTAAGTCAGTTACTTAGTTTAAATTACTGTACAATTAAAAGTTAAGTAATGTTATATTTTATTTTGTATTTAGTTCCAACTTACTATACAGTATAGTTAATCAGCATTACATTTTATTTTATTAATTTAATTTTTTCACATAGTAGAGGTTGTTTAATGCATGTGTATGATGGGAGGAGATGAGGCATAGACCATAACTTGTCAATTTAAATGGTAGAACTTTACCAATTACAATTATTTCCTTTAGATCTTAATAATGTTTTGTTCCTATTAATCATAATGTTTCTTCCCACATCTAATATACATTTTACACCTTATAGACCTCTGTAGCCTCCAACTGAGCTATGCTAAGGTAGAACATCATTTAAGAGCCTTGTTATAATTTTAAGGCAAAACCAGACTAGTAGTTTATTCTATGATCAATAGAATTGGCACTCTGGGTATTTGTTGTTAAGAAAGGTAGGAGAGGTATTGGGTGAGGGTTACAATATAAAGATACAACTAGTGTGGATTTTGTTGGCCACTGGTTTTCTCAAATTATTTGCTCTCTTGGGTGTTCAAATCCAGCACTATTTATATGATTTTTGAAGTTGTTCTGGAATGCTTTTAACTATATGACTTAAGGCAATTTATCTATTTTGGCAATCTGCAATTTTGCATACTGGATGCATACCTTTGTTCTGGTAAGTTTTAAAACAATGCAATCCTGCTAAGAATTTCTCAAATGATTGTTTTAAAATATAATCTGAGATTTTAAAACAAATTTGAAGTGGATAAAATTTCCACTAATGGATTTTACATTACTTTTATAAAATTATAACATTTTAATTCTGACTAATGGATTTCTGGTTAATTGATTTAATTGCATTCTGACCGCCAATACTAAAATAAATAATCAAATTTTACATAATTTTAAAAATACAAATTGATATCAAATATTTTAATATTATAAACACTTTATACATAGTCTCCCCTCACCTATGAAATATATGTATCTATTACGCACATATATGAATAATATATAAAATATTTATTCATTTAAGATATTTAAATTAAGACATTTATATATATCTACGTCAATGATTATTTTAATAATTAAGCAAAAAAATTATTAATAAATGCATATATATATATATGCGTAAGGATGGTTTGAATATGGTTTGGTGGTGGGAGATTCTGAGTGGGCTTTGAAGCTCGATCTGAGTTTCAGATTGATTGCTTCAATATCAATAAAATATCAAGATTCTCTTACATGACTTCAGCTTACACTTTGCTGTTTTAGCAGCGTTTTCTTTTTCTTTCAACACAGCTTTACCGTGTAATATAAAACTTCAGTAATTGATAGGACATCACTGGATAGAGGTTTATTAAACATTATCATCTGGCATTAATTACTTATCAAGATTAATATTAGATGTCATAGCTGTGGTGAAGAAAAAGAATACGCTGCTAAAATACATGTATAAAATAATTTTTAGTATTGTTAGCTTTTCATTGATAAACTAAGAATTTCAACAACAGAATATATCAAATTAGATTTTGCAACAAATCCAGCACTATTTAATCTCCTTTCATTTAAAGATCATTTCTTTCTAAAAAACCTTCTATATACTCATTTAAATTTTCTTTCTCTGAAGGATATATTTCATTAAGAGCAATTGTATTAATTTTAAATCTTTAACTTTCTTAGTTTAATATTGAATTCCATTCAGATCTTAAGAGTTTGTATCAAGAAATATTTTGTATATTTATGTTTTAAAAAAATTAAATATTAACTTTTATAATTATCTCTACCTATTGATTTGCTATTTCTTTTATGGATGATTATAATTATTTCTACTGTAATCTACCATGTATAAGGGTCTATGCTGACTTTGTAAGAGAGGCCAGTTTTAGAGTATCTTTTTTAGATCTTTGAATTTTTGTAATGGACAAGGAGAACTTGCCCAAATATAATTTATATGTCACCTGAAACTCTAATTTCTAATCCAGTTCCAAAGAAACCTACTATTTATTATATTTCCATCTGTGAGAGCACAAGTGGGGATTTCCAATTTTAAATCCTTCCTAATTACTACTTTTTATGGAAGTAATATAACTTTCTTCTTCTTTTTCCTACGTATTGATTTCTACTTTAACATATACCATTTACAACTTTCTTAAACACTTTATCAATACTCTTTATTTATATCAAAACTAACAGTTGGGTTTTTTTAAAAATAGGATTGTAAAGAGCTCTGGTGATGACTACAGGACAGTCAAAACTGTTAGTTTTGATATAAAGAGTATTGATAAAGTGTTTAAGAAAGTTGTATGATAATTACTATTTTCTCACTATTGTGAAATTTGTATATATATATATAAAGATTGAAGTTAAAATCACGTGTAATATATATAAATAATGGAAATGTGATTGATAATGTCACAGTGCAAAAAGGCAATAGATATGAAATACTTACTGTAATTGAGACTTTCACTAAAGTAAGTGATTGAAGTTGGTACATAAAAGAAAACTAAAATGGGGAAAGAAAATGAAAGAATAGAAAACACTGTGTATGTTAATTAATCTTTGATGGCTAACATCTTAAAAGGACACTGTGTACGTTAATTAATCTTTGATGGCTGACATCTTAAAAGGCAACCGGAGATACTTATGATTGTGCACTACATATTGTTATTCATAATAAGCTGTTATATCTGAAGGTCATTCAATTACTGTATTTATTAAGCATGAACTTTATTAAAGTATGAATTCACTATCTGACAAATTATAACAACTACTTATATCAAAAATCTTAAGCTTATCAGATGTGATCATGTGCGAGCTATAAGTAACAAACAGGAATTAAGACAATAATCTAATAGGCTATGATTTATGTTAAACAGATGAATCCAATAGTCATAAATGTTGAACCATAAAAACAAAAATATCCAAATCTTTTTATCAATATAATTACCAGTTGTAAGAATTTCAAAAACCTGATCTTACATGTTTATCCACTTGTTTGTTCTAAGCACGATTACATACATCCTTGTGTTTAAAGGCATAGAACATTTATATATATAACAGAAATATATTTTACAATCTTTACTGTACTAAACCCTTAATATACTTTGAATGTTAAACAACTACTTTCATACCACAAAATAACCTTGGACAATATGCTACAAAAATTTAATGTTTTGAATTCCAACAAAAAGTGATAAAGCTGGTAGTTTAGCTATGTCATAATATACATGGGAATTTGGACTGTTTGTTATGATAGCAATTAATAGCATTCAAAATTCACTATAATTTACTTTGATTAAACAAGCACAATAAAATTAGTTTATAATTTTTATTCAAAACAAGGGGGGGGGGGGATTGAAAAACTAAAACACGCCCAATTTTTCCTGTGGCAATTTTTTTGCATTAAATAAAGTTATTTTACGGGAATAAATTTTTCTCTTAGGGACATGCTTGAGTGCTTTATCCCAACTTCCTGTTGATTTTCGTTCAACAAGAATGGAAAAAACTTGATCAATTGTTAATCTTTTACTGCCCAAACCCCACTTTAAATATTTATCAATTGGTAGTTTAAAAGTTTTAAGATTTTCTGTTTTAGCTTTAGCTAAGCTGATAGGTTCTGCATCGTATTTGTCAACAATCCCTCCAATAATATAGACAGCATCATCGTCAATAACTTCTAAATAATTTGGTGCATCTGGACTTAAATAAACAATACTATGACGAGGAAATAAATCACTATAGTTTTTCTTACTGACAGTAATTAAACAAGATGGATTTAAAAGATTAGGAATACTTTTCTTTAAAACTTCAAATGTTGTACTTTGTGGCTTAACATTACATACATATAAAGCTGCTGGCTCTGGATAAACTTTATTAAATGCATAGCTTTCTATAATTTGATTGGCTAAACTTTCAATCTCATTTTCCCTCATACGATAATCAAAATCTAGATCAATCACAATTCTAAGTCCAAATATAAGAGCACTTGCCATTTTCCAATTGTAGAATTGTAACATCGAACTATCGTCTATTTCATCGCAAAAAAAATTATGAGAGATGGGATAATCTTTTTTCATTTCTTCATAAGGCAGCACTTCTTGAAGTCTCTTTTTAGCATTTGCTTTAAATTTTTCTAGTTTAAAAAGGTATTTATAATATTTAATTCGTTTATTAAACGAAGTTAGATTAAAAACTTTTTCCCAATCTTCAGGTCTCATATAACTGGGAATCTGACGCCTAGCCGCTATTAGATTTTCGTATTCTTTTTTTAAAAAATTACGATTTTTCTCATTAGGCATATTAATATCCGTTTTACATTTCTCAAGCTGATTTATTAAAACATCTTTGTAACTATTGGTTAATCCACATTCAAGAATGGTTAATAAATTCTGGTTGAAAAAAAACAAATATTTTCGGAGAACTAGCATCACGGTTCTAAAATAAATAATCGAATCCTTTCTCTTCCTGGGAGTTCATGAATAGTAGCAGAACTGGAATTATGATCCTCTACCTCCAAAATCCGCCACTTAAAAACTGAATTAAATTAAATAATGTACTGTTAAAATTATTTATGTTTATACAAGCTAAGAAATACATCAGGAATAAATTCATTTATGAAATTACATATTAAAAAAAAAAAAACCAAACATACGGTATATTGCAAAAGATAAATTATTACTATTTTCCTATAGATAAAAACTAAATTCGTTTTAGGAAATTCCGTTTTCTTAAAATACATTTCTTGGGTGTCTGATATTTACTAAACACGTTAACTATTTAATTTAATTATTTTTTAAAAACTAAAACATTCTTCAAAAATTGTGTTTATAATTTAAAAATCTTAACGATAAACTTACTAATGGTTATTAAAACGCTAAATACGAAAAATATTTTTTTTTGGTTGTTGCAGACGAAAATGGCTTTTTTTTTGGTTAATGACATTTTTAGTGCCAAAAATATAGAAATATTTGGAATTAAAAAAACATTAACTATATTTTATATAATAGAAGAGTTATAAGACTTGATTTTTTTCTTTAAATGTAATTTAGAAATTTAATGAATATTTTTATTTGCGGAGGTGTAATAATAAAAACTGTGTTTGCAATCCATAACCCGCGTAATAAATTTAAATTTTATTTTCGTAGTATAATATGGTTATTGTGTCATACCCGATAATTTATTTTTGTATTCTTTAAAAATATGTACATTTGTTTTTTAAATTTATAAATATTGTCATTGCTCATTAATTTCCCCTCCATATAGTAGTGCCACCTTGTGCTAACCAGAGTAATCAATGGATGCCAGAAGGCTTGTGCATAAAATCCCTATCTAGTGCCTACTCATCCAATATCCCCAGATTAGTTTCTGGCTTGTGGGCTTCATCAGTGAGGAGTCTTGGATCTGAGAGCATTGCACCTAGATCTTAGGATCTAATGCAACCCTTCAGCAGCTATCTTTTATCTCTACTTTACTACAAAACTATGAGAATGAAATTGAAAACACAATATTTTCAATCTAAGCTCAATAGCTTATATAGTCATATGGGTCTGAACTCAATTCAGCACCCATACATTTTAGTGACTTTGGCTCTTTAACAACCATAGCCACCATTATCCTATTAAGCAGCACTACTATATGAAGAGTTTTTGCCTGTTTACTAACAGTTATGTGCTAATATGAGATGGTGATCATGTGATGTTTAGTGGTTTAACACCAATCCTGCCTAATAGGATAATGGTGGCTATGGTTGTTAAAGAGCCAAAGTCACCAAAATGTATGGGTGCTGAATTGAGTTCAGACCCATATGACTATATAAGCTATTGAGCTTAGATTGAAAATATTATTGTGTTTTCAATTTCATTCTCATACTTTTGTAGTAAAGTAGAGATAAAAGGTGGCTGCTGGAGGGTTGCATTAGATCCTAAGATCTAGGTGCAGTGCTCTCAGATACAAGGCTCCTCAGTGATGAAGGCCACAAGCCAGAAACTAGTCTGGGGATATTAGATGAGTAGGCACTAGATAGGGATTTTATGCACAAACCTTCTGGCATCTATTGATTACTCTGGTTAGCACAAGGTGGCACTACTATATGGAGAGTTTTTGCCTGTTTAGTAACAATTATGTGCTAGCATGAGATGGTGATCATGTGATGTTTAGTGGTTTAAGCAATAGAAGTATTACATGTTTAATATTATATGTATTCGGACAATAGCTTAATCAACAGGAACCAACTCTTACGTAGCTTTATAATATATTCACTACTAAAAGGAATAATGATATAGTCTTTACTTTGTCCTGCTCAACTTATATGTTATTTATCATTTAATGATCATCTAATGAGGGAAAGTATATTTCAATGGACTTAGGAAATATATTAACAAGTAAATATACTTTAATATCTTCAAGGCTAGTCTAATACTTATTACCTAATACATTTAAGAGTGGGGATTGTATTATTAGAAGCAAGCCATATTATAAATTTAAAATAAATAATAATAATGAGCGCAGAGCGAGTCATTATTACAATATAGGATTTTGAAACAGTGCATGGGAAAGATAACGCTAAGCAAATAATTATATGAAAATATTTAAAATATCTTCTTGAAAATGTATTAAAATTAAGTGCTCGCTGTTTCGAGGCATTGGCATATAATATAATAAATATTCAAAAGAGAAAAGATAGACACAACTGCAGTGATATATAATTTAAATTAGGAAAAACATTAAATTTGTTTCTTAATAGAAAAAAAATTACAAAGTAGGCAGGTCATTTATATTACTTTGAAATGAATGAATATAAATAAATTTGAAACATTATTTTAAGATTTGGTTACATTTAGCTAGCTTGAGATTTATAATTTTAGAAGTTAAATAAGAGTTACACACAGCTCTGCAGTTTTGAAATTAATTTACCAAAGATTATTCAGCTGGAGACATAGGCGTTTGAATATCAGGCTTGGTGAGCTGCTTTCTTGGACAGGCTTCGTCACCTTCTTTCATTAGACTAGGCTATAGCTCTTATGATGTTCTGGTTGTTGTGGCATTGAATGGGAATAAAGTGCCACCATTTACTTATGGAGAAACAGCAAAGACTGCCTTTTCTCAGGTGGACATTTAAAAAAAATAAAAATTGGTGTGGATTCTATTGGCAATTGCTTTCGTAAAAATGGAGTCTGTTTTCTAAACTTGAAATCACAAGCACTCTTTAGGAATTTATCTTGCCTCAAAACCCATTAACTCTAAAATTTACTTTAAAACCACAAGATTGTACAATTTTGATTTTAAATCTTTAGATTTTCGAGGTGCTATAAATTTCCCTTAGCCTGTCAAATAGTGCCGGTCCAGAGGTTTTACTGTAAGACTATTTTGTTATAAATAATTTCAATTACATCAATGAACAAAATTTGTAAAAAATGATTTTTATTTTTTATCTACTGCAGATGCAGCAGTTTAATGTAATTCTTGTTTACAACCCAAAATTGGTTTTAATTACTAAAACTTTTACTTTTAATTATTAAAAAAAATCTTTTAACATATTTCAATCATGCGACCCCTATATATATTATATATTGGTTGGATTATATGAATTTATAATAATAATTAATAAATTGACTTCCAATATTAATTCTATAATAAAACCTTTTTTATTAAATATGTGATATTTATGTGCTATAATTATTAATCCTGTTTATTTATAGCATTTGTTCAGATGTGAATATATATAATGCTGTATAAACAGCCATGATGGTAGATTTTAATGCTTGATTTTATATAAGATTTGAACACTTAAATAAGGTTTGAATCTAGCACAGACAAGTAGGACATCAGGTTGATAATAAAACGATAAGGGATTAGAAGGTTACGATTTCATATCACTGAACTTGCGACAAAAAAAAAGTTATTTATAGTTAATTAATAACTGCAGTCATGACATAAGAATTAAATTATTATGAGGTATATGACCTATTTATCCATGTATACAAAAAAACTTAGTTGCCTGTTGCATTATTTCTACGTCGAAGATTAATAATAGCTATGCATGTCTACTTTCAAATGATTTTACAGTTAGAAATATAAAGATTATTTACAATTAGGTATATATACAATACACAAACTTTAATATATCCAATCGGATATACATCATTGTTAGAAGGGTGTTGGGATGCTAGTTTTAATAAATATAAAAGTTATGGTGAGGGGTAGATCCTTAAAAAAAGCATTTTAACATTCAAGTAGGATCTGGGGTTTGATAACTAATTTCTCACTGCCGGGATTATAATAACATCCCCAGAAGTCATCATCATCATCTGATAACCTTCTGTCTCCCTTACATTCCCTTGTCATCACCATTGGAGGCTGTTCTTGGCACATTTCCATCATTTGGGTGAATTCACTTCTTATATACAAAATTTCATTACTTAGCTCATAATTATCGCCCCTAGGAAAGATATAATACTTCAGATCCTGTTGGATAACACCTACCCCCTTGTAAATGGGAAAATGTTTTCTGGGCTTTCTCAACATCTCGTTATAGAATCTTAGGGTTAAAACCTGTACTAGTTCTCCCACTTTGATTTTATCCTGATGACCTCCCATGGCTTCCTTTAGTAATGCCCTGCTCGATTATCTCTCTGTCACCCTCCTTTTAGCATCATGTGGGTCTTTTATCTTCTTTCTTTTTGCATTACCTCTCACTTTGCTGCCATTTTCCAACACCTTATTCTTTTCCCATACATCTCTTATATTTCCTGGAGTTCTTTATCCATTGCTATTTTGTTCTGCTGGGGCTCCCACTTCAACTTCTTAATTCCTTTCTCCATGATGGCCTCTGCATCCATGCTGTCTCACTTTGTTCTTACTCTAATGCACTAAGTAGTCCCTTATTTTCAAACCCTTCTCCTAGCTTGATATTAGATAGTATCGCACTCTTCATCCTCTGCTGAGTTTCCTAATTTGTCCATTCCCGCTACCTTCATTTCCCTTAGCTCTTCTACCTCTATCGTCTTTAGCCCATCTTCCTTCTCTACTACTTCTATGTTATCAGGCTTTATCTTTTCCTGATCTATCACTAATCCTCCCTTTTTCATTTTCCTCATCTACTGGATCACTCAATTTTGCCCCCTGTCTCTACTATAAGTTATCATGGGTTAATTGAAACTGTTTTGCCAATAGTTCAGAGTTTGACTTTGGGGTTTCCTCCCCTGCTCTCTCACTAGAACCCTTTTCTCCTTGGCCTCGATGACACTTTGGGAAATCATTGAGTCTGGTATATCTTTTTCCTGGCTGACTACAGTCTCTGCTAGTTCATGGGATTTCCTATTTTCTTCTTGGATGGCCTCTTCTGTTTAAACCTGTTGAGATGGTGTTTGATTCTCTGTCCCTTTCTTCACTTCCATCCTGTTTCCTGGCTTCTATCCTATGCCTAATCATCTTTGTTCTCTATCCCAGCCATCCTTCTTGGCCTCCTCTGATGGTTTATGCTCCAATCTTTCTTGAGGTGGACCCTCCATAGTGTCGGCCTTGTCTGTGCAACTCCTCATATGCCAGCTGATCACTGGTCTTTATTTCCTGTGGCCTTATGATTAGCTTCTCCTCTACTTGTCAGTCTCTTCCTTCCCTTTTCCCTTCCTCCTCTTGCCTCATTCTTTTAATCTCACTCCCTGGAATTTCTCTTCCAGATCTAAGATGTTCTTCTGACAATGCTCCTCCAACACTACCATTTCCCTTCAGTAACTTTCCTCCAATTCTAAAGTTTCTTGCCCTCTTTTATCTGCCCCCTCTAAATCTCACCATGGTGGGCAGTGATGCAGTCCTTATTGTAAACAAGTGAAAACTTTTGGTATGCAATTGCCAACTCTAACCCTATCTTCGAAGGGTCCTTTCTCATTTCTCAATGCCTCTTCCATACACACTTCCCAATCCCTTTCATTCAAATCCATTCTTGGGGATTTTTTTTTTTAAACATCTCTTATCTTGTTTCTCTTTCTCTTTGGAATATCGGTTTTCCAAACGATAATGTTCTATGGCTATTTGCTGCACTCCATTAAAGAAAACAGCCTGTTTACTGCCCATCCTAGGTCTTATACATAATTCTATTAATATACATGATTTCACACCACTACACATTCATTTTATTTAATGAGGCCTACCCAATATTTAAAAATATAAATGAATAAAAATTTAATATTAAAAATAGACTAATAAAATATCACTCACCGCATGGTCTCTTCTTTCAGCTGCTTTTCTTTAAATAGTTCACGATTATAAAATCTGTGCTGGTTTTAAATACATTTAGCTTTCAATTTGACCTTGCCTTGTTGCTTTCATTCTCATTTTTCAATCCATTTCATAAAGGTTAGTTCTAAAATAATGTGTCCCCTTTTCTTTTACTCTAAAGCCCTCTTTCCTTAGCCCTGTTGACAAATTTATATGAGGATGACTCATCATCTATTCAAATCATTCTTGGGATCCAGTCACCAGTGAGCAGGAAAGTTTATATAAAATATTTTACAACTATATTAACCCTTTAGTTTCACTACACATTAATACAAAAAAGTAAAAAATTTACATGTGCAATAAAATATTAGTATTCAGGGCCATGGAAATAATTGATGTGCTCCACGATTGTATCCAAACAGAGAAAAAAATTACTTTACATATGTTTTGCTTATCCATGTGTGGTTGGTTCAGGGCCATGAAATAATTAACATGCCCCACAATTGGGTGTCTAAACGTAGGGAAAAAAATGTTTTATACGGTTGGCATAGGTCATAGAGAATATGAAAATTCTGGGTTACAATGCACTTATTAATTGACTAAATATAGTATATAATTAACTAATTGGGATCTTATTAATGCATAGATTTTTAAATACATATTTATGAATAACTAGGGTTGAATTGGATTAAATGAATAACAAGACAGAAAATGAAACAAATTAATTTAACTATATATTTATTTATAATTAGTGAATAAAGAATGTCAAACTATATATAATATTAGCGTATTAAATGCATGCAGACATTATACTAAATGAGACAAGGGTTTAATCACTCCTCTTACAGATCAATTATGGAGATGTTTATATAATTAATTAATCAAGCATTACAAGAGATGAGTGTTAACTTGCTCTCATCTTATGGATCAATTACAGAGACAGAGGTAAATAATCACTACGTTATGTCTATAATATTATGCCAATTCTTATCTTTAGAATTGTGGCTGTTATTTATAAGTAATACTAGAACTTGATTAACAAATTATTATATATCAGATTACAGATATTTATATCTAAAAGTTGAGTGTATAAACCAGCTCAAATAACATAGATTGAACTTGGCTTTCAAGAATTAGCTTCAGACTAATACTGAATATTATGTTACAAGGAGGTAGAGTTGGCTGCTCCAGATTTTCCAACATGCTATGGCACAGGAAAATAATAAAAGTCATTGTGTATATGGATTAGTGAGTCCAAGGGTTCTTATGACAAATGCTGGTACCCTGGGACTGAACATCATGCGGTTCGAGAAAAAGGAACATTCAGTTCAAATGGCGGAGTAACATATGCTAGCCTGGCCTTAAACTCAGAATTCGCTAATGCACTACTCTAAAAAGGAAGATGTGCTGGCTTGACTGTGGCTCCATCTTAATTCGAGAATTATGTAGCAACATGTGAAATATTTTATAAAAAGGAATCTCATCCACTAAGCAATAGAAGTATTACATGTTTAATATTATATGTACTCGGACAATAGTTTAATTAGCTTAATCAACAGGAGCCAACTCTTATGTAGCTTTATAATATGTTCACAACTAAAAGGAATAGTGATATAATCTTTATTTTATCCTGTTCAACATATATGCCATTTATCATTTAATGACCATCTAAGGAGGAAAAGTATATTTCAATGGACTTAGGAAATATATTATCAAGCAAATATACTTTGTCCTCAAGGCTAGTCTAATACTTATTACCTAATTAATTTAAGAGTGGGAATTGTAGTATTAGAAGCAAGCCACATTATAAATTTAAAATCAATAAATAATTAATGATAACGAATGCAGAGTGAATCCTTATTATTACAATATAGGATTTCGAAACAGCGCGCAGGAAAGATAACACTAAGAAAATAATTATATGAAGATATTTAAAATATCTTCTTTAAAATGTATTAAAATTAAGTGCTTGCTGTTTCAAGGCATTAGCATATAATATAAATATTCAAAAGACTAAAATAATCAAGAGAAAAGATAGACACAACCGCAGTGATATGTAATTTAAATTAAGAAAAACATTAAATTTGTTTCTTAATAGAAAAGTAATTACAAAGTAGGCAGGTCATTTATATTACTTTAGATATGAATGAATTTAAATAAATTTAAAACATTATTTTAACATTAAAGAAGGATTTTAACATTTAATTACATTTAGCTAGCTTGAGATTTATAGTTTTAGAAGTTAAATAAGTTACACAGAGCTCTGCAGTTTTGAAATTAATTTACCAATGATTATTCAGCTAGAGATATAGGTATTTGAATATCAGTCTAGGTGAGCTGCTTTCTTGGACAGGCTTGGTCATCTTCTTTCATTAGGCTAGGTTGTAGATTTATGGTGGTGTTCTGGTTCTTGTGGCATTGGATGGGAATAAAGCAGTGCCATTCTCCTCGTAGAGAAACAGCAAGACTGCTTTTTCTTAACCGGATATTTTAAAAATAAAACTGGCATGGATTCTGTTGGCAACTGCTTTCATAAAAATGGAGTCTATTTTCTAAGCTTGAAATATGACCTATTTATATGTTTTACTGTACAAGCACTTACTCTTCAGCAATTTATCTCACTTCAAAACTCATTAACTCTAAAATTTACTTTAAAATCACAAGAATTGACAATTTTGATTTTAAAACTATTATTTAGATTTTCAAGGTGCTATAAATTTCCCTTAGCCTATCAAATTAGTGCCGGTCCAGAGGTTTTACTGTAAGACCATTTTGTTGTAAACAATTTCAATTATATCAATTAACAAAGTTTTTTAAAAATGATTTTTATTTTTGCCTACTGCAGGTGCGGCAGTTTAATGGAATTCTTGTTTACAACCAAAAATCGGTTGTAATTACTAACTAAAACTTTTACTTTTAATTACTAAAAAAAAACTTTTAATGTATTTCAATCATGCCATCCTTATATACATTATAATATAGGTTGAATTATACAACCACATACAAATTTATAATAATAATAAAAATTAATAAATTGACTTCCAATATTAATTCTGTAATAAAATCTTTTTTTATTAAATATTATGTGACATTTATGTGCTATAATTACATGAGATGAGGGTTAACTTAATCTCATCTTACGGATCAATTACAGAGACAGAGAAATAAATTCCTATAAAATTATCGTTAATTAAAATGATTTTATAAATAAATTTAGCTTAGAGGAAATAAATTCCTATAGATAGAATTATCTTTAATTAAAAACTGATTTTAGAAATAAATTTAACTTATATAGGAAAAAAATTCCTAGAGATAAAAATGAAATAAATCTTAATTAAATTAGAAAATAAATTTAGTCTCTACAAGTTTAAGTGATTTTCTTGTAGATTAATTTATCTAATGAATGTATTGTGTTAACTGAAATAAAGGTAAATTTAATAACAGAGTTTAATTAGTTCAGGGAATAACTAATTAAAACTGATAAATTAAAAATATCCACCACCACCCCCATATTCGCAGTAAAAGGTGTTAGTCCAGAAAAAGAAAAGAAAATACAAAAGAAAAGATATAAAAACTGGAAACAAATAGTATGCTTTTCCTTTTCTTCTCTACTCATCTTTCCTTCTCATTATGCCCCTGAAGCAGCGAAGATTATCGGTAGACATCATTCCCAGGATCTTTGCTCCTACAGGTAAAGTCAACTAGGGACTATATAGATCACCTCAATCTTATTATTATTTCATGAATGCCTTAAGGACTTGTTCAGAGTTTAAGAGCAAGACTTTAATAGAGTGAAATACTGTTATTAAAAAACACTAATCTACGATTGGATCATTAATCTGTGCTAGTGTAATAATAATTGTTATGTATGCAAGTAAGTGTATGTATATAATTAGGATATTAATAAATGATATAATTATATAGGTCTAATATACACCCGGGTCTCGTTTTTTGCGGATTTATTTGATGCGATTTTGAAGTTATGCGATTCATGTTTCTTCTTAATATCTTTGTATGCGGTTTTCTTTTATGCGATAAAAATTATTAGATCAGAAGTCGAACTCCGATAATGCACTATTACTTTAAATATTATAAATTTTGCGCACTCATGCTATATTTAAAGTAATAGCGCATTATCGGAGTTCGACTTCCATCTAATAATTTCAATATTTTCAGCGCTTTATACTAGTACTGTAATAGATTTTATGCAATAAAGAAGTTCATAATTCACTTAAAATCAGGATTTCCCCATTTTATATACACACATTAAATTTTACAAGATTATAATATAAATCTGTTCAAATGTTATAGATGAAAAATACTATGTATGTTGTTCTTTTTGCATTTTAAATCACGTTCTATTTTTGCTTTTTTAAAAAAGAGTATGTAATCAATTAATCATTTAGTGTCCGCAAGGAATAAATTTTACAAGACTATAATGTAAATCTGTTTACACGTTATAGATGAAAAATACTACGTAAGTTGTTGTTTTTGCATTTTAAATCACGTATTTTTGCTTTTTATAAAAAGAGTACCTAATCAATTAATCATTTAGTGAGTAACAGCAGTGGGCACTATTAAATTTGACAATTAAAATCTGATTTTTAATTGTAATTAACAATTTAAAAATTACGTAACGTGATCTGAAATTAATGTGATATGAAACGATGAAATTTGATTTTTAAACGGAATTGAAAATTAAAAAATTAAAGACAAAACGGAGAGGAAAAAAACACCCAAGAAAATGAATTTCTTTGGAAACAAAAATTTCAATTTTAGATTGCTTAACGAAATGGGAAGGATCAACAGTGATTGGAAAACATTTTAGTTGTATTTCCTCTTGACTTCGTTTAAGAAGCTACAGTACTTCACATCACATCTCATTATGACGAATCTGATGTCTTAAATAGTGATAATGATTAAAATTCCATACATGTATGAAAAAAATGTAAATTATGCATAAAAATATATTGTTTTGAATAAAATTAAATAGTGTAATTAATAAAAAAAGTGAAAAAAGTTTGTCTTGTATCAATTTTTTCAAATTTGAAATTTTTTATTAGTCATATTTTCTTTTCTTATTTTTTTTTATGCCAATTTTAAAGTAATTTTACGTTGTTGCTTTGCTTTTATGCGATTTTTGGAAAATTACAGTACGTATCCCCCATTTTTCAAGGTAAGTTAAGTCTATTTTTGTGCGATTTCTTTTGTGCGCGTTTTCTGAGGAACCTATCTACCGCATAAAACGAGACCCAGGTGTATGACTAATCATTTATTTGAACACTATACAAAATAATTTCATTTGCACACATTTATCTTACATATTTAAATACTTATAAATAAATAGATTAAAAAAGACAATTAGAATAAAACTATTTATTGGAGTTCATTGCAAGAAGCTAAACTGGCTGATTTACAACTAGATTATAATAATCTTTTTTTTTTTAATGCCAGAAAACAATAAAAGCGTTCAATATTAAAAGATTAAAAAAAGCCATCAGTAAAGAATACATAAAAATGGTCTTTGAAATAAAGTAGCAAACATTACAATGCAGCAAGTCACTAAAAATAAATCTCACAGTGTATTTCATTATTAGAAAAATGATGAAAGGATTCTTATAAGCTGCAGTCTACATTATATATTATCTATTTTATATATTATAGATTTGTTACTATTCCAATGTCATTGTCATATATTAAATATAAATAATATAACTTTTCAATTTGTTTATAAATTTACTTTTGGGCATGTTTGAACATCAGTGGGTCAAGACTGTAAATAATA
Source organism: Epiperipatus broadwayi (assembly GCA_028023455.1). Lineage (NCBI taxonomy): Eukaryota > Metazoa > Onychophora > Udeonychophora > Euonychophora > Peripatidae > Epiperipatus > Epiperipatus broadwayi. The sequence goes on along the minus strand of JAQFVV010000042.1, from coordinate 157,700 downwards.
GAATAAATTACTACCTTATTAGGATTCAATATACAGTAACTTTTTTTTAAATTTTGATTTCTAGCTACAAAATAATCTACAAGATACTATTGTTTAAGCATGTTTATATACGAATTCCTTTATCATGATTTTCTGCTTAAGCAAAAGTTTCGTGATAATCAGTTCAAAATGTTACGTAAAAACTCAGTAATAGCATACCACTTGAGTTCACAGAGGTTTTATAAATAACTTTGTATTAAAGTTTACTATTCTGACCAACATATATTTTAAAATCTCCAAGAAGGAACTGCAGTCCTTTATTAGTACTAAAGCTTTTTTGTTCACTAACTTTTTGAATTTAATGGCACAGTTTAAACACTGATAAAATGGGTACAAATATCCGTATGCAAATTAACTTTTAATATTGTTAACTTGTCATTAATAAATCCAGAAATTTCCACAATATAACAAGCTAGATATTATAGTCTCCTTCATATTCAGTGATTCTTCCAAACAAAAAAAAAAGTTCTCTACTTGTTTAATTAAATTTTCTTCCTCTGAAAGATACGTTTCCTTAAGAGTAGCTACATCAAATTTAAATCTCAACAATTCCTTGAGCTCCCTGCATCATGCTTTTAAAGAGTTCATATTAAATAAAGTTTGTCTATGGCATATACTTATTTGAGGGTGGAAGGGGGATTGAAATACTTTTTATCTCCTGCTTTATTGCTATTATACCTTTGTTGGTATTATAACTATTTCTTCTTTTACCTTGATAAAATTATAAATCATTAAACAAATCCACTTTTCTTTATCACTGCAATAATGCTAGTTACAATAAAGAAGACTGCTGGTCAGTTAAAACTATCACAATGATTAAATTAATTAAAACAATCATTGTTATAGTGATAAAGAAAAATGGATTTGTTTAATTATTATAACTGTTTTATTACTTTAATAACTAATCCACCAAACGATGACTTATAATGATTTTAAACCTACCAAAATATCACTACTAATTATAATGATTTTGTGACACGACAGTTTTAGATCACTTTTTCTAATTCTTTCAACATTTGTAGTTTCCAAAGAGATCCTAAATAGAGCTGCCCAAACATAGTCATTGTTGAATAAAACTTGTTTCAAATCCTGTTTCAAAGAAATTTGATTGTATTCCTTCAGCAAGATCACAACTAAGGATTCTCAAATTGTTAAACCAAGCTTTGTATATATAAAACAAATAAAGAGAAAAAATAGAATTAAAATTGCTCTATGTATAAATAAAAAATGTTAAATATAGTTGTATAAATATGCAGTCTCAATGTCACTGTTAGTAAAGGGATGATATGAAATGGTTACAATGATTGGGCAAATGAAAAATTGTATCGGCCACATTATTTAATTTTTTCTGACTTCCAGACATATTTCTTAAAAGTAGCAGTACATATTTTTAATTGACATTACTTGTCGGTTATTAACAGTAAACTCTTATATCAGAACCTTCCACTATTTTCTAAATATAGACAGTACTGTAATTGAGGGTGATCTAATATATATGTAAATTACGCTGTCAATGTTTAGTAGAAACAAGGATTAAGGAAGTCTTTTGATAAGCTAGGATTCACTTATGCTAGATATTAAATAGTAGCTTGAATGTCTGCCTAGCCCTCGTATATATACTTAAATGGATTATGACCTGTACATGAGGGGTCAGAGTGACTTATGGTCAACCTGGATGTTATGAGAATGTCGGCATTAGTATGGGCTTTGAGTGTTGCATCATCAGATTTTCAACAGGATAGATGGCTGAAGAGTTGGAGTGGATTGAAGCCTGTCCATTAAAGTATGAAGATTGGTTATCTTAATATAAATCTGAGCACTTATTGCATATATGTGTAGAGATGATAATCTGGACCAACTGATGATTGCTAGTTTAGTACGAAATACATATATTGGTAATTATTTTATCTTTTTGACATATAAGCGGTCAAGTGTACCAGTGGTATGAGATAGTGTGGAGAGTTGAGGGTCGTGTGAAAGTCTAAGCTCAAAATACTCTATATATCACATTGTTTTAGAGGTATATATATAGCCTGTATGTTAGATATTAAACAGAAGTGGAATATTATATTATATTCAAGAAAAAAAAATCCACATCTCATTTGCAACACTATTATTAGATATACAAATTTCAAAAACTAATCTCAAGTAATTATGTAGATCAGTGTTTCCCAACCTTTTTTGGTTCGCATACCACTTGGTAGTACATCACGCTAAATTGTACCACCTCATAAAAATGATTGTATTTCGTGAAATTTGGTATTGCGAGTGTGTTATTTTATTTGCATTATAAATATTATAAGGTGACCATGTATGTATTCACATCTCATAATGAGACAAATTACATTGAAACACGCCTAAACGTCATGCCAGATTATAAACTGACTGAAATTATAAACTCACTGTAACATATTTATATGTATGTGTTTGTTCAAAGTTTCATATTTTTTCCAAAATAATTTATTAAAGATTACATTATTACATTAAAGGTTATTTGGTACATATTTTGTTCTAAGTGTTTTCTCATTCCTTCATTTGTTTTTCCCGAATTTGAGACTGTTTTCTCTTTTTTGGAGCATCTTGCTATTGGTTGGGCCATGGAGAGGATAAATCCAGCATGTCCCAAGTCATGGTAAAAATAACCTCAGGGGTTATCAGGCTATCTCTTGTTCTTGTTTTCTTTATATTGTTCAGCATGAAGCTAATAGGATTAAAATTTTGATGATTAAATACTAGCTTACATCTAGTAATCCACAATAGATGATCAAGAATTAATGAGAGTCTAATTTCTGGGTATGATCCTTTTCTGATACATTCTTTCAAAATAAATAATTTAGATTGATTTGCCTTAATCCGGTTCATTATTTATCTACTATTTTGTCATATTTCGTTTACTAATAAATGGTTTTAATAAAAACACAAAATTATAAAAAAAACAATTAGTATATTTTCTTATCATAATCAAATATTTTTATAAAATAAATTTAATGAGATCTTTGTGCTTGTTTTGAACAACATAATGTTTTGAAATTTGGTTCAAAAGATGTCTACAGCTGCGTTCAATCTGTTTCGATACTTATTTTTTAAAAAAATATATGAAGAAAAAGCTCTTCCTACTAATTCCATACTAGTAAACGGTAATAATAATTTAAGAGCTTTCTCAGAAAGTTGTTCATATTCTTTAATGTTTAACTAAAAATTAATTAGATTGTGTCGTTTGAATTCTACTTGTAAAGTTATGTCACATGATAATTCTATTAAATTTTCTTTATCCTTTATTGATAATAATGTAGCTTTTTCTAAATTTTCTGCATAGAAGGAGTTTGAAATCCAATTATCATTTGTGTTTTCGGGTTTTGGAAAATATTCCATGAAAGACAATTTTAATCCTTTTAAATGTGCTATTATATTTTCTCGTATATCTTGAGATAGACTAACCTTATTTTCAAACAAAAAATATGTAGAGTTTCGAATAATTCCAATTGATTGTTTTCGATACTTATATATATTAATGTTTCCAAAAATCTAATTTCTTAATCATACTTTCAATTTTATCATTAACATTAAAGATCGTTATGGACTGTGCATATTAACAACTTTACTGTATAATATTATTAAAATAATTTTTACGAATTATAGAAAAAAACCTTTCTATATTTTTATGATTTAATTTTTTTTTATGTTCGCCATTATTGATTATTTTTCATGTACCACCAACCAGCAACTCGCGTACCACAAGTTGGGAAACACTGATCTAGATGATTACAATCTTGTATATTTGGGTAATATATATATAAGAATTACACTTTATATTTTCTACAGTGCAAAACCTTAAATAACTTTGAATGCTATCAATATCTAACATACCATAAAATAAATGATCTTAATCTTTATTGAGTGAAAATCTTGTGAAGATTATTTTATTTTATACTTTGGCATAGTTGATAATAATGATGGTTTGTTATGATAACAATTGATAACATTCAAAATTGATTTAACTTTATGGTAAATAGTTTATACTTTCATCGTTTATTATAAATAATTTTAATACATTTTCAAGAATTTCTTATAAAGTTATGTAATGCTTTGGTGTGTGTAAAATTACACTTAATCGCGAATAAAAATGATTGAATGTTTATTTCAATTAATCAAGCCCAATAATTAAAATTAATTGATATTTTTAATTCTAGATTTTTACATTATATAAAATATGGGGGGGGGGTAAAATTAAAATACACCTAATTTTTCTTGAGGCAATTTATTAGCCTTAAACAAATCTTTTTGGGAGGGATTAGTTTTCCTTTTAGGAACATGCTGAAGTGCTTTATCCCAATTTCCCGTTGATTTTCGTTCAACAAGAATGGCAAAAACTTGATCAACTGTTAATCTCTTGTTGCCAGTACCCCACTTTAAATATTTATCAATTGGTAATTTAAAAGTTTTAAGATTTTCTTTTTTAGCTTTAGCTAAACTAACTGGTTGTGAATCATGCATATCAACAATGCCTCCAATAATGTATATAGCATCATCGTCAATAACTTCTAAATATTCGGGTGCATCTGGACTTAAATAAACAATACTATGATGAAGAAATAAATCAATATAGCTCTTATTACTTACAGTGATTAAACAAGATGAACTTAAAAGATTAGGAATGTTATTTTTTAATACTTCTAATGTTGGACTCGATGGTTTAGCATTACAGATATATAAAGCAGCAGGCTCAGGATAAACTTTATTGAATGCGTGGCTTTCTCTAATTTGGTTGGCTAAACTTTTAATTTCTTTTTCATTCATACGAGAATCAAAATCTAGATCAAATACAATTTTCATTCCAAACATGATAGCACTAATTATTTTCCAATTATAGAATTGTAACATCGAATTGTCACTTACAAAAATAAACATTGAAGTATGAACATTTTCATCTTTATTCACTTCTTTAAGATGCAACTGATTTTTAACTAAATTCTTTTTCTTTTTATAGTTTTCTTTAGCTCGTTCTCGTTTAAAAAGATATTTATAATAATCAATTCGTTGATTAAATGAAGTTAAATTAAACATTTTTTCCCAATCTTCTAATCTCATATGACAAGGAATCTGACGCCTCGTCAACAACAATTTCTCATATTCTTTTTTTACAAAATTACGAAATTCCTCAGATGATAAATTAATTTTATAGATCTCCTGGAGATTTACTAACGCACCTTTGCAACTATCAGCTAATCCACATTTAGTAATATTTATTAAATTTTGACTGGAATAAAATAAATATTTTCGGAGAATTAACATCACGTCTAAAATACTCGAATTTAAGAGCTTTCTTAAAAAGTAAAATTGTCCACTATTTTTTAAAAGTGAATTCGCTTTAGGCAATTATTAAAATTTCAATCTATAACTTAAAATTTCGAACTAATTTATATAACTAATATAACTGAAAATTGAATGCGAAAATTATTTTTAAATCAGTGACTACTTTTATAGTGTTGGTTGTTGTAGATGAAAATGTTCACTGTTAGTTAAATTTTTATGACATTATTAATTGAAATAATATAAAAAGTCTTGTAATATACAAAATTAATATAATTTATTTAATGAGACATGAAAGTTATTAAAGTTGCCATTCTTTTAAATGTAATTTAGAAAAAGAATTGTATTATTTTTATTTACGGAGGTAAAAATATAATAATAAATGGCAATACCTGGCGCCAATAACAGTGTAATAAATTTTAAACTTGTGTAAATTTCGCATATTTTCATACACGGTTAATATGTCAGATGTAATTTTTAAAATTATTTTTGCACTATAAAAATATTTATTTCATATTTTTTTTATCTTTTAAAATAACCATTGTTTATTAATGTTCTAATTTGTTCAAAAGTTTTTGAGCATGGAATTTGAATCACTTTGTTTATTTTCGTGTGTTATGTATCTAAATACTTAAAAATGGTTATGAATTCCGAATAATGAAAAAACGGGTTAAAATTATTTAAAAATAGATTCTTTTTTTTGAAAAAGTAAAATTTGCAATTTTGTCAAGCGAGATAAAGATGGGAAGTTTTCTTCCATCCGATATTGCTAGACTTGTTCTAGGTGAGTTAACGCATTTATTATTGTCTACCTATTATGCTACGATTTGATTTATGATATAATATTAATATGGAAGGAAAAATATTAATACTTAGAATAAGTATATAAATTGCACTGAATGTTACAGAAATAATTTAATAATGAAACAAGTATGCTAAAGAATTATTCAAAAATATGTGTTATTTAATTTTTTTTTTACCTTGTTTAATAAACATTAACTACTTACTGATTTCATTTAGCTTTGTACATTAACTTTGTTTTAAAGATATTTGAATACAATGACCATTAAATGAACTATTCAAATCTGGCGTACTATCATTCCCATTAAAATTAAAATTTTCTAATCTAGATCGATTATTCAGTTATTTCTTACAGAATATACTATATAAATAATAAACTTTCCACCAAAAAATCACTTTTAACTAATTTTAATGTGTAATATTGGATGATTATAAGAATAGCAATAGATTAATTATATGACTATAGTCCAGTAGTGCGCAAATTATTTTCATTCCCGAGCCCCCATTTTGTGTAAAATTTTGTCGCGACTCTTGTATAGACAGTATATGTTTTTAATCGTCAAGTTAATTGATGTGAAATTATTTGTGGGGCTTGCACTTATATTTCTGCCTTGTTAGAGATCTGATTAAAACAATTTTATGTAACGATTTTATTTATACACGTGTATATATATTTTTTAATGAAAAATACTTGCAAAAAACCTTACTCGTACACATTCAGTGTGAGGTATGCAGTTGCAATGAGCTTATTATTGCATCTATGTTCGGATCTGTATTGAAAATTGCAAACCGCAAGTCACCCTCGGGATCCAATCGTGATCGATATTTAATGGCAACCAATTTTGAAAAGCTGGTGTTACATAAGTAGGTCGATGCAAACAAAATATTGATTGCCTTTTTCTTCAAATCAGCATAATAGTTTCCAATCGATAACCAAAATTTTTGGCAACTCAGAGACTTAAATTGAATGTGCAGTATTTTGTCACTTGAAAGATCAATTCTTTTCCATTTAAAGAGGTATTGGAATTAAAAATATCAAAATGAAAATGGATCACAGATCCACCAATTCATTATCTGGACATTTTTCGAATCTTTTTGAAAAGTTTTCCAATTTTATTATATGGAGGGAAATGATGTTTTTAAATCACAAGAAATCTATATTGTTTTCTTTGATAAGTTCTGAAAAGCATCGGACATATTTGTGTTGTCTTTGTTCTTTTTCTCCATACAAAAGTGTCAATTTATTTTTAAAAGCTTCCATTTCACTGTTCAATGTTAAAATGTTTGTACTCTCTCCTTGTAGATTCAAATTCAGATTGTTAAGTTTTTTGAACCATGTAACTGAGTTTTCCAAACCAATCTGCATTAATGAATAAACTTATCAATATGTGTTTCTTTCTGTCAAAAAAATGTAAATTTTGTTTCTCAAAAAAAATACATAGCAGTATTTTCCATGTGAGAGCCATCCTACCAGTATGTAGTAACAGCCTACATAGAATTCATCTCATTACAATCTTGAAAAGAGACTACTGTTTAGGCTGTTGCTTTTAATGTAGTTAATTACAGTACAACATCCTGCAATATATTATGCAATTCTTCATAAATGCTTTTTGCAAGAAGAGACTGCCTGTGTATCATGCAATGGTTGAACACTATATGGGGGGGGGGGAAGCGATTTTCATTATTAATCTTTTTAATCCTTAATTACTACCTACTAATGCTGACGCACCATCAGTATGCATAGTGCCTCATAATATATATTAATAATTTCAAATACATTCTCTCCACTTGTTTTTTTTTCTAATCTTTTACAACATAAAAAATCTTCTGACATTTCTCCTTCAAAAACATAGCTCACATAAACAATTAAGATATTTTATTAGCGTCAGCAGTTTCATCGAGTTGTAAAACAAATACAGGAGGGTATTGTATTCAATTTTAACAAAATTGAATCTATATTTCCATGATGTGTGGGAAATTTGGCAAGAAATGGTATCTCTTGATAATGGAATTGTTTTTAAATCATCACATTTTTCTCCATGCATAGTTGATGTTAATTTAATTGCGAAGGAAGAATGAGTGATACTTCAATTGTATGTGGTTTCATATTTTGTCTTATAATATATGAAATTTTTAAGGATGCATGTAAAGTCTTCTAAGAAATTGTATATTTTTCTAAAAATACATTTTAATTTTTCATACTTTCAGCACATTTTTTAAAAAATGTTTCAGATTTATTTGCTAATTTTTTGTTTACTTTCCAAATGTCTTTTTAATTTAACAGGTTTCATATTTTCATTTGCTAATTTACACACAACAAATTTTCTTCTCCCAGTAAGAACACAAATGTAAATCTGTATTTAGTAAATTCTTGTTGATATTTTTTTCAATTTTTTTTTAGATAACAAATTTCCTTCGATATTTTTTGAAGTAGAAACAGTGCCAGTGAATTCATTTTTGTTTGGATTTTCATCTACAGTTTTTCTAAGTTTATTAGATGTTAGTCCAACATTTTCATTTGTATTGTCATTCTTTCATTTTCTGGACATTGGGTATCACTCTTTATCAATTATCCATTATGAAGGTATTAAAACTAAAACAAAATTATAAATAACAAAAAAGTTTTTTGTGTTTTAAAATAGTAACTACTCTGGTAGCATTTCCTATGAATTATCAGTTGATATTGTTGATTTTTGAAAAAATTAAAGATGAGAAAAATAATACAAAAATATATGCAAAATATTTTAGAAAAAAGAATTCTTCATTAACATTTTAATACGTAAATTAATTTTTTAATAAATTGTTTATTGCCCTTCAAGCAAACTACGGAACTATCCAATACTTAAAAAATATGGTATGTACATACACGATAAATTTAATTAACATTGATAAAAGCAGTATATAAACAGAATGCACTTGAACGATTCAACGTAAGAAGCAGCAAAATGAACTACTGAGGTACAGACATTTATCTGTGACAGGTTAAAAGTGCACTGAAGTCAAAACGAAGGGACAAACTGCACAACTCTCACAGTGCTGGATTGCCAGATGTATTTTTTGAAAACCTTCAACTCTGCACTGCACACCAAATATGTGTGTGGCAACGTGTTTCTGATGTGGGCATGTATTAGGTTTTTTCTTTGCGGTTTGTGATCCTCCCTTATCACATTTTCACAATATAATCACTATACCTATTTGCTTGCCTGTTGCCGGAATATAGGTATTAGGGCTAATACAGACAATTGTTTTCATAAAAAAATACAATTCTATTTATAGAAATGAATGCAAATTTTGGTAATATAATTTTATTTTGCTATTTTACTGGTCCCTGATTCTTGTTGAAACAAAGCCTTATATTTTTTTTATTGTCAAATGAATTTCTTTAAATTTTGCGATCTCGAAAATTTTTCTGCCAATCATTGTGGGGGATGGGGCAGGACCCATGGTTAGCGCATCACTGCTATAGTCATTAGATTATTAATAGGTGTCAATACATTATTATACATAAACAGGCATTATACTATACTGTGCATGTGTCATTGAAAAAAAAAAAAAAATTGCCATCAAGGAAAAAGTAAATTGTAATCCTGTTTTTTTTTTTCCAATTTAAATGGAGGTGTAGTAATTTAATTATCTCTGGTAAAAAAATGTATGTATATATTTTAAATAAGCTTGCATTATATAATTTCAATAATAAGGATTAGTGTAAATTAAAAACATGTTTATTGAATGCAATCATGTTCAGCTCATATACAGATATTTATTTTAACAATACTGGAATGTGACAGTCTGTTGGATTAAAAATGGCCGAAGCTGTATGAAAGGATTAGTACCATAATAAAGACATTTGAGCTGTGAGGACAATATTATTGCTGCAGTATTATTTTACAACAGCAGAACATTGCAACAGTTGTTTGAATGGACCACAAATAATGCAAAGTTAAAATGGTAAAAAAAGAGGTTTTTATTATAGTTCCCTTATGATGTTCTGAAAGTTATTATTTGTTCTATTGAAGTCTAATATTCCAACAGACATAGCAAGTTCCCAATAAGAGATTTAAGTGAAATTGCAAGGTCATAATTTTACATATTGTATATTTATATAATTTTAATGCACAGATCAACGCATAACAGCAGAGCCTCTTCAAATTAAATCACAATTTATTATAAAATTAATGTAAATTATAGTATATAATAATTAGTGCCCGAGCGCTTTCAAAAGAACTTAGCTCTCATAATCATGGGCAATAAAGAGTAAGCATAACCAAATTGCTATATGCAAATATATGCAGATATATGTAAAATAATTGAACTATACGTGTAAATCTAATTAATCCATTTCTTAGAAATTTTATAGCTCATCTTTCCTATTTATAGCTTTATAGTCCATGGCAATAAAACATACCTCCTTAACCTTTCTCTTAACATCATTTCTTTCCCTACAAACTTACTCTTTATTGCCCATGATTATGAGAACTAAGTTCTCATGAAAGTGCCCGGGCACTAATTATTATGTATTATAATTTACATTAATTTTATAATAAATTGTGATTTAATTTGAAGAAGCTCTGCTGTTATGTGCTGATTTGTGCTTTAAATTTATATATATTGTGCCATTACAATTTAGTCATTAGCTAAATTTATAGTAATGTGCATGTAAGAAAATGTAAAACAAAATCATCATCACATTTTTATATAACCATAAAAGAAGCTGTAGGGCATCCAAGTTCAAACCCTACCAGATCAAAATTTTAAACGCTTTAGACAGAAAGAGAGTGGGACAGCAATTATATGCTTTACTTGTTTGTGTGTTAATAAATCTCAAAAAGAGCAGTACACACATTTAATATTTAAATTTTCTGTTAAAAAGCAAAGTTATAACGCATACGTATAAGCAGTGTATGTGTAAGTTATTTAATTGTTTTATATTTCAAATATTAAACACTTTGACTTTCTTTAAAACTAACCTATGCTTGATCAATTTTAATATCTTATTCTATACTTCTATTTTTGCTTTTCTATAATTGTAATTGGGATTTAAAAGCGAAGGATTTAATTTTAAATGTTAGGGTTATAATTTCTGAACTAGCATTTATATTATTAGTCAACCAGATTTATAAATGATTGGAATAATGACAGTGTGTATGCTTGGATATATTACATACATAAACTACATTTTTTATTTATTAAATATTGAAAGAAAATTGAGAAAATCTGTTAAATTTTTTTTTTATTCAACATTTTGTACTAGAAGGGTTAAATCTGTCAAATTATTTTTTTGTACAATTTTATGTCAAAAGAGGAAATCTATTGAATCAGATATCTATTTTTGTAGCAATTTTGTTTTTGTAAATGATTGTTTGTCACTTTGGGAGCTTAAGCTGGGTGGGAACTCTAATTTTGAAATTGTCTTATCTTAAGATCTAAAGAAGGAAGCTCAAAAATTTGAAATGTTACCTAGGTGTAAGAAAAAAAAAGGATTAAGTCTATTTTTTTTTTTAAAACAAAAGTGTCTGGAAAAAGGATTAAACTTTTCAGTTGAAAAATAATTTAGTTGAAAATAAATTAGAGATCTAATTAAAATGAATTTGTCCAAAAATAGCAAGTGACACTATCTCTGATTGGTTAAGTTAGCTCAAAAATTGGATATAAAAAGCTGTCTGGAAAAATCAGTTGAATTATTATTGTGATTATGATTCAGATTATTAGACTATTAAACTGAATGTTGAGAATATAAGAAATGACTGGCTAGAAAAATTATATGTATGTCCCATTTTTGCCTGACCATCTGGGAAGTTGCACATCATATAGGAAAGAAAAGATGTTTTGTCTAAAATAATATTCTACACCTTTCAACTGACCAGAGAAATAAGATGTTCTTAATAGAAAAAAGAAAGCATTCACCTGCATTCGATGAAAGATGAATTAATCTACCGATAAATATTAATCATCAAGTCCAATTAATTGTTCCAACAACTGAGTTTAAATCTGGGAAATTTATAATGTGAAAACAACTGCTGTATTTCATTCACTGAAAGAATAATGCTTGACAGGAAGAGAAGAAAAATTGATATAATGATTTCCAAATTATCCACTAAAGCAAATAACCTCAATAGGATCCTCATCATCAAATAATTATATACTTCAAGAAAGTGATTGTTCCAAAGAACACGGAAATTGTTGCTGCCAAGTCTAGACAGTATACAAGACAAGTGAACCCTTGGATCGGTAATATGACTTATCTATTTTCTTTATGAAATCAGAGTATTAATAAAAATTTAGTAATAAAGTGACATATTTTATTTAAAGAACTTTTAAAGACAATTCAGATCGATGGAAACCAAGAATGTCTTAATAATAATAGCTTTGAACTACATAAATGATTTTGAATGTATCAAAATTTATTTGTTTATTAATTTTACAGTTATGAAATATTAATGTGTAAAACAATTTTTTTTTTTTTTTATGGTATTATGATTTTAGTTTTAACTAATATATTATTATTATTTTGGGATAAAACACGCACATATATAGTAATATTTTATATGTGTATAATTGCGAGTGAATGTGAAATAATAGGTGGTGTTAAAATATTAAATTATTTTGTCTTGAGAAAGTATAGATTTCAGCGCTTAGAAGGGAGGGGAGATAATGATTTAAAACTCTTTTCTAAGAACTTGATTTTTCTAATTTCTATTAACATTTTTTTTTAACATTCTACTTACCTGTTAGATTTATAAAGTATGTGTGCTAATGAGCGGATAATATTTTTTTTTCTTGAAATACTTTTCTCATGGAGTGAAAATCATGGTCAATGTGACATCCAACTTAATACAATATACATTTGAAGGGAAAGGGGGAAGAAATTAATCTGAGGATTGTTATATAATCAATTATTATTATTGTTATTATTCATGTCAATTTTCATGTATGTCTAGAAAATTTTATGTATATGTTAGAAATGCAGTAATAAATATTAGTTTGTTTTGTTAAACGAGGCGTATATATTTCATTAAGTGTAGTCTTTGTTAAGTGTGATCATTCATCATCATCAGTGGTTGAATATTAGTTATTTAAGATATAAGTAAATATGCTAAAATTAAGCAATAATTACGAATTTCTTTATAAAAATTAGTTTTGTGTTTAGGCTTAGTCCTAGAGCGGTAGTTGAAACCCTTGTCATTATCGTTATTATTATCATCATCATCATCAACGTTTTAATTAATGAGCTGTTTAAATGTTTAAAGGCCATAAATAAATATTAATTTCATAATATTTAGATTTTCATAATATTTAGTGATTTCTTAGTATTATTATAACCGCATCCCGTCATCTATTTCATGCAAGGATGAGTGAATTGCCATCCTAAATTAGTTATACATAATCTGAGCTAGTAAACTTATAAAAATATTGAAACACATTTGTTATGTTAAGATCTAAGAAATGATTTATGTCTAATATACTCCACTTTGGTTTAAAGATGTTTTACTTTTACCTAAATATTAGTGCGTATAGTGATATGGCTCAAAAAGCAAAATCTCCCATTTTTATTAGAAATAAAGTACCAAGAAGGGATTCAAACCCGGTACATGTGAAAAGGTTATTAGATATAACTGTGTCTAGATTCAAATAATCTAGTGGCGCCCTGCTAGACCATATTCACTTAGTATTTGTTTAAACATGCACTTAACATCAAACCAAGAAATGAAAGTGGATAAGATCTACTGTCTGTATACCTGAATTATATTTTATTGAATTACTAGTGTACTCACCTCATGTGATTTCATATACCTGAGTTATAATCCTTGTTAATAATTTGCTTATAAATATTGATAGTGGGATATCTTGAGAAATCTAATGATAGAAATATGTTTCATTTCATCCAATGACCCATAATATGATAGATAACTCAGTCTGATCTTTGGTTTAATAGCCATTACTCAGGTTAAATAATTCTTTTCTTTTGATATAAAAATCTACAATGCATTTTTCGTTTATTAGACTAAATATTTATATTGGAATCTTTTTGAGATAAAATAAAGATTTATATTTGAATCGTTTCATAATTATTAAATACATTTGGATCGTTTGATCATCTTTATTAAGTTACATTTTTTAACAATACTGGAATATTTAATTTTTTAACAATATTTGACATTTCTTAATTATTTAATAACATTTCTTTTGAACTACTTTAAAATTTGGTTACAGTATATATAGTAGGCAGCTGAGTGTGAAATAATTTCTATTTATATTGTACATTGTAAAAAAGTTTGACATGTAAAATTCAACTTACTCAAAAAGTCATAGAACATATTACTTACATAAGTCAAAAATTGCCTATATTGTTTGATCTAACAGATAATTTCATATGCCAGTGAGCCTTTAAATTAATATAATTTTCTTTCTAGATTTTCTAGTATAGTAAGATTAGTTTTGGAGGATTTTATTTTAATTGTAAGCTAATGAGATGAAAGAAATCTTTTCACTAGTTTTTCATTCTTCCTTTTTTTTGATGTATATGTTTTTTATATAGGAAGAAAATGTTGCATTGAAGAATTTCATTTTATATTTTCACATACCACACTTGCAATTTTATGGAATCTTAATATATTGTAATCTTTATTGTGATGGTACATACTAGAATGCTTGATTCTAAAAAAACTTTTAGTAGTTTTGAATCATATATTTAAATTACTTTAAAGTTTACCTCACTCATTCCCAAGATGAATTGTTTCTATTTACTACTATGTGTCTTTGATCGTAAATACAATGATAGCATTTAGGTTGAAATTTTACCAAGCAACTGTTCATTAATTAGTAAAATAAGCTTTTAACTATACTATCTAAGAAGTTTAAAATAACCAATATATGATGGTCAATATTTGTTTGTTTCTTTGGTTCATATTTATCTATTAGGCATCTATTATCATTTTGCATCAACATATTATAATATTGAATATTTATTATTCCATATTTTATTTACTGTTTATTTAATTCTAGCAATGGGTTAGAATAAATTTGTTATTTCCTCTACATTTTTTTTCATAACTTATTTAGAAATTTAGATATTTTATTTGTATTAATAACATATATTTCATCTTCATTTTTATCTATTATTAATCATAGATAGAAAATCTCCAAATTTAATCCAGTTTTTCTGATCTATAACTTTACCGTAACACTTTATTTTATTCATCCATTTTACATGTGGCCCCTTTCTCAATTTTTTACAATATCATTGGATCCAGTTTAAGACTTAAGTTGTTCATCTATTGTCATCTTTTAGAATCCGATCTCTTATTTTTTTAATGACATTAGTGTTATAACAGATTTTTAAATATAAATAATTAGAGTTTGTTAACAAAATCATTTATAAACATTAAATGTAACCAGTATTTTGATGATGGTGATCAAATAACCTAGCACTAAAGGTTAGTTAAGAGTAATTATTCCAAAAATATTTTTTATTTTTCTAGATTCAGTTTAAAATTAATCTTCAGGCATCAAGCTTTCTAAATAGAAAGGCTTTTTCTGGAAATCTTATCATTTTAAAGTTCAAAAACCAAAAACAAATAAAATTGGTTAATAAAAAAAATAAGCTAATAATTTTATTTACAATAAATAAATAAAATATGAAATTGTTGCTTATAATGTTGACAATAAATGCAATACGAAAATATTGAAAAGAAAAAATAAATTATAAATATTAAAACTTAAGGCTTTATTGTTAACTATAAAGATAAGTTCTTAACACATGTCTTAAAATTTTGAAGTTTGAAATTCTGATTTTCTGCAAATATATGCTTACAAAATATGCGCATACTATTGATAGTTGCCATCCATCCAGTTCTGATTGTGATTATTTTATTCAGGTATCAGTGAGTGTAGATACTATAGATGAATTGTACTAGAGAAGCATGGTAGGTCTTAAGGCAGAGTCCACTTTTCTTATAGCATAGTTTTCTTCTTTAAAGCAGGCAGTATAGCATTTTAGCAAACTTCAGTAATTATCTGGATCTAATTGTATAGTTGCGGATCTTTTGACTAGAATGGGTTTCTAGCCACTCTTGATAAAGTTTTTGGCTAGCTACTATTATCATAATTGCTGAGTTGGATGAAATATTGTAAAATACTTTAAAACCATAGAAAGGTATAACTATCCAAAACTATTCAGAGAGAAATGATTTTAACCAGCAATTTCTCATCTCTTCACAGAGTCAATCTGACTGCTTCCTTCTTCATTAGACTAGACTACTGTCATTTTTTTTTCTGACCTATTTATATCTTATATTTTCATGTTTTTTTTTTTAATACCTAACATGTAAGCAGTTCTGTGTTTATTTATATCTAGACATATTTCAAAAACATGTTTTTATAAATATTTTCTTCATTCCTTAAATTATTTTATATATGATTAGATAATAAAAAAATTACTTCTGCCTTTCAGCTATTGGGAAATAGACAAATACCAATTTAATTTTCATTTGTATTACTAATAAGAAAATAAACAGTAGCAATAGCAATTGTTTTATTTTCTTCATCCCAGGCTCCTCACTGATGAAGGTCACAAGTTAGAAACTAGTTTGGGGATATTAGATGCATAGGCATTAGATAGAGATTTTGATGTACAAACCTTCTAGGATTTATTTGATTACTGTGGCATATACTGAGTAGCACCACTGTTTGGAGATAGTTGGTACTGTTTTAACCGATTGTGTAAGCATAAGAAATGGTAATCATGTGATATTTTAGTGATTTAATACTGATTCTGGTCGAAGAATGAAGGTGGTTATGGTTATTAAAAAAACAATCATCAAAATGTATAGACACTGAAATGCGTTCCGATCTGTATGGCTATACAAGTGAATAAGCTTGGATTGGAAACGTGTTTTCATTTGGGCTCATAGTTTTATAATTAACCAAAAGGGGTAAAAGGTGAGGCTGCTGGGAGCTTGCATTAGATTAAAAAATGTAGATGCAGTATTTTCAGATCCAAAGCTCCTTACTGATGAAGACCATAAGCTAGAAACTAGTCTGTAGATATTGAATGGCTAGGCACTAGATAGGGATTTACTTCATGCATCCATTGATTACTACAGCTTGCACTGGGTGGCGCTACTTTTTAGAGTTGCTATTGTTTTATTATCTTGATACAATATGCATCAAACTATACACAGAATTAAATAAATGAAATGAAATATATCTTTTTAATAATAAAATCTTTAACAAATTATGTTAAATTATGTTGTATTTTTCTATGTAAATAACATTTTAAAGAAAATGTAGTACTTGTCTGGTAGCTGAGCACAGCTAACAGACAAGTACCGAAATTTTTTTATATAGGAATTAAAATTTTTTAATAAGAATATTAATACTACTAATAATATAATTTTAGGTTATTTGAAGGAAAATGGATTTTTTGAAACATACTCTATGTTTCTGAATGAGTGTTCTTTTTTAAAAGATTATCTCGCACTTCTTCAAGAGCAGAAAGAGTACAGCACTAGCATTGGTGGTAAATCCTTAACAAATATTTTGCAAGAATATGATCAGATAATGACTCAAGGTAAATTAAATATGTTATACTACTGATTAACAAATAAGATTTTTTTTAGTGTGTATGTGTGTGTATATATGTGAGGAATATGTGCAAAATATTAACAGTTTGTAGTACATTATAACGTACATTTAAAAAATTTTTGATGAAGAAAAGTTTTCTTTTTGTATTATTTTTTAGAATATTTAAATTTCTCTTCTGTTTTTTTTTTTTTAATATTTAAAATTCTAAACTCATTAATTCGATGAAGCTGAGAACTTTTACTTTCTATGAATCTCTTTCTTGATTTACGGTATAATAATTCTACTATCTTAAGGAATTTTTAAAACTTTCATCTATCTTCCTAATTAAAAGCCTTGTTAGAGGTTTTTTTTTTAAACATCAGTCTAAATATTAATAAATTTTTTTTTTTTATAATTTGCTATATATATATAGTATTTACTTGTTAGATGGAATTATTTATAAAAAATATTACATTTCTATTAATTTTATAAAGCAGTAAAGATTAGTTATAGTATTTTGATTTGTAATTATAAATTTATTTAAATGCACATTGATTATGTAAGTAATATTTACTAAGGCTGTAACCTCAAGAGTATGCGTGTAAAAATGAGATATTAGGGACCTCTACAGGTCTTAACCACAAGCTTACGCTTTGGAAGAAAAGAGGGGAACCCTTTTTTACTTCAACCTACTTTCACCTATTTAAATGGAAAGTAGGTTGAAGTAAAGAAGGGTTCCCCTCTTTTCTTCCAAAACATAAGCTTGTGGTTAAGACCTGTAGAGGTCCCTAATATCGCATTTCTACACGCATATTCTTGAGGTTACAGCCTTAGTAAATATTTTGATTTGTATTAATTAAATATGATTAGTTTTTATCCAATAAGCCATTTTTTGTATAAAATGCTAGGAATATTACTTTAGTAAATATCATTATTAAATTATTTTAATTCTATATTTTGAATGGAATTTAAGAGAGTTTTCTAGTTAAACTTTTTATGCATTTTATTTTTGTTGTCAATTGGAAATGTTTGATCATTTAGATTTTTGAAATTGACAATTCCAAATACTTTTATGATATGTTGAATCTTATGGAAGCTTTTTTTTTCATATTATTAAGTTATTTTTAAATAAACAAAGCAAAACAAAAAAAAAAAGAATAATAAATATTCATTAAAAAAGAAAAGGAGAAAAGTATATTCTTCTATTTAAATTTTTTTTATTGTGTGATAGAAATAATGTACAAGATAAAAGAAGATACAGTAATACGAAAAATAATTAAAATATTTATAAATATTTAAAAATAATACACATCTGTAAGATTATAAATTGAAATAAAGCAAAATAAGTGAATCAGTTTAAGACATGTCCAAAATTGTAAAAATATTGAGTAACCAGATCAATTTTATAATATTAAGAATTATAGAGTATAAATTATGTTTAATGTTTAATTTGAAACAGAAAAATTTAAAATAAATTTGTATTATTTAAATTTCTCTTAGGTAAAGATTTAAAAAAAAAAATATCTTTATTTAGAAAAAAAAAAATTTAACAAGTAGATAAATATAACATTATAAATACATGAAAAACAAGTAAGAGTACAATCATAATTATTTGCTCAAAAATAGACTGATGGAAGTAAGGGGATTTCTCATTTACAAAATTTATTTGATACATTAATGAGAATTGGAAAGAGAAATTTGGATACATTATTTGTGAAGAATCTTTTGACAATGAATAAAAGAAAAAGGAAAAAATTTTTTTTTTAAAAATGGTTTTGAAAAATTAAAAAAGGGGAAGTTTTTTTGAGGGGGGAAAGAAAGGGGGGTGGGGGGTTGGGGGATTTAAAACTAGTATTAAAACAAATGTAAGAGACATTATTGCTAAAAATGTAATGAAACATAAATATCTCTAAGTAAAAAAAAAAAGATCTTTATTTCAAGCTATTCATAGACTAAATGTGTCAAATATTTTTACTTTCAGTAAATAATATATTTTTTATTCATAGATAAAGTATGGAGATCAAGAACTGAAATTGGAAACAGGAAAATTTGTATACAAAAAGCAATTTCATTTTTCTTTTAAGTATAAAACAATAATCAAAAAAACTTTTGTTAGAGAGTGTTTTTTCACTTTGAATTGTTTTTTTAGTATTATTAAGACATTACTAATATTTTTTAAAAAAGGAGTAGAGAATGTTTAAAAAAAGGATAATCTTTTTGTAAGTACTTTATATGCTGCCTACTGAGAGCATCCCTTTGACTTGAGAGGATGTGTTAAAAGTAATTCTCCATAAAGAAAAGAAAATTTCTGAAGTTTTCACATATCAGTATGGTGTTTAGTAATATTTAAAAATATTAAGTTGTTTTATTAAAGAATAATGTTAAATTTGATGGTATAACATTTATTTAGTCCTCTGGGAACAATTTTTAAGAAATAAATGGATGTGATTATATTATAGGAATTTGAGTTGTTGAGTAGAAGTAAATTTGAATAAAAATTCTTATAATTTTTTTTAAGACATATAGCAATCCTAATTTATTAAAGATTTTTTGTATCAATGTTAAATGACCAAAGAAAGCAAACAACTAATTAATTATTATAAGATAATCTTTAAATAAAGCCTTAGATTTAAAATTTTAGTACTAGAATTGTATAACCATAGATAGATATTAATAGTTGAATTAATTAAATCCAGTTGCAGGTTTTGTTTAACAAGGTTGATTTCAGGAAAAGAATATTTGATAAGAAGCAAAAATTGATATACTTAATATAGATAGTAGTAATATCCTTTTTATATTTTGCTTCTTAAAACATGATTTTATTTATATAATGAATACAACCAAAATATTACAATAAACTATTGCAGTAATCTTATTTCTTTTCATTACATAAACCATTTACATTTTTTAGTATTATATCAAATTTATTAAGCGCAAACAGATAACATTGTAATAACGCGATTTCGCGTTGTTTATTTATATATAATATTTAGTGAATTAAATGTGAAGGTATTTAAGTTTCATACTCTTAGTTCAAAATGTTTGAGTCCGGCTTATTTATAT
Organism: Epiperipatus broadwayi; assembly: GCA_028023455.1. Classification (NCBI taxonomy): domain Eukaryota; kingdom Metazoa; phylum Onychophora; class Udeonychophora; order Euonychophora; family Peripatidae; genus Epiperipatus; species Epiperipatus broadwayi. Next base: position 136,925 of record JAQFVV010000042.1, on the reverse strand, counting down.
ATAAATTGAGGCATAGAAGAAGATGGATCCCATTTTTTTCTTATAGTTCTGACTTGTGTTTGAGAATTGAGAGGTCCATGTGCTATCATTATTACACCTGATTGGCTGTCACATAAGCATGTTTAAAACGTATCTGTTGAAGTCAAAATAAGACATAAGCCTCACTGTTGTATCTGTTGAAGGTTTTATTTTTTAGTATTATATATTTATGTTTGTGTAAATAATCACATGATCGCCATCTCTTCTTATACTAGCACATAATTGTTTGTAACAAGGATGTGATGTATTGTGGCTTCTTCTGGCATCCATTGATTACTCTGGTTGGCACTGGATGGCACTACTGTATCGAGAGTTTTGCCTTGTGTAAATAATAAAAATAACAATCACTACATATTTAAAAATATGTGCCTAATTTTATTTGATGTGATATATTTCACCTGTTTTAAACATCACATGATCACATTTTCTATACTAGCACATTAATTGTTGATAAACAGAGCAAAACTCTCCATACAGTATTGCCACCTGTGCTAAACAGAGTAATCAATGGATGCCAGAAGGCTTGTGCATAAAATCCCTATCTAATGCCTACTCATCCAATATAAACAGCTATTAAGGAAAAGTAGTGATTGTTATTATTTATACATATAAATTGATGAGATTAGGACAGAGTTTTGTTTTTTTTTACTTAAATATTATTTGAAATTTTTATATTACTTTACATCTCACTTTAGTTATATCAGGCTAGCATTTGTTTTTATTATGTAATTGAACATTTTGTTGCATGGCAGTTTGATCCAGCTTTTTTATTTCTGCCTTTTTATCATTGAACTAAGCATTCATTACTTTTGTTTCAGAAATATTTGAATTAAGGATGAACATATAGTGACAATAGCAGAGAAAAGTAATAATTGTCTTCAGGAATTAATCTTTACCTCCATTCTCTAACGATTTGTCTATGATCCATCATGTTCCAGTCTTTATTACAAGATTATAAACTCTGCATTAAAAGAATAATTGTTTCTTTTTAAAAGTTTAAGAACAGAGCAGAAACAAATTTTAAAATGATAATAATAATAATAAAAAGTTTTCAATACAAAGCAGAAATATTTTCAAAACAAAAAATTGCTATTTTTTTTTTTTTTTTGATAAAATTCTATCTCCAAATTTTACAATTATTTGTGTAATTAAAATAAAAATGTGGATTGGAGAGAGACATGTGGTAGAATGATGGAATTTTGTCGTGCTTATAATAATAAAATAAACCATAAATTTGGTTTAAATCCAAATTAATTATGTAATATGTGAAAAGCACTGTTTTAATTTGAAGTAATCTTTTATGGGAAGCTTTTTTTTTTAAAAAGAGAAAAATAATAAACATTTTTTTCTGGGAAGTGTTACTTGATTCAATCTAAAATTACTTTAGCAAATAGAATCACATGGTAGCTCAATCCTTTGGACAGTTTTTTTGTTGATGATGTAAGAAATGTGTTCCTGAGAATATAATGCAGTCATTTTTTATTATTATTTTCTAATCAGTGAAGACATATAGTGCTTTTTTTTTTTTTTTTTTGAGATTTGAATTTTGCTTTAATTCATTAATAATAGTGCTGCAGCCTATTATATGATTTTGAAGAGTTGCATCATTTGGTCAGCTAATTATTATTGAAATCTGTTCAGCTTTGATATTTCAAAGTTATCGAAGCACAACATTTTGTCTGAAATGACTAAACAAATTTTTTTTTTCTTAATTAGAAATTGAATCCAAAGAGTTTTGATCAATACTAAGCTGTTTAGCAATGTGTTAACTAAATAAAATTTTATTACATTTAGGTGGAAAATGCTTTAGAATATAAACACGGGTTAATGTAAGGAATGCCTGATTATAATTTATGTCTTTGTATTTTTGATGATAGCTAAAATTAAACATGATAAAAATCTAAAGTAAACGAAATATAAAAGTATTATTAAAATTGATTTGTATATTACATTAGTCATAGGTACTGTGTTAGAATGTTTTAAAAGCAACGAGATCATTTTTAATAATGTTACAGTTTGATAGTAAACTAGATTTTCTGGAAAGAGATTAAAATATTGTTACTGTCATTATAAGTAAAATGATCTCTAATTTGTTTAATCTATTTTTTTTTAATATAAAAGAAGTCATTGGAAAATTTAAAAAATATATATTTAGTAGTAATTATCTTATACTCTAAATAATTGATAAAATGATGATTAAGTCTGATAGATATTGTGAGACATTTAAAGTCACAAGCTAGGATCTATTATAGAATTTTCTATGTAAAATTTTCTAAAATAATTCAGCATACTTTGAATCAGGTTTTTTTAATTTTTTTCATTAATAGTTATCTTTAAAATATTCCAAACTTAATTTATTAGGAGGAAAATGATGATAAATTCTTTGAATGATGCAGATGTTAAATAGAAAAATAAAATTAGTAGAAAAATATCTTGAACCACTAAACATCACATGATCACAAGCCACAAGCTAGAAACTAGTTTGGGGATATTGGATGAGTAGGCACTAGATAGGGATTTTATGCACAAGCCTTCTGGCATCCAATGTAAGATTTTATAAAATGTTTTTTTAAAATACAAAAGCTATAAACAAAAAGCTCTACTCACACACACACACAAAGACTAGTAGGAACGCAAACAATAAAAGAATCTGAAGTTCTATGATAGAACAAAATAAATATAAAAAAGATGAACTGGATGCTCTTTTTTTCCAAAAAATTAACATTCTTTCTTCAATGGAAGATATTTATTTACATTTCAATAATTGTAGAGTTAGTGCTATAGACTAGATATCAATAGGTGAACTTTATTGTAGATGGAGTATACTACGAATTTCTTTAACAGCAAGTTGTCATCACCCCTTATGGGTTTTTAATGCTACCATTTGTTCTCGCACATTGACGAGTTTCCAAACTAGAAGAAAAAGAATTGTTAAGTACTGTAATTTAAAAGATTTTTTAGTTTTTCCTTATAACAATTGGAGCATTTATATTCCTAGATATTTTTGTTTTATATCTGTGAAGGATGTAAAACTATTGATAACTAGATGTTTATGAAACATTAATCATGAAATTACTCTTTTAATTTAGAACTTTATAGTATTCTTGGAATATCTTTTTTTCAAGAAGTGATTCAGGCGTTAGCTTATTAATCTAAAGGTAGTTTTGATGATAAAAAACAAGTGTTTTAAGCTGCATTAATTGGCTGATAAATGATAATTTTAAAAAGGTAGATGACATAATCATATATCTGCCAAAATTGTAAAGAGTATAATATATGTTAAGAGTATGGAAGTATTTGGAACCTATGACATGTGAGAAAATTTTAGTATCACTCATAAATGATAAAATTATTAGCCTATATTTTATCAAAATTATTTTAAATAATTATTGCAAAATTTTGTTTTGCATGAGAGAAATGATCAAAAATTGACTTTCCTTGTCATAATGCATTCTTTTGCATGAAGTACATATATCTTTTTTCTTTAATTTGGCTTGTGTTTGTATGGGTGTTAGTGATCAGTATACACCATGCGGCTCACTGGTAATGGTTAAAGTAAGTGGCAAATGGATTATTTGTGCGTAAATGTACCAAACGTAGTACAGAAACAGATGCTATGGTGTGAATGCATTTTGAAGTAAATATTATTTTAAAAACTTTTTTACAAAGAGATTTTTTTCTCAGTTATTTTTTTTAGGAAACATTTTTTGCTGTTTTACTTAACATGATCAGTATAAAAAACAAAAATTATCAGAATCAAATAGAGAATTTGAAAGTTAATGAATTGAAGAATATAGGGGATTTGAACTCAGACTTTCAAGCAACCTTCAACTATCCACTATTTCATACTACCGATACACATGAGCGCACACATGTAGAAAAGATAAATAATCACCAATATGGGCATCAGCATGGGATGTGAGCATTCTATCAGATTTTCAATGGTATGGATGGCTGAAAAGTTGGAAGTTGAAGTAGATTGAAGCCTGTCCATTAAAGTATAAAGATTTGCTATCATAATATAAACTGAGCACTGATTATATATGTGAGTGGGAAATGATAATCTGGACCAACTGATGAGTGCTGGTTCGGTACGAAATACGTATATTGGTGATTATTTATCTTTTCTGCATGTGTGTGGTCAGTGTATTGGTAGTATGAGATAGTGTGGATAGTTGAAGGTTGCTTGAAAGTCTGAATTCAAATCCCCTATTTTACAATTAAGTTCCAGGTATAAGAATGTCTGTATTTCAAATTTTGAACTGAAGTATATGGATGATTAATAATGGCAATAAAGTGGGTTGTGTTTTATGTTCCGAATAGTAGTATGCAGAACCTTATCAGTAAAACAGCATTATGAAATATCATAAATCTCTTCCTGGTAAAATTAAAGATAAACAAATATAATTTATTTCATGGACCATTAAGAGTAGAAATGCTCAGTCAGCACCCCTAATTACATGTGTCAGTAGTGCTACTAGTTGTATTGCCTCAAATGCAATTGCCAAACACACAAACCTTTTGATGGTGTGATATGTAAAAGAAGCATGGTAAAAATGTGCACTGGTTATTTTTAAAGATTTTAAAAAGAAAAAATTTTGCATAGAATAAAAAATATACCTTTGGCTAGAAACATGGTAAAAGATAGAATCTTGGAAAAATGTAACCCATCAGCAAAAAATATATATAAAATCTTTCGGTTTTATTTCTCATTATTTTTATGAGACTACTGACATAATCCGATCAGCTCATTTAGCTATTTTTATTTATTATTGTGTTGGTACAATATCAAAGAAGAATTAATCACTTTATTATCATTAATAACAACAACAAAAGGAATAGATATTTGTAATGGATTGTAAATGCATTTGCTGAAAAAGAAACAAACCTTCCCCCAAATTATACCAATAACAACTGTGGTCTTTGCATTATGAAAATGGTTTTGGACATGCAGTTCTGGGTTTTCACTACATTATACATCAGCAAGCTTTATATGCTAAGGCTAGTTTCAAGATACTGGCATGTATGAGTTTTGTAGCAAAATTAGTCATTTTTATATCTACATGTGCTTTAAATAAATGAATGTTCTTGGAACTGTTAAGTGAGCTAAATTCTTATGTACAATAATGTCCAATAGTTAAGTTGTGAAAAATTCTTCAAAGATGAATATTTAGAGGAAATTACACTTATTTTATAGAATGAGGCTTTCAAAATTAATGATTGTTACTGATTAGTATGTCCACTTAAACAAATTAAATATTAAATGTCAAGATGTTAATAAAACAATTCTTGTCATGTTTGATTTAGTCAATACATTCAAAGCAAAATATAAAATTTTAATTATATTGTTTTTCAAACACCAATAAATATTTCCTAAATATAATTTTTTTTTTTTTTTTGCAGATGTAAAATTTCACAAGAAACCAAATTAATTTAAATTGGCACAAGAGTTTTTTATTGTAATTCAGTCTATGATCAACTAATTTTCTTCAATATTTACACAGTTTAGGCAGTTTAAAGAAATATTAAAATTTATTTTATATTTAGGAACCATATCAGCAGATAAACTGAATTTGAACATTCTTGAGTGATTGAATTTGGATGATATAGAATTGCAATTAATTGATTTTTATTCCAGTTCTGTACAAAGATAAAAGTTTGTTGAAATGAATTGGAAGTGATTGAAAATGATTGATTATTGGATGTAATAATAATAATAATACCAAAAATTATGCGCTGTTACGCTTGTTAGAGAAGCTATATTTGTTAATATTTATTTACGCTTAACGCTTTCAAAGCTCCATGGCTTCATATTCATAGCTGTGTGCAGTTGATAGTAATGAGGGGGAGTATTCTAATTTATGCTAATTGGTTAGGTGCTATGTTTTAGTATTTTATTGTTTAAATTTTGTTTAGATTAGTTTGTCCATCTTTTTGAAATGGCGAAACAGGTGTCTTTTCTATTGATAGATTGAGTGTCATTATTTATGAAGTATGCTTCCTTTATTTTACGCCTATGATCATTTCTCTCTCTGCACACCATCGGCCATCCTTGCTTCATTTTATACTATTTTCCTTCAAAAACAGTGTAAACATTTTCATTTATCCATTTCAAAAAGGCTACAATAAAGTTAAGATTACTAAAGATGATATATTAAAAACTTGGAATGCCATTCTCAGAATCTTCATTTATTTAAAAACATTAGCATCAACTATAGTGGCAGTTTTTTTCTTTACTCATGCATGTATATTATTATTTTCAGAAATTAATTTTGTAAAAGATAGATTCAGAAATAGCATGATTGATAGTTTAGTATGTGTATGATTAAAATGACAAAATGTGATCCTAAATGTACAGTAATAAAATTCTATGCTAATTTTTAAAATTATCTCAACAAAATTTCGTAATAATTAATTTTTTACTTTTTTTTTTAATTAAAAAACCACTTGGTATGTCAGTAACTCAATAAATATTATTTGTAAATTTTTGACACACACACATAAAAAAAATTCACCATTACTGATCTAGAGTGAAGTTGCCAGACAACACAAGGATTTAAACTGCAAAAGTATAATAAAGTCAAAAATATAAGTATAAAAGTATATTTAAAATTAATTTAGTGTATTTAACTTTTATATACTTTATTATACATATAAATGTTTAGTGATAACTAATATTGAGCTTTTAAAAGCAAACATTTATATTGATGCTATTATGTGCATTTGCTTTTCATTAAACCATAATAAGAGTTTCCATGTATTTTTTAATATTTCAATGTGAATTGCTTAATCTGGAAATTCTCTTCTTAATCTGTGCTTTTTTGTTTTTTAAAAGGGTGATCCATATTCAGCATTTAGATCTCTAATATTTTTGCTGCTATCTTGCTTGGAAATCATTTGTGTCCTGACATCCATATTGGATTTTTAATTGTTTAAATTTGTTTTTCTGACTCATTGCTCAAATTATGGTGCATGAATGTAAAATAATTTACCAAAAAATTTCAGTATTTTTATAGATAAACAGATAAAATAATTTATAACAAATCCTTATAAAACATGAGAAAGATGTAGAAGGAAACGAGTTGGAATTTCTTTTGGAGTTGATGGTGTTAACCGAATATTTGTGTTAGTTGATTTAGTCATTTCATATTCAGTATTATAGCAAAAGTTTTTACTTAGATTAATCAAGCATGAACATTTTTTTTTTTTAAAAAAATAATTTTGTTCTAATATATAATCATTATTTCTAAAAATATTTTTAATACTAATTAAGCAGAAAAATACCTTTATTTTGCCACAAAATTTTATTTAAATTTAAGGCTACTTAAATGAAAAATTAATTGTATTATATAAGCTTCAATTTAGATATGTGTAATCATTGTTTAAAAGGTATTCTATGTTAAATGTTATAAATGTAAAATATATTTATTTGTGGAGGGCACATGAAAGTGTGTTTAATTGAAGTTTAATTCATATTAATACTGTAATGTATGAAATTATAAGCTGTACTTTTTTTTTTAAATTTAATAAAATACATAATATTAGGAAAATAAATATATATCAAATAATATATTGTAACGAGCACAGACGTTCGTTACATTGTTTTTTTATTTATTTATTAAACATGAAAGTAAATTAAAAAGTTCGCATTTAAAAATTTTCTTTAAGAATTAAAAATTGAAATTAAATATCATCTTAAACTCTTATATATTAAATCGCACAGATAATGAAAAATTATTAAAATAAAACTTTATTAAAGAAAAAGTATTTTAAAACTAAATTTTAAAAAGATTTGGAAATAAAATTATATCTTTAAATTTATCTTTAAATATATCTTTGATTTGGAAAACAGGTTAATTAATCAGAAATGGAAATGATAAATTTAATTAGTCAAATGTAAACCAGCCTTGGGCATTTAAATGTAAAAACATCGGTCAGATAGGGGAACAATAGAAACAAATAGCCAATGAAAGAAATCCATCAGGAAATCGGACCTCAGCGAAAGGATCATCACATCGATGACATAATGCCAAGTCAATCCTTCGAATACGTATAAAAGGAAAATTAGGAAACTATTAATCAGTGAGTGAATGATTAATTACGATGTGAGAGATATGTGGTAGTGCGGAAGTGAAGAAGGGATTGAAACAGACGCACGATTCAATCCCTTCAGTTTTGCTAGGAAAGAAAGAGAAATGAACTATCGTTTCCTACATTGAGGACCAATTAAACTAAAAAAACCTCCGAATGAATAAATAAAACAACGGCTAAATGGATACCAATCTTAGGACGGCGTGGGAATTCACGTTCATGGCAAGCAACGGATAAAGATGAACTGTTTTAAACCGTAAGAACTTTATAAATAATGAACATTAAATTAAAATTTTCTATATTTAAATGATTGCAATATGATCCTATCTGACCAAACTAAATTCTTTATTAATAGTGTTATTTGATGTATTTTTTTTCTTATTTATGTAAAATCATTTCCATTTATTTATTTTTTATTCTTTAAGTTTTTATCATGATTTTTTTGTTTTTCGTTAAATTAATTATATAAATGTTAAACTTAAGTCGGGCGTGAATGGCTGTATAGATTTGTAAAGTTATATTAGGGGAGGGTAATCTTAGGTTATTTGTGTCGTTATTAGATGGGGTCAATGGATTGGATATATTGATGTAGTTAGTAGATGTAGTCGGAGATTCGCTACTGGCAGAATCGCTTCATACGCCGCACTCTCCCGTTTTGCCTATGGAAGGAATTATAAGACGCAGAGCGCAGTTCCTTTCTGTGGAGTTTTTTTTTTATTGTTCTTCTCGCTGGATAGAAGTAATATTCCTATCTAATGAAAGTCAATAGCTTCTCTTAATCTTTTTGGTGCTGCCGTATTCCGTATTACATTGAATACATCGATGTATCAGATGAATTGATGCCAGTTTGACTGCGAATTTTAGCCTAAGGTTAAATAGGGATAGAATATTTTATTTTCAAAGGCAAATCTATGTGGTCTATTCATACTTGACCCTAAATAAAAATGCATTAAATTTAAGTTGTTTATAGACGCTTGCATGGATTGGTTATCGGTTAAGTATGTTTTGGGTTTTCATATTTGATCAAAATATATAGACATTCGATAAATAATGATACCTTACGGTGAGTATCTAAAATGTATTTATTCGGATGTCTTTTAAGTTATTGGTGACAATGCAAGTATCTTATGGTGAATACTATTGGGTTACATATAAATTTCCCTCCGCAATTGTCAGTAATCAATAATTTTGTATTTTGACCGTTTGTTTCTTTTGAAATGTTTTTGACCGTGAAATCTATGTAACCGATCTATATTCAACATTATAACAAGCTTTCATAAATTTATATGTGCGAACTTAATTAAAATGTAAAATTATAATATAATAGTAATTAAATGTAAATTAAAATAAAGTTAAAAATAATGTTAAATGTTAAAATGTAAACTGATACTAAAACAATTTTAAATCTTATATATATATGTGCGTAAATAAATTTTTGTATGTTAATTACTGGCAGTGGCTTATTTTATTCTTTTTTATATATACTCTTAGATTATATTATTAAATCTCTGCTATTCCATTGAGCTAGTGACATGGGCTAACGACCGGAACCAAAATATTTAAAAAAAAAAAATTTTTTTTTTTTTTGACTTACGTATCTGCCTACTTTATAAATTTTTCTAGGTTCAAATGCCTAGATGGCGCCCCGTAGTGCAGATTACGTAAGTCTACCTTCTCCGGATCGTAAATGAACTATCGTTTCCTACATTGAGGACCAATTAAACTAAAAAAACCTCCGAATGAATAAATAAAACAACGGCTAAATGGATACCAATCTTAGGACAGCGTGGGAATTCACGTTCATGGCAAGCAACGGATAAAGATGAACTGTTTTAAACTGTAAGAACTTTATAAATAATGAACATTAAATTAAAATTTTCTATATTTAAATGATTGCAATATGATCCTATCTGACCAAACTAAATTCTTTATTAATAGTGTTATTTGATGTATTTTTTTTCTTATTTATGTAAAATCATTTCCATTTATTTATTTTTTATTCTTTAAGTTTTTATCATGATTTTTTTGTTTTTCGTTAAATTAATTATATAAATGTTAAACTTAAGTCGGGCGTGAATGGCTGTATAGATTTGTAAAGTTATATTAGGGGAGGGTAATCTTAGGTTATTTGTGTCGTTGTTAGATGGGGTCAATGGATTGGATATATTGATGTAGTTAGTAGATGTAGTCGGAGATTCGCTACTGGCAGAATCGCTTCATACGCCGCACTCTCCCGTTTTGCCTATGGAAGGAATTATAAGACGCAGAGCGCAGTTCCTTTCTGTGGAGTTTTTTTTTTTATTGTTCTTCTCGTTGGATAGAAGTAATATTCCTATCTAATGAAAGTCAATAGCTTCTCTTAATCTTTTTGGTGCTGCCGTATTCCGTATTACATTGAATACATCAATGTTTCAGATGAATTGATGCCAGTATGACTGCGAATTTTAGCCTAAAGTTAAATAGGGATAGAATATTTTATTTTCAAAGGCAAATCTATGTGGTCTATTCATACTTGACCCTAAATAAAAATGCATTAAATTTAAGTTGTTTATAGACGCTTGCATGGATTGGTTATCGGTTAAGTATGTTTTGGGTTTTCATATTTGATCAAAATATATAGACATTCGATAAATAATGATACCTTACGGTGAGTATCTAAAATGTATTTATTCGGATGTCTTTTAAGTTATTGGTGACAATGCAAGTATCTTATGGTGAATACTATTGGGTTACATATAAATTTCCCTCCGCAATTGTCAGTAATCAATAATTTTGTATTTTGATCGTTTGTTTCTTTTGAAATGTTTTTGACCGTGAAATCTATGTAACCGATCTATATTCAACATTATAACAAACTTTCATAAATTTATATGTGCGAACTTAATTAAAATGTAAAATTATAATATAATAGTAATTAAATGTAAATTAAAATAAAGTTAAAAATAATGTTAAATGTTAAAATGTAAACTGATACTAAAACAATTTTAAATCTTATATATATATGTGCGTAAATAAATTTTTGTATGTTAATTACTGGCAGTGGCTTATTTTATTTTTTTTTATATATACTCTTAGATTATATTATTAAATCTCTGCTATTCCACTGAGCTAGTGACATGGGCTAACGACCGGAACCAAAATATTTAAAAAAAAAAAAATTTTTTTTTTTTTGATTTACGTATCTGCCTACTTTATAAAATTTTCTAGGTTCAAATGCCTAGATGGCGCCCCATAGTGCAGATTACGTAAGTCTACCTTCTCCGGATCGTTACAATATAAAGTGTAATTGTCTAATGTTTGGAGGGCCTTGAGAAGTGAAGTTGATAATTAAATTTAGGCAAATTAAATTTACAACTAAGTTTATCAAGTTGTGTTCTTTGTATGTTTTGGATGCCATTTTTAAATCTTAATGGGAAAAAATGAAAGTTGACTGGTTTGAATGTTGCACAAGATGATTGATGTATGGAACACCATTGTATAAACGGTAACCATTTATGACAGTCTTTTCTAAATTATAGTCTTTCATTTTTGCTAGACTATCAAATTCTGGTTTTGAATAAAATATTTAAATATTTAATATGGCATTATGAGTAATTTTATTATCATTAATTTAATGAAATTTTCAGTATTCAATTAAAGAAAAATATTTACTAAAAGTATGATAATTATGAATATTCAGTAATTATTATATAATATTTTTATTTATGTTAAAAGTTTTATTCCATTTGTATATTCTTTTAGATATTCATGAACAGACACACCCTATATACACATGCATATAATCATATATATCTTTTATATATTTAATAAAATGTAATCAGAATTACCTATGTATATATATATATATACAAGCATAAATCTGTATATAAATAATTTTTTTTTATATATAAGATACTTTAGGATCAAGCAACATTATGCGGCTTTGGGCTAAGTTTGATGCTCTTGTAATTCAGTTAAAACGGGTGATGCGACAAGTATCAGGAAGTGGTAATAGCCATTGTGCTCCTGTTGTTAATTGTGTGCTTAATAGGCCTACCATCCGCCTAAGAAAAAGAAATATGCAACAGCAAATTGTTGAAATTTCGAAGAAGGAATCTATAAAGAATGAGGTATAATAATTATCACTCATTACAGATGTTTTTATTATTAAATTTTTTTAAATAAATCATATCATTTATATTGTACAATTGTAAAAATTATAGACTCAATTTATTGTCTAATTTTTATAATTGACAAAATTTTCTAAAATATTTTCTATGAATTAAAATTAATTATAGTTCTTTTAAATTACTGGCCTTTATTTGTGTGCCTTTTTTTTTTATTTTATAAAAATAAAAAAATGAATTGTGTTCAAATACTGATGTTATTGTGGGAGATATTTCTAAAAACTATAACCTCGTCATACACTATAGTATCCCAAAGTTTTTATTAGATAAAGAAACAAGTTGCATTTTCTAATGCAAAGGACATTTACTGATATGTAAAATCAATCTATGCATGTAATAAATGATCATTTGATTCATGATGCTACTACAATGTTTTGGATTTTCCAAAAGCAATTGTTAAGAATTTAATTAAACACGTTTTATACATTACAATTAATTAAATATTTTAGTAGGAGTTCTGCAGTTCAGTATAAAAAATTGCAAAAATTTTATCAGTCTCTGCCATCATGAAAATCGTGGTATAAAGGCTGAGTAACATTTTTCTTTTTGATATAGAAAAGGAGCTTGTTGATGATATGAATGGTATTATTAAAGCATATGTGCACCAAAACAAGTGTTCAACATCTGCATAAAGATGTTATACTAAATGCACTTGAATTTTGTAGATTAATTTGAATTTGAAATTTCCAGCCAATAATTAACAGTTTGATTGTAAAAAGCAGATACAATAACAAATGAAAATTAGTCAAGAGTATCATAAACAGTAATCAATTATTTTTCAGGATATTATCAACAACATTAATTGTCACTGTGGAATTCAAAATCAAATCACTGACACTCCAAAATGAAAAGTGTTACATGTGTAGATTTTGGAATACTACAAGGAACACAAATAATTTTTATATACCTTCATGGTCGAAGTTTATTGAAACTTTTATATGAATACATAGCAAAAATTAAGTCTTCCAAGATTACTACAAGAACTTATGTTGTATCTGAAGAAAATCATTCTATGAATTATTCAAAATTTCATAATAGATTTTTGTTTTTGTTTACCATTTGCTTTTTAAAAATGACTGTTATTGTCAGCATTTATGAAAATTCATTTTTCTTAAATGACAAATGTATATTATTTTCTTTTATTCCTCAAAACATTTTTTTTTCAAAGGTGATGATTGACTTAGCATATAAAAATATTATACTAAAAAATTTATAGATTTATGAAAGAGATTGCTTTAAATTAATATTCTAGAAATAGATTTAAACTATTAATTCTTAAGCAAAGGATGGAAACTGTAAAGTAACCATTATTTAGTAATGCACTTGCTATATGTATAATAATTATTTTTTCAGTTAAAACAAATTTTATCCTTTTGAATTTTTGTCCCATCTTAAAACATAAAATGTTATTTAATGTTTCTATTAAGTTTCAAAGAAAAACTATGGAGGGCAATTTTTTTATAGTTCCTTAAAATCAATTATATTTCGATGGTGAAATTTTTTCTTTATTTGTAAAAAAAAATTATCGGAATTATTGAATCCGAATCATTAGTTCTCCATTTAGGAGTATTTATAATTATACATTGGTTCAGAATACAAAATCACTGGACTGCAATTTGATGTAAAAATGACAAATTTTCAAATGTCCATATTTCGGTCATTATTGTGCAAAACATTGTACAATTTTGACTTTGATAGTTTCCACTATACATAATTTTACTATATACAGTTTGTTACTGTGATAATTTTTTTTAAAAGTCTTTCTTTATAGAACAATAATAACCTTTTTTAAAAATAAATGTCTTTCTCATGGAATTGCTTTTCATATTGTTATTGCTTTCTACTTTTACTTGTATAACTTTTATAACTATTGCAAATCAGTTTACTTTTTCTATACTAGGTAATATTGCTTTTATAATTTTACTATTACTATAACAGGTTTTTTAAAAAATATGATTTATGGTGTTCTGATTTAACCAATGTTAATAATTTTTGTTTTTGATTCTGTTATTAACATTATTAAGTAAATATATTTCGAAGTCTATGCATATATAAACTAATTTATTCAGTAAATTTGATATTTGTATGAGGTGAAATCAAAAGTAAAGATAATTTATTTTATTTGCTTTATAAGGAAAAATAAAATAAAATTGATAATTTTTACATTATTTTTTAGTATAATTTTTTCTGTTTGCATTGGTTTACATGATTCTTGATTTGATCAGAGGTTTTTAGTTGTTCCTGAAGATATGTATACTATACTTTTTCCATTTTTTATTACTATTAAATTTTTGACCACATATAGTCTATTTTAAGTGTAACAAAGATCACATGTTTTGAAGAGAGTTTTCACATGTGGTTCGTGACTATTGTTGTTTGAAGAAATTTGATTACATGTTGTTCAACAATAATGTAATTTTATGAAGGAACTTCACATTTAGGATCTTGCAATTTAAGAAAATTGACAGCAATATTTAAATGCAAATTTAAATTTGTCCAATTTTTATTACACTATTATTAGAGGTTAGCTACTACCATCTACAAATGCAGTTTTATTAATGAATTATCATTACTTTTTGATTTCCCCTCATTACATACATGGCTGTTTGTAAAAACATATTCTTAAAGTTTATTCTATTTTTAGGCAACTTGTAATCTGATGGCAGCAAATAAGAAATTGAATAACACTGTTATCAGAACTCCTTTGCAAGTGAGTTCAATTGTGGACACTAATACTAACCAAGGAGATGATTCTTCATACAAAAAGTCATCTACAGATATTTCTCTGTGTTCAAAGGAGACTATTGTAAATAAAATTGGGAAGAAGATTAAAAATTCCAAGAAATCTTTTTCAATTCTACCATTTGATAGTAGAAAGAATGAGCAAGTAAATACATCATTCTTTTTGCAACAAATAAATAGAAATCAGAATGAAAATTCTAATCCATCTATCATCTTGCATCCCATTTCCAATACTCTGAATCAACAGACTAATACATCATTTGTTCTTCATTCTATTAATAGTAATCAAAATATTTCACAGAATCCTGTTTCTGTTCAAATAAAACCATCTATAGGACCAAATGTACCGCCTCATACTTTAAGCAGTTCACAAATTCAAGTTGTAGTATTAAAATCTCCAATAACTCTTACACACCAGCCAGACCAAAGTCAATTAATGCATTTAAAAATTAAAGATCAGTCATTACCAGTGAGTGATATCCATATTGTAAATACTACTCAACAACAAGTCTCAACTGTTTGTAGTAAGTATCCTTTTATTTTTTTTTAAAGCTACTTTTGTAATTTTAAAATATACTCCTATCATTGAATTGTGTTCAACCACAGAAATGGTTTTTATAAGTGAATTTGAAATTAAACTGATATTAAAAACTGATACTATTATTTTAACAATTTAGTTAGCTGTTATATAAATATTTGAAAACCAGGCACTCTTCACAAACCTGGGAGCTTAATTGTAAGTATAGAGGATTTGAACTCAGATTTTCAAATCCTCTATACTTACAATTAAGCTCCCAGGTTTGTGAAGAGTGCCTGGTTTTCAAATATTTACATATTAAGCTTGTATCCTGTCCATCCCTCTTATATGTATTTAATGGATACTGTCCTATACATGAGGGGTCAGAGTGACTTCAGGTCAACATGGGCATGGCAATAATATTAGCATCAGCATGGGATTTGAGTTTTCATCATCAGATTTTCAATGATATGAATAGCTGAAAAGTTGGAGGTTGCAGTGGATTGAAGCCTGTCCATTAAAGTATGAAGATTTGCTATCTTAATATAAACTGAGCATTGATTATATATATGTGTGTGAGATGATAATCTGGACCAACTGACGAGTGCTGGTTTAGCATGAAATACGTATATTGGTGATTGTTAATCTTTTCTACATGTGTGTAGTCATGTGTATCAGTTGTATGAGATAGTGTGGATGGTTGAAGGGTGCTTGCAAATATGAGTTCAAATCCTCTATACTTAGCTGTTATATATGTATTATCTAATATTTTATATAGAGCTCTGTAGAGGCATTTCATTACTATATTTCTAGTCATATTAGCCTATGCTCAGAAACTTCTCAAGCCATTTTAATCACATCTCATGAATCAATATATATATATATGAATAAGGATTTAGTTTGTAGATGTAGTTTATATGAGATGAGAGTATATTGAACATTTTATTTTTGAAGCTTAGGGTTTTATAAGAAAATCAAGATATATTATATAAAGAATGGAAAAACTTAAGTAAAAGGATTGAAAAGGCTGAGATTTTGATTTTTTTTTTGTTTAGGTCTTTATAATGAAAATGGGGACTAGTAATCAAATAATAGAATTAAATGAAACATCTTTTATTAAAATGGAATAGGAGAAAAAAATAATGAATCTGGACTGGAAGAGTCATTAAATAATGAATAAGAAGTAGATAAGTTTGCTGTGGTATATAATGATTTTAGAAGTAGGGAATGTTTAATTTTTGGACATGCAGCCAATGCACAGAAACTTCCCACTTCATTCAAGAAGAAATCATTTCATATTTTATTACATTAGTACTACTATTACCAAAATCATCCTTTTTTTTATTTTGCTGTAATATCTTATATAAATACAATTTATCCAAACCACTTCGAACACTTGTAAGCAAAAAACTTTTTACGTTTGGACTGTCCTGCAGTCTGCTTCAGAGCCAGTTTACTTTAATCCCTTAAAAAAAAACGTTTTTCTTTTTAAAGTAAACTGGTTCTGAAGAAGTCTGCAGGGCAGTTGAAACATAAAAAAATGTTTGCTAAAAAGTGTGCGAAGTAGTTTGGATAAATTGTATTTATATAATACTACTATTGTTTAATCAAAAAAATTTTATAAGAATTTATTCAATGAATTAATAAATAATTTTTTTGAATGTATATATATATTTTTAGAGTGAATTTACTGACATTATTTGCAGTATTAAAGAACATATAATAGGAAAATATGATAATTCATGGGCTAAGGCATTGTTGATAGTATATTAAAAAGTTTCCTTTGAAAAGATTTACTTTGAAGTATGCAATAAGATAAAAAGGTTGCTGGATCAAAGTGGAAACGGAATTTTATAAAACTATTGGGAGGCTTTACCTTCTATGGATGATGATGATACATTCTTTTAATGCATAAATTTAATTTTACTAAGTCTTTTGCTATAAGACACTGTTTTAGTTGTAATTGAATGTTATATAAAACGGGTTTAATAAGGTTATAGTATAATTCAGCTATTTGTTATTTAATATTCAGTCTTACATTAGAAATACTTATGTTTATAACTGTTAAATAACGAAATGTGTTGTTTATATATGTAATAAAGTCAGGTGATATCGCCACACACACTCAAATATATATTATTATTCTAATTATTTATTTCTTAAGCGCTTTTTCGAAGGAGCTATGCCTTCATTTTCAAAGCTATAGATAGATAGCGATGTTCAATTTATTTAAACCAACAGATGCAAATTATTTAAATTAGGTCTGCCATTTCTTCGAGATTGCGTAGAACATGTCTCTTTTATTTAATGAGTTTTCATCCAAGTTAATGAAATAGGCCTCCTTAATTTTCCTTCTTATCTCATGTCGTTCACCGCACATCACCTGCAGATTATCTGGTATGCATGAGTGGCCCGTAGTGATTTTATGCTGCGCAAAAATAGAAAAGTGGGAGGGGTCCGTTAGCGCCTTATTATATGCATATTTATGCTGCAGCAACCTTGTATGAACAGAGGCCTTAGTCTCCCCATAATATGCTGCCTGACAATTGTTTTCTGGGCAAATAATTTTATATACGGCCTGCTGAATGTTAATTGGAGGTAGTTTATCTTTGGAATTGTTAATGCATCTATTAAAGATAAGAGGTGATTTGTAACACACACTAAAGTCTTTGCAAAAAGTTGTTTGTAAATCTGTTAGGCAGCTCAGGAATGTCTTTTTTTACTTTTACATTATAATTATGATTTTAGACAATTTCTCAGATATAAAAGAATGGTAGAAACAGACTTTAGCATCACTATAAAGATGTGTTTCTCATTCTAAGAGTATTAGAATTTTTTTTCAATGAATTAATAATGCAGACAAGAAGATTACTGATTTATTCATCTTGTAGATACATTAAGTTATACCAATAAGAAAACTAAGAAGTAAGATAGTTTAATTATCTACACCTCTCTATATCTATATGTATACCTGTGTTCATCTGTTTGTTTGTATGTGATGTGATTGATCTAGAAGTTTCTGTGCATAGACAATATACTATGAATTTGTTAACTGTTAAATATTCATCCTGAAATCTTTATATATTGTAAACCCATATACTTTTTCCCTGTTGCTCTCTTCCAATCTATAATAATGAAATATTATTGCAATACTGATATCTTTTGTTCTCCACTTTTAGTAAAAGCTAATTTTCTGTTTTTATATTCCCTCTTCTTGTCATAAGGATTTAAACAAAAGAAGTCCACATTTTTGCCTTACTTTATATTTTTCCCACAGTCTGTAGCACTTAAAAAAATTCAATGTTGTCTTTTTTATCTTCACCTAATCACATATATAAGTCACATTCTTATTCCATTTTTACCTCCTTTTATTGTGATTCAAAAGTCCGGTTTTTGAACCTAATAGTAACAAGCCATTTCTGCTGTTTTTGAGTATTCTTTTATAAATTACATATATATTTTATTCTTACATACTTAAAGTATTTTTTATTTATATGCATTATACATAACTATTTTTTTTTAAAATTAATTTATGAATTCTCTTTTTTTACTTTTCAGAATTATAGATCTGTACTAAACTTCCTATATATTTATTTCTTATATAAATATATTGCAATATATAATCCCTAGCTATTAAATTTGCAGAATGTAAAATCTTTTTAGTCCACCCTGTTTGGTTTTTCTTGTCATAATTCTATTAACACCTATCTTTCTAATCTGTTTTTAATCACATGTTGGAATTTTCCAAATATTTTAAAATTTATTTTTAATTTTCCTTACTAAAAAAAAATTTACTCCATTTTCCCTTGAATAGCTTCATTTGCTGTTTATAATTTACTATCAAATGCATATTTTCTTACCTCTTTGAATTATGTAAAAATGTTTCAAATATTTTGGCTAATTCAGAATGCCTTTTAAATTGTTGAAGCCTGTACTATCATTCCTTTCCAAATTATTCTCTAAATCTTATATTTATTATATTAGAAACATGCCAGATTTTAGTCAATCCCATCTAAACATCTATACTCTTCTACTTCTGCAAGACAAATATCTCTCATTTACCATCCTTCAGTTTTATCCTTACTATAATTATTAATATTTTAGATTTTTTTTTTCCATTAAATTTAATTTTTGTTATTCTTTTTATCTCTGTTTTTATAATAATAATTTCATATCTTTTACACTATTTTCAAACACATTTGCAAAAAAAAAAAAGTTCCTATCTTATGTTTTCTTTTCACTATGCAAATTTCCATCTTATCTCCAATCTTCCATTTCGACCATCATTTTGCTTGGCATTGAACATTCTTTTTTCAGCCAAATTTTATACTTATTTCCACCAACTCTTTATTCTCCAATTGATTTTTATAAAAATTATCTTTATCAAGACTAATATCCATTTTTAACAATCCTAAATTTATTTACATATTTTCAAGATTTTTTTGCAGTTTATTTATATCCCTCTATCTTAAGCCTTTTTCCAAACTGAAAATGATATTAAATAATGGTTTATTTTCATATAATTCAACAACTGAATAACAAAAAAAATTTTCCATATGACTCTTTGAATGAAGTCTATTTTCTATCCAAATCTTATTAGTTCTATTTTTTAATATATAGATAAGTATTTTCTAATTAAAGAAATTATTGCTATTAATCTGTAAATAGTTATCAACAAAATCTTTACCTATTTATTCCCATATGACTCTCTGAATGAAGTCTATTTTATATCCAAATATTAGTTCTATTCTTTAATATGTAGATAAATATTTTCTAATTAAAGAAATGAGTGCTATTTTTCTGTAAATAGTTATAAAAAAAAAATCTTTATTCTATTACATATATAGACACAGGTATATAATAGACCTGTATATTTTCAGTTATTTATATAGTATTCTAATTTTCACATTCTTTCATTCAAGTGGAATTTTATTATTATCTATAATTTTATTATAGCTTTTGTTCCTCATATGTAGAAACATTTCAGTTGCCATATTATCTATTTCTGCTTTCTCTCTCTTTTTTTTATCTATCACTATTTAATTCTAAATCTGTCACTACGTTCATTTTTTTTTTAAATCTATCTTTCAACTGAATCAGATTCACTTACTCTCTATTATGATGGCTTTTATTATAAACTCATGTTTTTCTTTTTTTAATTCATCCATACTTTCATGATCTCCTTTAATGTAATAAGATGTGATGTAAAATGGCTTTTTGAATGAGGTTAGAAGTTGCTGTGCATAGACTATATGCACAAAAACTCTCATTAGCCAAGTTAATAGAATTAGCTGGAAACAGTGAAGTAAATATATGATAAAAAATTAAAAGTAAAAAGCTTGTAGAGACTTATAACAAATTTTTAAGAATCAATTGGAAGAGAAGGAAATGAAGATTATGCAGGAAAATAAAAGTAGATAAAATAGAATTAAAGTAGAAATTAATAAAAATGAATTTTAGAAATTAACAGTGCAGGAAGTAAGAGGATTTTGGAATTATACTAGAAGAGAAGTTGAAAAAAATTCTGCAATAAAAAAGACTTCACACTTTCTAGAAAAAATAGCAGAAAGTAATAAATAAATGATAAAGGCAAACAAATTAGGGAGACGTCTTATTTCTTACTGAACTGATTTGTAAAAAAAAAAAAAAGATCTCTTTATTAAAATGAGGCAAGAGAAGAGGTGAATAATAAAATTATAGAAAATTCTGCAATTAAAAAAATATTCTGTGTAACTTAATTAGTTTTATTTTTTTTTGTTTATGCCCATTTAATTTTTGTTTTAATATTTCTTTATGAAGCACCCATGGTTGCTTTGCTAAATAATTTTATTCATAATCAATCAGATGATTCATAACTGAGCTGCACTTCTCTTCAAATTGACATCTTTTTCACTTTTATATGATTAATTTTTTATTCAAAAACTTTCAACTAATGTATTCATATCTTTAATATCATCTATTATTTTTTACCTCTATATTTTTTATCCATTATAATCTTCTTCAAGCCATAATATTTCTTTTATTTTTAAAAACATGTCCAGTTTGACATAATGTAAGAGAAAGTAAACAGATCTTTACGTTGTTTGCTAAACAACTGTTTCCACTCTTTACAGTAATCGTGCTCTGTCTGTGCAGCTTAATATAGCTGTACAGTAATGAACCTAAGCTAAAGATCCCAGATCGAAGTTCAGTTTCGACACTTTCAGTACTCAAATATCACAAGATCTGAGTGACGTACCAGTCAATTATTTGCTTGTTCTGAGAACTTAACCTATTGGTAAGATTTCTTTGCCTCTTTATTAAAGGTTTCTCAGTTGATTTCCAGCTGAGGAAAATGACTAAAAACGACACTTCATTCTATGTGATTGCTGTGCTGTATCTATTATTTTAGTGCTCAAATATCACTTAGCCTTCCAGGTAACTGCCAATATAATAAATAAGTAATATATAAATGAAAACTTCTCCAATTATCTTTTTTATACGTAGAATTATATACAGAATTCAAAATATGAGAAGAAGGAAATTCACATAATGTCTTATATTATTACTATTGGTCCAATTTTTTATTTTTGCAAATATCTCTTTATGATTTCTGATAGTTTGTTGATTTGGAATAAAATTGATTTAGAAGTTGAAACATTTCTGTTTTAATTTTTCTTAAATATTATTTTTTACATTATTATTTTTACTATTATTATTTTGTTTTGGATTTCACATTATGTACTGCTATTTTAGCACTAAATATTTAATTAAATCTTGAACATTTAGATAATTTGCATTAAAATTATAAGATATTTGTAAAAATTTTAACTGAAGAATAAAAACTCTGAGCTCACTCAAATCCATTTATCAGTTTGTATTGAAAATTTTAAATTCAAACTATATATTTGCAGCATTGTTAATTATTCTCAAACTTTCAAAAAGATTCAAACTATATATTTACAACATTGTTAATTGTTCTCAAATTTTCAAAAATATATGTCATGTTTCATCAAATGATATGAAAGTTGAGTCTTAGCCTTTCACAAAACCAACCTGCTTATTATCTTTTTTCATCTTTATATTTATAAAAGATATAAAATTAATTTTTTTCCACATCAAATCTAGGAATTGCAGTTATCATAATGAATAAGTAATTCTTAAGAATAAATTTAGTTTTGTAAAGTTCTTAACAAAAAAAAAAAAAGCACTATAAATGATAAAATAAAAACAACAAAATGTTTTTATTAAACTTATATATATATATATCAAATAAAAATTTGTAGTTGAAAATAAATTAAAAACTTTTCTTTTTAAGGTTCTACTATGACAACCACCTCTGCACCCTCTCCAACATATAAGCAAATTGATCAAAATATAAATTCTTCAGAGCAAAATAGTAAAGACTTTCGATCTCCTAGAAGAAAAAGGTAAAATAGATTGTAAAATTCCTCGAAAATTGATATAAAAAACATATTAACATATATCTATATTATTTTGTTGGCCTTTTGATTTGTAATAGATTTCAAAGTATAATTTTTTTGATGAAGTATACAAAATAATCTCATATCAAAAAAATTTATTAAAATATCCACTTAATAAAATATTCTTTTTTTTTTAAAAAAATGATAAACTAAATTTTAGAAGCCATAAAATACTACTATCAATTTTCACTTGATAAACTAACTAATTTAAAAAAAAAAGGGAAACTAATTTTTAGGAAGCCACAATTTACTATAACATTCTGTAAAATATGTTGGATTAGTTCTACCATGTAATTGAATTGTTAATTATTTTTTAAGAAAAATTCAAACTTTATATCTTTCTAAATACATTAAAACAATTCAAATGTATTTAGAAAATTATGTATAAAATCTGAATTTTTCTGAAAAACTAAAAACTTAACCAGATATTCAACATCTAACTACAAATAAAATCCCATCACAAACTTTCAGATAATTATGAAATAAGATGTATTTGATATTTTTTTAAAAAATATTTTTGAATTATAAGAAAGCTATTACTTTTTTTTCACTTTCATTTGATATTAAGATTTAATAATTAATTAAATAATTTGTAATTAGAATAATTTTTAATATTTGTATAGCATCATAACAAAATAATTAATTAAATAAATTTGTATGGGAATTTTATAATTTTTTTAAAGACTTTGAATTGATTGCTTCAAAAAAAAAAAGGTGACTTTTTGTCCAATGGTGAATTCATCAGATAAAAACAGATTCCACGAATTTGCTGAGTAAGTACTATGAGATAATTAATACTTACTGTTACAACTATTTGGAAGCTGAATAAAATCAGAGAATTTCATAGATCATAGACTCTTTGATAGTCACACAAAGTCCTCCAAATCTATTCACAGAATAACATTAGATGAATAGATAATATTCACCAGATAAGTCATCTGTCAAATAATGAGGGTTTTATCATTTCCCCTCATTTTACTTGCTTGCTAATAATAGCTAGATACAATTTAGTAAACATAATTAGGTGGCCTCGTGTTTTATGTGGGGCTAGTTATATGAAAGTAAAATTTGAAACTTGTTGGATTTGAATCTTAGATTTTTTTCAGTTTGGCAAATGATTTCATAGTAAATACTTATTTTTTTTTGTAAATATTGTTTTTTTTTAATATCTCCTTCATATGTCTGATAGTTTATAAATTATAGGAAGTTTGTATTCTTCTAGCCTAAATATGTGTTATCTTTTTATTTATTATTATTTTTTAATCTATGTATTATAATAATGTATTGGTATAAATATATGTATTGTTATTATTTTTTGAGCATTATTGTACATAATAAATTATTAATTTTTTGATAAAATACTAACCAAAAAGCAGCTACCTTTTTAATATATTAATTTTTATATGCAAAATAAAATGTTTATATATATATGTGTATGAATAAAATTTTCAGTTTTTTTTACGTTGACATTTGGTCAGATATTATCTATCGTCATGAGTAATAGCCAGAATAATAATTAAGACAAGTATGAAACAGCATTGTTACAACAACAAACATTACACAGATGAACTTGTAAAATTTTATATTTGTATAAGTTTTATGAATATGTTAAATTGTATTTTATGTTTTGTTTTAAAATTCATCACTTAATATTTCTTATATTTTAGACATGCGCCTAAGAAGCGCCAGGAAACTCCTAATACTAAAAATAAGTCATCAGAAATCATGGACGTATCTGAAGATTCTGTAGATATCAATGTAAGTTTTATTATTTTTCATTAGAATTTTAAATTTTTGTTACTTTTTTAAAAATCTAGTTTAAATTATTTTTACTAACTAAATTGTAGTTTGTGTGACATTTCGAAAAAAATAGAACTATTTTTTTTGGAAACATATGCACTTTAAAATTGCTTCTAACATCACACTTATGTGGAGAAAGTTGAATTGCATTTTTTATTCAGTATCATGAATTTAGTACAAGCATTAAATGTTTTGCTTGATTTTTTTTTAGTTTATAAAAGTTAAAGCTTTTAATTATCTTTTGATATGCATATTTTTATCACTTGAAATATCAAATTAATTTTTTTGTATATATTTTTAAATAAAGGTTTATGTTGACTTATTACTAAGTACACTTAGTAATAGTGCACTTACTTAGCTTATGTTGATTAAGTAATTATGAGAATTGCTGTTTTTGAAGACATATCAGCTATGATAATAAATATTTAGAGAAGTTTTGTGCTTTATCATCTACAATATATGTTATTAATTATTCAAATTTTAAAATACTAGGCAATGATAATTGATTTTTTTGTGTATGTATTTCATCAGGTTATGAATATAGGACACACTATTCAGTAATGCCATTTTCTTTGGTCTATTTTGATCACTTTCAAGAAAGTAATTTTGCAAAAATTAAAAAAAGAAATATCTAATATTAAATAGATTATTATTAGAAGAAAATAGGAAGAGATATTTAATTTGAAAGATGGATGTGTACTTTATAATAAAGACACAAATATTAGAAGAATTGATATGTTTAACTTATGGATTTATTTTTTTCAGATATCTTAGTTATTAACAAAACATCATAAAAGGATCTATGAAGATTTCAGCCAGGAGATAGGTGTACTATATAATAAAGACACAAACATTAGAAGAATTGATATACTTAGCTTATGGATTTATTTATTTATTTTTTCAGATATCTTAGTTGTTAAAAAAACATCAATAAAAGGATCTATGAAGATTTCAGCCATCAGATAGATTCTGCAACTACAACCGTAGATTCAATAGGCATTAACTTTATGGCTCATAGTTTGTGTTTGTCCACATTTAAATAGCTCTATTGGCTGTTAAATTTCATTATGGAGCAGATGATGACAATGACCATGTTATAATGGAAAACACTGACCGCATTTAATTTAAGGTTTATCTCACAATAAGTAACTGTGATGAAGAATTAGAGAATTTTTATATTAATATATATAGTGTGCTTTGATTTAAACCAAATAATATTTTAAAATTGTCATGTGATATTTTAGTGTTAGAATTGGAAAATGATTAAAAATGAAGGGCTGTGGATGAATTTGAATGTGAAAACAGAAGTGAGAAATGTAGACTTGCAACAATTATAGGAAAAATGAACTTAACAAATTCGACTCGGGAAGTGATTGTTTACTAGTGAGATATAAGATTTGTGTTAATGTGAAGCCAAAGATCAAAGACTATTCTAACAATTGATATCTATTAATGTAAATACTTCAATGAATTTAAGTTAGGTCTTACAAAATGTTTTAAAATATTAAACAGAATTTCAATTTGATCCATAGACTTGAACAAATGCAATAGAACAATATCTAAAATCTGCTGCATAGCAAAGCAATAATTTACTAACAATTTTTATCCGAGACAAAGCAATGAATGAGGAAATGAAAGAGTATGAAAATATCAATTTAGAAAAATGGAATGTTTAGAATTCTGTAAAGGGATATAAAAAAGAGAAAGTGACGGCATAAAAAAATGTAACTGAAATTTCAAGAGAAAGCTATAGAATATATGTCTTAAAGATATAATTCAATATCTTGTTATTGAAGGAAAGTTTTTCAGCACTAAAAAGAAAAAGTAGCACCTTTACTAAAAAAGGAAATGTCATTATGAAATGTGTGGGAAAATTCTGTTAAGAATTATATAATAATAAAGGAGTTCCTTCAGTTATTTTTTTTTTTAAATATGTATTTTAAATGAAGAGTTGAGACATTAAATCTATGAAAAATGGAAAAGCTTCATGAAACGATGGAATTATTATAGATATTTTAAAACAAGCACATTAGAGCAATAGTAAATATTACAAGAGCTATTAAATAAACACAAGAAAATAGGTCTAAAAATAAATGCTAAAAATATTAATGTTCCATGGTTTTCCAAAAAAAATAAAATAAAGATTAATAAAAATGGATTGGAAGTTAATAATCATAAATTATCTTGGTCACAGTATTATGAATATAATCATAAAATTAAATTTGAATTGAGGGCTTTTAATAGAAATATTTAATATTAAAAGGAAATATGTGTACTTGAAAAGGAAAAAAATAAAGTGTATCTGTACTTGTACACTTAATAGAAGATCAATACGTAATCTTTATATCATAACCAATCTATAAGAAATTAGTATTGGCTTTAATAAATGGGGATAGAAAAGAAAATACATGAGTGAGAATAAGCAAATGGGTGTTCCTGTTATGCTGGGCTAGACATGTTAAATTGAATGATTGGAAAATGTAATGAGGCTTATCAAAGAAACCACATATGAGATGGGAACATGTAATAGAGAATTTAATTTTACAATAGCACCGATGCTAGCTTGAAAGTAGATGATAAGATAACATCAATCTGAATTGTGTAATAATGCATATGATTATTAATTCTTTAATGCTGTAATGAATAATGATGGATATTTTAGAATATTTATGACTAAATTATTTATTATATTAATTGCATTTTATTATTACACTTATAACTACTAAAGAAGAAATTAAAAATGGACTTATAATTTCTGTTTTGCTTTATTATGTATAATACAATATAGAACTATTGAAATTGTCTATATGTAATTTATTTTACTTTTCATTTTCCTAAATAAATAATTAGATTATATTGTTTATATACATATTATAATGGAATAATTGGAGCAAGTATATATAATAAAATGGGTTTGGATAAAGAACATGTTGTTTGTTTACTCATGTAATAAAAAGTATTAAGTATAGAACATCTATCTAATCTGTAAATCAGAGATTATTTATTTATCCTAACTTATCATTTCTAATTTATGAATGCCATGCAAATCAGAATATTTATCCCATGCATATTCATGCTAAATCTCTTTACTCTTGTTACCCTAGTTCTTAAGACTAACAACACTGGAAATACAGATTATGAGAAAAGGTTTTGATTGTTATGTTGGTAGTAAAGAAAAGAACACACGACAAAAATATAATATAATCTATCAAAATAGCTGATTTTCACAAATTTATTAAATCCAGAATAAAATAAATGAATGAGAACAACTATGTAAACAACAATAATATAACTTTATTACAAAGTATACATAAATAAAATATAGTACAAAATTAATTAAGGATTAACAAAAAAAAGAACATCAACAAAAAATAAATATCTGATGTGAGCAACATCTAAGCTTTTATTTGATCTATTTTAAGGTTTTTTTTTTTTTTTAAATCAAATATTTTTTAAGTCTGGAATATTATTATCATATCTTTTGCCAATAAATAAATAAATAATAATAATATATTGAAAACTATTTATATGAATTGTGAATAAAATCTATGTATCACGACTGAAATTCTTGTGTACCTGTAAGACGACAACTTATAATAACTATAAAACAATAACAGTTATATTGAACATGCATTTCAATCACTCACATAAATGTTTACTTGTTACCTATTGTATATATATGTAGATTTGTTATAATATGTTTCAGCTAAGAATTATTGTGGCTAATATATACCCCATTATTATATAAGTAGAATATTCACGTTTCTATATGTATATGCAATAACTATTTTTTTGCCTGCATTATTAAGGTTTCAATCCTCTAACAAAAATTGAATAGAACGTTAGGAATATGTTCTACAATGATTAATCAAATAATCAATGATACGTAAATATTTATTTTAATAATTTCTAAAAAATAAAAATGGCCAGTTTTATGCAAGAACATTTATTTTACTCTAGAAGTAATATATATTATTTTACTATCTCATTTTGATATGTATCCTTCATTGCTATTTGTAAAATATGTTTAAAAAAAATTATACTTATTGGTGTATATATTTTTTAGTTATTTAAAAAACACAAATAATATATAATCCCATATATATAATTATTTCTATTAAAGCTTACATATATTTTTAAATATATTTTATTGTTTATTCAAAAGCTTACATTCTGTTTGTTTATCATCATATGTATATCATCATCAACCATTATCAATCCACTGCAGGATGAATGTCTCTCCAAGTTTAATCCATCTTTTCCTATTTTTAGCTTTTCTTCTCCACATCACCCCTGCACACTTTCTTATTTCATCCATCCATCTCACATGTGGTCTCTTTCTGGGTCTTTTACAATCTCTTGGAATCCAGTTTAAAATTTCAATTGTCCATCTATTATCATCTCTTCTAACAATATGCCCAGCCCAACTCCACTTCAATCTTTTAATTTTTTCAATGAGATCAGTAACACCTGTTTTTTCTCTTACCCATACATTGCATTTTCGATCTCTTCTTGTTACTCCCAACATGCATCTCTCCATACTTCTTTGAGTGGTCTGAAGTCTCTGTATTGCTCTTCTATTAAATGTCCAAGTCTCAGATTCATAAGTAAGAACTGGCAAAACTCATTTATTAAAAACCTTTCTTTTCAAACACATAGGCATATTTCCTTTTAGTATCAAGTTATTTCTACCAAAAGCACTCCAACCAAGTTTAATTCTATGATTAACTTCATCCATTATGTTTCCATCAGTATTAATAATCTGACCAAGGTATTTGTAACTATTAACTTCTTCTAACTCATCATAATCAATCTTTATTTTCATATTTCGAGAAAATCTATTAAACATTACTTTAGTCTTTTTAACATTTATCTTTAGTCCTACTTTCCTACTTTCAACTGATAACCCCTGCAACATTTCCTGTAGCTCTAAAGCATTATTTGCAAAAACAACTACATCATCTGCAAAATCTAAATGACTTAAATAATCTCCATTTATTTTCATTCCTTTAGCTTCCTATTTTAATCCACAAAATACTTCTTGCAGCACTGCTGTAAAAAGTTTTGGAGATATGAAGTCACCCTGTCTTATACACTTTTCAATGTTGATTTTCCTACTATCATTATGTAATCTAATTGTTGCTGTTGCATTTTTATAAATATTCTTTAAAATATGACAATACCCTGGATCTACACCTTGATGATCCAATGCTTTAATCACTGAAGAAATGTTTATAGAATCAAATGCCTTTTCATAATCTACAAATCCTAAGCATAATGGTAACTCATATTCATTTGTCCTTTCTGTAACTTCTCTCAGTACCTGGATATGATCTACTGTACTAAAACCACTTTTAACTCCAGCTTGTTCTCTTGGTTGGTGGAAATCCAGTGTTTTCTGTAGACGAGTTGTAATTATCTTAGTAAAAATTTTGTATAAAACTGATAAAAGACTGATAGGTCTGTCATATCTTCTTTATCACCTTTTTTCAATATTAATATTAATACTGCATTCTTCCAATCATCTGGTACATCTTTATCATTTAGACATTTGGTATATAACTTTGCTAAAAAATTTTCTATTTCTTCACCTGCTTCTTTTAATATACCAATTGTAATTCCATCATTACCTGGAGCCTTCCCTTTCTTCATAAATTTAATTGCATGTCTCACTTCCTCATTCAAAATTCTGGGCAATTCAGAAGATATAATAGATATAGGAGGCACTTGTTCTTTATTACTATATAATTCTTGATAGAAGTCTTCTACACATTTCATGATGTCATCTCTCTTTTTAGTAATAATGCCATCTCTCTTTTATTGCAGATATAAATTTCCTACCAATACCAAAATATTGTTTTACACTCTTTAGACTTTTATTCTCTCTTACAGCTTTCTTTGCTAGTTCACAGTTATACTTTCTTATATCATTTTCAACTCTTTTCCGCACCATTTTACAAAATTTGAGATATTCAATCTTTTTTAATGCATCATTGTTGTATATCCTCATATTCTTTCTTTTCTTCATAAATTCTCTAGTCTCATTAGAAATTTTATTGGTCAATTGCTGCTTTTTTCTACCAACTATCTTTGTTGCAGTTTTTAAAAGTGTGTCAGTTATTTTCCTATTAAAGTCATTCAAATCTGAATCATGTTCAAAATCTACTAATACTTGAAACCGATTTGTAAGTTCTAATTTAAATTCATTAGAATGCTTCTGAAGATTAGGAATATCAACTGTAAATATAGTTTTTCTTAATAATTTTTGACTCTCTAATTTTGCATTAACATGTATCTTACATCTTACTAATTGATGATCACTTCCTGTGTTAAATTTATTAAGAACCTTACAATCTTGAAATTTGTATTTTCTGTTAGTCAAAATATAATCCATTTCTGCTGTACCTTCATTTGGATGCTTCCATGTCCATTTCCTTTTAACATTTTTCTCAAAAAAAGAATTCATAATAAGCAAACTCCACAAGTTTATGTCCTCTCTCATTTCTATTACCATAACCAAAATTACCTACAGCATTTTCATCTTTCATTTGTTTCCCATTTCTAGCATTAAACTCTCATAACAATTTTAAAATGTTGTTTACTCTGATCAAAAGCCTTTTGTACATCCATATAAAAATCTTCTACTACTTCATCACTATGAGAACTTGTTGGGGCATAAACCTGAATTATCTGCATTTGGTATCTTCTATTAAGTTGTAAAACTAATCTTGCCACTCTGTCCGATACATCATCAATCTCCACAATGTTATTCTTCCATTTTTTATTTATAATGAATCCTACTCCACTTGTATTTCCATATTTGTGCCTTTATAGTAGAGTATATGTCCACTTTTTAAATCAATTGTTTCTTCACCTTTTCTTCTAACTTCACAAAGTCCAATAATGTCCCATTTAATATAAGACAGTTCTTCTAACTCTTGCAATCTTCCTTCACTTGAAAGTGATCTGCAGTTGTAAGTACCCAAATAAAAAGTCGTCATCAAATGGTAGCCTGAGTCCGCAATCAGGGGATTCTTAGCACCCTCCGCCTTCGGCCACCAACCGCTGCCTTGGTTGGTGACTTTACAGCCTCCTGGGAATAAGGGCCATGATTTATTTTTGTCTGTCATGATTGTATATATTGGAAAAAATATTCTTAAACGGGGGGGGGGGTAAAAAGCCAATAAACTCTCCACGCTGGCTAATGCGTGTTGGTGAGCAGCCCATCCATGTGTGCATATACTATATGAATAATCACATAGTAATAACAGCTGCAATGACAAGAATGTATGGAGTGGACATTAGGAATTTGCCCTGCTTGGTTCCTTTAAGGCCTCCAAGAGGAATCAAAGGGTCTCCTTTCAGTTAATAGCAAACTCCTTTCTGCAGCCCGTATGTATATATAATCATTTAAAATATCTTTTAATAATATTAGAATTGAATTTTTAAAAAATTGTTTAAAATTAATAATCATGAATTGTTATTCCAGAATTATAATAAATTTATTTTTAACATTTATAATATTTTGTAATAGCTGAAGACAATAACAATAAAATAATGTTACTGTTTATATTATATTATTATTTTATTAAGTACATTATTTTCTTTTGCCCATTTTTCTAAAGTCCAAGGTCTTCTTTTTTCGAGCTCTTTGGGAACCATAGTGATGCTTCAAATAACTTTGTTTCATTGATTGAAGTAGTTATTGCTTTGATTGATATCTCTGTATTTTATATATTATCTCAATAACAGAGTAATTAATAAATCAATCATGAAAGGAGAGAGCTTCTTTTCAAGTTAGTTGTTTCTCCAGCTCTTTGGAAATTTATCTGGTGAGACTGGAAAAGTCACCCCCCCCCTTTCCTTTTTTTTCTTTGCTTTTTAGTAATATATTGTTCAGAAATTTCCAAAAAAAAAAAAAAGTGTTTCCGTTTTTTTATTAGTCTTAAATACCGGCTTTGTTACTTTCCCATTGCAAAGTCTATTTTGTATTTCTCATATATCATTCTTCTATTCAACAAAACTGATTATTGCAAATAAACTAAATTTTATGCATTATTGGTTTTTTTTTATTAAAAATAATTTGTGGGAATGATTTATCTTTTTTTTTTTTTAAAAATATTGATGTTAATACTGCTAATTTTTTTAAATAATAAATTAATATGTTCGTTTGAGTGTGTGCATGACTAAATCATTTCAATATCCACATGTACATCTTCAATTCTCTCATAGCCAGATTTTCCATTCATAGTTAAGATACATATTGTACTTTAATGTTTTAAAAAATACTATTTTCTTATATTTATAACAAAATTTTGTGAGTTAATTATCTTAAAAAAACAAACTAATTGAATAGTGTTTTCTCTCATTTTTTAAAAATTATTATTGTGTTTCTTATTAGATTTCCATTTTGAGTTAACTGCTTTAATATATATATATATATAGTGATGTTTGCTGTTTACTTGTAAAATGATGATTTATTATATTTTCATCTCTTTAATATAATAATATACATATAGTAATTGTTTTATAATTAAACATAAGCCCTTTTTTTTTGAAAAAAGGGTAAGAATTTAATTCATTTTCTATTAAAGAGTATATAACCAAACAAATTAAGTATGTGGAAAATATATTGTAATAGGATATCGATTGGCCCAAGTGATAACTTGATGTCATATAATAATACTATGGTAGTATAGGATGATTTCATGCATATAATGCATCATGTGTAATAGGAAATATAATATGCTCTACTAAAATTTAGATTAATTTAAAATATTTATTATAATAAAACATATATCAAATACCTTGTACAAATATTAAATATATAAATTGATAAACTTTTCTTAAATCAATTATAATTAAATTCTAAGTGCTAGGAATGCTAAATAAGAAAAACTTCAGTGTTGATGTATCTTAAAACTTGAGCTAAGTGCTTTTGATATACCAAGATATTGAAAGTGCTGATCTCAAGTTTTAAGATGTGTCTATACTGAAGCTTTTCTTATTTAGCATTTCTAGCACTTAGAATTTAATTAAATATTAAATATGAAAATCATTTCAATTTTCAAATTGGAATAATTCCAAAAGTTACATAATCCTTGTTTCAATTTCTTTAATAGAGTCAAAATTGCTTTAAATAAATAAGTAAACAATGGAAATTGTTTAATGTTGTATATTGGTTTGTAACACATATATTTGAGACATATATCTGTGTAAGAAATGAATATTTGTTTTATCTAATTTTGTTCAATCTTTGGTTATCATGCTGCCATAACATCAAAATTTTTAGTTGTAAGTTATTTTATTAACTTAAATGCCGGCATACTTTTTTTCTATTTTAATTTTTAATTTGGGTCATCATTATGATATGATTTGCAATCATCATACTATATACTTACATTTGTTTGCATACTTGCCTTCAGATTAATTGACATATTGCTAGAAGAGATAATAATAGATGGACAATTGAAATCTTAAACTGGAGCCCAAGAGATGTGTAAAAGACCCAGAAAGAGACCACATATGAGATGGATGAAATAAGAAAGTGTGCAAGGGTAACGTGGAGAAGAGAAGCTAAAGATCGGAGAAGATGGATTGAACTTTGAGAGACCTTCATCCTGCAATGGATTGATAATGGTTGATGATGTTGAACACATAAAAAAGTTTGGGTTCATTTTCATGGGTTGGAAAAAAAAAAAAAAATCTGCTAGTGAAATTTTGTTACTTGTGTAATTATTTTAACTGAAAAATAATTTATACAATAGTATAGTGTGATTTCATTTTGAGCATGTCGAAAGTGGAATTAGAAATTTGTTATTTTTTAGTATCACAATTTTGTTAAAATATAAATTGTCTTTTTTACATCCTCTTGTTTATTTTTTCTCTTATTTTTTTTAACCTTACCATCTTTATCCATTCATATTATCAATAATTTCACCTGTATTAATTGTAATGGAATTATGTGTGCAACCACATTTTCTTCTTTTAATTACATTCACATCAATTTTGACTGCAATATTTTTTTTTTTCATCTTTACCTTTGTTTTTTTTTTATGGACTTAGAATGGCTATATTATTTATTTATAAATGGCTCCTAATGATAATAATGAGGGATAACCAAGGAACTTGTGTGCATTTGACAAAGTAACATTCTTCATCACAATGTGAAACCCTCATTGGAATCAGTTGTTAATTTTAGAATATGTTAATGAAATTGTTATTAAAAATTTCTAATATTGCTATAAATTACACATAATCATATTTTGTTTTACATTATTTTCTTTAATATAATAATAATGATCATAATTATTTTATCTAAATATAAGATTGAATAAGCAATATATTATTAATTCATATTAAATAAGTTTTTCAAAAAAATGTTTTTTTTTGTATATATTCTATTTATATTATTAAATTACAATAAAATATATATTAATAATGTAAACATTTCAAAAGGACATGAGCCTTAACAAAATGCTACATTAATAATAACGTGAAAGGCTAAAACCTTCGCCAGAAGCACCTTAAAATGCTTATGTGACCGCCAATCAGATGTAATAATGACTGCACGTGGAAATCTCAATTCAAGAACACAAGCCAGAACGCGAGAAAAAGATGGGTCCCATTTTTTTTCTCGTGTTCTAGCTTGTATTCTTGAATTGAGAGTTCCACGTGCAGTCATTATTACATCTGATTGGCTGTCGCATAAGCATTTAAGGCATTTTTGTCAAAGGTTTTAGCCTTTCACGTTATTATTAGATTATCTGCTAGCACTTAATAAATTTAATATATTTAAAATGCTACATTATAAATTAGTAAAAATTTTGGAATTTAATTAATGATTTTTATTTTTCTCTTTTATTAGCAATTTATGGAACAATTGCTTAATAATACGGCTTTACACGAAAAACTTGCAGAAAATATTAATAAAATAGTTAGCAGTGAATTACCTGCACAAGTGGTTGAAAATCAGATTGAAGAATCTGCAGACAACAATCAGTCAATAAATGGAAACGATCAAGAGAAAAGATCATTTGAAAAAGATGGTTCTAATCATTCTGACCCAGATAGTTTTTTACACGTAAGTTTGATAGATTTTTTTTGTTTGGGTGAATCTATGTTTGTGTATACAGTCATTGTCCTGCATAGTTTAGTGGAATGGTAGTGTTAGATTCTGGAGCATAAAAGTCCTCAGATCAATTCAAGTACTGACATTTTTGGCGCTTGAACTTTTTATGACCTTTTGAGCAATAGAGCCATTTGATTATTTATTTTTTACTTATTTAATACATTGAGGATAAACTCTCCATATGTTGGCTCCACCAGTGCAAGCCAGAGCAATCAATGGATGCAAGTGCCTACTCATTCGATATCCACAGACTAGTTTCCAGCTTGTGGCTTTCATTGGTGAGGAGCATTAGCATCACTAGTGCAAGCAAGAGTAATCAATGGATGCAAGAAGGTTTGTGCATAAAATCACTATCTAGTGCCTATTCATCCAATATCCCCAGACTAGTTTCCAGCTTGTAGCTTTCATCAGGCAGGAGCATTAATGTTCACCAGTGCAAGCCAGAATAATCAGTGGATGCAAGAAGGCATAAGAAATGGTATCATGTGATGTTTAGTGGTTTATTTAATGCATCCATATATATTTGCAGTAGTTTGAGAATCCTCAGACCAAAGGAGGAAAAAGTACTTTCTTATCACTATCATTATTTTGATTAAAATATTGGGCTTGAAATTGATTCAGTCTAATGAACAGTATATTGATAAATAATTTTTGATATAAAACAATAACATTAAATTAAATTTTTCATCAAAGAAATTGCCATCAGGAATTTTATATCTAGATGTAAGATTAAAATAACTTTAATATATTGAATTATTTTTTTCTCAGATTAAAGCTTGATTTACAACAATTTTTATTTAAATGAGGCATTTATTTATATAGCGCTCTGTTTATAAATTGTAATAAACTAAGCATTAGCCTTTCAAACTAAAAAGCGCATGTTTGTTAGTTTGAAAGGCTAATCCTTAGTTTATAACAATTTTTATTATAAATTTATTTAAACCCACATTGATTACGTAAGTAATATTTACTAAGGCTGTAACCTCAAGAATATGCGTGTAAAAATACGATAGTAGGGACCTCTACAGGTCTTAACCACAAGCTTACACTTTGGAATAAAAGAGGGGAACCCCAAAATAAAATGAGGGGAACAATTTTTATTATAAATATTTACATCATGATTTCACTGAAATGAAATAATTTAGATATGAAAATATTTTATAATGAACAACAAACAGTATCACCATAAATAATTAGAGATTCCAATCAATGAAAAATTAGACACATCTGTTTAATATTTATAAGACTTCATGTAATAATCATATTGTCTTATTTTGTAAAATTTAAAAATGAAGCAATAAATTATATCAGTTTAAAATTGTATAAAAAAAAAATCCATAATTGAATAAAAACTCTTGGTAAAATTAGAGACTTAAATATTAATTACATTAGCAATGCTATTATATCAATTGAAGTCAAATTGATCATAATCTACTTTGTTTTTTCCAACTACATTTGACAATGTTATAACAATTAAGCTCCATGGATTTCAATAAAGTCTTTTATTGAATGACTTTAATGTTATTGGTTCATTAACATATCAGATCTGCTGGATTACTTTCAAGCATCACATTTTAGCTATTATACTCCAAGAAAGGAGCATTGAAATATCAGATAAGTTGAATGTCAAAATGGTTTATTACATTTCTGAAGATTCGAAATCAATAGCGCTAAAACATAATCTTAATTTCATTGAAAAGTTTTCATTTTTATTAGACTTTTGTTAAGTTATCTTTTGTTAGTATACTTATCAGCCTGATCTTGCAAGTTAATTTTGATGATGAATCTATTGATTTTAATTATTTATTAAACTGATTACCTTAACTCAAAAAAGAATAAAAAAAAAGTATATAAGATAAAACTATATTAACCTGCGAAATGTTTGCTCTTCAAGATTTGGGAGCTAAAGCATTTTATTAATTATTTGATATTGTGATCTGCCTGCAGAATAAAGAAATCAAATTATAATCATATGAAATAATGTATATATCAGTATAATTTTTAGATATATATGTAATTTAGATAGAAGCAAATTATTTTTCGCATGTGCACATGTATGAAAAGTAGTTTGCTTTCATCTAAATTACTTATATTTCTAAAAAAACATTGCATCTATTTAAACTAATGTGGTTTGTTATCGTAGGTGATTAAAATTGAGATATTTTCTCTTTCCTGGGATTGATTATTCAAATCTTTACTACAAAGAAACTGACTTAAAGATCTGGCAGTTTAATAAAATTACATCTATTGACAGCACTGATAATGAATGTTGGTTTATTTAATGAAAAGTAAATTCTAAATATGGCGGCCACCGATGTTTTTGAGTGCTCACAATTCATAATGCATATGAGAAAGACAATTTGCTTCCATCTAAATTATATACATATTGAAAATATGATGGGAATTTTTTCATGTATAAAATGATATAAATAGCTGATGTAATCGGGCAACTACCAATTAAACCAATATTGCATGTTGAGCTATATGATTTAATAAACAGCAGTATGTGTGAGAATTTTGAAATATAATGACTCTGAATTCCCACCAGCAATCAATCATTTATCTCTTTAAGTATATTAAATCAAAGATTTTCACAGATTTTAAGATATAAACATTGAAAACATAATGGGAATATTTTCATGAATTTTATACACCCATATTATACAATTTGCAACAAATATTTAAATAGATTTATAAAATGCATATAGTATGTAAATTTACTTAATAGCTTAAATATATGTATAGTATAATACTTCAAACTAGATATAATTGGAAGGGATTTAAACCCAGGCTTTCAAGTTTCCTTTAGTTATCCATTTCATCTTATACAACCAATACACATAACCATGTACATACGAAAAAGATAAATGATCTCCAATATTCATATTTCATGCTGAACCAGTACTCATCAGTTGGTCTGGATTATCATCTCCCACACCCATATGATGATCCAGACCAACTGATGAGTGCTGTTTTAGCACAAAATATGTATATTGGAGATCATTTATCTTTTTCGCATGTATGTGGCCATGTGTATTGGTTGTATAAGATGGAGTGGATGACTTAAGGGAGCTTGAAAGTCTGAATTCAAATCCCCTCTAGGATTACATCTAGCTTAAATTATATATACTGTACATGTTTTTAAATATTACATTTTTAGTTTTCCTTCTGCCCATCCCTCTTCTGTATATTTAAATGGGCCTAAGGCCCTGCATATGAGGGGTCAGATTAACACGGTCAACATGGGTATGACAAAACAAAATTGGCAAACGAGCTTTGAACATGCCATCGTCAGATTTTCAATGATACGGATGATTGAAGAGTTGGAGAGTGGAGAAAATTGAAACCTGTCCATTAAAGTTTGAAGATTTTCTATCTTAATATTAACCAAGCACTGATTATATATATTTGTGTGGGGGATTATAATCCAGACCAACTGATGATTGCTAGTTCAGCGCAAAAAACTTATATTGGAGATCATTTATCTTTTTTACATGTATGTGGTCATGTATATCAGTTGTATAAGATAGAGTGGATAACTAAAGGGAGCCTGAAAGTCTGGGTTCAAATCCTCTCTAATTAATAGCTTAAATAATTAGTTTGTTTAACAGCATTTGAGCATTATGTATTTGGTATTGTTTATTTAAGTAGTTTAAGATTTGCACTATTTTTAGTAAGGTGATTTTTAAGTCAAATGAAATTATTTTTGCTTTTTTGCATTGTCAAGGTCAGGTTTGTGTCCAATTTCTAAAAAATGGAATGTAGAAATTGGTGACACCTGACTTTGACATGCTAATTTGGAGAGATATGATTTGAGAACCATGAGAGAGTCAGTTGAAATATTAAAGAGACCTACTGGTTTAAATAGGGCTGATGAAGCACAACATATTCCAGCCAATGGAAAACTCTCATTTTATCTATGTCTTCTAATATTGACTTTAAGTTAATGGGTGGTGAAACTAAGAGAAATATACATTTTGATAAACTGCATATTCTGAATACTAAACTATTTCAAACCGATTCTCACGCTTCATCTTGCACTCAGTCACATTACAGTTTGAGATCGAACAAATTTTCTTTCAAGAGTTTACCTTGACAATGGTGGATGCTGCTAGTTCGCCGAAATATCAGTATATAATAGAAAATAACACACGGTTTTTACCCCCCCCCCCAAATCCTTTATCTACATCATACAACCATGAAAACATTAAATATAATATATATTATACCTATTTTTAGTCAGAACTTATTTACAATAATTATTTTCAATAAATGCATAAATAATTATTAATTATTTTTTATTAAGTTAGAAATTATTACATTTCATTTAACTTTATGTGATTAACAAAGTTTGAATTTATCTATAATATGAAAAAAGCAAATGATCTTGACATGCATTTTTGAAATCTTCACCTAACTCAGGCTAGGACCTCTCACAAAACTTCATTATTTTTGCTCTGTATTTATCATTAACGTATTTGTAATAATTTTTTTTTTTTTTTACTCTTACATCATGATCTTATCTATAATTAATAGCTTATTCTTATATTTCAAACATACTTTTGCAGACAAAAAAACAACAAATTGTCCATCTTTAACTTGATTCCATGCCTTTACACAGATATCTGAAATTGTGAGCAATATTGAACCATATTTGTTTTTTTATGTATATATACATATACCTATGATGCAGTTTAATTTTAAAATTATATATATTAAGACATCAACAAAAATAATTAACAAAAATAGAATAGTGTGGTTTTATGAAAAAGGCAGTACAGTAATAAAATCAGATACAGTCACAATTTCTATTTACATATGAATAAATAGGTCTGAAAAAAGCAAATGACTTCAACTTACATTTCAGGGATTCTCAGTTGATTCAGCCACAGTCTTTCGTATGTTTTCATTATTTTTGCTCAATATTTATCATTAATATATTTGACTGTAGAAGATGTCAGATATGTAAGTTCAAGAAATTTATCATTTGTAGATTAAGTTATAATAATTCAAACTAGAGGTAGATAGATAGAGACCAACTATATGTTTGACTTTGCATAGAATAACGAAATTTTCATGAATAAGATTCAATATTGCTTGTAAAATTAAAAAAAATTTCATTATATGAATTTAAATAATGTAAAATGATGCATTCCTTCCTATTAAATATAAATAATAATAATAAATTAACTGTTTATAATTATGTTGAATTAAGAAAAAAATGTAAACCAAAAACTAGCATTATAAATTGAAATCACAGTATCTACTAATAATATATCTGTCTGAGCAATTTGTTTTGGAAAATGAATCCACGGACCTGTTACTGGAAGGATCAAAACTTATTCAGTATTTATATAAACAAGTGTCTTAACAGTTATATGTAGTAATTAATAGATTTTCACCAGACTTTATAGATGTAAATATTGAAAGTATAATGGGAATTTTCATATATTTATCTGGATGCATTTCAATTACATTTCTAACTGGAATCACATTATTTAGTAAATAGTATTATGTTTAGACTACTTTTAGTTTAAAGGTGAGTCAAACAGAAATAATATTATTAATAAATAATGTGATTTCAATTTGCAATGCCAGTTTTTAATTGGTTATTTATCTGATTATATCATAGCTGAAATATATCTAGTTAAATGTGTGGAAGTTTCCATTATAATTTAAGTATTTAGTTTTATAAAGTCTATGAAAATTTAAATACATATGGCATGTGAAAATAATGTCATTCAAGAAATAGGCAATGTTAAACATAAATTTCTGCAATTTTGTAAGAAAATATTTAGTAGACAAAAACTGTACGGAATACATTTTTGCAAATTTATAGAAATATATATTGAATACAAGTAGTATTCTTTATATAAATAAAAACTGAGTTGTAAATTGTAATGAAATATAAATAAAAATTAATAATCAAGATGATATATTAACAACTTTTTATTGCAGTAAAAAAACTAGAAATATCATGTTTATCCCTTTAATATAGAAAAGAAAAAAAAAAAGTCAACTTGAGAAAGAAACTACCTTGAATTTGAAAATGATGTGTGTTAGTTTCAGTTATATATATTTAAAAATTTTATTATATTGTATTAAGATTTGTATATTTATAATTTTGTTATTATCATCGTCATTATTTTCAAACATTACTGATCTATTGCAGGATGGTCTCCAAGTTTAAAGCACTTTTTCCAATTTCTAACCTCTCTTCTTCACAACACAGTAGCAAATCTTCCTTATTTCATTCATCTATCTCACATGTGATCTCTTTCTGTGTCTTTTACAATTTCTTGGGACTTTAACTGTCGGTCTGTTATCATTTTTTCTAATATATATTGTGAGAGTACCACATGAGCCTCACCTAAAACAATTTGATTCGTTATG
Organism: Epiperipatus broadwayi; assembly: GCA_028023455.1. Lineage (NCBI taxonomy): Eukaryota > Metazoa > Onychophora > Udeonychophora > Euonychophora > Peripatidae > Epiperipatus > Epiperipatus broadwayi. The sequence goes on along the minus strand of JAQFVV010000042.1, from coordinate 94,583 downwards.
AATTTACCTGTGCCTATATCAAATTAACAGATATAAATAACTTACACCTATCTTAAGCTTTTCATATATTAGCTATATACATAAACTAATTAAATATTAAAATAATAATTCTAAAAATGAATTATTTTAATATATTTATATGCATACATAAATAAATGTTTCCAACTAATAGTATTTTTCTATTAATCAAAACTTGACATTGACAAAACCTTAAGTCCACATTGCATTTTATCAGTTGAAACAAAGGAAATAAACGTTTGGAGTTCATTACAAATTGTATATTTAAACAATAGAGAGCATGAGCATGATTATGTGATATGCTTTCAGGAGTTAATCCAAGTATAAAAACGAACTAATATTGTTATAATAATAATCTTCTATTTAGTTATCGAAGCAATAACTACGTCGTCGGTAAATTTAAATGTGTTCGAATTTAGAACACATTTAAGAAAAAAAGAAAATTCACTATTTTAAAACTTTCTTCAAGTAATTAATTTACTTACTTTTAAAATAATTGACTTATTTACATACATTTAATTTCAAATAAGAATGACGTATCGTAAATTCTAATAAATTTCACCAACGTCCTTCATTCAAGCATGTAAAAGTAATTTAAAGTGATTATTTAATATCTTCATGCTTTCACTTTCAAACACTTAAGATTCGCCCATACAAAAGCGTTTGGGTTCGAAAAGATAGATGGCCATTCTATCTTTTCCAAAGACTTTATCGTGTGGTTGAAGTGTTAGTATTCATTCATTTTATATTTAAAATCCAAAGCGCATGCGCGACAGTTTAATGCTGTTTAAATATTATTGTTTATAAAAAACATCGCGCTATATAAAATAATTGACTTATTTACATACATTTAATTTCAAATAAGAATGACGTATAGTAAATTCTAATAAATTTCACCAATGTCCTTCATTCAAGCATGTAAAAGTAATTTAAAGTGATTATTTAATATCTTCACGCTTTCACTTTCAAACACTTAAGATTCGCCCATACAAAAGTGTTTGGGTTCGAAAAGATAGATGGCTATTCTATCTTTTCCAAAGACTTTATCATGTGGTTGAAGTGTTAGTATTCATTCATTTTATATTTAAAATTCAAAGCGCATGTGCAACAGTTTAATGCTGTTTAAATATTTTAATATTATAAAGAACTAAAAAAATAATCATTCAAATTGACAAGGTTATAAGAGAAATCGTCTTTGAAATGAGTTTTTAAAATATATGTTTAAGAAGACAAAAATTTACAAAGATGTTCTCTGGCTAGACAATTTATGCCAAGGATTTCTGCTGATGTTTTAAACCTGAACATGTAAATTTATTCCTACTTGATGCCTAAAATATAATCATCATAATTTCCAATAAAAAAGCTGTCTTAATAATGGACTATTTTATTGAAGAAGATGTTAAATATTTTACTATGCAAATATTTAAAAGAATGAATATTTGGATTGCCTCTTCGAAGGATGATCAATGAACTTTTTCTTTCAACATTCATCATCATTTTATTTCGTCTAAGGAGGAATATAAAACCATTATTCTTTCTCGTCTTGGAATACTTCATTGTGCACTTTAATAACTCTTAAACTTTATTTCCTTTGGGGATAATTATATTTACGTGGAAAAATTACTTCGTATATTAAATTGGAGAACTGATAAGATGAACATTTTATTTTTATTTATTTAATAAAATCTAGATGTTGATATTTTGATATATGCTCTGATGAAAGCGACAGTTGCTAAGATAAAAGTTTTTAAATTTTTTCAATTTGGAAGTAAGTTTTATTATATTCCAAATTGAACCTTACCTGACAATTATCATAATTTCTTTCTAATCAATAACATAATTAATATAAGAATACATTCTATCGTTATTCTAGTGTGGATGGATGTTATCTGGTACAAACATATAACACACGCTGAATCATTTTATTGACACAATACGTAGATTTATAATGTATGGTGGTATTATTTATTGTACACATGATTTTAAATTATATATATGTAAATAATTACATTATGGTTTTTTTTGGATGTTAAATAGTTTATTATTGTATTATATATAAGCATAGATTATCTAAATTTTAATATTTTTAATTATTTATGTGATAATATTTTTGTTTCTATTACTGATTAAAATGTGTTAAACTTGATTTTAAAATTAAACACATCTCATTTGTTTATTTTATTTAGTCATTTTGTAAAACCAATAATTATAAATATACATACTCACGCATATATATGTTAAATCAACTTAGTGATTTAATATTTATAAAGAAGTTATATATAGCTTATACTAAATTTATCATTACTATGGAATATTTGTGGAAATGCCTGAAGAGAGTCAATTGCGATTTCTACTCTGAGCTCGAATTCCAAGAGTAACGAGGTTATTAATAGAGGAGTGGATTGGATTATATTTTAAATCACATCATCCATGGCATTCTATAAGAAGACTCAAAGTCCGAATATAGTTAGATGCGACTTCTTCGAGTCCTGAAAAGGATTGTCCCGTTATAATATATAACGTTCAAATGTGTTAGACAATATGTAAAACTTTAATATTTTGTGTTAATATTAGAAATACACACACTTATATAATTTGGAAAGCAAAACTATATATAAATCAAATCAAACCCAATCACTGAATGATAAACTTTTGTTGATTCTTCTAACGTTTTCGAAGGTATAACCTTCATTTTCAAGAAGTACACAAAAAAATCTCTTTATTTTCCACAAAGTGTAAATATGTTAAATAGGCAAAATATGCTAATAAGGTAATAAGGATAATAACGTTTAAACTTGCCATTTTTTCAATATGGCATAAAATGATTCTCTTTTATTCATCACGTGTTCATCTGATATGATGTAACACACCTCCTTCACCTTCCTACGCAGTTCATGCCACTCTCTACACAACACACTGGGCCTATCCAGCCTGCACTGATGGCCCTCAGCCAATGAATGCTGCACAAAAATAGAGCGGTGAGATGGGTCCACTAAGGTTTTATTATACGCATATGCACGCGGGGACAATCTTGTTTGAACAGATGCCCTCGTTTCCCCATAATATGCAGCACTTGTTGGCTGAGGGCCATTAGTGCAGACCGGATAGGCTGAGTGTGTTGTGTAGAGAGCGGCATGAACTGCGTAGGAAGGTGAAGAAGGCTTGTTACATCATATCAGATGAACACGCGATGAATAAAAGAGAATCATTTTACGCCATATCGAAGAATTCGCAAGTTTAAACATTCTTATCCTTATTAGCATATTTTGCCTATTTTGCATATTTACACTTCGTGGAAAATGAAGAGATTTTTTGTGTACTTCTTGAAAATGAAGTTTATACCTTCGAAAACGTTAGAAGAATCAACAAAGTTTATCATTCTGTGATTGGGTTTGATTTGATTTATATATAGTTTTGCTTTCCGAATTATATAAGTGTGTGTATTTCTAATATTAACGCAAAATATTCAAGTTTTACATTTTTTCTAACAATATGTTCAACCCAGCTCTGTTTTAGTCTGTTAATTCTTTCACTGATGTTAGTGATACCTCTTCTATCACGTATATATTTTGGTTTCAATCTTTTCTTGTTACTCAATTGCTCTTTTGTTAAGTGTCCAAGTCTCAAATCTGTAAGTAAGAACTCATAAAACATTTACTAAAAATCCTTTTCAAACACATCTGTTTGTAATTGTTAAATTTTCTAATCATGATTATCAATCTTTATATTCTTCTTTTATGAAAATTCATTGAACATTACTTTAGTTTTATTAATATTTATCTTTAGTCCTAATTTTTTTATTTTCATCTCATAACTCTATGCAAAATTTTCTGAAGTGCTGAAGCATTATTTAAAAAATAAGTCCATCATTTGCAAAATCTAAATGTTTAAATAATATCCATTTAATTTTACTTTTTTAGTTTTCTATTTTAATCCATAAAATACTTGTTATAACTGCTATAAAAAGTTTTGTAGATATGGAATTACCTGTCATATATCCTTCATAATGTTACTCTTTTAAATATCATGCAATCTAATTACTGCTGTTGCATTTTATTAAATATTATTCAAAATATGATAATATTTCAGGTCTATATCTAGTTGATCCAATGCTTTCATCATTGTAGAAAGAATGCCTTTTTATAATTTAAAAATTCGAAGCATAATGACAATTCATACTCATTGGTCCTTTCTATAACTTCTTTCATTATTTGGGTATGACCCACTATGCTAAAATCACTTAAATTCAGGTAGTTGTTTGGATTGTTAAAAACCAAAGTTTGCTGCAATCGTATAATTATTTTTGTAAAGATTTTGTATAAAACTGATAGGTTTGTAATTTCTAATGTCTTTTTTATCACTTCTTAAATATTAATATTTCTACTGCATTCTTCTAATCACCTGATTCATCTTTATCCTTTAAATATTTGATATATAAATTTCACAACAATTTTTCTATTTCTTCATTTGCTTTTTTTAAAAGATCAATTATAATTCCACCTATTGCTGGAGCTTTTCCTTCATTATAGATTTAATTGCATATCTGTCTTTTTTATTTAAAATGCTGGGCAATTCAGATGTTAATAACTATGGGTATATTCATTTCATGATGTATCTCTCTTTTTAGTAATATTTCCATCTTATTTTCTTATTGCAGAAATAAATTTTCTACCAATACTACGATTGTTTGACTTTTATTCTCAGCTATCCAAATCACAATTATATTTTTTTATATTGTTATTAACGCTCTTTTGTACATTTAACAAAACTCTAAATATTCAATTTTTTTAATGGATCATTTTTAATATTTTCATATTTTTTCTTTTTTTCATGCATTGTCTTGTCTTAGTAGAAAATTTACTGGTAAATTACTGCTTTTTTTGCTGTTGTTGCACTTCTTAATAATATATCAATTATCTTATTGATTTTATTCGAATCTAAACCATCTTCAAAATATTAATATTTTAAAGTGATTTGCAAGTTTTAATTTAAATTTATTGGAGGGTTTCTGAAGATTAGAAATATCAACTGTTAACACTGTTTTTCGTAATAATTTTTATCTCTCTAGTTTTGCATTAACACATATTTACATCTAATTATCACTAATTGATAATGACTTCCTGTATTGAATCTATTAAGAATATTACTGTACCTTCGTTTGTATGTCTCCATGCCCATTTCCGTTTAACATTTTTCATAAAAAAAGAATTCCTAATATACAAGTTTTTTTTTTTACAAATCTTTTCAGATTTCTATCCCATAACCAAATTTTCCAGCATCCTTTTCATCTTTTCAATAATTTATCAATTCTAGCATTAAAGTTTTCCATGTCAATTTTCAAAGTTGTTTGTACATCTGTATAAAAATCCTCTATTTCTTTATTACAGTGAGATCTTATTGGGGCATAAACCTGAATTATCTATATTTTGTATCTTTCATGAAATTAGATAATTAAACTTGATATTCTCTTTGATACACTATCAGTCTCCATAATATTGTTTTTGTTTATAATGAATTGTTTGTGTTATCAGTATTTATGCTTTTGTAATAAAATATATTTGTACTTTTTAATGAATTATCTTTTCACCTCTTTTTGTAACTTTATAATAATATCACATTTAATTCATGTAATTTTTCTTCACTTTAATGTGATCCAAATTTGTAAGTACATAAATAAAAAATCATCATTGTATGATAGGTTGGGTCCATAATCAGGGGATTCTTACTACCTTCAAATGTTTGGCTGCTAATTACTATCTTGGCTGTCGACTTTACTGGCTCCTGGAATAAAGGCTATAATTTAGCTTTGTTTGTTATGATTGTAAATAATTAATAAAGAAAAAAAAATTATTTGCATACACATTCATTTTGCTTTCAAGAAAATTGAAATAATATTTCAATTAAGAATTATCTGACAACTGAGAAGAAAGACCACAGTGTTTCTTGATGTTAAACTCAGAGATAAAAGACCATTATACTTACTATACTAGCTGATGTATGTTGTGAGCAAATCTATCCAAGTTCATATAATAATAACAGCTACAATGACAAGAACAAATAGAATGACAAGAACAAATAGAATGAATATTAAGAATTTGTCCTGATTGGTTCTTTTAAGACTTCTAAGAAGATTCAAAAGATTTTGTTTCAGCTAATAGCAAATTTCTTTCTGCAGCATTATAATTTTGTATAATTTCTTTATATGGGTAAAAATTTATATAATAAAAATTTAAGATATAATTTATCATAAAAGAAAATAGCAATTTTTTTTTTTTAAAGAAATATCGTGGACATATTTAGTTCTCCAAAAATATTGTATATTTATTTTCTCAACCTGATTGCTGATAGTTAAAAAGATTAATGAATAATCCAATCATAAGACTTAGTTTTGTTCTTTATACATTTTTATGATGTCACAATTTATTAAAGTTTACAATGCAGTTATAAAATTAAGATGTTGAACAAATTATGTTTAAGAAGGTGGCCTACAAATTGTTCATTAACAATAAGGAAGTGTTATCATTTCATTGTAGTCTTTGCTGCTTAGTTATTTATCTTCAGGCAGAAAATTTAACATATATAATAAGTGTAATAATGCTCAAGGGCTAAATGGGTTTGTATATAATCATTAAAAATCAATCAACACTTAGACAATCCGAATATCAATAACAATCAACAATTTCAAACTATTATCAAAGCAACCTCTTTTATTGTTAAAAGGAGATTGTTTTGACACCAGTTTGGAATTGTTGATTGTTATTGATATTGGGATTGTCTAAGTGTTGACTGGTTTTTAATGATATATATATATTATAATATGAAGAATAAAAATTATTTTATGGAAATAATCATCTAATTTATGTTTGCACATATGCAATATGTATAATAAGATTTTTTAAAAAAATGTTTAAAGAGAACTTGTCGGTACATAAAATAAAATGGCTTTAGGAAAGTGTAGGATAGAAAATTATGTAATTTTATGTATAGTAAGTATAACTGGATGTATATAATATTTTGTATACATGTACTTATCTATATGTTTTTATATATTGCGTGTATTTTTTTTTAAGGAAACAATCATGTCTGAAGATGCTATTAGGGGGATTGTTGAGATGACTGAATCAGATCCTGCATTTGAAGCATTACTGAATCTTTTCAATTTAGGTAAATTCATAAAAAATATACTACTTCTTCAAAAGAAACTAATTATTTACCCAAGTTTGAAAATTGTTTTATTATTTTTATTAATGAAATAAATCTCTAACAGAGAATAATAATAATAATTTAAACAATTATATTTTTTAGTTGTTGTATAGTTTTTGCAAAAAAAAAAAAAACCCTACAACCTGATTTAGAATTGAATGCAATTCTATTGGCTACAGCTGAATCATATATAGATAAGAATGACATTCTGAGAGTTAATGGTTTTTTGTTAGATTTCATTTAAAGAAAAAATAATCTATTCATTAAAACTGGATGGACTTTTTGTGTTTTTGATGCTCAAATATTACTTGATCTGCTGAACAACTAACCATAAAATCTATTTAATTATTCTAAAAAGAGTATTTTATTATAATAAATGCCTATATGCATAATAAAGTATTTGTAAATGTGAAGTTTTATATTTAATTACAAATTAAGATTCATAATTCAATATGTTTTTAATATGAATATATTCATTTTTTGAAAGTTTATGAATAGAGGTTCTTTAAAATAAAAATGATATTTAATGATGACTGCTGTGTCTGCAAGTATGACTGGGTGGCCAGCAAATGAATATATACAATAAAAGACACAAATATTTTAAGTAATCAGAATAGCGAATAGTTTATAACAACACTATCTCTACAGTTCGCTAATGTTCAATTCCCTCGATGTACATTCAGGCTGGCTGCTACAAAGCGGTCCACAGTGGGCTAGGTTTACGCACACCTTGGCCCCTGTCCAGTTTAACTGTACACGAACACATCGTAGTGTAGCACTGCGACTGACTATAAGCTCCTTACAGCTTCTGTCTCTGCAACAATCCACCAGTAATTTCACTTGAAAAACGCTGGAAACTCAACTCTTCATTCAGCTGCTATCTGGATAGTTTTCTCAAGCTTCGGTCTCTCAATCTCTGTGGGTCTATTCAGCTATGCCTGTGAACTACATTTCCACTGAGTGCCGGACATTAACCGAAGCACTGACACTAGATCTCTCCTAACGGAATTGAACATGAAAGTCAACTGGAGATGTATTCGAAAAATGGCCTGATGTACTTGTTACATACTCTTTTTATAGCTTTCTGATAACTGCAACAATTAATTATATTCTCCAATAAGTTAAGGTCTCTTATCTAGAAATATTTGCAATCAGCAAATATTTCTTGGAATTTTGTTAATCGCCATTATGTTAATGCATTAATTAAATTCCTCAGTTATCAGTACGCGATCTAAAAACAATCTCTTGAATAAATTCTAGTTTTTCTGGAGTGCACAAACTTGTATGCAATTTTTACAAAATACAATACCTTCCCCCCCTCCAGAAAAACCCTTTTGCAATTTCTTGGTGTTTTGTTTTTCTATTACTACTCGGAGGAAACATTTCCTGTTATTTCGCTCAGAAGTGTTAGATTCAAAACTGCTGCCGAACTTCTTTGCCAGTTACAAGTTAAATGGTGACTGCACAAGCGTGGTGGGACTCAGCTTTCGATGATGACTGTGCAAGCTTTTTATTTCCAAACTTTCACTGTTGTTACATCATGTAAACTTGCAGCGAATACTTTAGCCATTCACTTTCGTTATTAACATTTTACTAACTGGGATTTCCATTTTCACCTGTTTTCTCCGTCTACGGCTGCAAAACTTATTCACTACTCACATGTTCAAAATGCGACTGTGCCAATTGCTGTGTCCAGCGGCACTCTATTGCCCACTGGATTGCAAATATAAATAACACAATTAATTGCTAATTAATGAGGCAATTCGGTAAGTACATATTAAGTAACAAGAATTTATTTACAGAGTTATACGAAGATAATCAATCTTGTTTAATATATACATATATGAAGATTATATACACATGCTATATAAATAACAATAAGGGCCCGAAGGCATAACAAAATAATAATAAGATCAATACGACCTGTTTACAGTTCCTAAGTTTACTTTTGAACATCCAGAGATAAACTTCTTCGCAAGGCTAAGTGAAGGAGGGAGCTGACCGGAGCACTTGAGGAAATGGCACATCTGTCTTTCAAGAGCTTCACTTAGCTAGTATCTGGTCCCAGTTCTATTCTAGATCTGTTTCACGCTCTCGTTTTTTGTGTAGACTCCCTTGATTGGCCATCCACTGTCCATGTGGTGGTCATCTCTTGAGTTACCATATTCGATCCCTGATCAGATAATGCAATTGCCATTGAATTGTCTATTTAAACAATGTTTCTATTATCATTAAATCTGATCAGGAACTAAACATTCAGGGTTGCAATGGCTTTGATCAGAAATTTAAGAAAACATATTATACATTATAAACTTTGAAGGATTGTACTGTATCAATCATCATTTCACAAATAGGTCATGTTTTTCTTTGATATAAAATTTGTTTTTTAAATATATATGTCAAATCTTAAATTGATGCATCACCTTGATAGAATTTTTTTTGTAAGTTCATTACTTATATTCATTGAAGTAAATTAATTTTTTAGTATCAATTAATGATTGCTTACTAATTTTTTTTTGCATTGAAGTAAATTAATTTATTAGTATCGATTAATGATTGCTTACTAATTTTTTTTTTTTTTTTTTGGAATATGTAAGTTCACCCATATAGAAAACAATCAAATGTTATTTAGCTGGGAAAGAAAAATAATTTTTATTTCTTTATAGGATTTTTATGTTAATCTATTTAAATAAAACAATTATTTTACAGTCTAATTAAAGCCTTAATTAAAAGTACGGTACTAAATTTTTATGTTTTCAAATATTCTGTAATCATTGGCATTATTACTTAACTTGTTTCTTATATTTATTAACTAAATTATAAGATTTTTTTAATGCTTTGTGGCTGCATATATTATCTCTTGTTCAAAAAATTCATTCTGATTTTTGGATTATTTTTTTTAATATATATTTAGTAACAAATGATGTTAATAGTGTATAAAATACCATAATAATTAAAAAAAAAAAGGATTCTGATTTGAAATTTATTATCTATTTAATTTCTTTTTAAAGTCATTATTATTTTTAAATTAGTTTATTTTTAAACTGCTAAAAAATAATATGCTAATATTATTAATTATTATTATTTTTTTAAAAATTAATCTGTAGATCGACAAGATTTGGAAAAACATATACCTACTCAAAGTCCACTTGACATGCACGAAAAAGGTTAGTAAAATAAATAAAACATGCTGTAAATTTTATATCTGTTGCTGTGTATTAGCAGGTTTTTTCCCCCAAAATTATAACTATATAAAACAATATTATATAACCGTTTTTCAAATGAAGATGTCTTTATTTGCTATATGCGTACTTGTTTCAAAAGTGAGATTTTTTTAAATTTCACTTTGCCATCCTAACTCCAGGTTAAAAAAAAAAAAGTGAGAGACATTAAAAAATGAACACATTAAGTTAAAAATAAAGTTTGCAATGACTATATAAACCAATCATTCAATCGCAAATCCATTCTCACATATCACAATCTACTTTTTTAATCTCTTTATTTGATTTCTTGTGATGCTATCTTTTAAATCTTTTACAAAGCAAATTTTTTTTTCAAATGATTTGTATTTCTTGCTTAATTGTGACTGTTCTATTCTTAGCCACATCGATATTATATATTTATAGAAAATCTTTATAATCATATTTGTCTGGCTTTTCCTTGAAAATTATTTCTAAATTATTTGTTATCTATTTTTTTTTAGAAATTTTTACTATTAAATGTGGATTAAATATCACCGTATTGAGAGAAATTGGCAAACATCACTTGGTCTTATGATTTTGCCATATTCTTTTCAGAATATTGTGAAGCATCTTCAATGAAAATTTTTCACTGGCTTTGTGTTATATTAATAGAAGTTCATGTCTCACTTTTTTTTACATTAGAGGAATAACCATTCTGTATGTAATGTAGTTATATTGTTATTTGCAATTACTCACAACATTTTAAATGAATGTGGCAATTCTAAATTCAGAAAAAAAATATAATGATAGTAAGGATGAGTTTTGTGATATTAAGCAATAACTGAATCATAAATATATTCTTATATAACATATGCTGGTCTTTTAATCTTTGCATTTGATGTCTTCTATTTTTTAATTTTTGCTGCACAGGTTTATCTTTTTGAAAGGCTTCCATGTCTTGTTTCATTATACCTTTCCAATATATTGTATTTGTAGCCATAGTCTTCCAGTGTTATAATGGTAGGAAGTTCATGTTTTATTTCAGTATAATAAATTTAGTAGAATAACAATTCTATCTGCTATTACTATAAATGAAATAGTTATATTCAAATGTGAAAAAAAAGATTTGCGATCTTAATGAAATTACAGCACTACACAAAAAAATTGTTAGTTTAAATACGCACTAAACAAATAGTAAATGATTTTAGTTTTTAAATAATATTTTTAAAATTCATTAACTATACATACAATTTCACACTAAGAACTTTTAAGAATGACATTCCCAATCAAAAAAAAAAAGTGATTTATGATCTTAATGAAATTATGCCAATACGCAAAAAAATTATTACTAAACAAATAATAAATGATTTGGGTTTTTAAATAATATTTATAAAAAACTTTAAGTATACTCATACGATATTTACCGTGTAATATATAACAGGAATTGTTGCCGTAAAACAAAAAATTTAATATTACCACAGAAAATGGAGATCTGTATTAAAAAATTTTCTGTCCGAAAATGTAGCACATGATTGCAGAGTATGCTGGGATTTTCAACAGAAATGCTAATAAACACATTTTTTTTTATAAACAAATTAAACCAAAAAAAAAAAAAAATGGAACAAAAACCACAAAAAAAAAAAAAAAAAATTAAAATGGAACAAAAGCCACAGATAAAAAAATACATATTAATTATGAGACTGAAAACATCGAAATATTACAAAAAAATCGGATTTAGTTGATAAAGAAAAACACGTTTCCACACAGACTGGGATTTTCAACAGAAATGCTAATAAATGTATTTTTTTGTTATAAACAAATTACCCCCCCCCCCTCAAAAGGAACAAAAACCACAAAAAAAAAAAAAAAACACATTAATTATGAGACTGAAAATGTCGAAGTATTATGAAAAAAAGATCGTGCTGATAAAGAAAAACACTTTTCTACACGTATACTCGCAGGATTTATTTTTTTTCAATTAGACATTGTTGCGGCATTACACATTTATTGTGGGTGTGGAAAGGCCTCCTATCTCCCCTACATTGCAGCTTTAATACTAAAGTACCCAAAATCATATTCTTCAACTAATAACCTTCCAAATTAAAAATTGCTGAAGAAATTTCTTTCATCACTAGTTTATAAATCAATTGAATGTTTTTTTATTATTATCATTGATTACTAAACCAAAGATTTTATAAGTTTCGTTCAAAACAAACTATGTTTTGTAGATTATTCTTTGAATTAGAAAGAAGAGCACATTTATCAACAAGATGAAAAGTTCTTATTTTTGCTTTTAACAGATTCAACTTAAAATTATCATCAAATCTTTATTGCAGATGAAGATAAACTTTATCATAAAAATAGAAAAGACAAAGTTAGTGTTGATAACCAGTTCTCATTTCAATTGTCATGAATTTTTTCCCATTAGTAATAAAGATTCTTCAAATACCATTATGTAGAAATAATATGAAATGAATAAATTTCAATAATTACCAGCTAATTTCAAACAGAACCACAAAACCTTTCCACTGACTAAATCAAATACCTTAACCAACTTAATAATAGTAATTTATAAGTCACATTTTTGCAAAAATCCCATTTCTTACTTGATTTTTAAAAACTACACAATGTCTAGTAATCGTCATATATGATTGGGAGCAACATGTTTAATGAAATTTTTGCTATAATTGGTAACAATAATATGCAATGATAATTCCTATACTTTTTTTTATTGCATTATTTGTATAAATTGAAACAATAGAAATATTTTTAATTAAAATCAGATAATATAATTTCATGAATTCCTATTGTTATAATGCTAAGAGATCACCCACTATATTTTAAAACTTTATCCAATATTCAATCATTGCAAATATCAAGCTGGATATATCTGTCCAAATCTAAATTAGTCAATTGGATGAATATATCATTAAAAGCAGTTATCTAAATTTTTGTATTTTCATTCAAAAGGTGATCAAAAGTATTTTGTCAAGTGTTGTTAGCCGAGAGGTCATCGCATCCGCCTTGCAAGCGAGTAGTTGGTTGCAGACGGTTGTGGGTTCGCGTCCCGGCTGATGCCATGACATATGAGAAAAAAAAAGAAGTATTTCTTCCATCTGATTTAAATGTTATAAAAGAGTTCCATCAATTGATTCACTGATTTGGTATTGTTTTTCAATTCTGTAAGTTATATTCAGTGCTTTATAAAAGATGAAAAGTATTCGTAATAAGCAAATGCTTGAATATTCTTTGCAATTTTAATCCACCAATTTTTTAAGGCTTATTAAATCTTTAACTATCCATTTTATTCTACTGTGATGGAGTATCCTACATCTTTTTAATTATTGTTAAATCCAATAGCATTTTATATTGCATTCAAACATTTATATTTATCTTTTTATTGTGTTTATTATAAAATTATTAATATATTATTATAGTTTATCTCTTTTTTTAATATTTCTATTGATGTCTTTTTTTATGTGTATTTTTTTTATAAAATTGTATCATAACTGTGTATATATTGTTGATAACATAGACATAATGTACCGGTCGAAACCAATTGCTCACTCAACAATATTAAAAATCCAAGCAAAAGTACTTCGAATCCGATCATGCTCTAGATACACTGATCTGGAGCAATCCTGAATTGTAACCTGTTTGCCTATTATTTAAGTCTCTGGCCCTATGAACAACAATTTCGATGATACAGCATAATTATTTTAATTCCAGGCCTGGAAACACAGCGGTAGAGCGTAAGATCAGACTGATGATGATGATCAAGATAAGAGTAACCTAGGAACTACATTTATTACAGTTATTTTGTTAATTATAGTTATTAATTAAAAGAAAATAATAATTCAGAAACCAGGATTTATGCATTATATAAATTTAATAAAATATTAGAACACATATATATATTACATAAAGAAATTTCATGTTTGGTATAACGTTAACTATTTACAAAATTTCGAAAATTGTTTTATATAATCCGCTTTACGTTAATAAATTTTACTTAATGAGTTGTAACTTGTGCAGAGTTGAACATGCCAATTTACAAATATTTACAAACAATGTTGTGGATGCATAAAACAATCTACAAGATTGGAACAGATTCGGATTACAGAAAGATGCTTGATAATTTAGCATTAATATAAATATACGGTCTCAATCATTTATTTACAATCTTAAAATCATTAAATATGTTTGACAGGCATTGTTTGGAAGTAGCGTCTTTAGAATAAGTATACAAGAAACAAACAATGCATTACATTAACAGGGAGAGGTAAGGTATATAATCATTAATGTTTTACAGAGAATATATATTGATTTACGTCTATGGGAATCGATTAGTATTTTACAAGAAGGCAGTTTAAAAACAGCATACTGACTGATTAGCATGTTGGCATATTTTTTGAATGAGTCATTATTTCCAACACCTCATTGCGGCTAACGAAAGGTCAAACAGACATAAATCAATTTAATAAAACAATAATGATACTAGCATGTCATTACAGAAATACGGATCTTATGGTTTGAATACTTCACCATTTTAACACATTTGAGAGTGAATCAGGATTGATATGTCCGCACATTTTGGCGGAACGATACTGAATGAAGAGGTTGGGTCCAATGCCCAGAGCCAGCTGTACGGACTTCCGCAGCACAATCAAAACCTCACACCTCGTGTTCCACAGACAGTAGTGTATACTTCTGATTACGAATGATTTAGAGAAAGTAGGATGGGGAGCTAAGTAAGTACTATAAGAGAAAGGAAAGGTATGCCAGCAGCGTTGTACCTGAGCGATAAAATTAATATGTTATATTCTAAAACCTTAAAATGGTTTGAGCTCTGCGCAATGATATGTTTAAATAAAGAATCATTAAGCAAATTATAACTGATAATAACTTTTAACTATTAATGGTAAACTACTAAAATTAGTTTTAAATTCGAAGCCCCTGCTTCTTTCCCCATTAAACAAATAAAATAACTCCTTATTAGACTCGTGAGGTTGAATGATATTGGCATATTAATTAAATAGAATAAATTGTCTACATACATAAAACTAATAAGTTAAAATTTTTAATGGAGCTGCACAAAGTTATACAGTATACAAGAATTTAAGCATGAAAGGTAAGTTAAAAATTACACTAAAATAGTAGAGATTACAGAGAGAGAGAGTTCAAGAGCAAAATTAGCAGGAATTATATGCTAATACATTAAAGAAGTCATAGTTTCATTACATATTATATAAATTTAAAGCAGATCTTCATTAAGTGAGGTCACCCCAGGAAAGCACAGCATAGCAGATGGCTGTCAGGGATGGCACTCAGGTAGTCATCTAGAATGCTTGGTCCCCCGAACAGGCAGCAGGTCAGACAGTTTCCAAGAAAAGGAGAAAGGTGCTGGATTCCCTCTACTCGAAGTTCATAGCACTGAACTTGTGTTAACTTCTTAAAATTTAATGGTCTCTAAAACCACTTCCTTGAATCACTTTCTCTGAAAATTTAATTACTAACTGAAAATTTAATTATTGACTTCTTTTGTTCTATATGCTCTTTTTATACATTTTTTAATCCCCCCAATAATGTTATTTCACTTGCCTGCAGCTATCCTTGTAATCTTAATTCTAATTAGTAAATATAGTAAAAAAAAATTTTAAAGATAAAGTTCGAAATACCTTTTAAGATATTTTAGATTTTGTATACATTTACTAAAAAATTAACAAAAGGATTCATTATAGTTTTAATTAAAAATTTGACTTTTAATTAGCAAGAAATAATCTTATATAAAGAGAATAGATTACTTCCTCTTAGCAACTATTCTAAATATGTCGAACCTTTTTAATTCGAAATTCAATTAAAATATATATATAAAAATAATATAATTTTCAGCAATAAATACTGTTTTGGTTTTTACTAAATATTTTTCTAGCTTTTCTTTGAATTATTGTGCATGCAGTGTGTGAAAAAGGCAGATTTATACATGAAATAAGGATTGCGGGCCTCGCATATAGCTGGCGAAGCGTGAAGCTTGATGTGATCAGACATCGATTGTTTCAATAATAAGCATGACAATTTGGGGCAAAGTATGAAATTTCATTTTTATTTTAAATCTTTTACATACTTTCCTTAGATATTGTATAGAATACTTAGGTACTATAAAGAATGCCAATTAGTTTTTTGGCAAAGTATGAAAAAGACTTTTATTGAAAAGATACATGTGGAAATGTAACAAAAAGACTAGTGCATAATTATTTGCTGCTACATGGTAGACTGGAATGGCATTTTGAAGTGCACTTAACTGCCTTTTTCATCCAAATGCACTTTAAATTTTGGGACTTGGTCCTGCAAGTACCTTTATGAACTCTTGGCCACTACCCATGGACTGAGCAGAAGCAGTTGACCGGAGAATTACTCATTTATCCAGAACACCTCCAATTCTCAGTAAGTTCTTGGGATATAGAGTGAATTGTCATCTGGCATATAGCTGGCATAGAGTTGGTTAAAAATTCCTTCAGTAGTTTTAATCGGTAAAAAACATCTGTCACACTCATAACAACCACCAGTAGGTTGCATGAATTGGCAATATCTGGGATAGCAACTCTTCAAAGATGCAGGCAGTAATTTTTTATCTGAATTCATTTTAATTTTTTGGCCTGTATTTTCAGATTGAATTTAGATTGAATTTTACTTTTAACAGCATTTTCAATATTGAAGCAAAAAATACAAAACTCATTAACATCATAACCTTCTATTCTCTCACTGCCATCATTTTTATGTCCACAAGCAGCATGACTGTTTCAGTGACAGTGTATATATATCTGTGCAACGCTGGTTTCCTTCAAACAGATGCAGCAGTTAGCATAACTGGAAGCCATTCATTACCACTTCTGCTTTTATTTTGCACTACGGTCTCATCCATGTTTTGTGCTAGAGAATTATTATCTTGCATAGAGTGATCTCTTTCTTGTTGTATTGTTCATATGTTTTCTATTATTTTTTCCAGTTGCTCCTCAATCTGTATGTTTTGTAATTTTATCTTGGGATAAGGAAGATATTGTGAGACCCGCTCTAGCTTTGCAGCCAGTGAGACTATCATATGGCGTTCTTTTAATCCTAGTTTGAAATGCCCACTTTGTGACATTAAATGTTATTGCTGAGAATATTTTCTAGTTTGTCGATTTTCCTTTTGGCATTTTATAGAATGCTAAGAAATGTGTAAATTCTAAGCATTGCATATTTGGATATTCCATTTTTGGCATTGTATAGAATGTGTAGAAATTCTATACAATTCCAGTTTTCCCACTTTGATGGTAACATATATATATATATTTGGGTTAAAGATGCAAGTATATATATATATGATTTATTATTTATAAATTTTGATCTTCATATCAGACTTCCAGCAAATATGATAGATGAGGTGGGGGAGTGTTAGTAATTTTTTACATATTTAATATGAATACAATTTAAAATAATTTGTGATAATATGTATATATTAAACTCAAAAGTTTTGCTCAATAATCAGAATCTCCATTTAATTATTACAATTATTTTTTTTACCATGTGTAAGTATTGTAATATATCTTGTAGTGGTATACAAGTTTGTTATACTATTCCTTATTTACTACAAAAATGTATTAATTTGTTTGATTAGACTATAGACATTTTTTAAATGAAACATTTTTATTTACATGTATTGTCCAAAACCTGCAACAATTCAGAATATTTTATTATAATAAATTTTATATAACTCTCCCATATTGTATTGGTTTACATTAGAATGTGATCTTTTTTTTTCCATAATAAAATTAAATAAATAAAAATTAGAACAAGTTAGCAGAGACTTTGAAGATATAAAAGATTCATATCTAATGGAGATATAAGCTGGAATAATCATGTTATATTTAGTTTTGATATCTGTGTTTTCAAAACTTCTATTTCATCTCACCTGCTTCAACATATGATCATAAAAAAAGCAAATGATTAGTAACAATCATTAATGTATTTATCTAAAATAGATAGTGTCAAGTATGTGAGTGCAGGAAATTTGGGTTTGTAAATCAAATTGAAGTAATATATATTTTTATGTATGTGAATATATAATACAGTAAATAATGCTTAAATCAATAAAATTTATATTATTTCATTATTCACAAAATCTAGTCTTTGATCACGGTTTAAAATAAGAATATCTTCAAAAAATCCATTCAAAGAAACAGTGGGCTACTATTGAAAATGGCTTACCTTAAACTAAGGCTGAAAATAACTTTAGGAGATATTGATATAAGATAGATATTTTTTGAACATTTTAGTCACTATTTCCTGTTATTTTTATTGTATACTGTAACAATACGAATGAAGGGATAATTGTGGGGAGATCGGAAGTCATCATCATCCCCACTGAATATCACAATCATCTCAATTAACATTGTTAATGAGCATGACATCAATACATATAAAAATAGCATGAGATAATTGGCATAGAATAAAATAAATAGTTATAATAATAATGTCACATGACTATCATTAACCATAAGGAATCAACAATCATCCCTTGTGACTGGATCTAAAAGAAGTTCAATATCAAGGTGTAGGTTAATTATCAAGACAATGCCAAACTTAGGACATAATATAAAAACAATCAACGACATACTTAAGTGCTAAAGTATTTATCATAAAAAATATGCTGGGATCCTCATACATGCTGATTGTTATCAATACTTTGGCCATTATGGTACCATGATTGTATGGCCATCTATAAACTTATTTCCATTCTGTATAAATAAAGTATAGTGAATGGACTTTAGAAGTGATAAAGGTGATCTTGCCTTTGCACCATCAAGAGAACCATCTAGATAGCTAAACACAAACATACCTCCATATACATATTAATTAACTATTATTGCACTAGAGCTACCTTAAGATCACAAGGATCTTAGGGACTGTTACTATAAATAAAGAGAAACTTTAGATGTATGTGCTTAACTTAATTTAATTAGTTTTTCTGGAATCATTTACCAATACTTTAAAACATCATGCTATGGTAAATTAAATCACACACTGCCAATTTATAGAACAGACAGCTAGAGGAATAAAGACATTAATACATAGAAAATAATTTATTTTTTAACTATTAACTAATAAATATGAAAATTTAAAAAGTATGATAATATGACAATTCTAAATTACACATTTTCTATAAAACCTATTATTTCATACAGCAAATAAAATTAACCTGTTGATTTTTATTATTAAATTAATTAACATTTATTTTAATAATTATATCCTTTTTCAATGATTAAAATTGAAAAACAACATTTCACAGTAAAAGATAATTAGTTAAAACCTTATTACCGTTTTCTTATGAAAATGGGAAGATCCTACACACTTTCCATTTTTGAGAGATAAATAAAATAATTCAACCAAACAACTATTATAAAAAAATATTTGCAAACATGTGCACACTACAATACCTTTTTACCATGGATTTGTTTTTTTTTAGTTCTCCTTTTGTAGATATAATTTCAGTGTTTTTCAGGTCAGTTTTTCTTCTTGAATAATTTCCAGGGTAAATTAATATCAATTGAATTTATCCAGTTTTCATTAAAAGTTCATTCCATTAATTTTTTTTATAGCTTCAAGTTTTTAGTTTAAAATCCTTTTTTGTAGTTATCCCATTAACTTTTTATAGCTTCAAATTTCTCTTATGATAATTTTCAAATTAATATAGATTCCCAGATCAGGTTAACACAAGTTAAATTTATCCATTTTACAATATAATAATTTTGAAGTCAGGTTAACATAGACTGAGACTATCATGCTTTTGGATAGACACATAAGGCATATTGTCAATCTTCCAGGGACATTCTATATTTTCTTTTAATGAAACAAGCTATATGTTGAGTTGGTGATGCTCATCTTTTATCAAAGCTTATTACATGTTTTTTTTCAAATCCATTATAAAAAATTTTTTTTTAACAATTAGTAGTGAGGCTAGTCTTATTTCAGTAACTTCTTTTTGTTTACATCTTTTTTCAACAGGTGAACTAAAACTGACTTACTGATTACATACTGAAGTCTTCTGCTTTAACTTCCCCTATATCCTGTTTTTTTTAATAATCTTGTTATCCATCCAATTACATACTATTTCAGATATGACAGATTAAATTGTGGACCAATTCCCTTTTTACATAAGATTTTCTTTTTTATTTAATTTAAAAAATTCACTCATACCTTAATCATTGAAAACCAGAAACAATATAATCCTTTAATTATACTTTAATATGAAAAACATTACATTTTTTTTTTTAGAGAAAAAGCATCCCTTTTAATTAATTGATAACATTTTCTAAAAAAAATGTTATTAACTTTTTTTTTTTTTTTAAATTGATAAACCTTATTTAAAGATGTTACTTCCTTATCTCTCTCTCTTTTTTAGAAAAGTTATAAACTAGTAGATAAATAAAATTATCGAAGAGAGGAAAACATTTTTTTTATACTTTTCTTTCTCTTTTACAATTATCCTTAATAAACACTGATTACTATATTCTTTAAAAATGTCTGGAATTTGTCATATTATCATTTAATTAATGTTACTCCTAAATATGTTAATGCTTGCTATTCTCAAGAAAAAACATGAGAAGAAGCAATTCTTATTTCTCCTCACCCCAATGGAAATAAAATGAATAATCCAGATGAAATAATATTTCATCTTGATTATATTCCTCTTTATCATTTTTTTTTTTTTCATTTGCCTATTAAGTATAAGGAATAACTATTACTAATATTTTTCTTTTGGATAAAATATGGTATGCCAGATATGTGCTTTTCACATTGCTTTTATTTTCTAATGTGGAAACATCCATTTAGTGCTAACAATGCTATAGGAACATTCAGGTAAATCCTGCAGTTCATGAATAACTGGAAACTGATATTCACCATGCCTGAACTTCTTTACTTGAGTAGGGCTGGAATGGGACATTGATTTCCACCACTAATTTGTGTGCACAGGCTAGTGCCATTTTGTTGTGCTCCTCCATTCTGTTTAAGGAAAAATAATTTTTGGTGCTTTATAGAAGTTTCCCTGCATCACTCTTGAATCCCTATATTTTAAGGAAGCCATTAACATCTCGATATTGCTCTTGTTTGTGATTTGCTTTTTTCTTATAACATTTACTATTTTTCGTTGACCTTTTTACCCATTGATAATGTCTCTTCATATGGGTCTTTGTCTCTTAAATTTTCATTTAACTCTTCCTTCACAGCTTCCATACATTCTATGAATCTACTTTTTCAACTTTTCATTTTTCTGTTTAATCCTTAATACTTGAATTCACACTTTTCTATTATTCCTTATTTCATTTGTAAATTCCAATGGGCATACTTCTTCAGTATTTGATCAATTTTTTAAGCTTCCTTTTGTGTTATAACTTGCACTTGATGTATAACATTTTTGATTTTTTTTCCCTACTCTTTCTTTTCTCCATCCATTTTCATCATAATTTTTGGATTGCTTTCTTTTTTTTTCTGATCATTTCCCATGATTTTAATCATCTTTTGGTTGTCTTCTATTTTTCCAGTTTTTCTATTTTAATCAACATCTTTTGATTGCTTTTTTCTATTTTCTTGTTTTGTTCTTTCTTATCTTCTACCATTCAGGTAGTATTCTGGATAGCCTCCTGCTGCTCTTCTTGTATTATTTGGATAATATTCTGGATAGATTTAAACTGTTCTTTTTTACTTTCTTGTATTGTGTGAGTAATATTTTGGATGGCTTCCTGAATGCCCTGATTCATTTTTAGATTGTCTATTTCTCTTTTCTGGATGCTTCTGTTTTCATAGTAGCATTTTTTCTCTTTTCTGATTACTTTCTTTTATTTCTATAAATAACATCTGACTTTATTGATTGCTTTCTTTTATTATCTTTAGCATCATTTGAGTTTCTAATGCTCTCTTTATTATCCTCTTGTTTGGTTATTATTTTCTTTCATTTCTCTGAGCATTCCTTCTGTTCTCTTTTGATTATCATCATCTCTTTGCTGATTGTTTTCTTCTATTTTCTTTAGCAGCATCTCTGAACTTTTCTGATTGTCTATCAGCATCTGGATTGAAGTCATGCCCTCTATTTTTTGGGTTCCTTCAGTTGATAATTTATCTTCTTGAACATGTTTTTTTTGTATCTTTTTTAACTTTGTTTTTGTCAGCATATGAATGTCTATTTGATTGCTTTTAATCTTACAGGAAAATTGCATTGAAATACTTTTACAAAAAAAAACAACACAAATGTAAACAAAAATTTCTTTATAAAGTAAGCCTCCCATCGCCCATGTAATCTTTCATGGTTTTCTATTAATATCCCTGATTTGCCTTTCTTCAAACCTAACTTTCTCTACATTTCTCTGTTCTAATTTATTTCACCTTGTTTTATTCTTCATGTCTATCCTGCTCATGCATTTGTGACTGGTTTCCTTTTTTACTATTATTATTTTCTAAATATGTGTGCATGCATGAAGTTCTTATAACAAATCATTTACTCAAAACTTTTTTCGAGAGATCTGACTGAAAAAGAATGAATAGTGACCTGCATTTCTGGGATAGACACAGAATCCCACTACCAAACTATATAAGCACACAATGCACAATGAATATCAAAAAGGCTGTCTCAATTTAAACACTTTCAAGTTTTTTTATTCCTAAATAGTAGTGCAAAAAATCTTTGCAAAGCCTTGGTTCTTTGAGTCTTAGAGGTTGGTAAATACAAAACTTTAAAATTATATCTTGCTCCTTTTCTTTGAGAAGAGGCTGATGTTCATGACACAGTCATATGTTAATTGTCCATGATAAACAATTGCAAATATAAAAACTCTAATGAGTGCTGAAATAGAGTACTCTATGGAACTGCCTGAAAACATTGCATCCCAATGACAAAATCCCCTATACATTAGCAGTACTGAAAATATAGTTAAACAAACTCAAACAACAGTCAAAAGCTTCCTCCAGTCGCCAAAAATTCTACTGTTCTACTTTAAATATGAACTCTTTAAATATATATTAACACCACTATTTTTGTAATTTATAATCAACTATAATTTAATCAACAAATTATTATCTAAACTCTTGTCACATATTTTATAGTAATACATTTTTTTCTTTTAATTCTGCATTAAAATTGACTTTTTCTTTCTCAGGTATATTTATATTGAGCTTCAAGATGTGGTCTTTTTGTATACTGATCACCAGAACTCTATCTTCATTGGGCCCATACTTGGGGCATCATTTGTAATAGTACAAAGGAAGGAGTAATTGTGTGGATGATGATGATTTCCCATCTTTCCACAATTACCCTTTCATTTGTATCATTAACAATATATATATAAAACATCAAATGTCAAAAGCTAAACTAGATATATCAATTCAAAATTAAATCATTAGCCGAATTTAAATTACAGATATATTACCAGTTGTTTCCCTACCAAATCAGATTTCTCAAGGACAGAGTAATACAACAAGAAAACAAATATATATTATTCTATCTTTCCATAATTTCAACTCACCTTTCATTTGCATTTAATGTCAAAAAACTTTTAACTTGATTAATAGTTTCACAATCGGAAATGTTTAACAAAAGAAATTCTTTAATTTTCTCTTTTTCTTTTATTCTTTTCAAAGAAAACAACCTTAGCCTGATCAATCATCATCTCATTACTTGTATTTTTTTTTCATATATGCCTTAATAAAAAGTTTTTATTGTTAAAAGATAATGGTGGTTTTGAAAAACTGTCTAGAAGTCTTTAACACTTTCTACATGAAAATTTCTCACTTGTTGAAGGCTTTCCATGGTTGTGTTTTAATTTCATACATACTGTGCATATATATATATATTGTACCAGTTAGAATTGTATGTTCGTCTAACAAGAACTAGCATCTAAGCAAAAGTACCTAGAGTTCAATCATATGTGAGATACACAGGTCAGGAATACTTATGAACCCCACCCTATTGCCCATCTCCCAATTCTATAACATTACGAACAATACTTCTGACGATAGCAAATGAAATTTCTAACAATTCCCGTCCCAGAGCTTCAGCAGAGACACAAGAGATCTAAGGATTAACTAAAGGATGACACAATATAATAACAGATGTGCATGCATGAATTAATAACATGTTCAAAGAGTAGATTATTAACTATGAGTTTATTAACAATAATATTAATAATATTAAATTTTTGTATATGAGCAAATGGATATAAAGACTTAAACACGTCATAAATCTGATTACACATAATGAATACTCTATCTGGGTTTCACATAGTATTTACGTATGCATTCCATACTAATCTTAGCAACATAACTTAAGGATTGATGGATATGCAAATACCTAATACACATTAATGACAATAGTAATTAATCAAAGCAATGCGGCTTAATATGCTAATGTAAGATCTAAGATTTACGGGACTTCTATTACTCACGCTATGATATTTTAAAGAACAATCTAACGGATTTCAATAATTATACGTGGGGCTTCTATCATGAACGGCTATGATAATGTAAACAACAAATAATTGAACGAGTTTTAATAATTATACATGGATTTTATCATAATTTTATCATAATTAGATTAACTACACATTAATTATATTGGAAATTATAAAATGTATTCAACATTTACGATTAACGTTTGAATAGAAAAGAGCGTCGCTATTTCTACATTCAGTCACATGATCTGACTTTTATAGGCTTTATTAGAAGTTAATTTTCAACGTATTTAAGGTGGTTTAATGAGAGGGCATATAGCGTTAATTGGCTATAACACATGATAGGGTTAGCTAAATTCATGATAACATGGAAACTTGGGATAGCTTAAGAAATCATAGCATTACGACTTACAGACGAATAAAACATATGAGGGAGTATAAATGATAGCATGCGGACCGAATGATAACGTAAGGAAAGATGAGAAGCTTCATCAACTTGATAATGAAAATATATGAGCTCATCTGCGCTTGTGACAGATGGCATCCGAAGATGTGGTTGGCAAGATACTATGGTTCCGTGAATTCCGAATGTTAACCCATAATAGAGCCTATGCAACCAAACACAACCATTGGAGTTGGGGCCTCCACACTCCGCCGAGAAATGTGCTTTAAATATTCTGGTAAGGAAGGAAAGTATGGCAAAGCAACATTTTGATTGATGAACGTTATCATCAAAACACATCACGAAGGCTTTCAGGTCTGTATTAACACTGATTTATTATGGCCTTATAGAGTAAGTAAGCCTAGCGCAATGAAATGATAAGATATAAGCAATCCCAAAAGGCACACAACTTGCCTAAAGATTATTTAGAATATCAATAATAAAAATTAGGATTTCCTTCGTTAAACGCATTTCAATACATTTGAAAAATTAGTTAACTAAATTATCGTTAGATGGCGGGCTAATTATATACTGAATCACCAGCTAAAGGTAAGGATATGAACTTTAATTTATTCAATACTATATTTACTTAATACTAAACCGATAGCGTGAAATAATAGTTAATAATATATTTGAAATGATAAAGGATAGCATGATATAAAGTAATAAAAACAATTTAGGAATATTGTTCAACCGGGCGAATTTTTATAATTTAGTAAGAAAGCTTACATTTACGATTTAAAATTCCATAATGGTGGAATAGTAAAAAATGATAAGGTTGATTCGCCAGATTGAATTATTAGCATATTAAAATGAGTATGATTAACATAATATCAGATTAAAATTTGCCGCATTTAAAAATAATAAGACAATAAGAGTGAAAACCCAGCAATCGAGTTTAGAAAATCAAATAACAAAATTTATACATTAAAGCAAAAAGAAAAGTCATTGTTTAAGCAGTTAATAATCGGCGTGGCATTACCGATTAAGAAAATAAGCAATTACATTTTAAAGAAAATAAAGACTACAAGATGGAAATATTACAAAGATATACTTTAGGTGAAGTAACTTTACATAGTTGGAGGTTGAGTTTTACAGTTTACGAGTAATAAAAAATATTTAGATGAAAGTTTTTTTTTAGAGTTCATATTGCGGCGGGGAATTACCTTTCTCTTGGATGAGTTGATGGTCATGTACACACATGTTGATATCATTTTGGGGAAATATAATCAATTTGGCATAATTTTGGGAAAATAGTGGTTAACATCCTTTCCTCGTGTATTTTACAGTTCATTTTGGCAGCATTCATGAGGCGATGGCTTGCGAGTACATTGGCATGGATCTGATCTTAGAGAGATCGGGGAAGCAAATTTTTTTTCTACTCACGATTCATGTTGAAATTTTGAGTAGCGTGGATTCGTTCCACAACAACTTTTAGAAATCAAATGCAGAGTGTTTTAGCTAGAAAATGCGGATGTATTTATACTCATTTTGACTGCCTCTGGTAATCCCCGGATGTCCGCTAACGGTCAACAGTGATGCCTTTAATTTAAAATATGAACGAGATAAAATTCGAGAGAGCCAGTTTTAGTCTATTTTGGGCTGAAAATAGACCCGCAGGATAAATTTTAAATAACGTGTATTTTCAAAATAAACTTATGTCAAACAAAAAAAAATCTTTTCTGAATTTAAAATAAGGGACGTCTTTTGTTTGCTAATTTTACGTTACTCTCTCGAACTTCTTCTCAAATAAAAATACATGAATAAAAATATATACATAATCTACGCATATCTTTTATAACTAAATTGATATGAAATGAGAATAAAGTTTAACAAAAAAAAAAATATAAACAATCACGTGCATCTGTATACCTGCACTCCCTAGTGATTTATTATTACACACCTGAGTTCAAACCCCTGTTTGAAGGTTTCAAACATCACTAGACAGTGAAGCAAAATGTGTGCAACAGATTTGACTGCTTCAATATATATATATATATATTTCAGGTTCATTCATATATGATTTTTATTATAAATATACTGATGTTTCAGCTTGATCACACAAACCATCAACTTGTTGATGAATAGAATATTTTAAAAATGGTTATAGAGGTGCTGTGGTCAATGATTTAAACTTCCAATAGAAAAATTAGGTGTATAAAATTGAAAAATAAAATTAAAATTAGAAAGTATTCAGATTAATATGTTCTTTTAAAAAAATTCTTCCAAAATATAAAAAATAGATTTATAATATTGGAAAAATAAAATAAAAGTCAGGAACTATTCAGATTAAAGTGTTTTTTTTTTTAAATAAAATTCTTTCAAATATGAGAATGTTTATAGCATTCTACTACCATATTTTACAATATTCTATTCATCACCTGATTGATTGCTTGTGTGATCAAGCGAAAACATGGATATATTTGTAATAAAAATCATAGGTGGAAGAACATGGAAAATATATCATTTATATTTGTAACCTGTGAAAATCTATTGTATCAATATATATGTAAATACACACACCTGGCCATTAACAAGTCTGATGAATTGTAATTTCTCCATCACTTTTTCATTACAAAGAGATTTTTGAGAGTTCTTTTGCAGTGCAAGGGGTTATTTAAAACTTGGTTAAATTTCACTTATTTAAATTTTATTTATACATACACTTACATATGATCATTTTTATATATAAAAAAGACAAAATTACTTAAATATTATTTAAAACTTATAATTGTGTATCTATAAATATTTTATTACCTTGTCTTGTGTATAAATCTTAAGATGGTTTATTTTTAAATTATTAACTTAGTCTATAAGAATAAAAGACAGCTATTGAATGAATATAATGTCTTCTGCAAGAAAATGACAAATTATACCAAAACTGATTTCTGTTTGGAGAATATATACTATTTATGTTATCCAAGCAATTGATTTTAATTGCATTTATAATTGCTTGACTTTTAAAAATTTATTCATTTGTATAGTGTATTAAAAAACAAATTTTCATCAAATACTTGTGCATCTTATGCTTGGGCATCTGATATTTATGTTAATTATTATATATATATATATATTCTCATTCATTTTCTGGTTTCATTATCTGTTATGATAAACAAGCATTTATTTTTATATAGCGCTATGTCTACAATTGTATTACATTCAAATATCAGCCTTTCAAGCCAATTGTGCATGCGCTTTGCGAGTGTTAATAATAAATGAATACTTTCCTTTCCAATACAAGATTTGCTCATATATAAGCATTTGAGTTGTAGGAATAGGTGGATTCATTTTATTCCTGCATAAATACTATATCTTGTATTGGAAGGCAAAGTATTCATTTATTATTAACACTCGCAAAGCGCATGCACAATTGGCTTGAAAGGCTGATATTTGAATGTAATATCTGTTATTATAGAAAATAAAATTTAGGGTAACTATATTCATTTTTTATGAAAAACTATTCCTATTAATTAAACTCTTTAAATTGATCAAATTAATTATCTAATGAAGAATTATTATAACTTCCATCGCTTAACAGAGGACTGTAAGATTACTTACTTTCTAGATGCTGTCATTCCATTAGTTAATAATGAAATCTGCTTTGAATTTTAATGATGAATATAATAGCCTATTTGACTGATTCAACAGAATATCTGTTATTATCTGTATAATGAGTTTGATTAATGTTTAATGCTTTCAGCTTCATAAAAAGAATCATATACAACAAATTCAAACGTTACTGATGTTAAATCATCTGCTCAATAAATATAGATTAAATATGGATTGCAACATCATCATTTTAAAATGTAAATTTTCTTCAGGTTTTTTTTGCACCCCATTGAACTATTATTCACTTTTTTTTAAATCACATTATAGCTTTTATAGCATTAGATAATATTTTGGCTACAGCATATAAAATGTTTTTTTATATTTTTCTACTAAATAAATTAAGTTTATATGAGTGTTGTATAAAATGTTAATTGTTTTTAGCCATTTTATGATTCAGATTTCTAGATGCAAGAATATTAAGAAATAGTTATTTTTCCGTGGATAGAGAGTTTAGTTGAGAATATTTTTTTTTTTTTTGTATTGTTGTTTATTGCAGCCTATTAGAATTTTAAATCTACCAGCTGCAATTTATATAATAAAATGTTTCTTTCATTTCGCCTATTTTTTTTATATATATATGTCTTCAGTAAAGTAGTTTGTTAAGCTTATGCCGTCAAGTAAAAATGTTTTTTTACAATATATTTATATTAAATATATATCTTCGAAAACGAAAAACAAAATTCAAACATTTCAGATTGTAACGATATATAAATATGTCGTTACATTAATTTAAAATAAAAACTTAAAAGTTCGCAAATAAAAGTAAAAAACTAAACGCTAAAATTAAAATGTTTGTTAAACGTATATACATTCGCACAGATGCCAAACTTTAAAAATATTTTTTTTTAAAAAAAAACAACAAATAAATAAGTATTTGAACGTACTTTTTTATATAAAAAAAAAAGTACAAGATTTAAAAATAAAAACAGGTATTAATTAATTCTTGTAATCTGTAAATGGAAATGATTGTTTATGAATTATCGAAAACCAAACTGGCCCTTGGGCTCTTGTATAATTAAAATGATCTGATGAAAGATAGATAAGAAAATAAAAAGAAATTAGCTTGACCAATGGAAGCACTAAGCCTTGGCTTGGACCCTAACGAAAGTGATGGTTTAGTGACGTTTTGTTGATTGAATCCATGTGGATAATATAAAAAGGGAAATACAGTTTTTTCTGACAGTTCCAGTGTTGCATGTTTGAGAGTTGTGGTAGGACGTACATACCACACTCTATTTAAAAAAAAATGAAAGACTGTGATACCTTGAACCAGCTATTGCCATCTCCAGAACATTATCTTCCAATGGAGGTGTCGCGGGAATTAAAAACAGGAACCTGGACTCTTCTACCATAAGCTATATGAAATGAACAATTATTAAAATCAATTAAGAACTTTCGTCAAGTTTTACAAATTGATAAACAAGCCGACATAAATGTTAAAATGGACTCTTATCTGACTTTTGTAAGTTTTTAAATCAAATTAATAATGTTTAATTTTATATGTTTTCCGATTGATAAAAATCATTTTCATTTTTTTTTTATTGTATAAATTATTTATTGTTTAAATTTTAAATGATGAAATTTAGGTTGGGTATAGACGTTGCATAGATTCGTTAGCGGTTGATTATGTTGAAGTTTTCACACTTGATTAGAATATATAGGTCAACGATGTTAATGCGGGTGTCTTATGATGAACACCAAAGGGTCTACTGTATTCCCTCAGCAATTGACGTTATCGATTGATTTTGTATTTTGATCGATTGTGTTTAATTTGGATGTTTTTGACCATGGAATCTGTTCAGCCGATCTATACTCAACATTTTAAAAACAAATTTATAAAAATAATCTGTGCGAACGTATTTAAATGTTAAATTTAAGTCGGGCGTGAATGGCTATATAGTTTTGTAAAGTTATATTAAGGGAGGGTAATCTTGGGTTATTCATTTCGTAGTTGAATTGGTTCAATGGATTGGATATATTTGTGTAATTGTAGATGTAGTATGAGGTCCGCTACGGGAAGGATTATAGATATACACCACACACCTTCTGTTTGCCTATGGATGGATTTGTAAGATGGCAAAGGACCGCAGTCCATTCCTATGGAGTTTTATGTTTATTGTTCTACTTGCCAACAGATGTCATTCCTGTTGGTGGAGAGACAATGTCTTCTCTAATTCTACTTACTGATCAGATGTACATTTCTGACAGTATAGTATTTTGTGTTGTCGTATTTTCATGCTACATGGAATACATGAATGTATCAGATGGATTGGCGCCAGTTTGCGAAATTTGTTGCCTAAGGTTAAATCAGGGAAGAATATTTTCTTTTCAAATGCAGATCTATGTAGTCTATTCATACTTGACTATCTAAATAAAATATTAAGCTCATGGTTGTAATTTACTTAAATGTAAACTAAAGATTAATAGAAAAATCTAAAATGTTGAATTTATTCCTCAAAATTTAAATGTTATTTTATATGTGCGTAAATAAATATTTTTACGTGTTAATTTCTGGCAGTGGCTTTTATTCTTTTATATTTAAGATATAAAATTTATATTTTGTTATCTCTGCTACTCCACTGAGCTAGTGACTTGGGCTAACGATCGGAATATTTAAATAAAGTGGAATCTTAATAGCGCGTATCTGCCTACTCTATAAATTTTTCTAGGTTTAAATGCTTAGATGGCACCTTGTAGAGCAGATATCGTAGTTTGCGGTTAGATTCAATCTTCACTTTCATTTCGATCGTTATAATTGGCGCCCAACATGGGGCCTTACCTCAGAGATTGACCCTGAGAAGGGGAATTGATGATGATGAAATTTTCTATCTTTAATGAATCACGAGTGCCCTGAGAATTTTAAAAGTGAATCATGCAAATAACATTTGTTGTTTTTTCTGAAATAAGTACATTTTTGTACTAACATAAAGTTATAGCCAGATGTTTAATAAACTACTAGTACTTTTGAAAATAAATCATGCCCTTAATATTTTTTCTGAAATTAGTATAAATATATGTTGTATTGATGTGGAGTTACAGTTTGAATTTTTGGTCTTAAAGGTACTGCCAGTAAGAAAAATTGCGCATATGTAAATATAAATGCGAGGAATAAAACGTAATAATAAATATAAATCATATTTTTTTTTTAAAAAAAAGTCTTGTTAAATTAAAATCTAATCGTTCAACTTGCCTAAGTAATAGTTAAAGGTTGGAGAAATGAAACTTGGAAGGGAGGGGGCAGAAATTTAGCTGGTAGTGGGGAATCAACAGTCAATTTTTTTTAATCATTATATTTGTGTGTAATTACTGTTTTGTCTTGTAAAAAAAAGTTTTGTCCTTTTGAAATTTTCATATATAATCAGTTTGTGTAACGTAATTACTAACACTAAGTAAATTCTTTTTTTTTTTTAATGTTTTTGTTTTTTGAGGAAGTTTACTGATATGTAACGATATATAAATATGTCGTTACATTAATTTAAAATAAAAACTTAAAAGTTCGCAAATAAAAGTAAAAAACTAAACACTAAAATTAAAATGTTTGTTAAACGTATATACATTCGCACAGATGCGAAACTTTAAAAATATTTTTTAAAAAAAAAAACAACAAATAAGTATTTGAACGTACTTTTTTATATATAAAAAAAGTACAAGATTTAAAAATAAAAACAGGTATTAATTAATTCTTGTAATCTGTAAATGGAAATGATTGTTTATGAATTATCGAAAACCAAACTGGCCCTTGGGCTCTTGTATAATTAAAATGATCTGATGAAAGATAGATAAGAAAATAAAAAGAAATTAGCTTGACCAATGGAAGCACTAAGCCTTGGCTCGGACCCTAACGAAAGTGATGGATTAGTGACATTTTGTTGATTGAATCTGTGTGGATAATATAAAAAGGGAAATACAGTTTTTTCTGACAGTTCCAGCATTGCGTGTTTGAGAGTTGTGGTAGGACGCACATACCACACTCTCTATTTAAAAAAAAATGAAAGACTGTGATACCTTGAACCAGCTATTGCCATCTCCAGAACATTATCTTCCAATGGAGGCGTCGCGGGAATTAAAAACAGGAACCTGGACTCTTCTACCATAAGCTATATGAAATGAACAATTATTAAAATCAATTAACTTTCGTCAAGTTTTACAAATTGATAAACAAGGCAACTTAAATGTTAAAACGGACTCTTATCTGACTTTTGTAAGTTTTTAAATCAAATTAATAATGTTTAATTTTATATGTTTTCCGATTGATAAAAATCATTTCCATTTTTTTTTTTATTGTATAAATTATTTATTGTTTAAATTTTAAATGATGAAATTTAGGTTGGGTATAGACGTTGCATAGATTCGTTAGTGGTTGATTATGTTGAAGTTTTCACATTTGATTAGAATATATAGGTCAATGATGTTAATGCGGGTGTCTTATGATGAACACCAAAGGGTCTACTGTATTTCCTCAGCAATTGACATTATCGATTGATTTTGTATTTTGATCGATTGTGTTTACTTTGAATGTTTTTGACCGTGGAATCTGTGCAGCCGATCTATACTCAAAATTTTAAAAACAAATTTATAAAAATAATCTGTGCGAACGTATTTAAATGTTAAATTTAAGTCGGGCGTGAATGGCTATATAGTTTTGTAAAGTTATATTAAGGGAGGGTAATCTTGGGTTATTCATTTCGTAGTTGAATTGGTTCAATGGATTGGATATATTTGTGTAATTGTAGATGTAGTATGAGGTCCGCTACGGGCAGGATTATAGATATACGCCACACACCTTCTGTTTGCCTATGGATGGATTTGTAAGACGGCAAAGGACCGCAGTCCATTCCTATGGAGTTTTATGTTTATTGTTCTACTTGCCAACAGATGTCACATTCCTGTTGGTGGAGAGACAATGTCTTCTCTAATTCTACTTACTGATCAGATGTACATTCCTGACAGTATAGTATTTTTTGTTGTCGTATTTTCATGCTACATGGAATACATGAATGTATCAGATGGATTGGCGCCAGTTTGATTGCGAAAATTGTTGCCTAAGGTTAAATCAGGGAAGAATATTTTCTTTTCAAATGCAGATCTATGTAGTCTATTCATACTTGACTATCTAAATAAAATATTAAACTCATGGTTGTAATTTACTTAAATGTAAACTAAAGATTAATAGAAAAATCTAAAATGTTGAATTTATTCCTCAAAATTTAAATGTTATTTTATATGTGCGTAAATAAATATTTTTACATGTTAATTTCTGGCAGTGGCTTTTATTCTTTTATATTTAAGATATAAAATTTATATTTTGTTATCTCTGCTACTCCACTGAGCTAGTGACTTGGGCTAACGATCAGAATATTTAAATAAAGTGGAATCTTAACCGCGCGTATCTGCCTACTCTATAAATTTTTCTAGGTTTAAATGCCTAGATGGCGCCTTGTAGAGCAGATATCGTAGTTTGCGGTTAGATTCAATCTTCACTTTCATTTCGATCGTTATAAGATATAAAACAATTATAATGTGTTTACTTATTGTAACTTGTAAAGAAGAGCACTAATAAGGAAATACTTAGACAGCAATGCTTAAACTCTAGACGATTCATGTAAACCCTTTTACTGGTTGATAGCCACCTGATGGGCAAGCCATTCTATAACTTGAAGAAAGTGAGAGAGATGAGAATTGTAACAAACATTTGTATTAACGACACTGCACAAAGTACAAACTAAAATTTCTCGATAGCTAACATTTGACAAGCTATGCTCATCGGGTTCATAACATGTGCCACAATACAAAAATATATTGGAGAATCTTTATAATAAATATAATAAAATACAAAGTGATACTACTAATAAATCAAGAGGAGGAGGAATCTCAACTCACTCTTTCATAAGTAAAAGAATCTTGATATTGTAAACATATGTCATTAAAGTTACATTTAAATTTCTTTCTTCTACAAAGATCAAATACAGTTACTTTTTTTGAAAATCCATCTTCTAAACATCTTCTAAGCATCTCATTGCTTTAATCAGATAAAAACCTTATTTAATTATTATAATTTAAAATGTTCTTTAAAAATCTATGCCACTTAAGATCCACTTTTAAATATATAATATTGTAATATTAAAATAAAATAATGAATTTGTTTAATAATATGGTCCCTTAAATTAAATCAGAATATCTCAGGGAAATATGATCTCATAAATTCTCCTGACTCTTAGATTTATTCATATGTTGAATACAATCTTAGTTCATAAAATAAATAAGACATACACTCCCCTAAACTAATGTCTTATCATAATTATGGCAATAACAATAATATTATTAACTTAAATAAAATATAACATGATCTCTTAATTTTAGAATAAGATAAAGAATAATCTATTACATTCAGACATTAAGAATGGGGAAGGGATTTTGTAGCCATCCTAAAGTTTTCGTGTACTGTACTTTTAAATAATATTGTAATTAGCAATAATTTTTAAACAAAGATACTTTACGGGTTCTATCCACTTCCAACACTTAAATTTGTGATCTCTCAAGCAATAAGTCATTTGATTATTCTGTCCTATATGGGTTTGCGCTGTGATAATGCAGTAGATTCCGGAGCTAAAGTTCACAGATTGTCCAACTTGTTCACTTTTGGTGTTCCAAAATTTTTATGAACTCCCATGCAATATGTTCTTTATTTAATATGCCAATTAATTAATAAAAAACTATTTTTTTTTAATCCACATAAGGTTCCTTTTTTTTATATTTAAAAGTTTAATATCTCCCCTGATTTTTATTAAATGAATCTGTCTTGTAAATTAAAGTGAGTGCATAATAAAAATTTTCAAAAAGTTAAAATTATTTTTTTTTGTTTCTGTAAATGGTAATATGAAAAATATTTAATATCTCATGAAGTAATTTATATAAAAAAAGGAACGTTATTGCAATTATCAGATCTTTATTAATGAATAATAGGCAAACTTTTTTATTTCTTGATTGAAAACAATAGAAAGAAAAAAGACATGAAGATATATTTTTATCTGTATTTTTATATTGAACTATTTCCATCATCTAATATGTGAGTTGAATGTCTTTAGAAAAGTTTAATTTTAGTTAAATATTCCAAATGCATTCAACTGTTAGTAATATCACAGCAAACAGGTTAGTATATGCACAACGTTTCGAGAGATATTTTTCTCCCCTCTTCTTCAGGTGTTGCTGGCCTGACCAGTGACAGTACTAGCATGGGATTCGAATCTGGGTATTTAAGGTTAGAGCGTTACCTTAAATTTCAATAATCAAGAATCTAAGGACCCAGGTTCGAATCCCATGCTAGTACTGTCACTGGTCAGGCCAGCAACACCTGAAGAAGACGGGAGAAAAATTCCTCTCGAAACGTTGTGCATATACTAACCTGTTCGCTGTGATATTACTAACAGTTAGTGCATATACTAACCTGTTTGCTGTGATATTACTAACATTTGTTTGCTGTGATATTACTAACAGTTGAATGCATTTAGAATATTTAACTAAAATTAAACTTTTCTAAAGACATTCAACACCCATATTAGATGATGGAAATAGTCCAATATAAAAATACAGCTAGAACACCATCATCACAAACCTTCAGAAAAACACAATATATTTTTATCTCTACAAATTCTTTATAATTTAAATTTTTTTTAAACTAAATTATAACTAAATAAATTGTTTACTAATTAAAATTTTCATTGATTTAAGTATAATGGTAGGTATTATTACATCTGAATTAGCAACTACTGATTTAATTATTTGCTATCTAAAAAAGTAATAAAAATAAAATTTGTAAACAAAAATTCACATTTAGATTGTTTGTATGATACATGTTTTTCAAACCATGGTAATCAATTTTATTTCACTTAGATATTGTATCTTTTGCATTTTGTGATCAGTTTTTATTAATTTATTATTTGCATATATTCAACTTAAATGTGCATATATTTAATACATATAATCACAGTGCATAAGTATAATTTTTTTTTATTGACAATATTAAAAGATTTGCTGACATTCACTTCATTTCTTTTGATCAAAATATTTTTTTAATAGACATTTGATAATTAAAAAAAAAAAGAGTCTGGCACGATTTAAATGTTTGTTATAATGCTTTATATTTAATTATTTTTTAAATCTATCATTGATAAAACTGAGAGGAGAATACAC
Organism: Epiperipatus broadwayi; assembly: GCA_028023455.1. Lineage (NCBI taxonomy): Eukaryota > Metazoa > Onychophora > Udeonychophora > Euonychophora > Peripatidae > Epiperipatus > Epiperipatus broadwayi. The sequence continues at coordinate 57,459 of JAQFVV010000042.1, read as the reverse complement.
AAAAAATGACTTCTAGCACTTTTTATAATTTTTTATAGGTAATCTATTGCGTACAATACTACAGTGAAATTAGTTGTATTTTTTTTTAAAAAAGAAAAAAACTATCAACTGTTTGTTAATTCAGTCAACTATAAAGGAAGATAAATATAATCATTAACAAACATACATGCAGAAAAAAGAATCATTCTTGTAGATTTTTATTTTGGTTTTAAATACAATAGTATACTCTATTTTTTGTAAATTAGTACAAAAATACAGTTTACATAAAATATTGAGTTGAAACAAAATAATGAGAATATTACATAATAAATAGATATTTTTTAAAATAGTGCATAACTATACTCTTGATATTTGTAAATAACAACAACAAAAAATTATAACAGTCCTTATACATCAAAAATTATAGGCAAAATCATGTTAGTAAACATGTATATAGTTTAGACTTCCTTATTGAAACAGTAAGATTCATATTCGAATCTTAAGTTTCACCTTTTTCTGTCGTCTCTCACTGACTGATCTATCCCGCCCAAATTTAAACTTTTTGGTATCGAATTGTGTGTGTAGCAATATTAAAAATGTATAAATATATGTAGAATTCAGCATAAACACGCACACATTTCGATCTCAAATTAAAGGCAATAAATAGGGATAAAATAATATAATTTAGATTTCTTTTAGTTATATAATTTTGTATAATTTTAATTATTTATTTTGGATTATAAAGTTTGTATTTATTGCTTTGTTTAAATTTCGTTTAATAATAATTCTAAAAAAAAAATCTGATGTAATATTTAATTAAAAGTTAAAATAATCTTATGTTCCCTTTTTGTCTTTGAAATTTAAAAGCATCGGTCAGTGATAGATAATAGATTAATTAAAGAAAAATTCTCCAAAATGTAATTAGTAAATGTAAAATGTAAACAATAGAACGGCAGCTTTCTTTAATTAAAACCAACAAAATGCATTGATTATCCTCAGGGCAGATTAAGTAGAACCTAAAAATATCTTAACAAAAATGTGAAAGATCAAGATAAAAAAAGAGGCCATCTTAGACTTGCTGGAGACATTCACTTAAACTTTAGCTTTGCTCTCGATCACTGAGAGTCTCCAAAATATAAAAATAATTTGTTCCTGCCAAGGTATGACCGAGTAAAGCACCTAGATTATTCTCCATCGGGAGATGGCCTATTGGATGCCAAACTTTCCATTGCCCGTCATAAATTCCCCATGAAGATCTGCTGCCTGAAATAAATGAGAAAGCTGCTGCTGCTGTGAAAGTCAATGAAATATCTAAATACAAGAAAGAATTGCCACTCATGAACTTTTTGCTGCTAAACTAATGGAATCAGAAAACTTCTTATAAAACAGGTACCTGTCTGTGTTCAAACTCTAGAGTACTCTAATAATATGCTATAGCTCTTCTTCATATTACTTATCTAAATTATAAAATGTAAAAACTATCATTTGTATAACTAAAATTGAATAATTAATTTAATGTGTAAATTTCTCTAATAATCTAGCTTACCTCTATCTTTCTTGGGTGCGTATTTCTCAAATCTACATTTTATCTATAGTTATTATTTAATTATTGCATGCTAATAAGTGTCTCAATGTTCAAAGTTTAAATCTATGATCGCTTGAAACAATGAATGCGTGTCAAATTTTCATTAATATTTACTTTCCTTAATAACTTAACTTTCATATAAATCAACACGCATTCAATGCATCATTTATTGTAATGCAGGGTCTACTACTTCGCAAATGGCTGGCATATTAGTTGTAATAACTCCCAGTATATATATGTTTTGTATTTATTAAATCTAATGAATAATTCTAAAAAATTACATTTCTTTGAGAATCGCCAGAGTTCTTTAGTAAATGTTGATAATGTAGGGCCGAGTCAGAAATCTATTTAAATCTCATCATAATCGTTTATACAGTATACATGTGTTACGTTTTAGAGATGCGATGACCCATTCCGCCGTGAAATTTCCGGATACTTCAGGGTGAAATTAACCCCAGTCGTCCTACACAAGCGGGCATAATGGGTGCTCCCGTAGGACTTGACAACGTCATGCTGCCAGCCGGCAAACTGCGACACGGACCGCTTGTCCCTGATTATGCTTATGTGACACCTTACTTCGTCGGGCCGAGGCAGAGACCAGCCCGACAGTCTTATAAACTCATTCGCCGCATTGCAGTTTCAATATACTGCCATTCCATATCGCCTTTCTAAAGCGTACCACGTGTTCCTTTACTCAATTCTATTATTCTATATATCACTCCGCCTCTGCATTATCTTCGTAATTCACTCTCAAATAAATGTTTGCCCTTAGTCATAAAATAAATATCTTAATTAAATAAATATATGTCCGCCGCTACTCTTAAATCTTACTTTAGGCTCTTGCATTGCAAAGATATAAATCCCTCCAGGCATGCATTAGAAATACTTTGAGAATTTTAGGTAGCTAGATTACGCCTTCAAATAAGTGAATTCCTTTTGTAAACATTATAGTATCGGAAATACCGCTACTGAAGTCCTCAATATAAAATAATGTCTAAATAAATAAAGGTATTCTTTAAAATATAATCATGTCGCAAATCCCGCTACTGAAGCTTTGAATCCCTAAAATATTATTAGTAAATGATTTTATTAAAATGTATTAATAAATAATTTTAAACTATATGTCTACAGTTACATTTCATTTATTCGATACCCATTCTATATAATATTTCCCCGATTATGTAAATATGAATGTTTAATTAATATTAGTTTGATTATTGGCTAACTCGAGAATAAAATCATGAATCTCTTGCATATCCCTGACCACCGTGCCTAAGGAAATATTTAATAATGTCGCATCAGATGCGTTGTTTCGTGGATTGTATTGTGGAACCGATAAACTATGTTCGAACTCAGTACCATGGGTGGCTTCGCTACTCGATGGTGCTGCTGTTCTGTATGGTGGTCAAATTCTGCATTATGTTTACGAGTCACACGTTTTCTGACTGTTACATTATGAATATATACATATGAATATAAAGTTAAAAAAAGTCTTGCTGCAGCCATTTTTTTTAAAAATAATTCAGTGAGCTTACTAAATAGATTAATCAGATTGTGTTCTATGAGTCATATAAAGTTAGTTCATACAGGGTAGTTGATTCAGGTTGGAACTTTTTTAATGTTGATATATGCAGGTTATACAACTAGAAGCAATGGGAAAACTATTCCATGGGCAAATAAGCTGTATGTTTCACCTCTTCACTGTCTCTGAACTTTTTAAGACATTGTTTAAAAGTTAGTAAAGCTACATTGTTCAAGTTCCAGATGGCACCCATCAGGTAGCTTAGCATATATTTTTGATTATCTCCTTTTGCCGAAGATCATTATTCTAGCTGAGTTTCAATCAGTACTAAAAAGTATTATTAGATGATTAATAAGCTTACAAAGTTAGAACTGGAATTTTTCCATGTTTCAATGAAATCCTAAGATGATTTTATAAGCAGTATGATGTAGGTGATATGCACTTAGAACTCTTTAAGGATGTTGGTTTTCTCCTCTTTCCTTTCTTTTTACATAGCTTTTGTCTGAAGGACAGTTCTTGCAATAAGCCTCCAGTTATTTTCTTTCATTTTTAATCTTGTTTTTAATTGTTTACTAATTCTTGCTTCTTCTTTTTTGCCTTTATTATTATTATTTTTCCAGTAATTACTATTAATTACTGTTTTTCTTTCTTTGTTTTTCTTTAATTAACTTATATAAATACCTTTAATTACTTGATGTTCGATTAAATTTAAGTTTCATTAAATTGTTGATTAGATTTACACAATATATTTTAAGTGTGAATTCATGTCCAACTTTTAGAAACGTATTTTAATTTAATTTTGACTTTGTATTTGTTTTTATTTATACATTCAACTGCTTTATCGGAGACCCAATTATTTGTTTATAGCCCTTTTCTAGAATATTCAATGAAAAGGGACTATGAGCGTCTTCTTCCTAACTTGTGTGTATTACTTTTAATATATGAAAATAATACATTTATTCATAAAAGGTATAGCTGAAAATTTCTTAACATTTGAGTGATTTGATATTATATACTTCTAATATATATGATGTTTACAAATGTTTAACTCTTAAAATCATATTTATGAATAAAATATGACAATAATTTTATCTTATTTTATTTAAACTATATAATTTATAGATCGTCAATCAAGAGAATCAAATTTTTTCTTTATTATTATTTTGTTATATTTTAAAATGCTTGGTCTGTTCTTCAATTTAAGCTTAATTATTGATGTTGCCTATAATATATGCCAGAAATAACCAAATTTATATCATTATAATACACTTAAACCTCACTTAGTGCCAGATCTTTATGCAAGGCTGCGTTATAGCAATCATCATTAATTTGATCCCACTATTTTGATTTGCAGCCACGTAGGATAATGATTTTATGCCATCCGAAAAGAAAATAATGACATTCATGCTAAAAGTGTACAATAGAGAATTTATTCATTATACATAGTACAATATACAATATTATAATTAATGGTATTTTGATTATAAAATTAAAGCACAATTAATGCACAGTTCTTTATTTGATTTTCATTCAGTGTATTTACAAGACAATCAATACATTCATTAATGACATATCCAAACTAAAGTTTAATGATCACAAAAGTAAAAAAAAAAAGCTTCATCCAGTACAATAAACAATCAAAAGCCTATTTTGATAACGTATAACAGCCAAATGTATTAATATTATATTTTAAAATGTGACCATTAGCTTAAAAACTTTGTATTCACCTATCTTTATGGATTAAAATTCTTATTAATTGTATTTTGCTTGCAGCAAAAGTTAACATCACTGCAATTATAAAATTTAGTTACCATAATTGCAAGTTATTTTGAGAAAAAAAAAAGATTTTGTGCATAATGCAATTAATAATCAACTTTACATGCTCAAAGTTTTACTAAATAATAGTGTAAAATATCATTAACTGTACATTATTTGCTTAATTTAGAATCATAATATTGTAACTTGTTTCAGACATCCAAGCCAAAGGAGACATTATTACAGACTAAAAAAGATACAGTGCTGAAAAGAGAAATAGAAATTTCATTCCGCATAAAACTAAAAATAAATTTTGGATTTATATTATACTATTAATAATTAATTTTACATTGTGTACTATATTAGCTAAAATATTTAGTCAACTAATTTTGAATTAAAACTTTTCAATCAAATTAAAATTACTATCATTGTAAATCTAACGTATTTTTAATAAAAATGAGGGGTGGGGGTGCTTTCATGAATTATGCAATTAATAATCAATTTTATGTGATGAAAAGTTACTAAATTTAAGTTAAAAATAATATTTACTTATTAGATTTTAAATCATAATCTTGTAATTTGTTTCAGACATATGTAAGACAATGGTAACATTATGACAGACTTAAAAAAGTATAGTACCAAAAAATAATACTAATTGTATTCAGCATAAAACTAAAAATAAATTTTTAATGTATTATTAATAATTAATTTTAATTGTGTACTGTATAGGTATTAGCTAATATATTCAGTCAATCAATTTTAAATTAAAACTTTTATGAATGCTAATGTCATTCAAAACTGCTATTATCATAAACATATTTTCAGTTTTTTAAAAAAGGAAAATGATTTCATGAATTATACATTTAATAATAAATTTTTTATCATGAAAAATGGCTCTTTTTTTTTTTTTTGCCATTACAGTGTACTGTATTATTCAAAAAATTTCTAGATCATTTCAAGAAAATGGCTACCACTTTTAATTAAATGTGACATCTCAATGCATAAAAAAGACTATAGCTGGTGTATTTGTATATAAAGTGCTGATTATTTCGATCAGCATAGGGCATATTGTAAAAACAAAAGTCTTAAATATTGATTATAATATGCAAAGCGAGAATGTGTTAGTTATATATTTTTTCTTTTTTAATATTCCAGTATTCTTATTTGTTTTGAAGTTAATGTGATTAGGTTTTGGTAATATATAGTTTTATAATTTGCCACGTTTATATTGGGTGCGAAATAATAAGTCTTTATGGTCACAACATTACATTTAAGGGAAATATTATTAAACATAGCTTTTTTAATTCTAAATAATTTTACTTAAATAATATAAGATTATGAATTTTAAAAAAATGAAATTTATGGGGTTTTTTTTCAGTGCAATGATTAACAATTTTGCAAAAGAACCCCAAAAATGTCAACTGCAAGCTTACTTTTTCTTTTTTGGGCCAATTTTTTTGTACATTTGCACAGTAAAACCACAGATTTTTTCTAGCAGTGTTGAAATTTTTTTAAAAAAGTTTACAGCTACATACATTTTCAAGTGGAATCATAGCAACAACTAATACCATCAAAATACCATATCATTTCTTCAACCTATGGATCAAAGAATCATTGTAATCTTCAAGATATACTAACTTCAACAACTAATGCGGTATTTTGTCGGCACTTTGGATATAGATGCCAATAAGAAATTAATGATGATATTATTAAGGAGTTTTGCAATCTCACATGGAAAAATTAACTAACGAACAATTAATGCAGCTGGATGAAGAAAAGAAAATCAAGTCTGCAGAGAACTTATATATCAAAAACTGGAAGAACTGATTTTGTATCACATGGCCATGAACAGAATTTTCAAAGAATTTGGGCCCTTACTTATATGTTGTACAAAAAGAAAATCAAAGAAGCAAGCCAACTATATTCTGAATTTTTTGTCTAGAGATCCTCAGTCATCAACATTTCAGTGTAGCTGCAAAAAAACAAAGATCACCAAAGGATTTAAAAGACAATGATAGATCCTTAGAATGAGCAACTGATAACTCAGAAAACTAGATAATGCTTGAATGGATGGATTATAAGAAAGACAACTTTAACCTGTTTTTTTTTCTTTTTACGTAGATTTAAATTGCATTACCATACATATATACATATTTTAAGTGCATGCCCACATAGCAAGTTTACACATGCACATATTGTAAATTAAGATTTTTTAAAAATTACTATACATACTAGGTTAAGTTGTTTGTTAAGACAATATTTACAATTTATGATATAATCTTTATCTGTAGGAATGAGCTAAAATTTTCCAATAGAAAATCATTATAATTCCTTGCTGTTTATATGATCTTGCTTTGCAATGAGTTTAAGAAACCAATTGCCCTTACTAAGCGGGAGAAAGTTGTTTGCATATAAGTGTTTATATATATGTTATATGTTTAAGAAAATAAAATCATATTGTTATATATATCAATATAGAAAATGCAGTTTTATTATTCTATAATCTCAGTTAAATGTTAGTAATATGGAGATTTAGCTCGTTTGTCATGAATTCAGTTATCACACTCTTTTTGCGTTAATTATTTTTTTTAAATAAAAGGCATTATCATCATCTTAATTAATTTTTTAAATAAGTCATTATCATCATTTTCAAACATTGTCGATCCACTGCAGGATGATCTCTCCTAGTTTAATACATCTTCTCCAATCTAGTTTATTTTTTCCACATCACCCTAGTACACTTCCTTTTTTCATCCACCCATCTTACATGTGGTCTCTTTCTAGGTCTTATCTCTTGCAATCCAGTTTAAGAATTCAATTATTCATCTATTTGCATCTCTTCTAGTAATACGTCCAGCCCATCTCCATTTCAGTCTCTTTGACAATATTGAAAGAATTAACTTTATTCTCTCTTTCGTGTATTTTGTTTTTGATTTCTTCTTGTTACTTCTAACATGCACCTCTCCATACTTCATTGAGTCATCTGAAATCTCTCTGTTGCTCTTCTATTAAGTGTCCAAAACTTGGATCCATAAGTAAGGACTGGTAACACATTTATTAAAAACATTCCTTTTTAAACATGTAGGCATATTTTCCTTTTAATATTAAGTTATTTCTATCAAAAGTACTATCAACTAAGTTTAATTCTATGATTAATTTTTTTCATTATATTTCCATCTGTAGTAAAAATGCGGCCAAGGTATTTGTAGTTGGCTACTTCTTTTAACTCATCACTATTAATCTTTATTTTCATTTGAGAAAATCCATTGAACATTACTTTAGTGTTTTTAACATTTACCTTTAATCCTATTTTCTTATTTTCATCTGATAACTCTTGCAACATTTCCTAAAGCAGCTCTAAAGCAATATTTATAAAAACAGTTACATCATCTGCAAAATCTAGATGACTTAAATAATCTCCATTTACTTCTACTTCCTTAGCTTCCCATTTTAATCCACAAAATACTTCATGCAAAACTGCTGTTAAAAATTGTGGAAATATGGAATCATCCTGTCATACACTCATCTTAATATTAATCTTCCTAGTATCATTATGAAATCTAATTGTTGTATTTTTATAAGTATTCTTCAAAATATAATATCTGGATTCTTAATGATCCAATGCTTTAATCACTGAAGAAATGCTTATAGAATCAAATGTTTTTTCATAATCTACAAATTCAAAGCATAATATTAGACAAATCATATTCATTGATCTTTCCAGAACTTCTTTCAATATTTGAATATGATCCATTGTATTACAACTGCCTTAAAATCCTGCTTGTTTTTTTAGTTGGTTAAATTTAAAGTTCACTGGAGAAGAGTTGCAATTATGTTTGTAAAAAATTTTTGTATAGAATTAATAAAAAACTTATAAGTTTGTAGTTTCTACTATCTTCTTTATCATTTTTTTAAAATATTAATACTGCATTCTTCCAATCATCTGGTAGATCTTTATCCTTTAGATATTTGATATATAACTTTGCGCCAACATTTTTTCTATTTCTTCATCTGCTTCGTCTAAGATATCAATCATAATTCTATCATTAGCTGGAGCTTTCCCCCTCTTCATAGATTTAATTTAATTTCTCACTTTTTTTATTTAAAGTCTTGGACAATTCAGAAGATATAATAGTTATAGGAAGTACTTTTTTTTTTGTTCTTTATTGCTATATAATTTTTGATAGAATTCTCTGCATATTCCCTGATGTTATCTGTCTTTTTAGTAATAGTTTCATCTTTTTTTATTTTTTTTATTGCAGAAATAAGTTTTTTACTAATACCAAGATGTTATTTTATATACTTGAGACTTTTGTTTTTTTCTATAGCTTTCCTTACAAATTTACAATTATACTTTCTTATATCATTATCAACATTTTTTTCTCACCATTTTACAAAATTGTAGGCTTTCAATCCTACTTAATATATTGTTTTTATATATTTTCATATTTTTTTCTTTTCATCATAAATTGTCTTGACTCAGTAGAAATTTCAGGTAAATTTTTGTTTTTTTTTTGTACCTGCTATCTGCTGCAGTTTTTAAAAGTGCATCAGTTATCTTCCTATTGATTTTGTTCAAATCTGAATCATGTTCAAAATAAGTTATTATTTGAAAACAATTTGCAAGTTCTAATTTAAATTCATTGGAATATCAACTGTGAACACTGTTTTTCTTAATAATTTTTCCCTCTTGTTTTGCATTAACACATCCATAACTTACATCTCACAAATCAATGAAGGACAATATAATCTTGAAATATATATTTTGTTTTAGTCAAAATATAATCCAATTCAGCTGTATCTTCATTTGGATACTTTTATGTCCATTTCTGTTCGTATTTTTTTTTAAAAATTCATAATATAAAATTTCTTTTTCTACACACTCCATAAGTCTATGTCCTCTCTCATTTCTATCACCATAACCAAATTTACTCACAGCAGTTTGATCTTTTAATTGTTTGTCAATTCTAGCATTAATGTCTCCCAAGACAATTTTAAAGTGTTTTGTATGTTACATCAATTAAAAATCATCAGCTTCATCACAATGAGAACTTCTTGGGACATAAACTTGAATTATCAGCATTTGATATCTTCCATTGAGATGAATAACTAATCTTCCCATTCTGATTGATACACCATCAATCTCCACAATGTTGCTCTTCCACTTTATTTATAATGAATCCAAGTTCATTTGTATTTCCAATATTGTGCTTTTGTTATATAGTACATAGCCACTTTTTAAATCAGTTGTTTTCTTCTAACATCACAGAATCCAATAATATCCCATTTAATATTAGACAGTTTTTCCAATTTTTGCAATTTTCCTTTACTTGAAAATGATCTGCAGTTGTAAGTACCTAAATCAAATGGTAGCTGGGGTCTTCAATTAGACATTTATAACTTGGTTATTGATTTTATAGCCTTCTGGGAATAAAGGCCATGAGTTCCTTTTGTCTGCCATGATTGTAAATATTAAAAAAGAAAAGTTCATTCACACACACATTCATTCTGCCTTCAAGAAACTTAACTGATATTTCAGTTAAACTGTCAGACCATTGTGTTTTTTGATTTTAAATTTAGGAATAAAAAGCCAATAAACTCTCCATGCTGGTTAATGCATATTGGTGAGCAGCACATCTGTGTTTATATTCTATATGAATAATCACATAGTAATAACAGCTATAACAACAAAAACATATCAAATGGATATTAAGGAATTTGCCCTGCTTGATTATTTTAACTTTTCAAAGAGCAATCAAAGGGTCTTTTTCAATTAACAATAAACTCGTTTCTGCAACCTTTATAAAAATATTGTTGGTAAAATATTTTATTTAGAATATGTTTACATATTCAGTCATGGTTTTATCAATCAGCTTTGCATATATATTATTCAATCACGAGCATTGATGAGAGCTATTTTTGATTTTATATCTTAATTTTTATCTATTTCTGATATATATATATATTTAAATAAGTAGATTATTTGAATCTACTATAAATATTGAATTATAGTTTACAGATAAGCTAAACTAATTTAAAGGAATGAGAATTGAATTCAACATTTTCTATCAACAATGATATTCATCTGAAGCTGCTTGAATACTTACATATATATTTCCAATAATTATGTATATTTATATTGTGTTTTTGCTTTTGAAGTTCATTCTTCAGATATTATCTTTTTTTTGTTGTTACAAGGATCATTAAATATTGTCAGAATTACAAGAAATAAATCAATTACTATAAAATACTACTTTGTATAAATTTTACAAAATTTTATTTAAATATTCTGTATGTACATTAGACAAATTAAATAGAAATACCATTCTCCATTTCAAAGATGAATAAAGAAGGGAGAATTAAATTCATTTTAATCTGATGTGTCTAATTATATTTTGATCTTCAAAATTGTGATTTTTTGGAGTGTAGTAATGTTTACATTTTATTTATTATATGTGATGTGATGTGATGCACTGTGACTTTTTATTATGTGATGTGATGTATTATGGCTTCTCCTTAAACGAAGTCAAGAATATCTCAGCAATTATGCCCAGATAAACCTGTTAGCCACTTTATTTTCCATTCCCCACTCTAAATTTTCCCATAATCTGCTCTATCCCATTTCCACAACATAATCTTTGTCAACTCTATAACTTTTATGTCTACATCCCCTTATCTTTTCCCAAATCCAGCATAAAAACCAATAATTCACTTTCTGTATAATCACTTTTTCATATTTATTCTTCCATAACTTCATTATATGTACCCTTTCTGTTTTTAAGCATTTACATTCAATTAACAAATGTTTCTATTCCTTCCTTACATAATTTACAAAATAAATCACCCATATTTTTCCATTTACAGGTATATTCTCTTGTAGCTAAAGATCCCATTCGAACCTTAAATAATAAACTACTTTCCTTACTATTATCATATATTAACCCACACCTAATATTTTGTTTATTTCTATATATATTTAAACTCTTTTTACTCTCCATACTATTTCTCCATCTCTCTAACTCCTTATTCTTTATTAATAAATCTATTCTTTTATCCCATTCCTTACTACTATAACACTCAACAATCCTCTTAACACAATCATCCCATCTTTTGTACAAATATACTGATATAAATTCTTTATCCAAATCTTTTGCATACAGCATTATCTTTCTCACCCATCTTGTTACCTGCCCTTTACTCATAACCCAATTAAACACTATTTTGACTATTCTTTTATTATCCATAAATTGCAATCTACCAAACATTTTCATTTTACTTTTTGCATCTCTTATATGAAAACTTGACCATCCCATTTCTCCTTGAATTGCCTCCCTTGCTGTCCATACTTCTGCATCCAATGCATGTTTTCCTGCTTCCCTTTGAATTTTTTCTAAGTAATTTAACATTTCTTTACTAACATATAATTCAGCATTACCATGAAAATATTGATAGAAACTACTGCCCTCTAAAGGCTTATGATGAAATTAATTTTTATTAAGTTTAATTTTTTTAAGTAAAATCTTTATTAACAAAAAATAATAGTTGATTTTAAATTATAGATCTTGTATATTTTTTTATAAATTTCTTTTTTAATTAAGTAATACCTATTTTAATTTTTCAGTTTATTATTTCTATAAATCACATGGAGATATATGTTTATATTTTTATTTTTTTTAATTTTATATTTGTATTTTATATTTATACACAATATATGTTCTTTAATTATTTTATTAAATTATTTTTATATAGTTTATAGGAAGTATCTATATATATTTACTTTAATCATGTATCATTTCATCTTCATAATATTCTTTATACCTTTTTATCTTTTGTATTTGAATTTGTGTATTAGCTCATCATAATAGTGAATTGTGGGAGGAAAAATAAAACCAATAATGTGTTAAATTGTATATTTTCATTACATGTGTGGAATGGAAGCCATTCCCTACAATGTACATTATATTTGCCATCAAATTAATTGTATTTGTTATTAATTTAAGATTATTAATTTAATCTTCATCAATAATTTTTCAAGAGAGATTTAATATTTGGCCCCACCTCAAACATTTGTAATTAATCTTGACATTACAACCATATATTAACTTTTCTTTTTCATTTCATTTTTATGGAGTTGAAATTAACTTTTAATAATTCTTTTATAACATGCACATTTCCATACTATTTCTCTTTTGCTTCTGAATTTTAAAATATTTTCTTTATTGACTTACAGTAATATTGTTATTATTGCACTTATTTTCCAGTGTCCATGATATATGTTTTATTAATAATTATGGTTGGTATCTTCAGACTTATGTATTAGACCTGCTTTGAAATCTCGCATAGATATTGGGTGCGGCGATAACTTTCTAAACTTGCGATCTTGCAAAATAATGCCTGAATAGGGTCTTCTGACAAACTTTATTGATCAATTTCATTAACAAATGGCGACTTATAACTTCTTTTAGTAAAAAAAAAAAAAAAAACTTGTGTGACATCATATTATATTTTAAAATGTAAAATTAGCAGCAAAAACAATATTTTGAATGATAACTTTTTTCTGATCAGAACATGGGTTAATACATAAGTACCACATCGTCATATAATATTTTTTCTGATACTATTTAGCTATTTTAATTATTCTGTGTGCATCAGCAATAATATCTTTTTCTATTCAATTTTATATATCTGAAAGTTCTTTTTTAATGTAAAGTTATACTCTTATGCCAATGATTTTATCTTGCACTTTGTGTTGGAATATAAATTGATCTCTTCCGATCTATAGGCCATTGAATTGATTGATCAGTTGTCAACACTTTTAACAAATCTTCTACAGTTTCATGAAAAGTTTCTGAAGTAATGCCATCAATTCTAGTAGCCTTTCTTTATTCCAATGATCTTAAGGCTAATTTGATTGTTATTGGAATTTTTCTGCATTAGAATGGCTTCCTTTTTAAAAGCGGTATGATTGATGTCTCCTTGGCATAATTTTTCTGTATATTTCTATTTGATCTTTATTATAATTTATTCAGCAACACTTTTAGCAATGTTGTTTGAAACTTTATTTTGATCTGACAAATTCCCTCAAAAACAGCTTTTGTTTTTTCAAGCTTGTTTTCATTTTCAGTGCCTTTGCAATGTATAGTTTTTGCCTTTTCTTGAGAGCTCTTTAAAAGGAATTATTTTTTTAAACTTTGACTTTGCTTTTTTCTTTTTTTTTTTTGCAGTCATTATTGTTTTCTGACATTTTGAGTTTTCTGTTTTGATGGTTTTACTGTATTCAAACTTGAATTGATTTTTAAGTATTTCTTTCATTTTAGTCCACATTTTTATCAATTATATTAAGAATTTCAAATATATTTTTGAGAATTGGATATATTCTCTAGATTATATCTAAGATAGTAATCAGTTGTTTTTTTTTTTTAACTTTATTTGAAACTTATATATCTTTTTCATAATTTATGATTTTGTTATTGGATATTAAGAATTTTATTCTTGGCACTTGATGAATGAACTCCATCTAGTAATATTTATCTTTTATAATCTCAATTTAGCTATTTTAAAAATTTGTTAATAATAAAAAATTATCAATCGATCATATATACATCATATATATAGGATTATATATACGGACAGTTTTAGCAGTATTTTTCTGTCAATGAAAACCATATTATGAAGGAACTTTAACCTGAGTAATAGTATATTTTTATGATTTAATTTAGCTGTGTTATGTAAGCCAACAGTATTTACAAAATATTTTTGACTCTTTGTAAATAGTATGTTGAATGGTTCAGATTGTGAATGACCTATCTTTCAGCACTATAACTTCAGTATATTTTATTTTGCTATTTATAATTTTCTATATAATTGTATAAATATTTTATAAATGCCATCTCCTGCACTGTTAAAATGATATTTTGCTGGTGCCTTTTAATATGATTAACTATCATTAGCATGATTCTTTTACATTATTGCTATTTAATATAAATGAGGTGAAATATAGTCTTATAATGTCTTACAATTGTTGACAGTTTGTTTAAGGGGTAGGCATTTATGACAGATTTGTGATTTTAATTCAGAATAGAGGATTGTATATTTAACTCAATTCTCTGCTGACGTTTGGAAATTAAGTTCATAGCCTTACAAACTATATAATTTAGATTTTATCCACAAGCATGTTATAATTCTTTTTTTTGGAAGTTTAAATGCTGCTATCAGTTTGTAATATTTTGTGAGTATGAATGAAATTGATTTGTTTATATATATTGTAATGGGCACATACGTACGTTACATTGTTTTTTATTATTAAACATGAAAAAAATAAAAGTTCGCAAATAAAACTTTTTTTTTTTTAAGAATTAAAAAATTGAAATTAAATGTCTTAAACTCGTATATATATAAAATCACACAGATGAAAAAATTATTAAAATAAAACTTTATTAAAAATAGAAAAAATATTTTAAAAGCAAAAACTTAAAAAAGATTTAGAGATAAAAATATATCTTTAAGTTTGAAAACAAATTAATTAATGTTATTGAAAAATGGAAATGATTATTTTAATTAGTCAAAGTGAACTAGCCTTTGGGCATTTAAATGTATAAGCAATGGTCAGATAGGAAAACAATAGAAACTAATAGCAAATGAGAAAAATCCATCGGGAAATCAGACCTCAACGGACGGATCATCATCATCGATGATGTAATGTCCATTGGATCCTAAAGTTACATATAAAAGAAAAAGTTTGATAATAAAATTTTTAGTGAGTAAAGAAAATTTGAAGAGAGATGTGACTATATGTGTTAGTGCGGAGTTGAAGGAGAAGGGATTGAAAAGACGCACTCTTCAAACCCTTCAGTTTTGTTAAAAAAAAAGAAATGACATCGTTTTTTTCTACATTAAGGACCAGCTAAACTAAAAGACCTCTGGATAAATAAAAAACAATGGCTAACTCAACCCATCTCTTTAGGACGGCGTGGGAATTCACGTTCAAATGGCAAGCAACGGATAAAAATGAACGTTTTAAAATCGTAAGAACTTTTTGAACTCTAAGCTTTAAATATATTTCTAAAACTACAGTATACTAAACAATAAGAACTTTAATTCTAAAACTTATTCCGTATTTAAATAATTGCAATAGAATCCTATCTGACCAAACTAAATTATTTATTAATTAGTTATAATTTAATTTGATGTATTTCTTTTGTAAAATCATTTCCATTTATTTTTTTTTGGTTCTTTTAAGTTTTATTTATGATTTTTGTTTTTTGCTAATTTAATATTATATAAATGTTAAACTTAAGTCAGGCGTGAATGGTTATATAGATTTGTAAAGTTATATTAGGGGAGGGTAATCTTAGGTTATTTGTTTTGTAGTTGAATTAGGTCAATGGATTGGATATATTGGTGTAATTAGTAGATGTAGTACGAGATTTGCTATGGGCAGAATCGCTTTATACGCCACACACTTCCTTTTTGGCCTATGGAATGCGATTCATAAGTCGGCAAAATGACCGCAGTCCTTTCCTATGGAGTTTTTTTTTATTGCTCTTCTTGTCAGATAGATGTAGTATTCCTATCTGACGAGAGGCAATTTCTTCTCTTAACCTTTTGTGCTGCCGTATTTCGTATTACATTGAATGCATTGATATATCAGATGAATTGACATTGGTTTGACTGCGAACTTTTGGCCTAAGGTTAAATAAGGATAGAATATTTTCTTTCAAATGCAAATCTATGTAGTCTATTCATACTCAACACTAAATAAAAATGCATTAAATTTAAGTTGGGTATGGACGTTGCATGGATTCTTTATCAATTAATTATGTTTTTTGGTTTTTATATTGGATCAAAATATATAGACATTCGGTAAATACTGATACCTTACAGTGAGTATCTAAGATGTATTATTTCGGATGTCTTTTAAGTTATTGGTGTCTATGCGGCATCTTACGCTGAATGCTATTGGGTTTCTTATAAATTCCCCTCTGCAATTCCACCAATGATTTTATATTTTGATCGTTTATGTTTATTTTGAAATGTTTTTGACCGTGTAATCTATGTAACCGATCTATACTCAACATTATAAAACTTTTATAAACCCATCTGTGCAAACTTATAAAAATTAAAATGTAAATTTATAAAAAAAAATGTAAATTAAAATCAAAGTTAAAAATGTAAGTTAAATTTTAAAATGTAAACTGATACTAAAACAATTTTAAATATTATATATGTGCGTAAATAAATGTTTGTGTGTATAATTACTGGCAGTGGCTTATTTTATTCTTTTTTTATATATTCTTAGATAAGAATTTATTATAAAATATAAATCTCTGCTATTCCACTGAGCTAGTGACAATGGGGAGAACGACCGGAATCAAAATATATAAAAAAAAAAAAAAATTTTTTTTTAACTTACGTATCTGCCTACTTTATAAATTTTCTAGGTTCAAATGCCTAGTGGCGCTCTGTAGTGTAGATTACGTTAAGTCTAGCTATCTCCGGATCGTTATAATATATATATTTTGAAATTGTATTTTTTAATGGTACATTCATTATTATTTTATCTATGTTAAATTTACTTTTACTATTTTTTTTTTTCATATAAATGTACTTTAATTTTTTATTCTTTTCAATTACTTGTTTAATACTATTGCACTAGATACTTAATTTAGTCTTTTTTTATTTTATGATTTATTTTGTTTTATAATTATTTGGAATAGTGCTAATATTTCTTGATTCTAAATTGTTTAAAAATGTCCACTTTTTATTTTTGAGAGATTTTGTTCTACAAAACAAATTATGCAAAATTTTATGCTATTTCAAAATGTTCTTTGAGGTAATTTCAACTTCCCGTTTTCTTTTCAAATTTATTCCAGCTTCAATATTTATTAATAAATAAAAGGATTGATTAATATAATTAATTATCCTTTTTCTTAAATAACAAGATTATTCTATCTTCTAAAGTTACATACATATATATTGAAAGCCTTGTGGTGCATTGGTAGTGTATATGTTTCCAATACTATGTGTTGAATCCAGACCAGATGAAATTTTTTTTCATATTATTACCAAGCATATATTTTTTTTTATTAAGGTATATGCATAACAAATCAGCTGGCCATACAATTATTGATTGATGAATTGAAAAATTCCTCAACTTTCACCATCTGTCATTTGGCAAGCCTGATAAGTAATACCTTTTTTTAAATGAGAGCTGTTGTTAGAGGCCTTCATCATTATGGACTAAGTAAAGTATGTTATACTTATGTTTATACACAGATTTAATAAATCAAGAACACCAAATTAATTCTCAACAGATTTTTTTTTTATGAGTGTGAATTGGAATAGTTTTTTTAAAAAAAACAAACAAACAAAAAACACATTTGTCGAGTTTCATCCAGAATATAGATTTAATCTTGGTTCTTTAAGACTGCATGAACACTAAATAAAATAAATATATATTAGTGAATATCATTAAAAAATCCTTTTCCCGATGTTTCTGAAAAAAGCTGGCTATAGCAATTTCTTAAATACATATACCCCGTTAATGTTGAAATTCTGATCATTGTATATGCACACACACATATATATAATGTTGGTAAGTTTATATATAGTTAATATTGGTAGCCTGATGATTTTCTTGATTTTATAAATTCTTTAAAGGAACCGTATGAAGTCTGAAAAATGGAAAGTAATAAATTTTTTTTTTTTATATTGGTTATTTATTTAAATTAGACAGATAATGGTCTTTTTTTGTGAATCCACGTCTCCACTTATGATGCATTGAATAGAAGAATTTTTTTTCAGTCTCTGCACAAACATTTTATTTTATTTTTTGAATTAATTCAATCTTTGATTACTGCAGCTTTGAAATTTTATTATGTTAAATATTTCCCATGTCTATACAGGTCAATTAATTTTTATTCTTGGGTGTTCATTGTTTGCATGTCTATATGTGTGTGTATTTTTGTTATATATATATATGTTGTAGTAATAATAAAAAAAAACAAAGAGGAAAAAATGGAGTGGAAATTGTTATCATGATATTTATGTAATGAAAAGGAATATAAGATCAGTATATTTATTATATAATGAAATTAGCACACAACAATTTTTCTAGTTTTATAAGCTATTATTGTAGCTGGTAATTAGACTTTTTAAACATTAATATTGGATCCATGTCAGCTGATTAGTTTAATTAAGAGAAACTCTAATAAAAAGCACAGCAAACCCAGTATTTGAATAAAAAAAATTGGCATTAATATAATTAGTTATATAATCATTGTAAAGCTACAAGAATATGGTTTTTATTAAGTTCTGCTAAATTTTAATAAAATTTTTAATTTTTATAATATTTGTCTTAACTAAATGGTTGGAAGATATAAAATAAACAATGTAAAATTTGTTTTAAACACATTTCATTGTATGTGTGTGTTTATAAATATATAACTTTTTTTTTAGATATTTGCAAGGTTATAGATATGTAAGAAATAATGGATAATAGATTATAGCACGTAACATGGAAATTATAAATTGTAATTCTCTGAGTTGATTGTTTTTGGTTAACTAATTAATTAACTTACCCTTATTTAAAAATTGAAGAACTAATATTAATCTTTCATAGTTTTTGTTTATCTAGGTATAAATATTATTATTATTCTTACATCTTGTGTACTAAAAATTAAAATCAATTTATATTGAAATGGATAACTTCATGGGTATTAATATAAATTCACCAGAATAAAGCTTAGAAAGAAGAGTTAATATATTTAGAAAAGAAATAGATTGATGTAATAAATTGTTTAGCTATAATTAAGCTTAATTTATACTTAATACAGATTTGGGATTTCTTATATATAAATACACACACATCCACACATAGTAAATTATTTGTGTGTATATGATTGAATGTGTGGTATATAAAGATTAAAATGTTATAGACATTTTAATAAAAAAAACACATTTGTTGAATTTTTTTTAAAATACAGAATATATGTTTTAAAATCATTCTTTTAATTTTTTTTTAGTTAAATAGTTGAGTGTTTTTGTATATATGTTGAACCATATTAAAATACCTTTAGTTCACGAATGTATTGGCATTTGATAATATTTTTAAAAAAAGCTAAATAAAAAGTAAAATTTAAAGATCTTTTAACTTGTTTAATGTCTAGGCAGCCATACTGAATTTTTAAGAAACTGGCTTGAGACACAATTTTCACAATAACTTCAGTTTTAATAATGTTAGAGCAAAAAGCTTTACATTAATAGAAACTAGAAAAACTAAGGAAAACAATAAGGCTAAGATAACTAATGATAACCATTTAAAAAATAAGAAAAAAAAAGAAATTTCAACATCTGACATAATTATTACTTTATTGTTTGTTTATAATTTCTAATTTATCATTAACTAAGTTTTAAATTACATCTTCATTGATAATTTCTTTGTATTCCTCACAAAATTTATTTTTCAAACCATAATACTTTTTTCCTGAGATAATCCATAGCTTTAGAATCTCCAAAATAAGTCACGTATGAATTCTTCATTTTTATCTTGTACCCCAAAAGTTACCAAATCTCAAAGGCATCTATAAGAAAAAGATTCATTCTAATAAAAGATACAAAACAAATCATTTCCAGAAGATGGATATGCATTTGTCATCATAGCAATTGGCTTCTTGTCTATCTAAAACTAGAAATTGTAGGTTACTGTCTGTATCACTGATAAAATGAGTTTCATCTCTTCATTTTATATTTTTTGTGTACATCAGTGATGTTTATATTCTTTATGCACACCAGTAATGCTATCTTGTTATATTTATTGTCCCACAGAGATATAATTTATTTGCATATACCTCATTTTCTAGCTATAGAATTGAAAATAATGTGATGCAAGATGTGGCAAAACTACTGACTCCACAGCATGAGTACCAACGCATGGGCAAGAATCAGAATTTAATTCTTTGCTTGCATACAATTTCATGTGGTATATACATAACTATTGTGGTTATCTTCACACACACACCATTTGAAATCTCTCTTTTTTTGGTTTTAAGTGTTTATATTTTTACATGGTACTATGCCCAGTAAATTTTGTGATTGCTTTATCAACTGCAAAATTTCTGTATATTTGATAATTATTCCTAAAATTTATGTTGTACTGCTCTATAATACCTTAATTTTATATATATAGACATTACTTATTATATAAACACAAACCTGCAATTGCAAACCTAAAGACAGTAATATATAAACATAATAAAATAAATACAGTAATAAACATAGTATAAATTATTAAACCTTTTGAGAATCATTGTCTAGAAAATAAGATTGCCTAAACGTAGATCAGAGCCCCAAAATTACATCAACTACTTTTGTTGAATTTGAATACAAATGTTTAAATTTATATACATATAATAAAGATATATAATTTATATACTGCACAGACACCAATACAAACGTAAACATACCATTTATCAAATAATTTTTAAAAAATTTACTATTCGAATAATTAAAAAATAAAAATTTTAATACTTACAACCCGATATTCTGAGTACATTTTGAATTATCAGCACTTTTTAATCTGTTTTAGTACACTCTTTGGCTGTTTAAAAATTTCTGCCTTTATCATCTCCATGAAAATTAGTAAACTGAGAAAAAAATAAAATGAACCTATCCATAAAAATATTCATAAAAAATCCATTTTTTTTTTTTTTTGGATTTTAACATAATGGACATCATTAAAAAGAAAATTGAAAAATGCAATGAATGCTGCTGGGATTTCTGTTGACATCATGCTTGTAGTTTTCACATAATTTTAAAAAGAACACAAAATTTCAATGAAGTGCCACTGCGCACTCCGTTGCCACCGTAAATACTTAAGCTGTTGTTAAAAGACACAATTTAATTTTCTTTTTTTAATTAGTATAATTTATTTTTTTACATAATGTACAATGAAAGTTGTTTTTGTTTTGTATTTATCTATTTAATTTAATTAAAGTTAAAATTGGAGGGAATAAAAAAGACATGCAGATTACTAATCCAGATAAACAAAAAGCAAGAAATTCCAAACATAAAAGAAAGACTACACTAATTAAAGATGGCGGAAAGAATATATAAAAAAAAACTTGAGTGAAAATGAAAATAAATGAAAAGATTATAACTGTATTCTGATAAAAATAAAAGATAATAATATGCAAAAGCTTAAAACTGGATTGAGAGTATAAAAAGAGAAATACAATTTTGATCTAGGCCTTCTTGTTGTCTTGTTCTTTTGGTTGGAGGTTCCTGTAAGAATCCTGGATAGTGAAATGCATCTGTCCAGGAATACTACTCACCTGCTGAACGAAGTCTTCATGCAGGAATGCTAATGAAGAGGTCACCCCAAAAGAGCTTCCGAGTACAACTTTAAAACAGACCAGGAATGTGAAAATGTCAACAAAAGAAATCAGTTAACTTCCAATGAGCTCGGGATCCCAAGAAATATATGTATACTACAAGAATCTACACAAACTTAGCAGTAAGCTAAGATTATTTATACCCTAATTTGTGACAAAAAATGCTTGCAAACTAATCTAAACTGTAAGCTTATAATATACTACCGATAGAGACATTCCCTGATTTATTATAGACATTTTATCTATGGATTACTTTCTAAAGAGTGAACTAAAAGAAAATGAACTGTTTTAATTATTTAACGTTATTATCTGGATTAGTGTGTATGTGCTTTCCAGTTTTATTTAATAATTTATCTTATAAATGTTTTAATTTGTTATAATAAAATATCTTTAATATCAACTTTTCGTTATGCATTATTAAGGTTAGTTTATTAGAATTTATTACGTATAAATTATCTTTGCCAATATGCTTGTTTAAGCTCATGGAAAATTCCAAAAGAAAAATTCATATAAAAATTTAAGATGACAAGAAACGTAATTTCCAATCTTTGTAATTATTTGCTTCTTGAATTACGATGTGCTTCACGCAGAATCAGTGAGTCTCTGACTCTGGCACCTTCAGATAAATAAAAAACTGATTTTGCCGGCAATTTAAAATCATAGCTATTATTACTCTACTTAATCAGGAAATATAACTTATGTTTTTGAAATGTCTGGACTTGTAAATGATTGGAATATATTTTCTCTTCATAGTTAATTAACTTGCACTTTCTAGTGAAGAAAACCTAAATCCAACCATGAACATTAAATAAATTGTGAATGGTACAATGGCTTCCCAATGTGAGGTTCTGGCAATTGCAAAAAAAACTTTAACCCTGATTATATAACTATAAAAAAAATAATTTTTTTTAAAAATATGTCTGTTAAAAAAAATAAGATCAGGGCTGATGTGGACTGTAAATCACAAGTAGTGACCGGCTAGATAGATACTGGAGAGGGGGAAATCATAGTCCTGAGTCTTATATGCCATTATATTACATAAGACTATTCTTAAATGCCTGTCAGACTTATAAGAGCAGTGACTGAGAAATGGGAGGGCAGAGCAACCATCATGAACTGATAAGTCTCAACAGAATAGGCAACACTTGTATGTGTTTAGACTTGGGCTTCTTATTGTTAGTTTTATGCTTGTGCAGAAAGGATACAGGTGAATGTGGAAATATTTCTCACTTCCACCGTGTTAGACTCTTAAAAGTGAGCTTTAAAGCCACACATCACTTGTGAGCAGTCTGCAGATATATATCAGTAACAAAGACAAAAAAAAAAGTTCTACTTGAAACTTAAGAATAAAATAACTTCAAATCCATATTTTATTCTTATTTGTTGGGGCGGGTGGTAATGAACCATATTAGAATATGTACGGTTCATGAGTATATTGGCCTTTGGTAATATTTATAAAAAAAGCTTTAAAAAAAAAAAAAATTTAAAGATTTTTTTAAAAGACACAATTTAATTTTCTTTTTTTAGTTAGTATAATTAAATTTTAGATAATTACAATGAAAGTTGTTTTTGTTTCGTATTTGTCTATTTAATTTAATTAAAGTTAAAAAAAGACATGCAGTTTACTAATCCAGATAAATAAAAAAGAAATTTCAAACATAAAAGAAAGACTTTGTTAATTAAAGATGGTGGAAAGAATTTTAAAAAAAGAGAACTTTGTAGTTGAAAATACAAAATAAATGTACAAGATTATGCGCAGAAGCTTCAAAACTGGATTGAGAGTATAAAAAGAGGAATACAATTTTGATCTAGGTCTTCTTGTTATCTTGATCTTTTGGTTGGAGATTCCTGTGAGGCCTGGGTAGTGAAATGTATCTGCTCAGGAATATTACCTGTCAAACGAAGTCTTCATGTGAGAATGGGAACAAAGTGTGGCGGACACTGCCTTTCATAATGAAAAGGTCACCCCAAAAGAGCTTCCGAGTACAGCCTTAAAACAGACCAGGAACGTGAAAATGTCAAAAGAAATCGTTAATTTCCAATGAGCTCCGGATCCCAAGAAATACATGTATACTACAAGAATCTACCCAAACTTACTGGTAAGCTAAGATTATTCATACACTAATTTTTGACAAAAAATGTTTGCAAACTAATCTAAACTATAAGCTTGTAATACACTACTGATAGAGACATTCCCTGATTTTTTATAGACATTTTATCCATGGATTGCTTTCTAAAGAGAGAACTAAAGAAAATAAACTGTTCTAATTATTTAATGCTATCTGGATTAGCACGTAGGTGCTTTCCAATTTTATTTTATAATTTATCTTTTAAATATTTTAATTTGTTATAATAAAATATTTATCTTGAATGTCAACTTTTCATTGTGCATTATTAAGGTTAGTTTATTAGAATTTATTATGTATAAATTACCTTTGCCAAACATACTTGTTTAAGCCTGCGGAAAATTCCAAAAAGAAAAATTCATATAAAAATTTAAAATAACAAGAAGCGTAATTTCCGATCTTTGTAATTATTTGCTTCTTAAGTTATGATGTGCTTTGCGCAGAATCAATGAGTCTCTGACTCGACAATTTAAAATCGTAACTAATATTAGGCTAGTTAATCAGGAAATATAACTATGTGAAATGTCCGGACTTGTAAATGATCAGAATATATTTTCTCTTCATAGTTTGATTAACTTGCACTTTCTAGTGCATAAAAGAAGGCCTAAATCCAAACCATGAATGGTACAATATATATATTTTATAACCTAAGTTTTAATTCAAAAATTTAAAATAAAAGTATTTTCTTTCCATCATCAATAATATTTTTTCTCACATCACTGAATAATCTTCTGTGAGAAATTAGCTATTTTTCAACATTGCCAGAAATCTTGATTTACAGAATCAAATATTTTGTTTTGATCAATAAAAATAACATATATCCATCATATCTTTACTCATGTCATTTTTTTTTTTTTTCATTTTTCTGGCAACAAAAAAAAATCAATGTCCATAGTACTTTTTTAAATTCTTTAAACCATACTGAATCTGATAAAAAATCATTTGTGAATATAAAAACCTATTTAGAAGTAAATTGTCATAGTGGATAATAATATTTCATGATATTTATTGCAGTCTTTTCTTTTTTCTTTAGTTTATAAATATTAACAATAGTAACATTCTTAAGAATAGATGATTAACAATCCATGTATTGCTAAAAAAAGTTTCAGTAGTTCTGAAATTAATATAGTACTATATTTGAAAATTTCTTTCATCAGGAGCTAAAAGAATCTTTCCATTTTTAAGATTATGAAGATTATTCAAAGTGGATATCTAAATGGCTTGATAGGATGAATGAATATCCAATTAAATACAACCATCTGAAACTATTAAAAGTACTGTATCCTTGTTATTGTATTAGAGTACCATCTGTTGATTTAATAGGATTATCATCTTATTTTCTAGATCTATTTATATATTTCTTTCAGTGTATTTAAAAATCTGAAATGATTACAATAAACATCTCCTTTGCTGTTTTAATTTACTATATGTTTTTTTGTCAAGTGTTTAACTTGTCATCATTCATTATATGTGGCTTTTGATAAGAAAGCAGTTTAAGTGAAGTTTACAGATTTGTGGTATGTGTTGCAGTAACCTGAATCTTTAGTATAATGTTCATTAAGGTAGATCAAATTGAACAGCAATGATTCAATCTTTTAATGATCAAAATCATAGCTGTTATTATTTATTTAACCTAATTTTCATTCCAGGTTAGTTTCTGTACAATAGTCAAAAACATTTGTATTGAATGTGTGTGTGTGTTTTTACGTAAGTAGCAATCTCACATGATCGTTGATGAAAGCCACAAGCCAGAAACTAATTTGGAGATATTGGGTGAGTAGGCACTAGATAGGGATTTTATGCACAAGCTCTCTGGCATCCATTGATTACTCTGGTCTACTCTGAGTGGCATTACTGTATGGAGAGTTTTGTAGCAATCTTTAATTTTTTGAAGATGAAATAAAAGTGTTGTTAAAAAAATATATTCAAATAAATTGGATAACTTAATTTTATAGATTTGTTCATTTGTGTGTTATTTGATTGGTAACTGCTTACAGATATTCATAAAAAACATTATTTTTGAATGAAAACATAGCTACTGTCTTTATATTAATATTCTACAATATGTTGACATTAATATGCTATTATAATAAATATTTACATTGATACTCTTCAAAGTATGTAGTAGTAAACAATTATTTTTAAGAATTCAAAGTTAAGATTATAAACAATTTTATGTTGAAAAAAAAAAGAGAGAGAGATGGGGAGAGGGGAATCAAACACCATAAAAATTGGTTGTTTCTGTTTTGTTAAATGATAGCTTTGAGCAGTACGAAGTATTGATAGGGTGAGTGTGGCTGTTCTACATAACCTGAATTATTGACATTGTTAAAGGCTATGACTGGCTTTCATCTTTGACCTTGCAAGGTTGGAATCTTTCATTTGGAATTTTCCATCTTTTTAATATTTAAAACATAATGAAGGAATGGTATGACATTTAACAAAATTTTTAAACAGAATTTCTAGAAAATTAAATTTCATTGGATATTATTTACATGTGTTTATATATATGTCTGTGTGTAACACTTTATGAATATACAGTATCAGAATAAAACCAAGAAATATGAATTTTTAAATGATAACAGTTTTAAAAATATTAATGCCAAAAGAAAATGAGTTTGAAAAATTGATGATGAAAAACTTGTCAAGTCATTTTAAGTAATATTCAAGGCAAGAATGAAAAATTATGGCTTCATTTAAAAAAAAAAAAAAGACATTTTAAACACATCTGGTACATGTTTTAATAAAATTAAAAGTTAATAAAACTGTTGAAAATTCCTCAATTTGGAATCAACTTTTATACATTTTACTCATTTTGGTTAACCTCTTGTGGTCATTTTCACATATGTTTTATCTTATTTTTTAAATTTAACCAATTGTGCAAATTAGTTCTTGATTATCTTTTTGTATTTCTATTTATTTTTGTATTGAAATATTGCTAATTTTTTTTTGAGCTATTTTTATTGTAAAATAAATTTTATTTAGTAAATTTTTTTATTTTTTATTTCATATCTAAATGCTTATCACTCTCAGTTAATTTGCATATCTTCCATAGAGGTAGAGCACTTAAAATAATTATCTATAGATAGTATTCTAAATAGTGCTAGTTACCCAGTGGTTAGTATTTATACTATTCTATATCAAAGATCTTTATAAGCTATAGCACAATTATTATTATTTTAGCCATTCTTTTAGCACCTCTTTCTAGCTTCTAATTATAGGCAAGTGCCTTTTTTTTATTTTATTAAGGAAAATTCTATTATAGGTACATATATATAGTTAGATACAATTGGTTACATACATTTGGTTACATAGCTTTGATTCATTTATCATGTTAGCAGTTTATGATTTTGGCAACTGAGACTGCGTCATTTTGAATTTGGTAAGCTTTCATTGCAGTTGCGGCTTCTGCAAAATTTGAGTTGCCCATCAAGTTTCCACTTCTTGATTTTTATCTATGGCTTCCTGGCAATTCTGCTTGAGAGATTTATTTGTTCCCCAATTATTGGTGTGAATGTATTTAGATTGGACCACTATTGCTTGTATCTGAGGTCATTCCTCTTCATCATTCAATATTGATGTATTCCAATGATTATGATAGGATTATCTTTGAGAGAGTAATGAATTCATACTGTTAGTTTATTTTCTAATAATTTATTTATTAGGATTGAGTTTTAGCTCTTTTTTAAGTTTGTCTTTTAATTATGTACATTTGTCATTGTGTAGTGGTTGTGTATTTGCATTATTTTATTAAATTTGAGTTCTAGAGAAGATATTTTACTTGTTATTAGTTTATAATTTAGACATAATTTTTTGAGAAATGATTTTATTGTCGTTTGTGTGAACCTGCAACCACGATTCAGAGAAAAGTTTTTCGGATGCCAACAAGTGATATCTATCCTTCAGGATATATAAGTTTTGTTTGAATACAATCCATGGTTCCAGCATTTCCTATTCAAATTTTAAATCACAGTTGGTTCTCCAGATGATAAATAAGATAAAAATCGCCATTCTTATTGAGGCAAATCTTCCTCTGTTCAATGCCTTTTTCATCTCAAGTACCTCACTGCATTCTGGCCTGATGCTTGAAATGAGTTTTGATTTAAGGTTAGCTAAGTAAGCACAATTGTAAAAAATGTGGTTGAGTATTTCCTCAAATGAACCACACAGACCACACGTTG
Source organism: Epiperipatus broadwayi (assembly GCA_028023455.1). Classification (NCBI taxonomy): domain Eukaryota; kingdom Metazoa; phylum Onychophora; class Udeonychophora; order Euonychophora; family Peripatidae; genus Epiperipatus; species Epiperipatus broadwayi. Next base: position 28,921 of record JAQFVV010000042.1, on the reverse strand, counting down.
CATTGATTCTTTGAAAGCCCTGTATTGTTACAAGAAAATGATTCATTGGCAATGACCATAAATTAAACTTGATTATAAAATTGACTATTTTCAGCTCAAATGCCCAGTATTTTGACCTTGTGATTAGAAATTTTGTGGATATATTTAATTTGGTAGGAATCTTTGGTTGTCTGGAGTGTATGAATCCATACACATCCTAGTACTTGTTTTTAGTGCAGATCATATGGTTCATGAGTATAAAAAGTCTATTTAAGTGTTGTCTCATGTCATCAATCCATTTGTTTGTTTTCAGCGGTGGGGTGTCAGTGGGCTCTATCGAAACCTCTATCTCATGTTCATTCACTTGGACTGCCCTCAATACAACTAATGCCCTTTGTGCATAGAAGACTTCAATTGTGTGTGAGTCCAGGCCGTGTAGATACCTTGGCCTCTGCACTTTGGAAAGCCTAATACATACTGTTTTGCCTGGCCTTTCTTTCCAAAGTAGTTGGGTGCGGAGTGAGTTCGGTTTTGAAAGATTTTAGTTGGCTAGATAGTAATTTATCCACGAGAAAATCAGCATGTTTAATAGTACCATCTTGCCAAGGAGTGAAAGGGAGGTCGTGGATAGTGTTTTGGTAGCTTTCTTTATTTTTTCAATGATTTTGCATTGTATATCCCTTCTCATTGCAGCTATTGACAGTGCTACCGGGAACCCAAGGAAATTTTGAGGTTTTCTGGTGAATTTGGATATTACAATTTTGCCATTGTTGAAAAATAAAATAAAAAAGATGTGGATGGGTCTCCAAACTATTAAAGGGACTAAAAAACAAGCCAATGAAATAATAAACAAATTACAATTTTGAAACATATAATGATACCTATAGTAAAATGGATTTTAAAAAATGTGATTGGACAATGAAATGATTTTAAAAGAAAAGTTTGTCTGGTTATGATGGAATCTAATTTCTCTCAGATTTGACAGTTTTTCATGTAATTATATAGAAAATATTTTTAATAATTACATTGTGTATTTAGAGTAATTTTTATCAAATTGAAATGTATGTTTATTATTGAAATTCAGATGTTTGGATTAATTCATGATACTTTAGTATGAAATATGTTAAAGTATTTTTAATGTGTTTTTATAGTAACGCTTCCCTCCCCTCACAAATTGATATTTTACCACTAGTTTTATTGAGGGGGAAAAAAGAGTACTATTTTAAAATTATCAGACAATTATTGTGGATTTTCATATTATGTATAGTTTCATAGTTTTGTAATTATATTAATAAAAGACATTTTTTATGCCATAATTTTCATTTATTTTCACATTCTAAATAACTTCTAAGTATTGTGATTTCTATTTTTCAAAATGATTTCAGGTTAAGCTCTTTATGGTGTTATTAGTTTAGCAGTTTGCAGATTTATCTATTCCAAAGTAAACTATTAGATACAAATTCTGTAAAGAAGTCTGGATTGAATTCTGCGATTGGAAAACATAAAGAATGTAAATTAATTGTTATAAACCATCTTATAACTTTATTATCTAAAGCAAAATGAATTATAAAAATTATTACCTTGGATTGTCTATGTATTTGAATCAAAGCCTTTTATTTAAAAACTGTAGTCTGAAAAACAGTTATTGAAAAAAAAAAAAAATTATAGCAGAAATTTTACCAGAAAATAATAATAATGAATTCATTGCTATTAAATATGAATAATAATAATATTGTTAAATCTGTCTGTACTATTTGGGAAAACATCTGTATCAACTTCTAATAATATTCATGAGGCCATTAAGCAAATTATTTCAAATTGTTTTAGGATATTTCTTTAGTTTTGGCAGTTAGATAGGAAGGAAAAGATAGTTGCAGTTTTTCATACATAGCTCTATTCAAACTAATAAGGTTGAGTTAGTGAAATTATTTTTTTTTCAATGACTACATTATACAACATTCAACATTGCATTAATAAATATAAAAATGTTAAGCAGAAATAGTGTACTAATTGTAATTAATCTCTTAAGTTACCATCAATTGTCTAAGGATCAAATCAACTAAATTATGTACTGAGACTTAATATTTATGAAAATACACACTATGATATTTCAATATCTGTTTCTTATGTCTACATTAAAGTCATCACTTATTAGCAGAACCTTTTCATTTGCTATTGTGTATCATTTATCTATCCTGCCTCTAATCTTAAATACTATTGCAGACAGTTCACTGTTTAGGTATGCACCTAGAAACATTACTATCAGTTCAGTTTTTCACTCTGACAGCTATTTTAGCTTTTTCATTAGTAGACTCAAAGCCTGCATTAATCACTATATTCTTGCCTTGCATATCATCATCATCATCATCATCCATTATCAATCCACTGCAGGATGAAGGTCTTTCCAAGTTTAATCCATCTTCTCCGATCTTTAGCTTCTCTTCTCCACAACACCCCTGCACATTTTCTTATTTCATCCATCCATCTCACATGTGGTCTCTTTCTGGGTCTTTTACAATCTCTTGGAATCCAGTTTAAAATTTCAATTGTCCATCTATTATCATCTCTTCTAGGAATATGTCCAGCCCAACTCCATTTCAATCTTTTAATTTTTTCAATAAGGTCAGTAACACCTGTTTGTTGTCTTACCCATACATTGCGTTTTCGATCTCTTCTTGTTACTCCCAACATACATCTCTCCATACTCCTTTGAGTGGTCTGAAGTCTCTGTATTGCTCTTCTATTAAGTGTCCAAGTCTCAGATCCATAAGTAAGAATTGGTAAAACACCTCTGTTAAAAACCATCCTTTTCAAACACATAGGCATATTTCCTTTTAGTATCAAGTTATTTCTACCAAAAGCACTCCAACCAAGTATAATTCAATGATTAATTTCCTCCATTATGTTTCCATCTGTATTAATAATCTGACCAAGGTATTTGTAACTGTTAACTTCTTCTAATTCTTCATAATCAATCTTTATTTTCATATTTTGAGCAAATCGATTAAACATTACTTTAGTCTTTTTAACATTTATCTTTAGTCCTACTTTTCTACTTACATCTGCTAACTCCTGCAACTTTTCCTGCAGCTCTGAAGCATTATTTGCAAAAACAACTACATCATCTGCGAAATCTAAATGACTTAAATACTCTCCATTTACTTTCACTCCTTTAGTTTCCCATTTTAATCCACAAAATACTTCTTGCAGCACTGCTGTAAAGAGTTTTGGAGATATGGAGTCACCTTGTCTTATACTTTTCTCAATGTTGATTTTTCCAGTATCATTATGTAATCTAATTGTTGCTGTTGCATTTTTATAAATATTCTTTAAAATATGTCAATATCCTGGATCTATACCTTGATGATCCAATGCTTTAATCACTGAAGAAATGTGTATAGAATCGAATGCTTTTTCATAATCTACAAATCCAAAACATAATGACAACTCATATTCCTTTGTCCTTTCTATGACTTCTTTCAATACCTGGATATGATCTATTGTACTAAAACCACTTTTAAATCCAGCTTGTTCTCTTGGTTGGTGGAAATCCAAAGTTCTCTGTAGACAAATTGTAATTATCTTGGTAAAAATTTTATATAAAACTGATAAAAGGCTGATAGGTCTGTAATTTCTAATATCTTCTTTATCACCTTTTTTAAATATTAATATTATTACTGCATTCTTCCAATCTTCCGGTACATCTTTATCATTTAGACATTTGGTATATAACTTTGCTAAAATTGTTTCTATTTCTTCACCTGCTTCTTTTAATATATCAATTATAATTCCGTTATTTCCTGGAGCCTTTCCTTTCTTCATACACTTAATTGCATGTCTCACTTCTTCATTTAAAATTCTGGGCAATTCGGAAGATGTAATAGATATAGGAGGTACTTGTTCTTTATTACTATATAATTTTTGATAAAAATCTTCTACCAATTTCATGATGTCATCTCTCTTTTTAGTAATAATTCCATCTTTTTTTCTTATTGCAGATATAAATTTTCCACCAATACCAAAATGTTGTTTAACATTTTTGAGACTTTTATTTTCTTCTACAGCTTTCCTTGCTATTTCACAGTTATACTTTCTTATATCATTTTTAACTCTTTTCCGTACCATTTTACAAAATTCGAGATATTCAATTCTTTTTAATACATCATTTTTGTATATCTTCATATTCCTTCTTTTCTTCATAAATTCTCTAGTCTCAGTAGAAATTTTATTAGTCAATTGCTGCTTTTTTCTACCAGCTATGTTTGTTGCAGTTTTTAAAAGTGTATCAGTTATTTTCATATTAATTTCATTCAAATCTGAATCATGTTCAAAATCTCCTAACACTTGAAACCTATTTGTAAGTTCCAATTTAAATTCATTAGAATGTTTCTGAAGATTAGGAATATCAACTGTAAATATTGTTTTTCTTAATAATTTTTGTCTCTCTAGTTTTACATTAACACGTAACTTACACCTTACACCTTACTAATCGATGATCACTTCCTGTGTTAAATTTATTAAGAACATTACAATCTTGAAATATGTATTTTCTGTTAGTCAAAATATAATCCAATTCTGCTGTACATTCATTTGGATGCTTCCATGTCCATTTCCTTTTAACATTTGTCACAAAAAATGAATTCATAATATAAAGTTTTTCTTTTTCTGCAAACTCCACAAGTCTATGTCCTCTCTCATTTCTATTACCATAACTAAAATTACCCACAGCAATTTCATCTTTCATTTGCCTACCAATTCTAGCATTAAAGTCTCCCATAACAATTTTAAAATGTTGTTTACTCTGATCAAAAGCCTTTTGTACATCCATATAAAAATCTTCTACTACTTCATCACTATGAGAACTTGTTGGGGCATAAACCTGAATTATCTGCATTTGGTATCTACTATTAAGTTGTATAACTAATCTTGCCACTCTGTCCGATACATCATCAATCTCCATAATATTGTTTTTCCACTTTTTATTTATAGTGAATCCTACTCCATTTGTATTTCCAATATGTGTGCCTTTATAATAGAGTATATGTCCACTTTTTAAATCAATTGTTTCTTCTCCTTTTCTTCTAACTTCACAAAGTCCAATAATGTCCCATTTAATATAAGACAGTTCTTCTTCTAATTCTTGCAATCTTCCTTCACTTGAAAGTGATCTGCAGTTGTAAGTACCTAAATAAAAAGTCGTCATCAAATGGCAGCCTGGGTCCGCAATCAGGGGATTCTTGGCACCCTCCGCCTTCGGCCACCAACCGCTGCCTTGGTTGGTGACTTTACAGCCTCCTGGGAATAAGGGCCATGCTTTATTTTTGTCTGTCATAATTGTATATATGTATTGGAAAAATATTTATCATTTACACAAACATTCATTCTGCCTTATCAGGCACTGAGAAGAAAGACCATGGTGTTTCTTGATCTTAAACTCAGAGGTAAAAAGCCAATAAACTCACCACGCTGGCTAATGCGTGTTGGTGAGCAGCCCATCCATGTTCGTATATTATATGAATAATCACATAGTAATAACAGCTGCAACGACAAGAACGTATGGAGTGGACATTAGGAATTTGCCCTGCTCGGTTCCTTTAAGGCCTCCAAGAGGAATCTAAGAGTCTCCTTTCAGTTAATAGCAAACTCCTTTCTGCAGTTTGCCTTGCATATATAGTAAGCTTAATGTCATACTTGGTCATTTTCTCAATCTCATTCTGTCAACAATTGCAGCAAATTACTAATGATGATCATCTTGTGATGATGTATCTGTATTGTCTGATTATTTTGCTGAATTTAATAAGTAAAATGTAATATCTTTTAAAAAGCAATATTTTAAGGCTGAGAATGCCATTAAGGATTTGGCAGTCAAATTAAATTAGGCTTCCAAAAATGTTTGTCGCATTGTTTAGGGACATATTATCTATGCACTTTCTGTCTTCTTAAAAAAAGCTTTTCAATCAAGAATTAGAAACGTAACCACAAAAAGTTTCCAGAGGAAATGATTCTTAACATATCTTTTTTTAAATATTATTTCTTTGGATAACTGGAAAATTGCTATTTAGCTTTAACTAAGTCATACTATCAGTATTTTATAGTACTTTGGTGCATTATTTCTTGAATGTGCTTTCCCCAGTGATTCAGAGATTTGAAGGCTGACTACATTGGCTCTCTACATATCATTGGTTCTTGTATTAAACATTCTAAAATTCATAAATTCGACCATCTATATATTGATGACTTTCAGACAAAATTTTTGCAAAGTATTAGTGTGTTGATAACTTAATCATTATTGACTGATAATCTTTTGGCATCTCAACTTTAATCTTTTATTATCTGTATTGATCCTTTAGAGCAGTGGTGGGGAATGTCTGTTCCTCAGTTATTTTTACAAACATATATAAAACGGATCTGTATAAAACCTCTATTTAAATACATGCACAATACAGTGCAAATAACATGCAAATATTGAATTAAAAGTTAAATAAAATAAAATATTTATTTTCTCAATTACATCTTTTTCTCATGTGTCATAGCATCAGCCGGGAAGCGAACCCGCTAACTCGGGACAACTGCTTGTAAAACATCTTTCGCTGACCTCTTGACCACCAATGCTTGCCAATTACATCTTATTCACTCTCTAAACTTTATAATAATTCTATTTTATTTTTTCAGAAGTGCAAAATTCTAACAAATTATCTATATTGTGAGCCTGTCTGACTATGGATTTGATCTACAATGCTGAGAGCATTTTGTTTGTTTTTATAGCGATTTTAGCAGATGAACATATAAATAGCAAAAATAAAACTTGAATTTTATTTTATTTTATTTTATTATTATTTACCTTTTTTTTTTTATTATTAGGATGGCTGCAGGAATAAAATAAGAAAAAATGACAAAGAAAATTGTGCATTTGAAAAGAAATGAACCAATGCATTTTTTTTTTTAATAGAAAGAAATAGTAAATCAATGCCCTTGATACATCTGAAAAATATTTCAATTCATAAAAAACATGATTATTGTCAAGCGTTGGTGGTCAAGGGGGTCAGCACTGCAGCCTTACAAGCAATTGTCCTGGTTTTGCGGGTTTGCTTCCCGGCCGATGCTTTGACACATGAAAAAAAAAACATTATTAAGAAATCCTATTTATTAAACATTCTGCCTAAACAAAATTATTAGGAAGAAATATTAAAATAGAAAATTTGAAAAGGAATTTCATTAAGTAGCTGACATGTTTTATAAAAAATACAAATAAGTCAGAAAATTATGTGAGAGCCAAGTTATTTTAAAAAAATAAACAGAAGACTACATCCTATCTGCTGTAGAATTAACCTGTCCAGATCATAGAAAATAATATCATGAAGATTGGTTCAAGACAGATTGAAAAAATTGTATTTAAATGTGGAATAGTCATTAATAATGATAAATGTTACTTTTCATTCACAAAAAAAATATGGCCTTTGTTTAAAAAAAAAGGGAAGTTGAAATTGGCCTGTCAATTAAAAAGGTTGCGTGTTATGTAGTAGGCTAATTTTTAAGTTGATAATTTTGTGTGGTCCACAAATGAAATAAATATCCAAATGGCCTGCTTCACCACATCAGTATAACATCATTTCATTTTTGTGGGATTGTTACTTGAATTTTTGCAGCATGACTTTTTCTCTCTTCATCAAATCACAATCTCTCACTGCTAGAAAATGCACCATATAATCACTTGAGTTTCTCTTCTCTTGCATATCCAGGTGTTTGGTTTCAGATCTTGATTCTTGATCCATTACAGAGTAAATTGAGATTTATTAATGTTAACCAGAGTTATAGTTGGGCTTGCAAAAAAAGAATTAAAAAATATTAATTGATAGGCTTTCTACATAATCATATTAAATTTATTATACTTATGTGCAAATATAAATCATTAATAATCAGCATGATGTGAGATATTTATTAGGTAATCTTAATAATATTTTATCTCTTCATTTTTTGATGTTATCTATTCTGTTGATTATTAATGTAACTATTTTGTTATGTGTAAAATAATCCTTGTAAAAGTGGTTTATTTCTGACTGTAATCATATATACACCAGGCAAACTATTTGTCATTGTAGAATGATATTCGTAACTAATTTGTTAGTACAATATAGTTAATCTCTGATTTTATAGACTGGTTTGATTACATTTTATAGAGGAGCATTTCTTAAGTCAGGGATAGCCAATGTTTTATAGATGTGCACAATTTTTTTTTATGTATGGGTTCACTGTATCATATATCATTTGCACTACTATGCAATTTTTGTATAAAATCCAGTATGTAGCCTTCTGCCACCCACCCCACCCCCATTATAATATTGTATTATAGAGAAAAAAGTTTAAATATTACTTTTATGACAATTCTGAATCTATTTTACTTCTACAACTTTTAACATTTGTTAATGGAAGCAGCAGAATGTTTTTTTAAATTTGAACCCATTAGTTGTGACCTCATGGGTTTTTTTTTATGATAAAAATAATTTTTATAAAGAACAATACTACAAGGCTTATAAAGAACCAACAAGTACAAATGAAAATTAAAAACGATTACAGCCTCCACAAGGTGTTAAAAGTGGATAGAAACCAGTCTCTACCTTGCATGAGAGTGATGTAGTGAAAATTACACTAGAGAAATATTATTTATTACAGCCTCATTTTGAATTAGATAGATGACAACTCAACCTAGAGAGTAAATGCTGAAACAAAAAAAAAAAAAAATGTTTAAAAATTTCTGATTGCTAATAAAAATTGGTATTAATTACAATATTATTTAATGAGAATTGGGCTTAAAAGTAAAATGTACCAAAGTTAGTTCCACAATATGTATTAGATTTGACACATGCAACTTAGATTCGTCATCTCTATTCTAAGTTATTTATTTCTGGAAATCTCATTCAAAAATTTTAACATTATTTCTTATTATATGCCTGCTTTTTGCTACTTCATTTTTTTCAATCAAGATCATAGAAATTTTATCAATTGTTTTGCTAATTTACTTCATTTTCAGTCTTGCAATATTCTACATGTTATTTTCCTATAAATAGTTTTTAGTTTTTGAAGTATTTTTATTGCATATGTTGTTCAATTTTCATAACTGTAGATAAGCACTAACAAAATGTATTGATTAAATATTCTTATTAGATACAATAATAAATTTCATTTAAGATTGCACTATTACCAAATAATCTTCATGTGATGATTTATTTTCTCCAGTAAACTAATATATTAAAGTCTTTTTGTTTACTTTTATGTATAGTTTTTTTACATTTTTTATTGATGAACTACAATAAATTTAGCAAATAAGAATTTATCATCTGATAATTTATTTTCACAATATTTTTTAGTTTTATAATTTCATTAAGTTAGGATTCATGTGCAAACTTTAATTGATTTAAATGTTCTCTGCACACTTTAATGAAATTTTATCACATGAAACTTCTTAAAAGTGCTGTATAAAAAAGTTAAGAGAAATTTGTATCTGTATTTTGCTTATCTTTTTTTCAGATTTGACTTTTGACAACAGTAGCTCAAATCTGTGTAATCCAAATCATCCTTTTTTTTTAAGAATATAGATATAAATTGAAATAATTGTTACGATAACTTTGTTTTTCGTAATGACAAGTTCTGCTCATAGAACTATATAATATCCATTTGGTTTATCACTCATCTCCTTTATAAATAGAAATAGTTGTACCACTTAATGTAATTCAATTACTTTTTGTAAATAAAATAAGCAATTTATCCTAGTAAATTAATTGAAAACCATAATTTCAGTTGTTTTTAAGGGTTTAATTATTGAGAAAATTGTTTTATAAGAAAATTATTTCAGGCTTTTTCATAAATAAAGTTAATAAAGAAGAATCTGAACTATAAAAATCAACAAATGGTAAATTAGGATCTCCATATATGCAATAGATGAATTTTGTAATGAATATTGTTAACTTTTAATGATACGTGTTAATTTTTAAATAGAAATTTAACTAATTTAAAAACAAAACAAAAAAAAAAAACCCAACAGAAGAATTCCAAGATCAACAAATAAATTTTAGTAATAAATCAATAACTAAATTTAGATATCTGTATTCATGAATAATTATATAGACTTAGAAATTTAATACAGTTTATTTTAAAATTCTGCTTCATTAATGTATTTTTAAAATGCAAAAAGTGATTGATTGACTTTTATTTCTTAATATTAGTATTAAATCAAGAAAATCTACTATATTCTTATGTTTGTGCATATACTTATTATTTAACTTATCACCGCTGTTAACAAACTTTTTAATAACGGCAATAGGAAATCTCTCTCTTTTTTTAAATGTCTTATAAACTATAATGTTCTTTTCATTGAATCCAATCACCTTATATACTCTCCTTCTTTTCTTTTTAAAAACATTATTTCTTCTTATCAACCATGTATACATATTCACATCTTTAACACCCAATGTTTCAACCACTTTTTTTCTGTAATCATTTTCAAATTCCTAAAATCATCTATGCAAGTTTACTAATTCCAAAAAAAAATATATATTTAACTTATCACCACTGTTAACAAATTTTTTAACAACCACAATAGGAAACCTTTTTTCTTTAAAATATATATCTTATAAACTATAATATTCTTTTACTTGAATCCACTCACCTTCTTTTCTTTTTAAAAACTTTATTTCTCCTATCAACCATATAGGAAACCTTTTTTCTTTAAAATATGTCTTATAAACTATAATATTCTTTTACTTGAATCCACTCACCTTATATATTCCCCTTCTTTTTTTTAAAAAAAACTGTATTTCTCCTATCAACCATATATACAATGTATATATAGTTGATAAGAACAAATGAAGTTTTGTATATATGGTTGATAAGAAGAAATAAAATTTTTAAAAAGAAAAGAGGAGTATATAAGATGATTGGTGTCAAGGAAAAGAACATTATATCATATGCTCATTATGTTTGTTAATGGAGTAAATCTCTATCTCTTCATCCCATCAGGCTATGAATGTATAATACTGTTGACTAAGAATCAAAATTAGAATGAATCTACCTATTCTTTAAGCTTTTGATATTTATAAGTGTATTTTTGCCAACATTGATGAAAATTCAGTATGAACTCAATATGTCAGCCATATGAAAGCAAAAAAAATTAATAATTATTAAACTAATAATCAATTATATGTTTTAATAATTAAACAGAGGTTAATAATTATAGACATTATATTAGCATATTTCATATATATGCAATTAATGGAATAACTATCCTCACCTCAGGTTATGAATAAATAACAATGTTGAGAAAGAATCAATAGTAGAATAATAGATTCACCAATTCCCTAAGTTTTTGATATTTATAAGCTTATTGTTTTCAACATTGATTAAAATTTAGGGTGAACTCACACGAAAACATAGCATTATTAATTAGTTAACCAATAATCAATTATGCAAGGATGGAGACCAAATCTTACTTTTATAAACACTTTAATAAAAATTAATCAGAAGTTAATAATTGAAAATATTTAATTAGCATAGCTCATTGTCTATATAATTAATAGAATAAACCATTTTCTCTCAGGTTATGAAAAAATAATGCTGTTATAGGATAAAAAATAGAATGCTTTCACTTATTATTTACGTTTTTGATGTTTATAAGTATATATACCCTTGGCAACAAGGATGAAAATTCAGAATGAACTCAATGCAAGAGCCAGATGAAAACATGGCATTAATAATTATTATTTAAACAAAAGTTAGTCATTGTAAACATTAAATTAACATCGTTTATTATATATGTAAGGAATGGAATAAAACACCCTCCTCTCAAGTTACGGATAAACAAGATTGTTGATAGTGGAATGGGTTCACTTATGAATAGGAGATCCATTCTATTCTTTATACTTTGTCAATAGTGTTATTTGTCCATAGACTGAGAATAGTGGTCCATTAATTATATGTATGAGTTTTACTAATTTAATATTTATAATCATACATATTAGTATTGGGGATACTATTCTGAGGTTTACTATGTATTTATTATACAAAGACATTTAGATTAGAAATATCAATAATTAATAAAAGTAATTTGCTACCTTAATTAACACAATTTAATTTAATCTTTGTGCTTTAAAACTTTTATGAATAACAAGTAATTTTGTGTACTTACTGACTCAAACAAGTATTGTGTTTTTAAATATACATATATTTTAATGTTTATAACTTATAGATAGTAGAATAAAAGCAGTGAACTAATATATATATTTTGTTGATAAAAAAGCAAACACGAGTTTTGTACTGTTTTCAAATATTTTTGTCATGTGCTGCTCCCATGTGGTACTTTGAGAAATAAAATAGAGCCTTTTTTGAGTTATAAATACAATAGATTTTTTTTTCTTTTTTACAAAAGAAAGATCCCACTGATTGATTAATGCACTGACTGAAAATCAGAATAAATCTGTAAGATTGAGGAAAAGTTAGCAGGTATTGTACTATATAAAACATTTTCTTTTGATTTAGAATTGCTTCATTTCATAATATAGTTTGCAGAGATTTTTTTTAAAATTTTGATACATTTATAAAAATTTTAATATTTGAATAATTTATAATTAAAAATAGTATTGTATTTTAAATTGTAATCAGATCATCAAGTGATTTAAGATCATGATTCTTTAATATAACACTGGATAGTAGAATTAATTGGTATTAAAAGAATTATAGGAAATAACACTCTGGCTGCTGCTTAAATATTAAACAAGAAACTACTATCTAAATAAAATTAATTAATGATAATATGAAAGGCTGATATTTGAATGTAAGATAATATTTAGTGAAAATTTATGAAATTACAATATCATTTTCAACGATTACTGCAGAATGAATCCAATTTCTTTGACTTATAGTCACTCTTTTCCATTTTACTTCAACAAAGTTCTTTATCTTATATGCCTTTTTCTAGGTCTTTTATAATCTTTTGCAATCCAGTTTAAGAATTCATCTATTCACTTATTATCATTTCTTTCAGTAATATGTTCAGTCTTTTAATAATGTCTGTTTGTTCTTTTAAATAAGTATTTTGCTTTCAGTCCCTTTGTATTACTCCTAATGTTCATTTCTCCATACATCGAGTGGTCTGAAATCTTTGTATTGTCCTTTTGTTAAGCATTCTAATCTAAGATTCGTAAGAAAAAAAACTGATAAAATACATTTACCAGTGTTAAACACCCTTTCTTATCAAACACATAAACATATGTTCTTTCAATATTATGTCTACCAAAATTATTCCATTTAAGTTTGATTCTCTATTAATTTCATCCAATATATTTCCATTTATATTAATAATCTGATCAAAGTTTTGTAGTTCATGACCATCCATCTTTATTTTGAAAGGTTTAACATTATTCTAGTCTTTTTAGCATTTAACTTTAGTTCCATTTTTTTATACTTATATGATAGTTCTTACAATATTTCCAAAGCTCTGAAAAAATAACTTTATTATCTGCAAAATTTAGATGACTTATCTGAGATCCATATACTTTTATTCTCATCCTTTTTATGCCACAAAATACTTTATGTAAAATTGGTATAAAAAAATTTGCAAATATGGAGTCGCCCTATTGTACACACTTATTGATGTTAATCTTTTTAATATCATCAAATAATCCAATCACTTTGTATTTTGATAAATATTTTTCAAAATATGGCAATATTTCAGATCTACGCCTTAAATGTTCCAAAGTTTGAATCGCAGGGGAAATATTTATAGAAATAAAATGCCTTTTTATCATTTATGAATTCAAGTCTGTTGGCAATCCATAGTCATTGATCTTTTCTATAATTCCTCTCAATGCTTGAATGTTATTTTATTGTATTAAAATTACTTTTAAATTCAACTTTTAGTTTTTTTTTTTGGTTGCTTTTGAGTCCAAAGTTTACTGTAAATGAATTATAATTTTCTTGATAACAATTTTATATAGAACTCATGGAAGATTAGTACGTTTGTAATTTCTAATAGTCTGTTTACCACCATTCTTAAATTCCAATTGATAGGCACATCTTTATTATTTAGTCATTTGGTATATTATTTTATCTATAATTTGTTTAACATATTAGTAGTATAATTTTACCTGTTTTTTTTTTTTTTAGATATCAGTAATAGATCCATTATTTCCAGGAGCTTTTCCTTTCTTCATAGATTAAGTTGTATTTCTCACTTTTTTATTTATTTAAAATGCTTGATGGTTCCAAAGATATTGTTATAGTAGTAGTTCCTTTGCTTGTTTTTATTTCTGTACAATTCTTTGTATAATTATTTCACACATTTCATGATGTTCTTTTTAGAAATAGATTCATTTTCATAGTATAGTATATATTTATTAATTAATAGCAGTTTTTCAATTGGTTTAAATCACTAGGTCATATAATGTATTTTGTTATCCTATTGGGGTTGGGGGGTTGGAGAATAAATAAATATTCCCAATGATAACAGGTTATTGTATTTATCTTTCCATGATAATAAAATATTTGTCTCTCTACCTTTTTTGTTCATGTCTTTATATATCAACAAAATTAATACATTAATATTTTATACTGTGCCAAGGCCAATTTGGCATATTTATATAAAATAATTTTGTCTAAAAAAATTATTAAAATTAAAAAAAAAAAATCTTTCGTAAAAGAGTTTGAAATAAAAGATTAAAAGTGGGCAGGGGGTTTTCTTACAGTCAAACTAAAAGGGTTATAAAAGAAAGTAAAGTTTTTTTAAATTAGTATTCGTAAAAATAAGTAATTTAAAATTTAAAAAAAATATAAATCTCTTTTCATTCAAGCTTATTATAATAAATTATATATGTGCGTGCGACCTATAAATAAATGTATGCATGTTAGAATAATATTAAAAAAAATATATATGTAAATGAAAGTTAAAAAAGAAATTATATTTGGAAAACACAGTGATGGCTATTAAATTAAATAAAGATTTAAAAAAACCCACACCAGCGGTGGGCTACTAATTAAAGATATAAAAACAATACATTTATGAAAGCTACTATTAATTAAACAATCGTCAAAAACACGTCATAGGATTAATTACCAATGGAATTTTGACAACACCTATTGCACCTATTGTCGGAGGATATTAAAATGAAAATAATTCGGATACATAAATAGCCAGATTTTTTTATCGGAGTTCAGTTTTTTTTCAGTCTAGTTTGCAGAGACATCTTGTTTCAGTTGAGATAACAGTGCATTTCTATTATGTATTCAGAGACAAAAATGCATTGTTGAGCAGCTTTTGGAAATATACGCTCGTGCTTCAGCCTTTTTAGTCCAACAAGATCATCAAAACCTGCCTGTGAAATAATGTCTGCATAACAACTCAGAAATCCTCCGTCAAACATTCAACTGTCTTCAAGAATAAAGCCAATGGATTCGCATAAAATCTCTTCAAAAAGTGTCCAAATCTAACCGGTTAGATATAATCCATCAGAAGCAGCAGAAGCAGCCAACAACAAGCAATATCCACATTCCAAAAATCCTAGGTTATCATTTATTTATTATCATTTATATGTAGTAGCCACTGCTGTAATTCGTCAATCCTACCGAGTAAAGTAATTTGAATTCTTAAGCATGCATAAAATGAACTATTGATGTGCGTGTGTGTGAATGTGAGATAATTTAACGATGTCACATATTATTTATGCTTTTCACCAGATATGTGTTATAATGTGTTACTTTAAAAATGTACGTGTGTTAAATTAGATTTATAAAGATGTTTAAATTTAGTCAATTAATGTTGGGTAATAAATTATCTTTAAACTTAATTAATGTTAATTAAAATAAAATGTCTTCAAACTTAAACTTTATTTGTCGGTCAATTCTTTTTACCAACCTTTTTATTAATTCTTTCCACCATTAATTTTGTATAATTTTGTTATTGAATTAAAATTAGACTGAGCTAGTTTTAGGGAATGTTTCGAGCGCTGGATTATGAGCCTACTGCCCGAATATGTTAGTCATCAGACTAGCTGGTGCCCTGGGGTTTACCCCGAAACAAATAAAGTATTTGGATAGTAGGGGTTTGAATCTAGCAGCCAAGATGGGCCATTGTTGATAGTTAAAGCTATCAATAAGATCTCCCATTTTGCTCGAATTTGCCGGTTCGTCCCCGTAATATTTATAAGGTTATAAATGTATTACGAAGGAGTTTGAAACTGGCCAAAACTTATATATACGTATAAGTAAGTGGTTTAAGCGGTTCAACCCGGTACATAAATGGCTTTCCCAACATTTGGGGCTGGACCTAAGAAACAATAGTAAATAAATACTTTGTTTCTTGTTTAAAAAAAATTTTCTATACAAAAGCTAAATTACGTATGTTAAAGCGTTTTAATTTTTTTTTTTTTGATAAAAATATAGAAAATAGCCCCAACAAGGAAAAAAGGAAATCATAGCTTTACTAACCAGCATTTTTGAAAAACAAAAAGAAATAGCCGAAGAATATAAAAAAATCGCCGAAGAGCTTAAAAACCAAAATAATGAAATGAAGAGTAAATTGGAAGGACAAGCTGAAATGCTTGAAAAGTTAAAGGACCAGATCGAAATGGTCCAGAATAAAATAAAAGAAGAAATTAGGGAAGAAATAGAAGAGATTAAAACACAAGTAGAAAATCAAATAGAGACTGCTTACCAAGTAATAGAAAAAAATAAGATAGAAGATAGAAAAATAATTGAAGAGATAAAAGTTGAAGTTACAAATTTAACTGTAAAAGTAAATCAGATAAATCGTAGTCAAAATAGCCCACAAACTGAAATAAAAAAGCCAGACCAGCTGATTGCGAATATGCACATTACAAATAACTCCATGAGTCATCCTCAGAAATACATTTATAAAAAAATTCAGATGATTTACAAAAGCCCATATAGTATAGTCCCTCAAACTGACTTCAATGCCTTTGTGATAGCCAAAGGCAATATAGAAAAAGGAACATTTAACACTAGGTCACTAAAGTTATTTGGAGGGCTGTATAATAAAGAACCGCCAGACAAAAATTAGAAATATGTAATCTGACGGATTCGCCGGCTTGACCTAATATATAACGACCATGGACGCGGAATAATGGAAAATGTTAACAAAGTTTAATGAAATATATGTAAAAACGAGTATCAAGTTAGTTTGAATAATTAAAAATGATTAAAGTTAGTCTTAGTAAAATAAAATAACAATCTTAGAGGTTTTTAAAATGTCAAAGCAATGATAAAACAATTTATGTCAAAAACCCTCGATTATGTCTTATCGATTATGTTAAATCCCAGCTCATAAGTCTAGAACATAGCGGAGCATGACGCCAACGAAATAAATGTGTAAAAAAAAAAAAAAAGAAGGGAGAGTAAAAATAACACTTTAAAAATAAAAATGAAATAAATAAGTGTATAATGAAAGTATTAATGAAAATAAAACATTATCAAATAAAATTAAAAAAAAAAAAGTGTATTAAATTAGGATTGAGGTGTGTGCGAGTATTTGGGCAAAGAAATTAAAAGTTGGTTTAAATCAGCACAAAATCTATCTGTGTGTTGAATTGCCTTATACTTTGCTACCTGCTTCTCTTAATATTACATTTATTACCTAATGATGAAAATAAAAACTAAAAATGCACTCTAGAAAAATAAGAATTTGAAGTGGTCAATACTTAGGAAAAGTGATCAACGCACATATTAATTAAGAAAAATGTTCGTAAATAAATAAGTAGGTCAAATAGTTAAAATAAAATCGATAAAATCAAGTTAAATAAATAAGCGTAAATATATCTGTAGTAAATAATAATAAAAAGTGACTCGTGATAAACTAATAGATTTTTTTTTTTTTGGAATACACGCACGGTAATAAAAGGAAGTAAATAAATGATTTAAAGTCAAGTCAAAAATATATATATATATATCAGTGTAATAATGAATCGTAGTAAAGTAAGTTGTTTTTGAATATACGCAAGTTAATAAAAGTTGAGTAAATAATGAATCGTAATAAAGTAAAATAGTTTTTCTAAATATACGCACATAGATAAAAAAGTTGAGTGAGGGTTGAAAATAATATTCGAGATTAGATTAATATAAATAAATATGAAAACTGATGTCCGTGGTAGTTTAGAATAATATTGTGAGATTAGATTAATACAAATGTTAGAATAATGTTCATATGAATTTAAAAATAATGTTGTAAGATTAGTAATAAAAATATAAAGTCAATCTAAGGTGTATTAAGAGTGTGTAAGTATACATGTGTATATACGTGCACATACACTGGTAATATTCGGTAAATACGATACCTCATGATGCGTATCTTAAATGTATTTATCCAGATATCCTTTTAGGTTATTTTCTTGGCACTGCTGCACCTCATGATGCGTGCAAAAAGGGATTTATTTATTATAGATTCCCTGTAAGCAAGTCCAGTAATAACTCGATATCTAGAATATTAGTAGGTGTAGAATTATGCTGCACGTATACACATGTGTAGGAATTTATCTAGAGCAAAAGGGAATGAGGGTAGTATAGAAATAAATTTAGTTAAAGATACATTTAAAGCTGCTGACTGGATAAGTTTTAGTACCCGTAATGGACTTGTCAGGGATCATTCCTCTTTCCAAAGCGTAAGTCGAAAATGGACAGTTGAAAATTCCTGCCATTTCGCAGCGACCCTTTCTTTTTCCAAGTCCGATCAAGAGAATCGGCAAATGAAGTTTCGATTTTATACACATGTAAGTCGGTGTAAGTCAGCGAATCTGCTTCCGTGTCGTTTCCAAAAGATCCCTGTGTCACAAAATTAATTTTGTCCCGGTGGTCGTTATCCATGATTTAGATCATTGTGAGCAATGTATTCGGCATAGATAGAAGGAAAGGATAGTCAAAACAGATTGCCCTTTGTATGTTAAGTAAAAGATATTAAAAAGCTAACTTAGAAAAATAATAAATTAATAAATCTTTAGAGTCAAGAATTAAAATTGCAAGAGATAAAACGGTCCAAAAATGACGCATTTTACTCTAAAATGAAGGGGGGGGGTATAATGTGCCAAGGCCAATTTGGCACATGTATATAAAATAATTTTGTCTAAAAAAATTATTAAAGTAAAAAAAAAAATCTTTCGTAAAAGTGTTTGAAATAAAAGATTAAAAGTGGGAAGGGGGTTTTCTTACAGTCAAACTAAAAGGGTTATAAAAGAAAGTAAAGTTTTTTTAAATTAGTATTCGTAAAAATAAGTAATTTAAAATTTAAAAAAAATATAAATCTCTTTTCATTCAAGCTTATTATAATAAATTATATATGTGCGTGCGAGTGTAAATAAATGTATGCGTGTTAGAATAATATTAAAAAAAAAATATGTAAATGAAAGTTAAAAAAGAAATTATATTTGGAAAACACAGCGATGGCTATTAAGTTAAATAAAGATTTAAAAAAAAAAACCACACCAGCGGTGGGCTACTAATTAAAGATATAAAAACAATACGTTTATGAAAGCTACTACTAATTAAACAATCGTCAAAAACATGTTATCATAGGATTAATTACCAATGGAATTTCCACAACACCTATTGCACCTATTGCCGGAGGATATTAAAATGAAAACAATTCGGATACATAAATAGCCAGATTTTTTTTATCAGAGTTCAGTTTTTTTTCAGTCTAGTTTGCAGTGACAGTCTTGTTTCAGTTGAGATAACAGTGCATTTCTATTATGTATTCAGAAACAAAAATGCATTGTTGAGCAGCTTTTGGAAATATATGCTCGTGCTTCAGCCTTTTTAGTCCAACAAGATCATCAAAACCTGCCTGTGAAATAATGTCTGCATAACAACTCAGAAATCCTCCGTCAAACGTTCAACTGTCTTCAAGAATAAAGCCAATGGATTCGCATAAAATCTCTTCAAGAAGCGTCCAAATCTAACCGGTTAGATATAATCCATCAGAAGCAGCAGAAGCAGCCAACAACAAGCAAATATCCACGTTCCAAAAATCCTAGGTAAACATTTGTTTATTATCATTTATACGTAGTAGCCACTGCTGTAATTCGTCAATCCTACTGAGTAAAGTAATTTGAACTCTTAAGCATGCATAAAATGAACAATTGATGTGCATGTGTGTGAATGTGAGATAATTTAACGATGTCACATATTATTTATGCTTTTCACTAGATATGTGTTATAATGTGTTACTTTAAAAATGTGCGTGTGTTAAATTAGATTTATAAAGATGTTTAAATTTAGTCAATTAATGTTGGGTAATAAATTATCTTTAAACTTAATTAATGTTAATTAAAATAAAATGTCTTCAAACTTAAACTTTATTTGTCGGTCAATTCTTTTTACCAACCTTTTTATTAATTCTTTCCACCACTAATTTTGTATAATTTTGTTATTGAATTAAAATTAGACTGAGCTAGTTTTAGGGAATGTTTCGAGCGCTGGATTATGAGCCTACTGCCCGAATAAGTTAGTCATCAGTCTAGCTGGCGCCCTGGGGTTTACCCCGAAACAAATAAAGTATTTGGATAGTAGGGGTTTGAATCCAGCAGCTGATATGGGCCATTGTTGATAGTTAAAGCTATCAATAAGATCTCCCATTTTGCTTGAACGTGCCAGTTCGTCCCCGTAACATTTATAAGGTTATAAATGTATTAGGAAAGAGTTTGAAACCGGCCAAAACTTATATATACATATAATTAAGTGGTTTAAGCGGTTCGACCCGGTACAATACTTAAATCTATCATGAAATGTACATTGATGCTTTTTTTAAACATCCCATTTTAATATAATTAATGCTTTATATATTTCTTTTTTTAATCATGATCAAAGTTAATTTTTTTTTTTAGAATATAATTTCTGATTGTTATTGATTTGGCGTTAGAATAATAAATAATAAACTTTTCCAAATTAGTTTCTAGTCTGATGACTTAGTCTGATAAATGAATTAAATACACTACATCTTCAACTAAAAAAATATTCTCACAGCAATTTTTATTCCTCTAATCTATACCTTCAAACAGAAATACAAGCACACACTACAAATCTTGGTTAATTATCTGTCAATCAAAAAGTCAAAAATATATTTGGCAATTCCCTACAACTAGTCAAAAGGATATATACAGTAGGCTCTTAATTATAAAATAAAGTAAGGAACACCATCCATTTTGAAAGATTCAAATTTGGTAATCTGAGAAAATATGCTGTCCCTTATATATTGTCACTTTCCAAATTTCAAAGTCATTTCTACCCCAAACTTGCCTTTTGTTTGACTATTATGATAAACATTTATGGAATTTCCAATCTGAAATTGCTCTCAAGTTAAAAGTATTTCTGATAATATTCATCCACATCCAGGATCTCTTGCAATAGCCAAATTTCGACTTAACCGTGTCAGTCACTTAACATTTCCAAAAAAAAATCAATATTTTGGACCTCTATCTCTATGGTTCCCTTCCTTAAAAAATATTCTTCCTTTTCCTTTAGTCAATCTTAGACCCATATCCATGACTCCACTTTTTATTAAAATAAATGAATCTCTCATTAAAGATTAAATTCAACCACTTCTCTCTTCCTTATCAAAAATTCCAGTTTCAAAAAAAGATTGAGTTACAACAGCTGTTTTTCTGTTTAAAGTAATAATAGACCACATCAGGGAATATAGATAAACAGAACTCATTGCTGTGTAATTAAATGTAAAGGCCACATTGGGCTTAGTTCCTACAACTAATTCCATTTATTTCAAAAACATAATATATCTTTTGATACTGGAAAATCTATTTATAAATAGAGAAGTATGCATCAGATGCCTGGATTTAAATCCACATAATTCTACTCCTCAAGGCTACTTTTTTAGCTGTCTTCTCTTTGCTCTTATGTCAATCCTCTTTTAGTATAGGAAGGGAAATTTCCAGGAATACATATTCCAATAATCAAATCATTAATCATATCTATATTGATGACATAGTTATATTTCTCCTCCCAAAAAAAATCCTCCTTTTGATACTGTTTTTGATAACTATACTAACAAATTCTCACTTCACTTTAATGAAAACCAATCTTCTACTTGAATTATTTTTAGGGTAATATTATTTTTTCCAATTTTCCCTCTATACCACGTAAATTTCCCAAATGCATCTCTCTTACAATGGGATGAGAACTGGTATTTAAAATCAGGTTACTGTTTTGATAAAAAATATCAGTGCATTATCCAAATCATACCTTTCAATACACGCAAAGATATCACTAGTCAATATTTAATTTTTTTCTAAAGTTAATTATTTTCTACTCATCATTACATCTACTTTTTTATTTAAAAAAAAAAGTACTGTCTCATTATCAAATTAATCTGGAACAAAAAGGCAGTAGCACTTAGCATAAGAAATATGCAAAAACATAAAAATTCAATAGTCTTTCATTACATGACATTTCTAAATTTTATCTTCAGAGAATTTTTAATGAAATAACTAAACCGATTAGTTTCTTCCCAAATGCTGATAATCTAATTCCCCTTTAATCTCACAGACACTCCACCATTCATTAACAATAATTTTATCAAAACCTTAATTATTCTCATAAACAAACACACAACCCTCTTGCATAATCTTTTAAAATAAAATTAGCTATTGGCAAACATTTGAAATAGAAAATAATGATAATATATCAAATAGTATTCTTTTTTTTTTTTTGTTAAGTCATAAGAAATATATTGTAACAAAAGTTCAAAAAATTAAAACATGTAGACATCTTAATTAAAATAAATATCAAAGCCCTTCCAGTTAATTCTTTTCTCTCCTATAGATGACACTTTACAAATATAGATCCATTATGTGCACTCTGTCACAGGGATCAAGAAACTTTTGAACACTTTCATTTGGAATGTTCATCCTTGTTGCAGTCTTGTCACTAATATTACTCATTCAAATTTCAAACAATCATCAACTTTATTTATAACATGCAGAGAGGTCTTTTTCACAGTATAAGAATCACTACCTTCATTCTTTTTATACTCTTGTTCATCAATACTACTTGACCTTTAACCTCACATCTCACAATACTAAAGCACTAAAATAAATTGGATAATATTAAAACGAAAGATCAGACCTATGCACCAGCTGATATTTTTGCAGCTACTTGGAGTCTGATCTCATTCACAACACAGTGACTTTATTATTGTTTTATACTTATAAATATATATTATATACATATTGATTGTTCTAATGTAACCAGTATTTGGTATTTAATATCATCTATTTTAATACTCCCCTACTCTTTAAGTTTCTTTTTCTTTTTAAACAATACAGGTAAATAATCTTTAATATCAGTGTAATTTTATTAAAAGTCTCATAAAATGTAAATAGTAAATCAAATAAAGTTAATTTAAAACTAATAAGGTGAACAATTTTCATTGAATTTAGTTTGATATAAATATCATGTAGGCTTGTGTTTATCAGTCTCTCAGTAAAAAAGTAAGTAAATAATCAAATGGCTTTATATTTAGATAATTCATAAAAAGTTTGAGTGTCAGTAATACCAGAACTGGAATTCATCTGAGAACCTTACACTCCAGAGTCTAATAATCACCACTGCCCTAAACCACACAGAATAATCTCTTAGCACTGATTGTGCAGTATCTCCTTTATGATATATAGTCCTCTTTATTCCATTTGGGGATTTCAACACATTCTATCAGATTCTCAATTTTTAGAAAATATATGTATTTGGTTTAAATACTTATACATACGAGAAATGAAGTTGAGGAATTGGATTTACATGTAATGCATGAAAAAAGTAATAAGGAAGTTAAAGAGAAATTAATAAAAAATATCTTAAAAATTAAAAACATACTATGAAATCATTATAGGAAGAATGTAGAGATATAAAGAACCATTTATAAAATTGCAAAAAAGATTTCAAAAAATCTTGAGAATATAAAGAAGTATGATGAAATGAAAGATAAATAAAGCTAGGAAAACAAGCTGTTCATGATCTTTCAATAAACAAAAAATGAAAAATAACTTGACTAAAGTATCAGGCAGGAATACAGAAGCAGATAAATATGTTCCTTCATCATCATCAACCATTATCAATCCAGTGCAGGATGAAGATCTCCAAGTTCAATCCATCTTCTCCAATCTTTAGCTTCTCTTCTCCATATCACCCCTGCACACTTTCTTATTTCATCCATCCGTCTCACATGTGGTCTCTTTCTGGGTCTTTTCAAATCTCTTGGAATCCAGTTTAAGATTTCAATTGTCCATCTATTATCATCTCTTTTAGCAATATGTCCAGCGCAACTCCACTTCAGACTTTTAATTTTTTCAATGAGGTCAGTAACACCTGTTTATTCTCTTACCCATATATTATGTTTTCGATCTCTTCTTGTAACTCCCAACATGCATCTCTCCATATTTCTTTGAGTGTCACATATATATAAATAATTATAGTGTTAATCCGAAGAAGAGCTTGTCTTTTCTGTTGCGCTTGAGCATGACATTCCTTAGCATTGGTCTTTTTTTTGTATTGATAGAAGATATGTTTGTATAAATCTGTTAACTATTTATTTTTAAATTATCGCTATTGTCATTATGCAACTGTTAGTATAACAAATTATGGAACCAGGAAGAAATTAGGCCAATGCGAAGTCAGTAGATTGAAAACAAAAAATAAATAAATATAGTAATATATCATTTAACCATTATAAGCTATACCCACTTTTTTAAAATTCAAATTAGTGGTTATTTAAATTGGTGCAAAAACAGTACATACTACTCGTGCACAGGTTACATCATTCGATTCATCTTTAGTTCTTCTTTCAAAACTTGTGAAATTTAATTTTTGTTTAATAAAAATTGTTGATTTACATTGATTTTTTCCAATTAATGTTTACTGAGAAATTTACAGTAAAGAATAATGGATTATTCAAGGCATTGATAATGATTTTCTATTGCAGAGCTATGGGAATAAGAAGCTACATTTTTTTGTTTTGTGCTAATGATTTCGCAGAAGTAATTGTAGTTCCTAAACAGTAAATAAACAATAAGCCATCGTTGTTCATAAGTGTTGCAATTGTCCTCCGATTTATTTTCATGATCAGATCTGAATGAGATTTTACTGTTGAATGTTATTGGTCATAGTATCTACGAATAATTTTACCCAGTCTTCAAGACAAGTTTTCAATCACCCATTAGTATTTAAATGCTTTTTATTATTATTATTTGATAGAAATATATATATATGAAAAAAATATTTTTGAGACTAGCAAACTATCAAAAAAAAAAATTCAGTCTGGATACTTGGACTGATAATAGGCATTTCTGTTAGATCAAGTCTCTGCATAGATTAGAACATATCTGGAGTTTTGACAAGAAACAAAGGCGTTTATTTTTCTGAAATTATGTTTTTTTAAATTGTATATATTTTAATGACAATAAAAAAAAAGGCCAATATTTAAAGTAAAAATTTAGATAAAATTTATATATATAACCACTACCATGTACATTTTAGAATGAGAATAGCATGAAATATCTCTCAAAACCATTAAAGTAATCATTCACATGACAAATCTTCGCAGATAGCCTTAATGGATGAGTACCTACTGAGGAGTCAACATGCACAGACAAAATACAATTTGTGTTGTTAGCCAGTGTTTGGGTACTCATGCTGTGCTTTCAATAGTTTTGACACATCCAAAAGAAAATACTTTGCTTTAAAAAAGTCATTAATAGTTTTTTTTTTGATTGTAGAGTGTTGATTTATCACACTTCAAAAATGCTCAGATAGGCAATGCAATTTTTAAATATTCCCTCACTTAGCTTCTTTAGGAAGGCTGATTGATGTGCAATTTCCATCGAGATCCTCCTGTGTAGTTGCTTCAATTTAGTAATCAGAAGAGGATAAGTCATGAGTAGTTCTAATAGGTAACTTATATCTGCATTTTTATTTATATTCTCTTGTTGTATAGCTATAACATTTTATTATTTGTAAACAATTACTAGTTATTTAGAATTTGGATTTTTTTTTTGACAGCTTAACTATTAACAATACAGTATATCAAAAAAGAACACACAGAGAGATTTCAGCCAGGAATCCTCAATTCTAACACTATTGATTTGGAAGCTACTAGCTACTTGATTCAAGTTTGTGTTGGTCCATATTTGTATAGATCGATCACTAATAATTTTAATTTATCAAGCAGATTAGTGTAATGGCCAGAAGTTGTCCTGAATCTGTTGATGAGACTCCAACTTATGAAGATTATATCTGGCTGACTTTATTGTTGCATCTGGAAAAAGAAATTTATTTGGAATATCAAAAAAAACCTCCATTTTTTATCCATAATTTCTTTGATTGTAGATTCTTGATTGAATATCCAAAAAAGATTTTGATTTGAGATGAGAATTAAGTGATACTATATTTAAATTATTGCAAATCTGACTTGATTATCAACTTTTTTTACTATTTTCTGTGAAGCAACTTTTCTTCTGTTATTTGATGGATGAATATATGAAAGAAACAGAAAGACAGAGGAATAGATTTGAATATATTAGTAATCTTTTTCATAGGTAATATTTGAGTATTTTGAAGTTTAGAATGGGAACTTTTTTTCCCAAACAAAAGAATAGAATTCATCAGAATGTGCTAATGCTAAGAAAGCTATCAATAAAGCAATTACATCACAACCCCAGTTAATCCAACTAATTTTCCAAGAAAGTTATTCCTTGAAATTAATTTTGATTTAACCATAACTGAGGAAAATAAGTTAGGCTAAGATCCAAGGTTATTCACTAATAGTAAGGGTAGGATTATGCATTATTATTTCAAAGGTTATATTCAAATTATGAAACAATTCCCTTTTTTCTTCTTCAGTAGATTAGAAATGAAATGTGTATTTTTAATAAAGATTTCTAATCTTTTCATATTCTTATTACTTTTCTATTTCCTGGAAGCATTTTTTTTTTCAGAAGTCAAATCAATATCATTAGTATAAATGAATTTCCTGTATCCTATTTTAGGAAGATCATTGATGAATGTATGAGATTAATTGACCTCTGCGGAAGACTGTTGTGTAATATTTTGTATGTACTATGATTATTATTGTCACTTGAATTTTTTTTGGAAAGCATTTTATCAAATAAATTAATGATTTTCCTGTATTTAAATATTTTAGAAACTTTTAGAAGACTACTTTAAGCAGTAAAAATCATACTAGTTATTAATTTATTTTGAAAGTTTTTTTACAATATCATAACTCCTTTTTTTGATCTAAAACCATCGGAAAAAATCTTGTTAATATCATTTTTTCAAATATTTTTGGGATCGTTCCTAAGTTTATCTGGTTTTAAGACTGCTATAATTTTGCTCTATGCCAAATTTTTAGAATAGTTTTTGTATGAATAATGTTAGTTGACAATCATGCGTTGACTTTAGGAATTAAATTTTTTTTTAGAAACTCTGAAAATAT
Source organism: Epiperipatus broadwayi (assembly GCA_028023455.1). Classification (NCBI taxonomy): domain Eukaryota; kingdom Metazoa; phylum Onychophora; class Udeonychophora; order Euonychophora; family Peripatidae; genus Epiperipatus; species Epiperipatus broadwayi. The sequence goes on along the minus strand of JAQFVV010000042.1, from coordinate 1,455 downwards.
GCTGTCTTCTCCTGGGGGGATGGGCTTTTTTGTTTTAAAAACAAGAGCAAGTTCAAGTTCATCAACATCTACAGATTCATTTATGAAAGAAAAGCTTTCATTTCTGGTCTAATGTTGCTTTTTCTCATTCTGCCAATCTTTGGTTTAGAAGTTTGATATATAAGGAGTAGCTTTCTTATTATCAGTAACAATAGTATTTTTTAGAGGTTCTTTTATATCTAGCAAGTTTTTGTAAAAGAGATTACAACTTTATCTAATAAAATTTTGCTTTTTCAAAGTCTCTCCGCTTTTTTTAGCATCATCCAGTGATTTTACAAATTTGTCAGAAATTTCTGGATCATTGTAGTCAAAAATTGGTTGTCAAGATCACTGCTTATTTTTTTCTCAACCTGGAATGAATTGCTTTTGACTCTCTGCTGCTATTATTATTTCTTAAATGTATTATAGTAAAAGGGAATTAAAAAGTTATTTATCAATATTCTTTTCAAAATAGTTAGCTTTCCTCAAATTCCATCTTGGAACAAAATAACTTTTAATTCTAGGAATGTGGAATCCAAGCGTTATTGACTTGTTTCAATTATTTGATTTTATATTTTAGATGAATTCTCTTAACAAGATGAATTCTTTTTCACAATAAAATGAGTTAATATTATTATTATTGTACATTGCAGTAAATCTAAACCTTTTTTTATATGAAATTTGAGTCATTTAAAGTGTGAAATTATTTTAGATTAACTTAATCAGCTCTTACCATTTTCTCTTCATTGGTTATTTACGTATAAAAAATACTTGTAGGGTTTCTAGAAAACTAAAAGTATCAATGTTTTATTGTTTTGGAATAATGAATTATTTTAGATAATTCATGTTATATATCATCTTCTGGAAGTATTATAATTTCCGCTTTTTATCGTAATATGCGTTGATTTATATATGTATATGTGTCCATGTATGTGTGGTGTTTTTACGACCACATATCACATATATATAAACCACAATTTAATCTTTTGACTAAAATGGTATAGTCATATTGATTTTTTGGAATTGGTTTAAAATGTAATTTTTACAATAACTTCAGTTTGCACTATGCAAAAATCAAATAGTGTAATGTTGTCCTTAAAAAAAGGAAAAGCAAGGAATATAATAAAGCTGGAAAAATATAATTATTATTATTCAAAATAAAAACAACATTTTAATATTTTAAAAAAATATTTTTATGTTTCTTTATAAATTTTAAAATATTTTTGTTAACAGATTCATTAAATTCCTTGCATAATATCCAATAAGATGATATATATATTATACCATATACACCTTAAATAAACACTTTACAATGCGATATATAATATAAAATAAAATTTATTCTTTCTTGTTTATGGTTTCAACTGCCAAACAGTCATCATCAGAGCTACAATTATTTAAATATACATATATCTATACATACATACTGAACCGAAG